>OX104070.1:17482111-17542221 GCA_944474145.2 Dicrocoelium dendriticum
AGAGTGAGGGCTTACGCCTAGCTGTCGCCACTCTTCAATGTCTCCAGCGGTGTAAGACAAGGATGCCCGTTGTCACCGTTCCTCTACAACTTCGTTCTTGTCGACGTCATGTAGACTGCATTTACAGGACATGAATTGGTAAGTGTGCAGCTACTCCCAGGAGAACGACTTCTTGACTTGGAGTACGCAGACGACTTTGCGCTCATATGTGACAGCTCCCAGACGTGCCAAGCTGCACTGGACTGATTAGCACTGGCTGTCAATCGTTTTGGGCTATGCTTTACACCCACGAAGTGAAAAGCTTCCCTGTAGGATTGCCAGGGATTGCCACCTGCGCTGACCCTTGGTGGGGATAAGCTAGAAATCGTACGGAAATTCAACTGGCTGGAAAGTTGTATCAGCGCCCTTGGGATCGAAGACGAGATGAAGAATTCGTATAGCAAAACCTCGAAGTGCTTTTGCCAAACTTGGCCACCTATGGCGACAACGTGATATTACTCTCGAACTAAAGGGTATAGTGTACAAGGCAGCGGTACGTTCAACCGTATTGTACTGTTGGGAAACCTGGCCCCTAAGATCAGCGGACATGAAGAGGCTAGTTATGTTCGACCATCGGTGCCTTCGCAGTTTGGCTGACATCTGGTGAGATGACCACTTGGGCACCGAGTTTGTTTGACGCCTTGTTTACGTCACAGAAAAAAGGAAGTGAACAGCTCAGCACCGTAATTTAACGCACCAAGCTCCGATGGCTGGGCGACGAGTTGTGCATGCCAGCCCACTGTCTTCCTCGACGTGCTTTTCTGCTCACCGGGGATGTGGATGCAAGGAAATCGGAGGTGACCAAGCGATGACTTGGTCAAGAGGAATGAAAGTCTGCACTTCGGAGCTGACCTCGGTTGGAGCGTCACGGCTTGTTGGCTGGGGTCCAAAAGATGATGAACGCGTTTGCCTGGATACACTTGCTGACATGGCAAGGAGCCGACCTCAGTGACGTTAATGTTGTGGGTTTCTTTGTCGCTTCCCTTCCTTTGTTAGCCTCCTCTTCACCCACGATCTCCTCTCGTAGTGTGAATCGTAATAATTTTTATGCTGCATAGTCGCCGGCAGGTAGCTTACAGGAACGATGCCTACCCGTTGTTGGTAGCTCAGCTGGCATGCAACTGTTGTATTAATTTTCCTTTCCCTTTATGTATTGCGGCACAGTAGCTGAGGTGTTGCCCACCTCTAGCTGACGTGTATAATAATGGTGATGTTGCAACTACATCTCTGCTGCAGCAATTCAGTACTCATAAAACGATTTCGCATTACGCCCATTCCTTTCCTATATAATATACTAAGACACTGAGGTACCATTCCGATTGAGTCTAACGGTATACTTATTATATCCAAAAGATTATATGTGTGCAGTGCAAGTTCTAGTAGGCGTCTCTGAGCTTCCGCCTTCCATCCGCTAGGTACATGCGTTTTCATAAGCCCCGATGCTTCAATATAGCCAGTGAACAACTAGCGAGATAAGTATGTTTACGCTCACCACTAACCTGCGGAGTGAAACATGAATTGGCAACCTCGTGATAATCGCTAATCCGTTAATTGTCGGGATTGTTCTATTGCCAAAGAATTTACAGGTAAGTTGCTCTTCGACTGCATAGTCCACCGTGGTCACACGATGGACAATGGTTGAGCATTGTATGCTCCATATATCAAACTGTACACTGTATGCGTACTGTAAGCGGCCAAGCGTTGGTAAATGTTTGATTCAAGCTTATCCAACGAACTGGAAACATACTCCATAATTTGCAAACCAAGCATTGATCCTTATCAACCCTATAATTCGCTTGGAAATTTAGCTGTCACATCAAATACGTTTGAGCTAGTAGATGGACTGAACCATTATTCTGCGATGCATCTGCTCTCTAAGCGTCGTGCTAGTTTGCAGTGCGCAGCTTGCCAAGCTAAGTTCATGTAATCTACAAATCAATTTCAAGGAGCAGAAAATAGATAGCATAGTCTGTTGAATAAAAATATAGATGTTACATAGTGATGTGAATCGCTATGTCACCATACTAGAGTCCACTTGGAAGGTTTTAAAATGGCATAGAATAAGTGCAACATTTTAATAAGCACAGGTGACGTCATCGCCAAATAAAACCGAGTTAAGTAAGCACCATAAAGCACGGTTCGCTGTGGCTGATTCCTTCTAGGCAGGTAAATAAAGATAAGATATTTTACGCAATCGCGACTTACATGCGAGATATATACTAAGGATGATACAACTAAAACGTTGGAGAAGGAGTAATCAACTTTTCAAGTTAGCACTGAAATGGTGCACTTAAGTCCGTGGCTATTCATAAGCTCAGCTAATTAAAGTTCACGGTAAGAGAATAGGATTTATAGCTATGCTCACTTTATAATGAAGCAAAAGCACAAATGAACAACGCTGAATAATCGTTGTTGTAAGCCGTGAATGCCGTCTCTGTTAATAGTAACCACAGGCTATACTTGTCGGAATGCAAAGCATAGTCGGTCCGTTTGTCTCTTGTCGTTGTGCGAAAATCAACAGGGATGTAGAACCACCAGGCAGTCCGTCGTTTTTTACTTTAATCTCCCCTGGTCTTTCATTCGAAGCGCTAGCATATCTCGACCAATTCACCAGTGTCTAGTATGATACTTTTGCCCAGGCATTTTGCTTTGAATGTTGCATCATGTTGCCGCTGTTCCGAAATCAACCTTTATGATTTTCTGAATATCAGTGCCTTTACCCGAAGGCGCCAGCAATAGATAGTGCGTATAGATGCAGTTGAAATGGAGTATATTGATCGCATATTGCAACCCGCAATAAGTCACGGTGTCACCCGAGAATAAAGATACTAAGATCCGTATCTCAAGTGTGCAGGCAGCGAGACACTTACATATGATAGCGCGACTTGTGATTTCGGCGATCCCCATTTAGACATCGAACTAGCGAATAATGGTGTCACGCGAGTGCAAATGCCAGCAGCCTTCCAGGCTGAAGTAAGGCGCTTAAAACTGCTTAAAAATGGATTTTACTAAGTCATTTAACATCTATCATTTGACATATCAAAAGTTCCTGGTTCGAATTGTAGTAATGCAGTGTTGAGAACGGGCATTTGTTCACACTTGTGTGTGTGAAATATCACAAACTGGATAGAGAAACAATAACCTTTACAAGCAAAGGCGCTATGAATTTGCGCGAGTATAGATTGAAGGTAAGAATAACCGTCACCTTTTTACTTTTGTTGGAAGATCTCACGTACGATTATAAGCAAACAATATGACGGTATTTGGTTAATTAACATTTAAAAGTGAACATAAACGGACGCCATAACTTTAGTCAGAAGTGTGGGCATCAACAATATGTAGAGATAGATAGAGGAATAGCGAAGCCATTAACCAAAATACGGTCAGCAGTTGGAATGATGCAAACATAAGAGGTACAAAAACAGTGATACTTATCGTTAGTTTTCGTTGCAGCTGCCATCTACTATATGCATTAGAAGGCGGTAGTGTCACAGATTCTCTGGTAACCGCTACGAAGCGATCACATGAAAAATACGTCAAGTACATTCCGCTGCGTCCTATCTTACAATCGGCTTTCGAAAAAAGTGCTTAAAATATTTTAGCCAATTTAGAAGAAGCTTCATAACATCCAATTACCCAACACTTGACATATGTGGCTGTATACTCAACTGTGGCGATTTTCAATTTATGTAAAAGACAGACTAGTTGTAAGGCTAGAGTAAGAGGTAAAATCTCCCTGGTCCAACCAATAAAGGAATCCGAGACGTTAACTACATTACCAATAAATTAAATACTACTCCAGTGCAATATGTACACAGCTTAGTCCTAATACAAACGGGTATTGCGAAGTGTAGAAATAAGGCAAATCACCTTTTTTAATGGGTCCAACAATCCTAAGCGCTTGGTTCGCTTCCCAACACATAGGATGTTGGGTATAATGTCTCCGGGTGAATAGGGAACGAAGGAAAAAGCTCGGTGGAGGACCCACTTTGTCTAGAAACTATTTAGGGGGTATGTGCTTGTATACCTAGGCATTTTACACAACATAATCAAGAAAGTGTTTAACCGTGGCGGTTTGAATGTAACCACTAAGATTTTGCTGAACAAAACTCTATATCCATGGTGCGATTTGTAATTCAAACATTGAGCATTGCGTTGTTAATCGCATAGGGGTAGCCAAATAATGAATTTCAAGAGCCTCGTCAGTTAACGCATATACGTGGTTAGGTAAATGTGAAGCCTGCGTTTATTATGTTAACTTTGCCGCTTAAATTTACTAAAAGTTTTTCATCATACATCACGTTTGCAGATATTTTGCACTAAAATGCAACTGTTTCTTTTTGTCGATTTATTTATCCATGCAAGATTTACATAAACAATTCCGTACCAATAAAACTGAACTAACGTACTTCTATGTCAATCCAGATGATTGACTATTTCTAAATCAAAATGTAACAGGTATCTTGGCCCTTCCGCCATGTATCTGGATAATAGCTGTCTTTTCCTAAGCGTACCTAATTTCAGTGTGAATGATGAACAGCGGGAAATATATATGCACTCACTCTCGTGATAATATGGGGAACAGAACACGTAGTATCAACATTAGCGTGTAACTCGCTGTTCAACTTCATAAGGGTTTATTCAGTTCATACACAGTAGCCAACGCAGAGGCACTTTCAACGAAAATTGTTGTGTTTTGAAAAACTTATTTCCAAACTGCATTCCCAAGCGAGGAAACGTCGTAGAGTTTTCTTGGGTACCACCGATAACTGTTGGTCACTAACAACCAATTTGTTCATTTGTATGCAAGAATGAATGTGAACTATTGTAACCAGCAAGCGCTTGGTAGCCAGGATTTAACTCGCCCCATTCATAAGAGCGGCGTCATCACTACGGCTGACGTTATGTTGAGAATGCTTGAGGATAGGTGATCAATCTAAGGGATTTATTAGTGTTCCTTTGGATCCGTCACACACACACATGAGTGTTCGTGGCCGTTCAACTGTGCACACAGTGGAGGGTTAACTGGTGCGCCTATATATTACTGACCTTCACAAAGAGTAACACTCACATAGACTTTTGAAAGCAATTCGAGGTCACCTGCAGTACAGGTGTCACTCTGTTCGGAAGATATGTATGCATAGATTGTAAAGCTCAGCTAAGTGAGACCGCAAAGCAATGTCGTACTGGATGAAGAAACGTGTTTCCATGAGTTGATCTCCGGTCCCCCTGTGAATAAAGCATCTAGGGTAGAAAACTCGTAGAGCGCATTGTAACCTGCATTCATGCATCTGCTTTCGGAGACTGTAGTTCCTTCTGAGTCATTAACAAATGCAGACCGTAATAGTGCGAACATGTTAAAATTCGGTTTGGAGGTGTGAATAAGAGCTGAGAATTCATGCTAAGAGCAGATGCGTGTCGAATAGTAAAGGATGCAATAAATAATGACTTAGACCTTAAGTCACACAATACCTGTGTTCCGACTGGCACAGCACTGGCGTCTTTTTGGGTCCAAGCAACTTGGCGTAACTTGATTTGGTCCATGCATCCGTCACGAAGTACAGACCCTGAGCATTAGTGTCGTAGTAGTGGTGCACCCATCCTGTCCGTTCAGGGCTCCACAGATATTACACTGCTATGGACCAGAAATATGTCGAGATTACGCATACGAACGACACCGTAGTACCATGTGCGGCGGAGAGAGAGCACTGAGCAATTCAACTAAACGAAATCCACATAATTAGCTTAATGGTGAATGGTCATATGTAACGCGGTTGAACCCAACTGGGGTGAGGAAGCATGGTATATGCAACATCAGCCTAAACACGGGAAATCTTTCTTACATGTTTGAGTTGTGGCGTCCGTTTCCGTATTTGTTCATAAAGTAAATGATACCAAAACCTCACCTGCAATGACATTAGTCCATTTGAAAGGAATAATACCATGGGCTAAAGGTAGGGGTGTCCGCAGTCTCAATCGATTCATAATTCGAAGGATATTGGTTGGTGAACATTTATTGGACTTATTCGTGCAATATAGTACCATCGACGTGATGCCCACCTTGATAACATTCACTTGTGGCTTCAGAGCATCGTAGATTAAATCCACTAAACTCTAGCGTGGTGGTATCGTATCTTCAACAGAAGTGTACCAACACCAAGCAAATCCACCACCAAATCTGTACAACTTATGCAACACTACCAAAATTAGTATCCTAGAATACACCCCTGGTTTTATTCTTTGCTCAGCTCACCCAAGTAATATAGTATTAGTGGTTGCTCTGCATGAATTGTACAGCACATTAGGGGTTCTCTTAAATAGCCGGGGTATATTCTGTCGCGTTTGTTGACATTATCTTTATTATAAGGGCAAGTGAATTGGGCTGTTGAATAGGGTAAACCAAGAAGTAACCGGTATTGTAAATTTTGCCTGTGAAGTCGGGCGAATGCGCACAATCGGCTGTACGTCGCTGAAGTTTGTGTA
This sequence comes from Dicrocoelium dendriticum, assembly GCA_944474145.2. Taxonomy (NCBI): domain Eukaryota; kingdom Metazoa; phylum Platyhelminthes; class Trematoda; order Plagiorchiida; family Dicrocoeliidae; genus Dicrocoelium; species Dicrocoelium dendriticum. The sequence goes on from OX104070.1 coordinate 17,488,634, forward strand.
CGTGCTATGTGTACAGCGGCCCACAGGAGATATTCTGCAGTATACTGAAGAAAACTCCTAAGATACCGTGGCGGGCGACAGGGCGTTGTCAATCATCCGCCGCGTTATACTACTTCTGCATGGTTTCGGCGCAAAGTGGGAAAACCTTGGTGCATGGCATGCACTCTCGTTATACACGCGCCCACAGTATGTCTGTAGTCAACATCGAATGCGACAACCATTAGAAAAATATTAACTTTTGCTTCTGGGGCACCAGTTACGGACGAACGAAAGTACCGTTCAAACAAATAGCATACGATCACGGACATTTCACTTACAAAGGATACGTGATAGTGCAGTAGATGCGACGCTGACATTCCAGAAGACTCGCGCAATTAGTTGTTCCATTACCTCTTTATCTATCTAGATAACTAGGATATTCCACCGTTTGTACGCGGCTGAGATAACTGCGCTTTCAACGATAATGTGCTATTCCACGGTGCATGCATCCAATCCGCCATATTGACCGCGTAGTTACTACAGCGCGGTCAAATCATGAGTGCTAGGTTTGCACTTTCTAACACGTTGATTTGTTATAATGTGCTAGTGAGAGCAATGACGCATCTTTTCATCAATGTAGTTTGCCTTTCGACTACTACGGACAATGTTTCATAGACATGAATTTGTATCCTCATATAAAGGTGTTGCTGCTATTTCCTTGCTGCATATCTGCAACGTTGCAACCTTGTTGCTGATGCAAATATTTCCCAATCAACCAGTCAATAGGCCAGTTAAACGTAAGCCTACAATAGGCCTTGATCACTGCAAAAAGCAACATGATGTTTAAGTGCATGATATCTTGATAACCCTTCGGTTTCCTAGCTCTGATAATTAATTTTCCATTTAGAGGCCCATGACAAAGATAGACCAAGGATTTTGCTATTTAATATCAAGTATTGAAATAATTTAGTATAGGCTTTTGCGCAAATGAAATTAAAATATACAAGCAGTTACTATGGTGAACCGCAAATGGATGTCTCCTCCAACTGAGTATTGTTAGTCTCTGCACACCTGAAAATCGTCACATAATTTACTCAACACTCTAATATTGACGATACTGATATGCGGCGCATTGTACGCAGTTCCCATGCGGACGTTCCAATAAATGTTCCCTTCTGTACTCAATACGGAAAAAGCGACAATTTCAGAATTCTGATTAGTTACCCATAACGGATGACTAATGTCGTCAACATAACTCATGAAATCCTCAACCTTGACACCAGGACGACGAGCTGATCAGATTTATGTAATAGAGTATGATCTTGGGAATCATGCGACTGGTCGTTGAGCAACTATTCGGTGGTCTGAATAATCTAGAGCTTCAAGGAATATTCATTATGACAGATGTATTGCATTTTATTGTAAAGGGGTTGGGAGGAATTCAGAAGAAATGTAATAATTCGTGTGATTTCGATCAACTTAAGTTTTATTTAGATACGGAGATTTCAAAGTCGTTAGGGATGCAGACTCAGTCTGCGGTGGGTGATGAACCTCTCAGGTAACAAATGAAGCATCATGTCTTACGACTGCTGCATTCCCGAAGGATCTATTACCCTGAACAATGAACGCGTCCCTACACCTTATCCACGCGAGATATTGGCCTTAGGTACTCGTCTATCTACAATTCCTCCGAACAAGCCCAGTACAAAGTATCACTTGCCAGACAGTCTATGTTCAATACATTAAAATATCAACACACAACTCCTGCTAGTGTTAAGCTTTTCAAGCTACTCACTCACCCCATCCTCGAATACTGCAGCATGTTATGCGGGAATATGGGAAAATGGGACCGAATTGCTGTGGAATACCTACGGCTTTCATTTACTAAACATCTGGTTGGTAAACACTCTGGTACGAGTTCGCGAGTACGTTGCAATGAACTTCATCTCGAACCACTTTAGATTCAAAGTTTGAAGAAGGACGTTTTGCTGCTTTTCAACAAGTTACACAAAAAGACCTACTCCAACATGCCTACATTCAAGTCACAACATTACTCAAATCGGGCGTTTGGCAACAAATATTTTACACTGAAAATTCCGAAGGCTAGAACCAACGTTCGCTCTAATTTCTTTCTGGTCAGATATAGCTATTTGTGCAATAACTTACCAATAACACTTAGGTCATGTGACAGTGTGGCCAGATGTAGTAGCAGACTCGACAATTACCTTTATCTACTACTATAATCTCTATATTTACATGGGAAACATCCCTCGAAAATTTATTTCAAGTGGGGCCAAATATCATATGTACACCCATTTTTTCATAACTAGCCTTTGGCCTCAACCATCCGGCAGAATGTTAATACATAAAACGCATATTATAAAGCTCCACCAATGATTGTCACCTTTAAAAGAGCATGAATTCTTCTGTACAAATTGATCTGTGCCGCTATGGACACAGTTGCTCGCTTTAAGGGAATTATACTTATTAGTATCGTTATTATAACTAAGCGTAGAATCATATGAACGGTACTGTAGCGTAAAGTTGATGCAGTCAGCCTATTCTGCACCAAAGGCTCGTTCCCTGGGTAGATAAGAGTCTCCTTGGGTCCGTAGACAACGCTCTAGCTATGATGATACCGAGTGTGACCGTGGGTGGACATTACGCTGTGGTCATTCGTCTCCACTGCCTTCGTGAACATTTGTTGAGCAAGTGCCGGTTCAGTGCCCATAAATCCGCCGTTACTAATTGGTTGTAGAACGGAAGAGTGAAGTGTTAAGTTGCCAGTATGATAACGCGGACCCAAGTTCTTTATAGGATCTTTAGGCTTTTCCTCAGTCGGGTGTATAAGTACTACCTACGAAAACTACGCAGACGCGACCCTAAAACATGCACTATTTATGCCGTGTAAGCGTGACTTGTGGAGCCCTTTTTTCGTCCAACAAAGCCTAAAAAGATTGTAGCTTTCTGAAAACATGTTTCCTTCTACCTTCCAAGACAGCAGCAATTGACCTGACTACATTTACAAATGTCTGCGTCCTAGGCTGCCCAAAAGATTGTTCTATATAGCGGTTAGCGTGTGCAGATCCCGCTGTAAACGATCCACAAAAATCTGCAGAAAGTTTGATAAATGAGACAACAGTGGCTGATTTTAGCAGTAAGTTGATTTAGCTGAGGTAAGTTCGTACGCTGCCACCACTGATCGGCCTTGGTGTTCAGGACTTGGCAAAACCGTTGCATTTATAAATACTACAGTTTATATAGCAGCATCATGATTTTCGTTTTTGAGTGATGCAATTGCAGTTTCATTCAGAAAAGCAATCGAGTCAATGGAATTAATGGAGAAGTTCCATCTGCGTTTAAATTCATTTGAATTGTCCCGTTTTGAGAACTACTCCTCAAGTCTCGGCTGGTATGGATCACCGGTCTAGAGAATCTGCGTCAGGTTCATCCGTTGATAGTTACATTCGATTACGGGACAAATGTGCTCAACCTAGCCAGAGTTCGTTTTGAAGGCGGGCGTAGTTTATATGGACCTGATTTGCTTGGACCTTAGTACGTTTCGTAGTACGGTCGTGAGTTTTAAAAATGCCGTCGTAGTCACAGCCTCCTTAAAATGAAAATACACGGGATAACTGTGGTGCTAGCCAATTAAGCGTAATAAGTCACATTTCTTCGAATTTGCTTAACCGCAATCAGAGTGCGACGCAAATGCGCACACGACCATTGCTATAGGATCAACAGGCATATCGGATCAAACTTTTGATGCCTTTGTTTTATCAGTTGACTAAACATTAACAGCTACGGTGAATTTAATAGACGAAATACAGAAAAGCACGCGTGTGGCTGATGTCACGGAGTTTTACCATGAGATTATTCAGTAAGCTTTGAATATATATGTTTATAAATATAGGAATGTAGCTGCGGATCCTCAAGATCTATAAATGCCCGGCAGATGCCAAATTAATGCTAATGTTCTTACTGCAATTTCATCAGACTACCTGCTAACCTTCGTGACATATCAGCCGCGCTCCTTTCCCCAAACTATACCGGGGTTGCGGACGACGCATAACCCCTACCAACAGGAGTAAGATTAACGGTTGGCTTTCCTAATTCTTCCACACTCATAGTTAACACTCTAATAGTTCGCGATGGCTATGAGTTTCAGAACATCGACGCAAACACAGACTCTGCCAATCATGACATGTTTTCTAAACTTTTGGTTGACCCCGGATTCCTTATGTACAACCGGTATTTCCTAAGCATGCTTGCACACTTCAACAACCTACAAGCAATCTTCTTTTCTGAAAACTGGGCTCCTCTGCAGCCTTAGACTCTACTCCAATGATACCAAACATCACCATTTGCGTAAGCATCGCTGTAAAGGAAAAGTCAGGAAGTGCTTCATGTAAATAGAGCCTACTTTTACATCTGAATGACATGAAGCTCCAAAACTGCGAAATGTCCTTGAATCGCTCGGGTCCTTTGTCTCCAGAGCCTCGGTTTACATTTCACTTCCATGTATCCACAGCGTGCAGAATTCATCAAACATGCATGTTGCCCTTATCCTTTCCTTTTTCGACTTTGCATCAAAGTTGCCACACAAACAAACGATAATTGTAGGTGATTTCCAAATACCGATAATATAGTGGTTTTCTCAGGTATCCTCGTCTATACACACAGCCTACATTATTTACGTCATAGTTGGCGGTTGGACGTAGTGAGTTACCGGGCCAACTAGGTTGATGAACACTAGACTAAATAGGTACATGCACTTTGGCCAATACACAGACAGACACATTAAACGACCTCCCAGCAGCTGACCACAAAATGATACGTTTCATCTCCATTATTAACAACCCCCAAACAGGTATACTTCTCCTACTACGTCGTGCACAGTAGTTAGTGGAAACCCCTCCGCCAAATAATCCGATCCAGTGATTTTGATATCTTCTTTCTCTCCGAAAATTCCTGCACATCCATGGAGCACTTCCATCATCAGGTCCAGCAAGTCACACAAGAAAATCAAATTAATAATGTTCAAAAAGGTGCAGCCAAAGTATGAGCAGTCAGAAATCCAGTAAACAAATCTCCAGCTACAAAATACGGACTATTTTACAATGATCCAACGGATGCTCAGATTCATCTCTGAAGTCAACCACTTCCAATTAATGGGAGGAATACATGAGCAGCAAGCAGACCTAAGATTTACTAGCAAAGCTAATTTGCTTCTAATGATTAAAGAACCAACTACCGCTCTTCATTGATCACCAAAATAGTGGACAAGATCCACATGCAATTTCTGAATCATTTTTTCGTTATTATACCCTCCGGGAACCTGGGTACTGACCCTATAGATATACCCAAGTTTATATAAGAAGGATAATTGCTCTGAAATCATATTGCTGCCCGCAATATTTAACAAGCAGTAAATTCTATTCATCCGTCCGTCTTGGATGCTGATAGCAGCTGCCTCCTCCACCATAAAACTCGGAGGGCATGTTACGTCACCGCTCCTTTTTAGTGTGTTTGCTAATTCACCCTGATCGAAATGCTTTCCGGATCAATGGAAATTTCATGTATCCTTCTAAGCCATAACATAGGCAAAATACAGCAGATTGACAAATACAGATCAGACCATAAAGTTCCTATTATCGCCAGAAAATCCGAGACATTGGTAACAAAATTGTGTGGCGAATTTCATCAACTCACGGAAGCAGTTAGTTAAGTCCTAACTCGGTTTCCTCGACAAGCAATGGTAAGGAATCTGTTTGCGTCTTTACATGTATTACATACCATACTATATTGACACAAAATATGTAATATTATTTCCGTTCTTGGGCATGAAGAATGCATTCGATCGGATGCCTCACAAACAGTTACTGAATAACATGGCTTTCATTGAAGCCGGGAACAAGTTACTGGGTCGGCTATGATTATATTTAAGCGATCGCGCTGAAATAATTTCCTTAGGTGCCCAATACTCTCTTAATGTCGGATTACCAGTGGGGTCAAACAAAGATTTTTGCTGGGCACATTATCTTTCTTCCTTATATCAATGACATCAGATTAATTTTTGAACATAGCATTCCGATTTATTTGCCGATGTATGAAGTATTGTCTCCAGTTTCCGAAGTAGTGAGCTTCAGAATGTACTGCTATTCATTCAAGAAGGCCTTCCTTCGCTTGAGCAGTGGTGGGTTCAAGAGGATGATAAATTCTCATAACAGAAGTCAAGTAAAATTTGTTGCAATTTTTTGATGCACGGATATCTATCACAATTAACAGCGAGGGCATCTGTGTACAGCGGTCTACACTTGAACACGGAATCAGATATTGTTGTACTTACGACCTATCTGAACAGGTTGAACACCAAATGGCACGAACCAGGCAAACCGTGGCTAAAATGTCTCAAAAAATACATATAATCACAACTATATCTGAACAAGTTAAAATCTTTAATCGCAACATCCTAGAGTATTGCAACATAATAAGCGGCAATATGAGATAACCTGGTGTAAATTAGAGAGAAAAACTTCATAGCCCTTTTAATAAACACCTAACTGGACAAATTTATATCATGAATATACGGGATCAATGCTAGCAACCTATTACTGAACTACTTTGGCTGCAAGTTCTGAAACATAACTTGAGACTGCTGTAGAATATTATCCATGGCAATATCCGTTTCCACCTATTTACATTAGCATCGCAGCACAATTAAAAGCGGGACCTACGTAACAACGACTTTACCCTGATTATACCAATGTGCAGGAAAAGTTTGCGCTTTAACTCCTTACACACTAAGAATGCTTCTGCGTGAATTCGGTTCACATCACAATCAGATAGTGTGAGGTTTTGCGAACATTTCGCAGTAGGTTTGGAAGCCCATTTACCTGAATACCGTAATGTTGTAAATTTTGAGAAACATAACTTGACGATCCATTCAAGGGAAGCCCATATAAGGTCTACTGTGTGTATTACCACCACTATACGCAAAATGATTATCCCAAAGTGCCTGCAACATACACAAATTGCAAAAGTGCATCATAACTTTGAATACAATTTAAAATTTGGGGCAACTAACTTGCCAGAAATAAGAAGACAACTTGAAATCGCTCTTGCTTTAACATGTTAGGAGGTATGCATATATGATATGTGCCATGTATTGCCACAAGTTCTCACTAGATGAGAAAGCATCCCATTAGTATTACTATTTGAAGCATTATTATGCGGTATATTGATCCCACTAAGGGCGTTGTTAACCTTGAGAATAAATGTGCCACTTGTAAAGTGCCCTTTGAACTGATCAAATATTGTGTTCCTGATTACTTACGGTCTGCACGGACAAGCGCTGGAAATTTGGCGCAGGAACACTGGCAACCGGCGTAGACAGAATGCGAAACCAGGATACGTCTTTTCGAAAAATATATGTTAAATGGGTACATAGGTAGAACGCTTATACACGCATCCTAGGTTGACCAGCTTCGAGCTGGAGTTAGGTTAGTGACCTCTTGCACTGACATTTGCTACTCTTCGTCACCAGTAGCGCCGACGCCACATCACTCTCGCTCTAAAGGGCAGTTTAATTTGCAACCGTCTGTTCGATATTCCAGCTTCTATAAGAATTCTAGCCCATCAAGTCGCAAGACAAAAGGAATAAATTTAATTACGATCAACGCTGTTTTCGTTGTTTCGCTCATTTATGGCAGGAAGACTTCGTGAACAATGCCCGCATTCCGCGTCATGTATCTGGTGCTGGAGTGGTAACATAAAACCAAATATCCCTTGTCTCATACTCTACCACAGTAGTAGAATCAACTGTTTAAGAAAAAGACAGAGCATTGAAAAAAAAACCCATGAAATTCAGCCGCATCATCATTTTGGCACATTGCTTGAAGGTGAGCGATATACTTCGGCTGTTGAACCGTAAGAATAACGGAGCCTATTTTTCCATTATTTTACATGATAAGTTTTGTTTTTTATTCTTTATTAGTATGCACTGTATGTTAAACTAAACAAATGTTTGCACTGACCTTCCAGTCATTACGCTTGCAAGTCATATTGTGAGTTATTTCCGGCGATCAACACACCGCGTTCTTTGGTCCCGAACCATGCATGCATGAGTATCTAAGAGTAGCAAGACGTAAAGTCAATGATTTCACGGTTGGATACTTGACCGTGGTCTCTTCCAGCCGTGTATTACAAGAGAAAACATAAAGCGGTAGGGCACATGCTCAGCTGTCAAACACCGGACTTGGCTGACCTATCAAAACGATGCGTTACAACCAGCTTTTGAAAGGAAATGGCGCTTTGTCTAAGACAAGACGTTCGTCTAAATTTTGCGGATAGCTGCGGCAAACAAATACAAGGCATTAGCATTCAGCAACAATTATCAAAGACCAAGAGACAAAGAATAACAATGCGCAATTAATACTCAATAATTCCGAGCCCGTTGCACCTAAAGCAGATACAATATCTAGGCCTGCTAACTCTAGCAGTTAAGAAAAAATAACAAAGAAACGCAACATATTAGTACCGATTTTCATGCGTACAAATCTCTAGTTTAACTGGCAACAGCTAAGATTGTGGTTTTCAAAAGCTAATTTATTTTTTAATGGAATCGCGGTGAAAATAGAGATTGCGTGTCGCCATCCATCCATCCAACGTGTAATTCAAAATGACTCTCAAGATCGTTCATAAATCGTGTGCAAATCATTGCCCGTAGTGAACTATGTGTTAGGGAACCGCTGACAAATAAAATTCCAAACACTCCGATATAGATGCGTGCTAACTCTCTATCAGTACATGTGGTATTAACAAAGTTCTCATATTATTGCAAGGTTTTCTGTCGAACAACACAAACTGCTATTTGCTAATACCACGACATTTATAATCGAAAAAGCAAGGTTTACTGAAATGGAACTCGCGGTCTACACTAAGATTGCACGTTGCAATCCATCTGCCGAACCTGTACTTCAAAATGACCGTCAACAGGGTTCAGTAAAATAATGTATTAATCTTGCCAATCGTGACCCGTTAAATAAGGTGAAGCTCCTACAAAAAACCTTCCAATGGTCTTGGATTCGGTGACTGATAACTATTTAATATGCTTGTGAGTAACGTAGGTTTCGTAGAAGGTAGAGGGCACGATTAAACTCCACACGAAAATCTGTCTCAACGGGGAATCGAACCCCGGTCCACGAATTTCCGGTCCGCTGCTCTACCACTGAGCTACCGCAGGTTGACGATTAGGTGCGGAATTTAACACATGACTTCTGCTTGTTGCGCGACGTATTGCCAATGAGCTCACAGTAACTGTCCTGTTGTTGCAGATGGGCTCACTCACTCGTCACTTCCCATTGGACCGAGGTAACTGTTCATTCCAAGTCCAAAGGGCGATGGTACATTATTTGAAGGATGTTTGCGATTAACGTAGGTTTCCTAGAAAGTAGAAGTCACGATTAAACTCCACACGAAAATCTGCCTCGACGGAGAATCGTACCCCGGTCCACGAATTTCCGATCAGCTGCTCTACCACTGAGCTACTGAAGGTTGACGATTAGGTTTGGAATTTAACAAGTGACGTCTGCATGTTGCGCGTGGAGTTCAATCGTGACTTCTACCTTCTAGGGAAACTTACATTACTCACAAACATACTTCAAATAATCTACCATCGTTCTTTGGACTTCGAATGGACAGTTACTTCGGTCCACTGGGAAGTGACGAGTGAGTGAGCCCGTCTGCAACTCCAGGACAGTTACTGTGAGCTCATTGACAATACGTCACGCAACAAACAGAAGTCACATGTTAAATTCCGCACCTAATCGTCAACCTTCGGTAGCTCAGTGGTAGAGCAGCGGACCGGAAATTCGTGGACCGGGGTTCGATTCTCCGTCGAGGCAGATTTTCATGTGGAGTTTAATCGTGACTTCTACCTTCTACGATATTTGATATACGGTAAGAACCATGAAACGTTTTTTAATATTGCAATTATTTGTTTTTGCTACTTCAAAATCATGTTTCTATCAGCTGCGGTCTTTTTGATCCAAATGCAAAAGTTCACTTCTAATGAATCGTATACTACATTAAGATTGTGGTTTGCAATCGAACCAACCAACATTTTCCCATAACTAGCCCTCAAGATCATTTATTCAGCAGTTGTTCCAAGCGTTGCGGGTCGTGAACCGTGGCTAAGGGGTTGCGGTCACAACTGGCATCATATTAGTCCTTGGTTCGATGCCTGCTAACTGCTGCTGATGAGTCGTCATATGAATGGTGGCGTCAAAATATTGCAGCGTTTTCTGTCGGGCAACGCTCGGACTCTATTTGCAAACCGAACGTCTGCGTGATCGAAAGACCAAGGTTAACTTCAGTGGAAATGGCGGTCAACATCAAATTACCATTAGCATCAGATAGGTTATCGTGATCGAAATACAAATGTTCAGTTCAGTGGAAATTGCGAACGTTTAAATTGCGCTTTGCAAACCAGCTACCTAACATGTAAATAAAATTACCGTCTACATCTTTCATCAAACCGTTGTGACTAACGTTGCCCGTGGTGACACGGCGGAAAAGCGGTCGGGGTCACATTAAAAAGTATAACTGTCCTGTGTACAGTGCTGCTTATCTTTCTGAAAAGAAGTAATGATATCAAGACTTTTCACTGTAATGCATTGTTTGCTGGCGGGCTACGCTTAATTTCAGTTTGCATTAGCAACGGTCCTATTCATGGATAGAACAAGGTTCTCTTCCAAGGGAATCCTATTCGGCATTGGAAATGCGCTTCGCATTCCATCCACTCAGCGAGTACTACAAAATAACCATCCACATGGTCCATTAATCTGTTGTGCCAACCGTTGCCCGTCGTGAATCCGGGCTTAGGGGTAGTGGTCACATCTAATATCTAAATCTTCCCGGGTTCTATGCTAGCTAACTATAGTTCATGGGATGTCATAACAACGAAACGCGTCATATTACTGCTGGTTATTCGATCGCGCAACCCATTTCATTTTTGCATCAGGTACGGTCCACTTGTTTGAAAAACCAATGTTTACTTCATTGGGAATCGAGGTCAACATGGAGGTTGTTCCTCTTAATACATCCACGCAAAGTGTACTTCAACATGACCCTCAACATCGTTGTGCCATGTGTTGCACGACATGATCGCGTGTCAAAGGTGTTGCGCTCATTATTAAAATCCAACCGTCCCGGGTTCCGTGCCTGCTAATTCTATCTACGGAAATGTATGTCATCGAAAAGGATCACATTAGTGCACTGTTTTCAGGCGGACAGAAATCAATTAATATTTGTATGAACTAGGGTCCACGCGATCGAAAATCAAAGGTTTCCATGTATGGGTATCGCGCTTAACACTGCGATTGCACTTCACTATACGTTCACTAAACGTGCACTCCAAAGATTCATGATTCAAAGATTCATTTCACCGTTGTGCTAATCGTTGGACATCGTGAAACAGTGGATTTGGGTTAGTGGTCACAAATAACATAGCAAATCGTCCCGGGTTTGATGCCCCCTGACTCATTCTGCACAGTGGCATACTAACAACGAAGCTCGTCTAAATAGTGCAATTTTGCAGTCATCCAAATGCTGTTTGCTTTAGCCACGATACTCTTGATCGCAATACTAATGATCATTTCATTGGGAATCGCGGTCAACATTTAGGTTGCGTGCCGCAATCCTTCTACATAAACTTCGTTCATCCAACCGTTGTGCAAAGCGATCCACTTATTGACGGTAGCTTAGCGGAAGCGGTCACACATACCAACTTATTGTCCCCGGGTTCAATGTCTGATAACTCTATCTGACGACATGAAATAACATCTAACCATGTCATAGTAATGAGGTTTTTTCGGTGGTCAACACCAAACATTATTTGCATCAGGTACGGTCCTCTTGATTGAAAGACCAAAGTTCACTTTAGTAGATATCGCAGACAACCTTGAGATTGCTCGTCAAAATCCATCCACCCAGCGTGTGCATTTAAATGACCCTCAACTTCATGCATTAAACCGTTGAGCCAAACGTTGCCTTTTGTTACCCACGGATTAGGGATGGCGATCACAAATTACGTCACAATGGTGCTGGGTTCGATGAATGCTAACAATATGTGATGATAGGTAATAACAGATCAACGCATCGGTTTTGCTATATATTCTAACAGGCAACACCCAATTACTGTTTGTAAAAGCTAAGATACGCTTGAACGAAAGACAAATATTCACCCTAATGGCAATCGCGGTGGACATTCCGATTGCTCGTCGCAATCCATCCAACCAAAGTTTACTTAAAAATGACACACAACACCTTTCATTATATCATTGCGTCAATCTTTGCCATTCTTGACCCGGAAGCTTAAGCGTATCGCCCAAATCTCACACATCAATAGTCTTTTGTGTGGACAGTGATTACTCCATCTAATAAGAGGTTACAACATCGAAACTCTTCCCAGTGGTGCAGCAAAATTTAATTTATATAGGTATTAGAATTGCTATTCATCATCCAAAACCATGCTTTACGTCTGAGAGTAGCGCAATCAAAATTAAAATTGCGTTTCGCATTCTATCACAAAACGTTTACCTAAATATGACCCCCAAAATCGTTCATTTAACCGTTGTGACACTTGTTGTCACTCGGTATCCCGTGGCTTAGGGGTAGCAGGAGCAACAAAATTAAGATGGTACCAGGATCGACGTTCACAAAGCTATATTATGCGATGTAATAACGTGGAAACGCGACATTGTATTGTAGTGTCTTAGGGCAGTCAATAACCAATTTACATTTCCATCACCTGCGGCATTCACAATGAAAACAGCAAGTATTATTTAAAAGGGAATCGCGGTCTACATTGAGATTGCAATATGCAATCCATGCACCAAACCTGTACTTCAAAACGACCGTCAACATTGTCCATTAAATCGTTGTGCCGTGTGTTGAATGAGGGTCCTTAATTCCAATTTCCGTCCATTAATGTCTTCCTACTGCCCCGCTGGTGTCCGAAAGAACATGATAATATTTGCTTGCATATACTTGTTGACACGGCGAAGTAACAACATCAATACGTTGCGGTTTCGCTTTGTAGTTCCCAACTTGTCTTGCTTATTCTGACCGTCTAATCAAGAATACAGAATTAAGCATATTCTGTTATTAAGCATGATTAAGGCCATCGGTTTATTTCATTCTATAATGTATCCAGTTAATTCGCATTAGTATGTTACCTATGTGCAGCAGAAGACCTTAAGCTTGCCGTTTAATTTCAGGTAATATGTATATACGATGATTAAGGATACATCTATATATTTTCGAAAAGCGGTTGACTGTGCCATGCCAAGCCGTCACTGTCTACTCTTGCGAAATACAGGGCAATGAAACAGCTATGATTGACACCCAACTGCTAACGCTGTAATAGACTAAAGCATAATGATACTAATCACAATGCTGAAATCCCAGCTTGTCTGTTCAAGTAAGCTTGTCTTCGATGTGCTTGGTATTCAGAATACGTTTTACCAAACGAGTTGGGAAGAAATTGCGATGACAATTTATTCCTTGCTGATTTAGTAGGAATTCTTCTCACAAAGCCAAAATCTTCGCCAATCCAGGTGCGCAGTTAGCGCATACGCGAATGAATACGCTAACTGATAGTGGGAGGAATGTAAGAATTGCTGGGGGCAGCTGCTATGTGGAAGAAATTATCAAATTAACTACGGCAAATCTGCCTCCAGCACACATCCGCGTCCCACGTCGCCGAGCTCAGAGCGCAACAGTTGCAGACATTTTACCGTATCTTTGTTCATTTTGTATTATATGATTTGGCTGGTTCAGTTATCTATAACCGAGTTGCCTAAGGGACATGCAAGACAAACTCAAATTACTCCTATTGATTATAGAGCAAATGGAAAATTTTATTTGAAGCACGTACCAATAAATGTTTCGGAGTAATTTAATTCTGGATAATGAATATAAAATACAATAACTAAATAAACAATACATATCTAAACATTGCGGGATACGGTCTAGTATGTGTGGGAATATAAAAATGTATGATTGTTTTGCATTAATTGCAAAGTATTTTTACTGATCCAGCCGATATATTACAAGTGCATTATTACAGATTTAAACGAGTTTCTTCTAAATGCAAATATAATTGTCATGGTTTAGAATCAATCGCAATTTGTTGTGGGGAGTGTGTAAGTAATATTGCGTCAGATAATATAATGACCTATATTCAACTACAAAATGGTTATGTTGAAAAATATATTGCTTTTATATAAGGTAAAGAAACAAAGCAATCAACACAAGTCAAGCAATCAGCAATTGACCTGAAATAAATTGTAAGTTTGAGCATTGCTTTAGTAACCATTAATATCAAGGACATAATAAACGGCAGTGGTTATTTATCTGAGGCGAGGAGTAACATGATCATCGTTTGTGGCTCGGGTGGTTCGAAGCTTGCACCATGAATGTCAGCATATGAATTCCGTATTCTGCTGCTCCATACGTTCCGTCTCCAAATATGCAGTCTTGACACAAACAGAGATGCAGCGGCACATCTACAGGACAAACGGAGTCTGGTTCTATCTCACCACATTGGATTTGCAACATGACTCGAGCGAATAATATAGAAAATATTTCTTCACTTGGTTAAGCATTGTTGCCTACAAAGCACAGAAGTTTTCAAGAAACTTAACCCAATTCAAATGAATCACACGAGTTGTTTCGACAAAACAGTTTCCTAAACATAGGTTACATGTTACACCAGAAGTATGAGATCTGATTTTGTGACATCAATCGGATTTCCTAAGAAGATAAAGTTATCGAAGTCGTGAATCAGGGTCTAGATCTTTCAAAGCTTATCTAGCAGTCATAACGGTGCTCTCCGAACGAGTTGCAACGTGAATAGTTGCATGATATATAGAAGAGGAATATCAACACAAACAAGTGTGACTTGCGACTAAAATACTTAGATATTTGCCCTGCTGCAACAAGTGAGTACTTCTTATTGTCCACTGCAGAAGCGCATGCTCACTTGATAAATTCAGAGAACAAAATGCTTCCTGCTAGTTGCATTTACCTTCTTACCCCATTTGAATTCAATGTAAGCCATCTCGGTTTCTAGATATCCCTAAGGAACTGTTCATGGTCAACCTGTTAACTCTTATCATGTGTATTCCCATGTACAACCGGGTCATCTCACAGTGAATCGACTCCATAATGCATAAAACGGAGTGCGCTCACTACAGGGCATGCAGTGGATGGAACATTCAGAGGATCTGAACCGATCACGGAGAAGTCGGAAACACGATAGGAAGACAATTATGGTTCGCAGTGTCCCCGAGTCACAAGTTTCCTTTCCCGAAGAAGATCAAACACATGACCGAGAGCAATGGATGTCGCTGCTACTAGGTTGAGACGGATAAAAGAATCTTCTATTTACAGAGTAAGTGACGCCAGTAATGCCTAAGTTGTTTTTCCAGTATGAGCTTACGGCGTTAAAATTTATAGCACGAGGGCTTCTGTTAAGCTTGATCAAGACTCATAGTTGACACTAACTCCTTTTAATAATTGCAAGCTTTTGATCACTTCGAAGCTCAACACTACCCTGATGGAACAGTGTCGCCGTGCACAATCCGATAACTTTCATGCAGAGAAAGTGGTCAGGAATGCCAACCATAGCAAATCTTCAAGAGAGCTCCGAACAAACCACATGCAACCTGCTGGTCGTGAGACGAATGGCGATTTGCGCCCCGTTGTCTAGACAAGGATTACAATTTGGAAGGCGCCGTAAGCAGAGCCATAAAGGAAACTATTGAATCCAAGCACGGCAAAAGAAATTGAAATCATCTTGTCCTCGTAATAACTCTCAAAAGCATGGTGCAAAACAAATTTCTGCAATTACCATTTTCAAATAATGCCTAAGCGCCAACGACGATTTAACGTCGTGATAATCAAATGTATCTTAACGAAGCTACAATTTGACACGTTCTCAGTCGTCCAATCATTTATGGGAACACTTGGAATTAAGTAAACATATCTTCAATTAGCACGTCTCATGGAGTAGCTCAGAACGCATCCGGTTGTCGGCAAGTTTTAATGACGCCAAAAATATGCACTTTGGCATACATCGGAATAGAAGAAACAATGGCCGTTTACATCGCAGATAATCGAAATTCGAGCATACTTGGGACAATGTGCATCGAAAACTCACATCTGCTCGATGTTCCATTGAATAATATCTAAAATTGAGTTTGAGCGAATCCAGACACACCAGCCTGTGGCAAAGGGCTTGGTCTTTAACTTGGTGTTAAATTTTGAGTGCCCCCTTGGCTCATTAAGCTACACAGGGTTGTGCTCCTTGGCCTCCTATGAGCTGCCCCTACTAGGTTGGACAAAGGTTACCGTGCAGACAAGCTCAGCCTCCAGCAAATTCATGTTTAGGTTTGAACTGTTTTGACATTAATTTTAGTACAACTTAATTATCGCTACCACCCCATTACCATGCAGAAAGGCTTTTGAACAAAGTGCCTGGGTTGAGGACCACAATCGTCTTCTTGTCTAAGTAAGGGCGCCATAGCAGTATCTCAGCCCACATACAACTATGATAATTTCTTCAAAATTTAACCACACCCTACATCGGCCATCGCGCAGATCATCAAGTGTCGCCTTATCTGTTACAAACAGCAGGGCGGAAAAATAAAAGCATCCTTCCGCTGGCGCCTGCCTTCTCTCTGTTCCAACTTCTTTTTCTTACTCTCATCTCAAACTCCATTACTAAACTTATCTCTATAACTCCAAACATTATTCATAGCGGCCACAGTGCCACTGGAGTTGAAGTACCTGCAACAACCTTACGGGTACACCCAACGGAATCCTACCAGCAACAGTCCCTATTAAGACCACACTTTACCGTTTCTTTGGCTTCGTTCCACATTCAACACTCTAGGATATACAGGTCAACTGGACGCACTCCCAGCCCCGTTTGACGCACAGGGAATTGACGTGTGTTGTGTGGCAGAAACTACGACCAGTATCCTTCACGAAATTGTTGAATTAAGTGCTCCGGACCTGTCCTATCGCTAATGGTTGCAGGCGTCCTGAAATCTGATGCAAATCTCGCGGCTAGAAATGAGATATATATGGATTTTAGCTCCAATGCTTATCCATATTTGAATGTTTGGATTCCGGTGAACAACCGTTTGTGTGCGACCCGTTTGCAAGCATCAACTAAGGTTGATTCACGAAGTAGCACTACCCACTGTTCGTTTGTGATTTTCGCTTGTGTTCCAACCTACTGCCGTTCTGATGCTACCAAGCGCATGTTCTAATGCGAACTGAACACAATACCACGCAGCGCTAGCAGTATAACAATCACAGACCTTGCAAGGGATATGAATGCACAAGTACGTAGTCTGATCCCTTTAGAAACTAAGCCAGACAGAACTTATTGGCCACGTTTGCATGGCTAACACATACTTTAACCTTGTGGGAAACACTAGTGGTTCCTAAGCAGCACTGCTTTTAGATACAATGGGCACCGAAAAGCATCTATGCGTCATCCGTTAGCTAACCAGCGATGAAAATAAATAGATCTTATTGCCATACATTACACTTGGCGTATTTGCATCCCAGACTGCTGCTCGTTCTGCAATACTGACGTCGACTGTGGGCATGTTTTGGTTCGGCTTCGATTTTTATGAACTTTCTGCCAGGCGCACCAAGCGTCTTCCCAATATGGCTTTGACTCGGCGAATTGCAATCTGTTGTGGTACGTAATAAAGAAAAAGGTGACATACCTAGAACAATCCAGGCTATAGGACACTGCTACTGGTTGTTTGACACTGCTTATTCCCCTCATAATTGAGCAGCTAGCAAGTATTCACAGGTACATTTTCAAGGAAAGCCTTCCCCGATCCGCAACCTGAGGAGGCAGCCAGGGGCGCACAGTTGCGCCGAAAAAACCAGTAGTCAGTTCACTTCCGGGTCTGCTTGCGGTACTGATTTGCAGCGCACCAGTCACTATATGCGTTAGGGGTCAGTAAACGTATTGTACTTCAGAAGAACATTCTAGCCAGACTCTGAGCACAGTGTGACCAGACAGCGTATTGGGTGAAAACCGAAGCGGAGCATGCGTGCTTACAAGGAAGCGTGGTGAACCAGTATTTTTCAAACAATGGATTAGGCGGTAGCAGTAGGCAATCAACGCAAGCTTCTCCAACTGATCCGCACTACTGATCACAGAAAACCAGGCACCAATGAGACAATCAATCCTGCGTTTAGCACCGGCATACAACGTAGAATGCCCTATGGCTCACTGAACCGAAAGCTTTCAAGATCTGTTTAATTGTCCCTCTGCTTCCTGATCTCTTTCTACTCGGGTGATGCAGGAAGAACCATGGCCAATTTGTTTAGAACCTCCATCAGAGGATAAAATACTAGGCTAGAGCAAAGCTCTCAATTGTTTTCGTTCGCAGGCCTTGGTTCTCTCCTCCCCGAACACCTGCACTATTTGCGGCGACATGAGGTCTTCTGCAAAACACTGACCTACTTGGCAGAACACCTCTGGAAGCCATATAAATTCTCGGATAAATAGGGTGCATAGATTATTGTGGCAGTACAAAAGAAGCGCATTTAAACATATATTAATAATCGCCAAATGTGGTTGCTTTAATTCTCATTCGTCGACATAAAGCAGAACGAGAAATCCGAATAAGAATGCAGCTCGCACCTTTCCGCCCTAGATGGACCTGTGTAGAACATATTTTCACACGAAGGCGGATGAAATAGCAACGCCACATGTACAGCAGAGCGATAATTGCTGTGTTTATATACCTTAAGTGTCCGTTCAATTCAGTAGATCCATGTAACCTATACGAAAGTTATTCCCATGTAATATGTGAACACTTTACGTGTCCTATACTGGAACACGACAGGTTGTGTCAGGGTCTATGGTGATCTGTCGGATAGCTTTCCGACAACATTTGCTGTTTGACAGGATTGCCTGATTTCCCCATTTTTGTTTAATTTCTTACTAGGCTATGTTCTGGATTTTTATTTTTGATATACTATCGATGCTCCATCATAGTGCAACACTTGGCTGTAAAAACACCATATGCTTGATAATCTGTTGACTCTTAATAAAGAGGAAGTGGAGATGGTTGATCTATTCACTTAAAGTGACATTTGCAATGGCAACAGTGGGCGCATATTATCTGAAATCATTTTATGGATTTAAAAGTCAGAACTGCCTTCTTGAACCTTCAACATCTTCGGCGACAGCAAGAAGATTTCCTCTATTTGAAAGGCCGTGTTTACAAACCCAATATGAGACCCGTCCTACTCTATTGAGTTACGACTTCGCATCTTAGGTATACGAAATTGAAGCGCCCTCAGTGCATTGATCCTCGCTGTCTACGGAGCATTGCTTATGTCAGGTTGTATTACGGTGCCCGCAACGACGATGTGCGTAGGCGTCTGCAAGGCACTGATAAGCAAGCTAGTTCCTTAGCACAACAGATAGCACTGAATAAGTTGCGTTGGTTGGGACAAGTACTCCGAAGTGATGGTGACTGCTCGCCTAGTGGGGACTTAATTCTCTGCTAGATGAAGTGTAGAGCAAAGCAGGAGCTGTACAAAAGTGGAGATGGTCGGGGGGAATTTAGTCACTGAGGACAAACTCGGTGCCGTCAGTCCGTATCGCCTTCCAGGCTGGAGTCTTCTTGACCCGCCTTGTGCTTGGTTGGAGACACTAAGGCACGTGGCTAGCTGTCAACACCATTACTGCATCTGGTGCCGTCTACAAGTTTGACTGCCTGTTTAACTTGTGTTTGTACTGTGTTTTCTGTGTGAAAACGACTGATTATTGCGCGGAACAGCGAACGCCGCGGGGAATCCATCCAGCCGATGCCGCCTTATGTTTGCACGATAGCCAGATATTTGTGACGTTATGTTTTGACGATGTGTAGACGCCTTGACCCTAAATGTTTGTTTAGGGCAGTAAAGTAATTTGGTAGGTCTCGTTTCTCTCACTCCATAATAATCATCGTTCTGTAGGTTATCATGGCTGTATAGCAGTGAAGCATCAATGCAAACTGCTGATCTATTACTGCTGATGATAAGATGCATCAACGAACTGGGGTAAATATATGATACTATTGATTAAGCCAAGTTTGTATCTGCACTTCATTACAGACTAGGCCATTACACCAGATTCATAGCGGCGCGGCCTTGCGAACAGTTAACAATCCAGTCATTGCAGCTAAAATAGCGGTACCATATGGAGCAATACAAAAATAGCTGAGCAAAATGTCGAGCGAATATTATGAACCGGAACCACCGCACCTGTCAATTATGCCTCATGTGCCACATCTATTTTTACATAGAGGAAGCGAATGGTATGGCACGCGTATGTGCACGTCTTAACGCTGCGCTCGATGACCTACATTGCCTATTAAAATTTCCGGCCGGCACATCTGCAGGCAATACCCAATTCCTATTTGCATCAGCTGGGTTTTGCGTGAAAAGAATAAACCAAATTCTCTTCAATAGGAATAGTTGTCAACGTTAAGATTGCGAGTCGCCTTCAATCCACCTAAAGTATACTTCAAAATAATCGTCAACATAGTCCATTAAAATGTTGTGCTCTGCGAGGAATGAGGGCACTTACCTAGCTTCGATTGGTGTCTTCCTTACAGCCTCAATGGGTTTTGAAATAACATGATGGTGTTTGGTTGGATACACTTGTTGACAAATGCAAAGAAGTTACCTCAATGCGCTGGTGCTTTTCTTTGCATTCCATAATTATCCTGCTTATGCTGCCCTACAAACACAGGAATAGGCACGAATTATGACATGTTATTAAGCAGTAAAATTCGTTGGTGATTTTTATTCCTTAGTGTTTTTTGTTTTCTTCGTACGTCTTTCCATTATGCAGAGCAGAAAAACAGGTTAAGCGTTTGTCTTATTTCAGGTAATATGTAATGACGATGATGAAGAATACATCTATACTCTTTCCGAAAAGCGGATGACTGTACCAAGCCAAGCCGTCGCTGTCTACTCTTGCGAAATAAAGGGCAATGAAACCGCTATGATTGACACCCAACTGCTAAGGCCGTAATAGACTAAAGCATTATGATAATATACACAATGCTGAAATCCCTGCTTGTCTGTTCCAGTAAGCTTTTCCGTGCTGGTTTAGTAGGAATTCTTCTCACAAAGCCAAAATCTTCGCAAATCCAGGTGCGCAGTTAGCGCATACGCAAATGCTTATACTAACTGATAAGGGAGGAATGTCAGAATTGCTAAGGGCAACTGCTATATGGATGAAATTATCAAATTAACTACGACAAATCTGCCTCCAGCACACATCCGCGTCCCACGTCGCCGAGCTCCGAGCGCAACAGTTGCAGACATTTTACGTGTCTTTGTTATTTTTCCTTATTAGCTCCTTTGCCTAGTTCAATTGTTCAGATGCTTCAGACATATGAAAAAATATGTTTGATTTGCTCCTCCGATTTCAGCCCTCATAGCCACTTCCTTTTAAAAAGTTCCTAAATCATGTTTCAGCATATTTCAATTCTGGAGGAAATAATCAAACTATTAAAAATATTTGTATGCATGTTATGTATCTGCACAATTTGAGACACGGCCTATAACTCTTGGGACGTCCATAATTTAGGACTTGTTTCAATATAACTGCTACTTATTTTTGTGTTTAATTAAATACTTTATGTATGCTGCGACACTTCCATGAAGTAGTTGGTCTTAAATACATAACTATTGGTGTACAATTTTAGAATCGAATCGCAATTCATCCGTAGGTTTGTGGACGGATTTGATTGCAAAATGAAGGAATAAGTTTGATGTATCTGTAAAGTAGGTATGGTGTATTTGATGTATTGCTTTCATGTAATATAAGGAAACAGATTATTTGACCCTTGACCTGCGGTGAAACGGGAAGTTTGGGCATTTGTTTAACAACCAATAAAAACACGATTACGGGACATAATCAGACGCAGTGTTTATTTATCTGAAGCAATGCGTTTCTCTATCCTAATGAAAGGCCTAAATGGTTCGAAGCGTGCACAAAATGTGTAAATCTTAATTACTTTATTGCCTGCTCCGTACGTTCATTCTCCCACGCAACTTGAAAACCCTAGAAATTTATGTCTGCTGCCTGACTTATACACTATTGTAATATCCCAACACAGTTTACCAGCTATCTTCAGCATTCAACCACTACTCCACTTTTTATTTCCGCCATTCCATTGACGCTGGACTGCCGCTTGGGGGCAAGTTGGTGTGGTGAATGCGCTCAATGCTCCATCTGAGAACGCCTTCCTTGAGTGGGTTCTAAGCAGCAGTTGCCTCTGTGCAATTACGCTCCATGCATCTTGCAAGTTTAGTCAGGGTCAACTTGGAAGCTTGCTCTTTATAGGATCTTTGTCTATGTTCCCAATGACTGCAGCTCGAATGCAGTTAGGGACTACTTTTTGCCGTCATTCTGAGCTGCTCCTAATGGCACTTAAAACGGACATTATCATTATGGCAGAATATTTTACCTTTCGAATTATTCGGCTGGTTCCATCTGAATGCCAACTCGGGGAACCACATAAATATGCTGCTCGTTCTAGCAACGATGAAAGGCTGCTTATTCTATGTGGCGAGCGATATCCCTTGCTCTAGTTTAAGGGATTTCCTCAGTCCATCAGCATTATGCCACAAGGTGTCCTCTACTATCAATTCAGCTTTGGTCTCAAATTGCCAACAAGGCCATAAGTCGGACGTCCCTTGGAACAAAACAGGATTACCTACCATATTGGAGAACTTGTATGGAAACGGATCATGCATTGTTGTACTCGACAGCCTGCATGTTTTTGTTGGCTTCTCAAGTGCCAAACAAACAGGATGGAAAATTTGCACTTTGGAACATCCTGCAGTGCAAACCTAGGAAAAACGGAGGACATGTGAAGACCAAACTCTCTTCTCTTCTCTAGGTGCTGGCCGGCACTGATTAGGCATAAAAAACGCCATGTTCTTTGCAGGTTCTCTAGTTGCGTCCTCGTCCGCTACACAGCTAAAAGCTGGATCACGGCAACTTCCTCGGAATTTCTGAATCGTCAGTGCGCTGTGCACGCTGCCTCGGAATTAAACGAAATGCGTTAAGTCTACATGTCCACAGCTGTATGCATGCCTACGCTCTGACGCGGAGTCTTGGTGATCAGGGCGACTACCGCGGTAGAGGACGCTGCATCGGTTGGAAACTGCCGCAGTTTGTTTCGCTTCGTCAACTCCACCGTGTTCAATTCGCACATCATCAGTCAAACAAACTTTGAGTTAGGCGGTAAAAAATTCACCAACCTGCAGAAGAGAGTAAGCGCTGGGCAGAAAACGTTTCTCTAAAATTTAGCGAACCATTATATCCTCTGTGACACATCCAAGTATATCTGATAGTGTTTGATCTGTCGCCGCAGACGTATTACGAAAGTATTGATCCGGAACGAAATCCGACCACTGAAATTGCATAAAGCTCTTCGCCATACAGGACCTTTCTCCAGGTTTCTATATAGATGGCGGGAATGCGTTTGTCAAAGGGCTGCTATTTTTTTTTTACAAAAGTTTGCCCATTGAGAAAATGTACAAATCTTGTGAAAACTAATTGTTTTCCAACTTCGCAATAACGGCGTTCTTGAAGAAATACCGCAAGGTACATCGTATCTAAGTTACTTACAAACATTTAAGTCAATCTTACTTCGTAGGCATTCCTCCACCAAAATTATATTTTATTGAGCAGATCCAGCTGGTTTTCGCTCAGGCCGCATTTGCCCTGACATGTTATTAACGCGCCGGAGAAATATCGGGCTTCGCTACGTCAAATGATGAATAAAAATCGTGGTGTTCTTAAACATAGTCCTGCATTGTGAAATAGTCAACTAAGAAAAGATGTGTCCGATATTTTGATATCCTTCCGAAAGAAACTTGTAATTACCCTTCTGACATAGTTAAGGCTAACGGCAGACATCCCTCTTCTTTTGCTGTCACCAGCGGCGTTGGCGAAGGTTCCCCTATTTCACATTTTCCATTCAATCTTGCCACAAAATATGTCGTGTAACGAGTGTTATATTTTGTCCAAAGTTGCGGTCCTGAGATTCCTCCATGCACCACTATCGAGGACTTTGTCCACGCCGATGTGATCGCATAACCGGCTGAAGATCACCTTGAAGGGTGTATTGATTAAGGCTTGCAATTAGTGCGTGTGTTGCACCCCAGCCAAATGTAAATGCTATTACAGTATTATCGGGGGTTGCTTATATTCTCACCATTGCTTCAATATTCCGGAACAAGCGGATCCGTGAACTGAAAATAGACAAAGAAAATGAATCAGTAAATGGTATAATACTCTAAAGGCCGAGACAAGAAAGATTCGAATCCCGACTGGTGTAGGTGTTGGAGATGAGGTGACACAGTGCATTGCAAAAGCCCGTGTTCATCCAACAGGACGTTTGTATGCCCTGACTGGTCACATAATAAATGTACTCCCATGTGTTACAATGTTTCACCTTCTCCTCTTTACTCAGCGAAGTCATCATATGCTGATTCGAAATGGATTAGCTCCAGCTGTATAGCAGGCACACATTGAAACAAAGAAATAAGTATATATTTTATGCTCCATAAAGCGAGGCACGTCGGCAAATGCATGAGTTTGATAATAGGTACACGTACGTTCGTTACTTGTGCATATATATCATAAGTTAACCAGTAACATTCAGTTGCTCTATGTAGGTATATACGTGGGTTAATGGATCTATCTGGCCAGACGGAAATCAGATTGTGGCAGTTCCTGCTTATGATTAGATAAGCGTATGTGCATATTTGTTTTCGAACTGCCGTAAGACACGGATGAAGTCAATCCCTGTATTTATGCATACCGAATGAATGCACAAACTTCCAGATCTACCGCAGTTCGAGGGCTACTTCCTCGGTTTCATTACATTGTATCAAAGCAATACATTAAATTCAACATACCTTCTTTGTACTTAAATAGAGGTTATATTTTATTTGACACTTTTTATCATCCACACTCCACACAACGAATTACTATCTGATTCTAAACCTTGACAGTACTGTTCGCATTTTAGAGTAACTAGTTCAAAGCTGAATTGTTGCATTTGTAATAAATTTGCTGGTTCATTAACCATACTTTTCAACTATTGTGAAACAATCACAAATGTTGATCGGCCCATATCTACTAGACCGTATCCCAAAATGTTGAGATAAATATTACATATTAAGTTATTTTTGTTTAATAATTATAGTATAGCTTTTACTTGTTCTGAAACAATGTGTTGTTAAGAGATTGAAAGAAAAGTTTACATTTACGCTATAATCAGTGGGAGGCAACCAAATCTGTCTTGCAAGCCCATTACGCAAGTCGATCTTAAAGTAACGTAACCAGCAAAAGTACATTATACAAAAAGCACTAAAAAAAACTGTACAATACCTGCTACCGTTGCTTTTGGAGCTCGGCGATGTGGGCAGTAGATGTTTGCTGGAGGCAGATTCGCCGTAATGAATCTGATAATTGCTTCTACACAGTAATTGCCTCCAGCAATGCTGCCTTTTCTTCCACTATCATTTGGCATAATCAGTTGCGTATGTTCTAACTGTGCACCTGAATTGGCGATGTTAGATTTGTGAGGCGATTTCTTACTAATTTATAACTGATTACGGCGTTAGCGCACCGGCATTACCACCACATTCGGTGAAACCTAGAAAATCTGAATGCTAAGCACAGCGAGGAGACGTTCACTTAAATAATCAAACCGGGATACCACCATTGTGATTAGCACCATAATGTTTTAAGCTATTAAGGCACTAGCAGTTTGGTGTACGTCACAGCGGTTTCACTGCACTTTATGTCAAAGGGGTTGACAGTGCTTGCTTGGCTTGGCATAGCTTTTGGCTTTTGTGGAGAGCATAATTGTTTTCCTATCATCTTCATTACATATTAACTAAAATTAAGATACATACTTTAACCACATTTTGCAGTACATAAATGAAGAATGTATTCAAAAGAACTAGGTACGATATAGAATAAAATAACCAACGGAAGTTATGCTGCTTATTGACATATTACGCCTTAACACTGGGCTCGTGATTGGAAAGGTAGAATAAGCAGAAAAAGGAGAGAACTGCAAAGTGAAACTCAAACGCATAGAGGTAGCTTCTTCGCCTTAGTAACAAGTGTATCCAAACAAATCAGCTGCTTGTCTTTCAGACCCCTGCCCGGTGGTAGTGAGACATTAACAGACGAGAAGTTTGGAGTAAGAGCTTTAATTCCTCGTGACCACGTTAATGCTACAAGTCGCTATATTGTTGCTGGACTGTCGCTACACTGTCGCTCTCGAGCGGTCGCAAAATAAGAGTCCTCCTGTTTCTAAATCTTTCGATTTCTTCTCATGGAGACCTACTTGCTATCATACGATTTAAATCCGCGAACTCATTTTACCACTGTTCATCTATTGGATCTATCATTCGCGGATCACCAGCAAACTGTGCACCTGCAACTTCGAAGTCAACCGTATTTGAACCTTATCGGAGGATTTATTTTTCCTCTCGTCACACAAGAGCTCTTGTGGTCTTATTTTAAAGCTATTCTTGTGAGTCACCCGATCAGCTTACTACCATTCCTTCAAGTCGCTTTACAAAGCGATAGTCGTCAATTTGATCCGCCTTTGTAACAGCCACTGTCATCCTTAGACAATATTTTCCAAGTCATCTTGCTTTGCCTCAATCCTACGCTGCACGATGCCTATCCATTTACCGGCTGGATCGATGGCACGCACGTCGCCTATCTACCCTAAGGAACGTGTGACTCATCTGGACGCAACACGCCTGACCCAGTGACATCAAACCAGCGCCGATAGCCACGCAAAATATGTAGCGAAGTCAAACGCGGTGCGACAATATCTCTGCCCTCTTGCTACCCCTTAAACTGCATGCCTATTGTGAATATGTCTCGTATAAAGAGCAAACGCGAGTCATGTGCAAAAGTGGTAAAATAGGGTCTGGTGTGTACTATGTGTTTGAAATCCTATCATACCAACTGCCTAGGGACGGGGTAGACAAAAACAAAAAACGCAGAGGCTTTTTGGGTCTGCCAAGTATGCAATACCATCCCATTTGTTGGCTGTCTAGCTGTGCTACTGAAGAGACCTGAAAGACTAACAGTAGTGGTCGAGCAACTTTTGAGCGCCAGAGTTACACACATAGAAGAAAAGAGACCTGCACTTTTGAGTGAAAATAACACCCAGAAATACCTAGTCAGGCCGAAGAAGCGAGCCAGACGTCCCAACCCAAGAGAAATTCGTCTAAAAGCAGCGGAAACTCCAGCACCTTCTATTAACGATTCGGTAGAGAAACAACTCTTCATGAAAACGCCGACTGCATAACGGGCTCGGTGATGGTTTCAACAGTATCCATAATATCCGGATGGGCATAGCAGAGCACGAGCAAACACTGGGTTCCGGAGCATCTGATACACGTTTATATATCAAAGACTTCTCGAGAGTATGCAACACAGCCAAAAACGATTAGTCGCAGACCCTTTATTGGTCAGTGTAAACGTAATTGCTTCTTCCTTCCAATCTAACACACTTTTTGTCTACGAGAAGCTCTCATGCATATGCAAAAATGCCCAAGGTCTACAAGTCAGCTGAATTAAGACTTTGCTACATGTCAGCAGCTCAGAACCTCATCGCTGGCACTGAAACGGGGTAGCGCTGCGAGATAACGGTTGCTGAATTCGCGCTAACGGGAATGTCCGTTGTCCGTAAGGATCGAACCAGCAAAGGTGGTGGGGTAGCCCTCTACTTGCGTGACCACATACAATGCGAACCCATAAACGATTCGGAAACCGACGTACATGACGCCAGTTGTTTTAGTATCCGGTTGAGAGGGAACGACCTGGCCGATTCGTTGTTGTTTACCGCCCACCGTCGTCCACTCATAGGATGGACTGCAAATTTATGGCTGCGTTGGGGCAAGTGATAAACAGGAAGTACATTCACATTCTAGTCACCGGTGACATCAACTTACATGCCCTCGAATCCCAGGCCACACTAGGAGAGCAATTCAAAGCAGACCTGCAAGATCTGCTTTCAGACTACCCTCTTTATGTCTACGTCACTACGCCCATCAGCTTCAGGGGAACTGACAGGCCATCCATTTTGGACCGAATATTCACCAATGAAGAATTCATGGTCAAGAGAATAATAATCGAAATTCTTTGAACCGCACTGATTATTCCACGCTATTGTTTCAGTACATGTGCTACGCTGATTATTCTAAAGAGCATTCGGAAGAATATAATGTCGTTTCCAACTATGACGACCTGTCCGACTTCATTGATGCGACAAACTGGTCCTTCTTAACCGACTTGACTCATGAGATGGCCTTATAAGAATATTTACCAAGCTCGTTGCAAGAACATTTGAAACCAAACTCTGCCGGCCTAAAAGGGTGAAGTATTTCGTAAGTGACTTGGCATGGCCCACCTACATAGCCTTTCCGAACGACCATACTGCGATGTGTACACAATACAAAGTAACCACTGTGCCAAACTCGTCCGGGTGGATAAACTGAAGAACCAGCAAGGTCTAGTGGAAACGTGTTGCTCCAATCCAAAACTGCTATACAGAACGTAAACAATTTGCTCCGTGTTAAGCGCGGTATTCCTGCTCTGCACACAGCATGCGGGTTAGCCCAAACCGCACAAGAGGCGGCCAACGTTGTTTGACAACAATACGGCCGTACCTTCCAAAGCGTGCAATCATCATACATCCTGCCTAAGCATATAACGCCGCCACCAAGGCTTAATCACATATCGTTTACCACATTAGTTGTACTGAGGAGGCTGAGGTCATTGCGCGAGTTCAGCTCCCCGGGTGTGGACGGCATGCACCCGAAGGCGTTGAAAGTTGTTGCCATGATTTTGTGGCGTTACTAGCAATTTTCTTTCAACGATGTCTAGAGGAGATGCATGTTCCAACGATGCGAAAGCACGGAATCAGCACGCAAATCTACAAAAGTGGCAGTCGTGCAAAACCCGCAAATTATCGCCCGATAACTCTACTGCCTGTGATCTCCAAGGTCATGGAATCCTTTGTAGCTGAAGCTTTGATGTGGTACCTGGAGAACAACGAAATTGTTGTTCTGGAGCAGCACGAATTTTGCTAAAATCTCTCCCTTACAACTAATCTGTTGACTGCACGTACAAGCTGGACGGAATCTGGGGAGGCTGATGTAGGAATCGACGCGGTCTACTTGGATTTCGCAAAGGCAATCAACCACATATATACCACAGCCTTATACTCCACAAACTCCAGAAATATAGAATCAGCGATCCTGTTCTGGGCTGGATAGGAAACTTTCTCGTGCATCGTCACCTGAACGTGAGGGTGAGAATCAACCTGTCGTAAGCCACCGCAATTCAGCGCGACGTACCGCAACGCTCGGTACTTGAACCTCATCTGTTCCTGGTTTTCATAAATGAGCTCGCGTACGTGCTATCTTCTAATTGTTTGCTATTTGCTGATGATCTAAAGGTATGGCGTACTATGGTTGCAGTGGAGGAGCACACTGTGTTACAAGTGGACCTAAACAATGCGTACACATGGTCCATCGAGAACATGCTGCATTTCAATGTCACCAATTGCAAAGTTCTGAACATACGTCACAAGAGTATGTACAAGTACCGGCTAGGATCACAAATTCTACAGCGGGCTTCTCACGAGTGGGATCTCGGCGTTCTAGTTCAAGATAATCTCGGTTGTTAGAGACAGACTGAAAAGGCAGAGAAGAAATCAAACCAGTACCAGTAACCAGTATATATATATATATATATATATATATATAGTTGGCACAATATCTTAAAGATTACTACTCCGCTTGCTGCAGATAATGATAATGCGAGGAACAATAAATTGTTTTTTTGAAATTTACATTGGTTCTCATGAATATGCGGAATAATTTATTACAATGCTTTCGAAATTCTGGTAATTTAAAGGTAAAATATAATTCAGGTCCAAATTGCTTACAGCAAGACAGCAGTTTCACTGCTAAGCATTGTAAGCCGACCATGCCCAAAATGATTACAAGTCACAAATCTAATTATTTTGATGTCGCTACCTTTAGGAAAATTGGTTTGCATGTCATACATGTTTTTCTAATGCCGTTTACTATGGGAGGTGACAAGGTGTATTAGTCAATAACGGTTGCATTACTCTCTAAATCCCAGACGCAAGGGAAATCGCTATCACGCCTAAATTCCACGCTGGCTATTATCTAAGCTCGTGTAGGATATCGACGAAACAGAACAACTTCCCGACAATAAAACGACGGTTGCCATAGATTTGTCACAAGCGTCATTGGACGATTCTGTATCATCATTGTGCATGAATAGGCATTCATCCATTGGTCAAAAAAGTATAGCAGATATGCCAACACTTTTGCATCTTACACACGGTGTATCCGGATATTACTACTATCCCTTCAAACTAATGAAAAACGCGGAACGTGATGCTGGTGGCTCATGAATTTACACCACAGTGCTCCACCGCTTATCTTGAACACTTTTGTAACAAACGCACGTAAGCCTGTTGTACCCGACGATGGAAATGATAGCTGCCCACCAAATCCTCTCAATTCCTCAGTGGCATGGTGCAGATGATGCAGCCCCACAAACCAGCGTTTCAACATGCATTTGTAAGATGCTCTACGTTTGCCTCTCTCACCCGTTATTTATCACACAAACAAAGGGATATTTTCCGTTAAATATTGTCTGCAGTGCCATGATCATTCACAACACCCTCTAATGTGGCCACCGGCAAATCAGTTTCCAACGATAGCAATAAGCGCTATATTTCAACGATTCATAGCTTGGACCCAGACACACTTATTGAAATCCTATTGTTTATAAAACAGCCTCAGCAATCTTCCGCATAAATCACAAACACCTAAAAGTTGGTGATTTACCTTCACTCTCCTCCTTCTAAGATCGATACGATAAGATTATACGTTTTGGTAAATAATACTGACAGCCAACTTATAGAAGAATCTTGGTGCCATGATGACACGTCTGAAAATCAGCTAACTATTTTCGGCTACCACAAGCTTATGATAAATCGACATATCCGATGAGATGGATGCTGCGCAATTCACCTGAAAGAAACTGCTGCGGCAGCATTCTAGAACCCAGAGCTGAATGACCTCTAGGAATCACTGTGGTTTACGATATCAGTTCATCATCAACAACTGCTTATGAGATGATAAACATCACGCCAAAATGTAGCTGAAGGGGTCTAGAACTTTAATGCTTGCATTTGAATGCGCCGGTAGTCTTCCGCTTGTAAATAAGATTTTCGTAGCTGCTTTCAATCTTCCGTCGAAAATATGGTCCATAGGACTTGCTTCTTCGAAATCCCAAACTCCTATCTCTTGAGTCCAACTGGATGGCTGGCAGCAACACATCTCTTAACTTATCCGAGTTGAAAACACACTGAACCGCAAGCTTTTTTTGGGCATATCTGCGAGAGGTTTTAACGTACTTGTGAATTTTCAGGGAGCGATCCTGGTACGGTTAGATGTTGCTTTAGACATTCTTGGCTGATACAATTTGCATCGCGAAGTGGTCAGAAATCTGTATCAAGAGGGTTCAAATAAAATCAGTTTTCATCGATAAAACAGGCTTTACCACTTGGCCTGAACAATGTAGCTTCCTTTAGAATAAATTCAGACTCACTCCTACTTTCTTTTAAGCTTACATCAGCTTATGTGTATTCAAGTTACCTTGGTAAGCGTATTTCCTGGAATGAGTTACCAAAAGGAAATGTCTTTACACCCGTTTTTTCTTACATTAGCGTTTGTTCGCTTCTGTCAACTGGAGCTCGTTCAAGGACTTGGTTAGTACGAGGTACTGGGATAACCTCCTCTCTTCATGTTCTCAACAATAAATTGATCTGTTTGAAAGTCTACTTATCTTGTGCATCCATTCAGCAGTGCAGTTAAAATGTGCTCTCGAAACTAAACATAAATAATATCGCAAATTATTCAAGGCAATAAGCAAGCTTGATAAGATTTTGCAGAAATTCAGGTTACCTGCTGACTTTGCGCCGTTATTACAGCAGTCCAAAATCATGGAAGTACTGGAATATGGAAATGACCAATCTCTCTTTTATGGAGGATAAAATTTTCTGAACGATACTATCAAAACAACCGAACGATTTCGAATATTCAGTGCCCGGGTTTGCATCGCAGCAACCATTGCGGTTATATCACCTCGCCTGATGGAACATACTTTGATGCATCAAATGATATTTGTGAAGCTTCCATCGCTTATTTTGTCGAGCCAATGGGTATTGCATCATCAGGTACACCAGCAATATGCTGACGCACAACCTTGAAGTCTATGCGCAGTGGAATTCATTATAACTAACATCACTGCTCAATTATCTCACATATATGCCTCGATTTGCACAGATCCTGATAGAATCCCTCCTTATTTAATAAAAGGCAGTGGTAGTGACTTAAGTCTGCTTTTGCTTATCACCTTTACACAAAATTTTACTAATGGTGAAAATAATACACAATTGAATATTTCCGCCATTATACCGCGAAACAAAAAAGGAAGCTTCTCACGAGAAAAAATAGTGTCTCTTCCATTACACACACGATATCTAGAATAATGGAAAGAATATTGAAAGAAAACTTACTTGTCTTCCTGAGAATGTCGAACCTCATCAACTATTCGAATATTATTTTATGCGAGGTCGATCCTCAACATGCCAGACAGACTTCTTAAACCACACAATGGCTGCGAGGGACTATGGAAAACGTTGTTTTGAAGGCTTTTCTATATATACAAAATACTTTTGATAAAGTGCCTCTTAAAATACTATTCAAAAATTTATGGCTATGGGCATTGGAAAGCTGAAGTCTTCCTGGGTGTTTTCATGTCTAATTAGTAGACAGCACGGGTGGGTATCGGCGAGCATTTCTCCAAATCAAAAGCAGCCACTAATGTAGTGGTTAAACGAAGTGTTATTAGTCTACTGCTTTTTCATATAGGTGTTAACTATGCCTTCCAGAAAATAAGACGTAGTGCTACCTTTCTGATTTCTTACGGCATTAAAGTTGTATGCTCACAGGAATATGCAAATACTCAGGCAACCGTACTTATCATTCAAGATGACCTAAGGTTTCTGAAAATTGTGACAAACAAGTTTCGCAAGCGGTGAAGATCATCGGGGAATATACCAACGTTTTGCTAACGGAAACTCTCTTCTCGCTTTACAAAACATATGTATTAATTTGCGCGTAATATTTTTCAGTAATTAAATCGAATTTGCGCAAAACTAATGCATTAGCTCTTGAGTGGGTCCATCGATGCTTCATTAAAATGCTATGATGCTATTCGCCAAAGATAATGGTTGTGATATACTTGGGTTTACCCCAGTCCGGATTAGAGGAATGGAGCTGAATATGTTTTTCGTCCTGGAATCATAAGCCATCACATTCATATTTCTGATGATATCGTTCCCAGGTATTTATGTAGCAGGAACCCAATCCTTAACAAAGAGGTAAAGGTTATCATTTCAATATTTACTGCGAGAATCAGGCAACGTTTCTCCTAGTCCACTACTCCGTGATTCGAAACAGCATTCCAAGAGATATCAGAACATGCTGTAGATTGCGTCACTTTAAAATCCCGATTGGTAATCAGTTAAACATCGTAAACGCGATTAATATGTTGGGGGCATCATTGTCCTTGGATAAAACTTATACGAACTGTATAGATAGTATACGACTATATTACGGAGCGCACACAAAATAACTGGAACACAGCCCATTTAATTCCATTTCAAAACACTTCTTGGCTCATGCATGTTTAATGTGATTGTGAAACACTTTTGCAAACTTCTGTTACACTGTTTGAAGATGTTTCCTCATAATTCGCTTCAGTTGATGTAAACTTTCATGTCCAAAGACAATAACTCGCGGTTTGCACGCAATATCTGGCGCCTATTTTCCCAGTTGAATGAGGTAAAGTGCCTCAGTGACCTTGGATATTGTTTGAACAAAAGATCTGTCAACGTAATCTTGCAATGTTGAGATATATACAGTAGATAATTTAAAAATATTTCTGCGAAAAAGGCAATGGCCGAATAAAATGCCCCTCCGCTTTTCGCATTGTCGTGAAGTATACCATTTATTTATGTATTTTAGTAACTTATTTGCCACCATCTGATGAAGCTCAGCCAAAACATATATGTGAGGCGTTATTATTTTACTTGCGCCACGCATTACAGCCGACCGGAATGTCGACAAATAATTTTCTCTATCCGAGTGCCACAGCCCCTCAATGCTCTTCCAGCGCTTGTTATAAGTGCCACAGTCTAGCCTTTAAACGCCTTAGCGATACACTTACGGACACAATATGATGTATCCCATGGTCATCAGCTGATGGCACAACTGCACAACAGACAATGTACGGTGTCATAATCCGCAGAGACTCCAGGCCAGAATACTCAACACGTTGTTCAGTCAAATATGTTGCGCGTGCTTTTATCGACGCTTTGTACCGCTTTTGTAATTTTTACCGTAATCATCAGAACAGAAATGACAAGCATCTACTATTGTACTCGTCACAAATAATTCCACTTGATTTCTATCTTTTTCTTCAAAGTTAGGCATACCTATAATTTTACGAAATATACTAAAGCTAGTCATGCACTAAGATTCCTTGTTGATGTTTTGGGAAAACTGTACCTGATTTCGGGTGACGAAGCATGATTTTTGAAGTACTGCATTTGCTAAAATTTGCAGTAGGGCTGTAAGAGAAATTGCTGGGTTCACAGAGGAATCTTTCATGATATTTCACGGGTTTGATGGTACCTACTTTAAGGTCTGTGCATTATCTTCAAAACGATACAGGAACAAAACTAACCCGAATTGAAAATGTTGGACATTAGGTACTTCATCGGCTCATAATTGCCGAAAATTCTTGGAAATTCAGTTATTCATGTTAGCAATTTTTGTTCAGTTCTTGTGAGGGATAGCGTAATTTGCAAACATATCTATCAAACACTGGAAGGAATATAAATAGGGTGAGATGAAATGCAAACTTTATTACGTTAAGCATTTCCGCAAGTGTGAAAGGTGGAAGTTATAGACATGAAATTTGTTTGCTGCGTAAATTGTGTGTTTACATTAAGCAGTATTATTAGATTTGAACCGTCACCGTTGAAGTCTCGTTTGTCACGCATCAATTTCTATATCGGTTAATACACTTTCACAGTCCACATGTAAATTGAAGTTACTGTGCAACTCTTTCCATCAGGACCATTATTCGGTGCTTGCCCAAAGTTCAAGTTCGAAGTGTGTTAGCTGTGTAAATAGTTTATTGTGTGTACCATGTTCTCTTGTTGGTTCATGCGGGAGCCAGTGATGTGGTTCTCAATAGTGAATTATCCAGGTTTTCGGAATTTTCCAAGCGCATTATATGTAAAATATCTAAATAAACATTGATTCTTGCTGAGGTGAGACCCGCCGATATCGACATAATAGGGTAAGCGCATATTTGCTAAAGCATTGAAAACCGGTGGATGAGGAAAGTTGAATATCGAAGCAGATGATGACGATTGAAAGGTTACTGAAAGCATAATAAACCGCTTATAACAGCTCTCTTACAAATGAATCAGTTAAACCACGGGGATATTATGATGGTGACACATTCACTGGGTCAAATGAAACCTACAACCTGCTCGTGCGCTTGACTTTTGTACTAGAACAATCAAATTGTCTGATCACGTTCTGTACTGAGAAGTAGCAGTTGTCGTTGCTTTTTCGAAGTTCATGTTCGACAGTGCAGGTGGGTATCTGGGTAGTATATTATTCCAGACACTGCCATACCAGATAAGGAACAAGTAGTCAGACCTGTCGGTCCGGCGATTGCGTTCCGCCACTGAGTACTTTTTCGTGTGTTGTAGACTGTTGATTGCCTTAATGCCATGTTGAGGTTGGAACCACGTATATTTCTGTAAAATATGCCAAACAACATAACTAGGTTACGCTTTGTCCGTCCTAGCCAGAGCGGATCGAGCCTGGATTATCACATCGTTCAGACTAGTTCAGTTATGAAGAAGCACTAATGAGACATTTTTGAGTGTTCTCTGCTTGTTCCAGGGCAATGCGGTCGCGCGTTTGAAGCTGCTGTTAACCTTAGCATTATTTCAATGTGAGCCTAACAACTGACTTGCAAAAATAATTATTAATTCATGTAGGAAAAATCCTAAACACCGAACAATTTACCTTCCGTATCTCACGGCAGAACTTTCCACGTCTTCACGGAAATCAAGCGAGCATAAATATCGTGATCCTAGATCTACACATCGTTTGACACCATGAGTCGAGCCATTATTAGTCTAATCGCATTTGTGGGATAGTGCACAACATTTATCAGTAGAAAAATGCATTTTTCACATTGAGCACCAGGTTAAAAGAGCGTAGGGTTTGCTTTGAATACTGTTGACAACTTTATTAGAGCCTTTGGAAAGAAAGTGCATACGATTTTAATGTCATCGGCAGACAGGTATTTTGTACCGAAGTTGACGACGCCGAAGATTTTGTCAATTTAAATTAAGGACGGGAGCAGCCAAAAGACACTTCCTTGTATTACACGAATGGCGATAGTTGTACGTTCGTACTTGTATCATTGAAAGTGTATAAATGCTTTCGATTAGCTTGGCATGACCTGGATAAAAAATGCAGATATTCAAAGACTACCCGTGAAAAATCAAAGCTATCTGTGGGCCAAGTAAGTAATTCATGTTGTACTGCAACATAGTGTCTAGACACCTATTGGAAACGACAGCTAAAAAGACTGAATAATCAATCGACATATTAATTATGTAAAATCGGAAGCAAATATAAGGAGCTCAGCCGAAGTAATAACTCATACACTACCATAATATATTTATCGTAGCTATGTATATTTCACAAAATGTTTAGTCAAGAAAAAGCAATGCACGTAACCGAATATTTATGCTGTCACTTTTAAGGTATCGCTAATTTATCAGTTATACAAATATCTACCCACGAGTTGTATGATCATACAATGTACCTTAGGCAAGAAGTCAAAGTAGCACTCAGTTGTTTCTTATAGGCGACGGACAGAACATAGGTGAAATGCATAGCGTTCTTCATGCTTAAATTGATTTATATACTTTGTATTAATGCTTAAGCCAAGAACCATATTGGACAAATTCTAGGAAATTCATGTTCATCACAATTCCTCGTACAGCGGTAATTACTTCGTCTAGCAAGAGTTGCGTTAACAGTTTCTTTATGCAATCATAAAGTAAAATTCAAATATGTTTCCTCATCAGTCATATGCATAGTTGTGGTTGAAAATATGAGAACCAAATAGAACCGTATTAAGTAAATTTGAGTACAATCAGCAAGCCTGTTTAAGAGTTGAAACAAATGGAATGCTCCTTGGGTTAAGATCATCAGTACGAAGTGCATTGAGTTTAACTAAATTATGCGGTAAATAACTTTTAGAAACCGTGCAAAATACACTAGCGATTTATGTAGCTAAGAGCAGCTCCTCCTACGTAAAACTATTAGAGTTTAGGGCACATATTCTTTCTGTGGGCCTGCTTATAAAGCTTTAATTAAACGCTCTGTAGATGGCACATCTCTCTGATTGGTCAATCGGCTTATGTATTCCATTATAAGCAAGGTATGCAGACCAAAGTATATGGAGTTTGGAGAATAAGTGGTGACTTACATTTTGCATCTCCTAAGGAGTCGGGCAGTGTTATACAGTCGGACAGAACACTAACTCCGGCTTGGTTTTGCTAGTGACCGATATAAATTCACCTGAGGAGTGGTTGTGTTAAAGGTGTTGACGATCTGAGAAAAAATATGTTGTGTTATTCCATGTTGGCTGTAGCACATTCGATGAGTCGTGCATCGGAAATTGTTGTAACACAACAATCGAGCACTCATATGTCCTAATTATCCTGTTTCAGATTCGTCGTCATCAGTAAGCAAGCTTGCGTAATTAATATTTTGTAACCAATACCTCCACTGAACAGCCTGCCGGTTCCCAACGGAAATCACTTAAATCGGAGCACAAGCAAACATACTAAATTAACTGCTTGGCTACAACTAGTCACGATAATCGCCAGGCAGTCTGCAAGTAAATCCCTTTTATCGCGGAAATTTAAAAAGTTGAATTTTCATGGTTAAAAATAGGATGTACTTCTAAGTCAACTAATGAAGGTATTAAAAAGGAATTACCTCTGGCGTACTGGCAAGTAATAAAGGTGCAATTATTAAAAGGGCTGATAGGGTGATTAGCTGGATGGCGCTAGCGTGCAGCATGCAACCGCCGCCCTGAAAAATTGAGCTAATTTATGGCGGCTCATTTGCTTTCGTGCTGCATAAGTGCATTGTCAGGTTCAGCGTGGAATTACGGATGCGAATTATCGAGGGTGTAATCCGCATGAAATCAGGCCACATGTAGACGGCTGCACAGATGGTTGCATTGCTCTACATGAACTAAGTACTACTATTACGTTGGTTCCATCATTTTACATTTGACTAACTGCATTTCCAAAAATACCATAGGGAACTATTAGAAACAAGCTGCGTTCATTTCTCCAGTGCACAAGATGAATGATAAAACCAAGTGTCTGTATTACGATTCGCACTGTCGATATATCCACAGTATACGTAGTTATGTATACATAACTCCGAAAATTGTGACAATTTTTCGCAGTTTTTAACTATGAATTTATGTACGTATTCAATACATTTATCCTTGCCAAATGATATATTTTATGGAATAATATCAGTTTACACGTACGATTTGGTAAAGGAGTATTTACGGATACATTTTTATTATGTATTGGCAAGAAGGCTAGCCAAACAGCAGACCAAACTACAAGACTTCAAATGTCAAACTACCGTTTTTGTATGGTCATTTTTACGTAACCATGAAAGGAAGTGAATTTTAAGGAACATGTATTATAAATTTAAAAGCAAGCTGAACTGAGTTAAAAAAACCAATTTAAAGATATATGATGGACAAATAATGATTTTCCTTATTTTTGCAATTCCCTGACTTGCTACTCACAAAAAGCTCCAACTGTATTACTTCAGTCTATTAACTATGATTGTGTACTATACATCTGATTTTTATTGGTGCATGTAACTGTTTCATCCATTTCATAACACCTCCCCTAGCAAACCGCTGCCATCATGGCGTCACCAAGCTGCATCTAAAACAACCAAATGAGAATGTCGTGAACGGGTAGCATACGGCGACACAAGTCCCAAATGAAACTATTCACAAAAACATCTCGATTGTGACCAAGAAGAAACCCAAAAAATTGACAACCTCGCATGCCTAAGGATATTGCAATGTAGCTATGTGCCGTCAACTTGTGGGCTCGGTGTCTCGGTAGCGCGAGAAATATACCTTTTTATTTATGCCACGATTACAGCAAATTCATTCAGTTCTTAATATCAAGAGCCAAGTTTAACGCATCTGCTTAACAAAGCGCACGGCTAAATGTTTTAACAAACCTATTTATGAAGTGGCTTTAATGGTTTGTAAATGTCACATTGTGGATTTTGAGTAAAAGCTGAGCACTTTAGGTGAATATAAAGCTCACCTTAATGATTTAAACAAATCGGTTCCTTCTGTTTCTCCAGCTGGTGGTTCGTGCGTTTTCACAAACGCTATTCTTGACGCAGAAGACGCATTAAGATGAGGATCCATTTCGTGCCAACGCTTATGATGATGTTCATAAAAAATACTCTCATGCTCCAAAGTGATATATTCTATAAATTTGGATCAGCGACATTCATAAATCGGCAATAAACATTTGCAACTTAAAGTGATGAAACTTTTTCCCATCAACGGTAATAAAATATCGAGACAGATTGGCGGTTTCAACTTTGTTTTAGAGGATAGATGAAATAGAAATCTTTTATTTGCTTTCAATGTGGTTGCATACAGAAAATGGAACATTTTTCATCCGCCTGTGAGACGCTGATAACTGTCCATAAAACGTTATGACTGGACACCGATGCTATTCTAGAGATATTCTTACGCGAGGGAAAAAATTAATTGCAGTTGAAGACAATATATTGTGTAACGTAACAACTGTTGGGTTTTTTACAGGACCAGTGCCTAGGAAGAAACTAAATGCACAAATGTCGTGGTGTTCGACGTTCAATTCCTTTTTTACAATGTCGCGTGTAGCTGCGAAAGTGGCTACGTAAGGCACACCGCTAGGAAGCTGGTGGGCAAATCGAAGAACAAACTCCAGTTAACCAATGGAAGCAAAGATCTATGAACAAAGGGAACTCGAAGTAGAACTGACATTGACATCACAAAGTCTTTACATGACACCGGTCACCCCATAAACCCATATACAACATTGACAACCTCCATGCGCAAGCAACGCCATGACCGTTTAGGTCGATTAATTGTTAACGGTGGTACATATATTAAACAGCTGAAAAGAACGTTGAGGTTTCTATGGCATCGCGGATCACTAGGACATTGATTGGCCATAATCAGTGACAGCCAGTGTCAGATACTCTCCTGTGCCTATCATCCGCTTCACGTACGCAGTTGATAAGAATGTACGATGTGACCACACCACCCCCATTCTCCGTTACTTGAAAGGCTTGTTCAGAAAACTAGGGGATTATTCACTTTAAATACTTTTAGTTAGTATTCATAAATGAATCGGTATCACTCCGCATTGACTGTCAATACGTTTACTAATTTAAGCATTGTCACTTTGCAAATAAGTTCAAAATGAACGCACCTGATAAAGACGACAATGCTTTTTCTGCGATTTTTCTTGCTATACACTCCATCTCATTAATTCGATTAATTATTAGCTATTTTTATTTGAGTTGTCATTTTGCTGTACTAGTAAATATATAGATAAATACCCGATGAAAAGTACATCTAACTTCCAGGCGTTAAACACTCTAATACTTAGCTTCTCATACCAATAATGAATATAACTGTTCCACTGCATGTGCACTGCCGTTTATATGAAACTATTGCGTTTGATGATATTTGAGCTGACTTCAGGGATTAGGTTTAATCAATTAATTCGAGGAAGTGTTTAAACGCGTCGTTTGACGGGTTGACTGAATTTGCAATAGACCCTGTGATACTAGGTCATATGTTGAGCTGACCGCCTACTGGAGTACGAGAGTTCACTCATCCTTGTACTCCTTGGGCAACAGTAATTTTACCGCGTCTTCTTCCATAGAACATTGATTATGGCCTCACTATTAAACATCAAGACTTGCACCTCGAAAACATGCAGCCGGCTGTAGGCGAAAGCAATCCAAAATTCATGTCACTATGAAATATAAATTTTTTACTTTAGTTGATATGTTGAACCTGTGGTGCACCAAATACTTGACAATTCCTTTAGCGAAATTGAAGCCTGCATATTTGTTACGTATTGAATTCAGCTAGCTCAATCCAGTAACACAAGCTTTACCCAAATGTGGACAAGCAGGAGTTCTACCCTTTTGCCCTGGATCGGCTGATCAATCTGGCCAGGAGTGAAGCTGTTTATATTTGTACATATGTTTTGTAACGGTGCAGGCAAAATAATATGACCTTTCCAAATGGTGATTTCTTCAACTAAGGGAGATACTACTACCCCCCAATAGAGTAAACTATTAGCGTATACGCACTACCAAACCTGCGAAAGCATTACTACAATCAGAAATGACATGCCTGGAAAATACTTTTAACGTAACAATAAAACACCTAAACCCAAGCTGTTGTTTCCTCAACTTTTGGCCACCAAGGAAATCACTGAACGCAGTCAAGCAGGTTTTTGCACTTTTATATATATTCTATATTCAGTCAACGTTAGATTGCTGTTACGAATTGCATCTTGATCTTGGTTTCACTTAACTTCCAATAACGGATATCTGTGTAACTTTTCCAATCTTTTCAACTAATGCTAAGATCTTGTGCGGCATCAAGGGAATGACGGACCACGAGGCACAACAGTGAGGCTTACTTGAGGTCTCAAAATGTCCGGCCAGAAAAGCACTGTCATTTAACGTGAACAATTGCAGATATACCATTAGTTGTCACAGAGAGCTTACTGTAGAAATCGTTGTTTGCCCAAAATGCAAATCGCTCATCATGATTGTGATATGTGTGCTAATACAGGAAGCCCGACATTTCTATTCACTATAAGGTGCTTAAAAATTGGTAACCATTATTATACCTTAGTACACCTCACGCTATATACAGGTAAAACTCGATGCATATAATGTTGTATAACGGTGTTTCGACGCCATGTGTCCCACAATTCGGGACAACATAAAAATAGTTGATTGTACCAACTCATTTACTAGCATCTGCTGTATATACTCTGTTTGTCAGGTGGATTTTGCCAGCAACAGCACCGTTGCCTCATGCTGAAGACCAACATGGTGACCAGTTCCACTGTAGATGTCGCGAGGTTTCAAAGCTAAACTTAAGAGATAAATACGAATTTTCACAAGTAATAGGGCTGGTAGGATGCTCATGAAATTACTCCTCACTTCGTATCTGAAGA
This sequence comes from Dicrocoelium dendriticum, assembly GCA_944474145.2. Lineage (NCBI taxonomy): Eukaryota > Metazoa > Platyhelminthes > Trematoda > Plagiorchiida > Dicrocoeliidae > Dicrocoelium > Dicrocoelium dendriticum. The sequence goes on from OX104070.1 coordinate 17,531,311, forward strand.
CATTGGAGTGTTCATCTAAATAAACTGCTTATCCCTTAGCTGCAGACGGCCTTAAAATGCTATTAATTATCACATTCAGCTTCAAATATTAGGTTGAAACTTTTGTCTGAAATCGCTTCCTCCAAATTTACAAAATGGAGCTATGGAAATATATTTCACGTCAAAGCAAAAGTTGGGAATAAGCTAGATGGCGATTCGATTATGATTTACAATTAGCTTTACCTATTCATTGTTACGCAGAATTACAGGTTAATGGTTCTTTACAATAATTTAATTTCTTAGCAACACTGTCATGTGTGTTAACTTAGTGCATGCACAATCTTCGCGTTTGTAATACCCTTGTGGAATAACCTGAGTTTATTTTCATCTCCCCGCATTAGTAATTTGTTAATTTTCACGAAATGGGCATAGTTGGCATCCAAGTAATCAGTCGCTTAGAATTACGGTCTGAGGTAAACGTTTTACTCTTGCAAGTCTTTTGTGCTTCGTGTTTTAAGATGTTCATTATGAATGAGGCTAGGTGTGTTCTTACCACGTATACGAACATTTCCGGACGGACTTCAGCTCGATCATTGGAGAAATGTACCATCAATTCCTTTTGTGGCAAAATTGCATGGAGCATAGTGGACGTATCCGTACTGATTTGCAGTCTGCCGGGGCTTTAAATGTCAGCACAGCTATAGCTCACAAATGTTTTTGTAATTTTTGTTCATGTTGTATACCTTAATAGGCATTCGAATCCGGGGCTATGTCAAGCATATACTGTAAAGGTAAGCTTCAACATTGCGACAATAGAATATATATATCTAAAAAACACCATTCTTTTTGTATAATGTAAGAAAAGCAAATCAGTTTTCATAAATTTTGAATCAATTCGCATCATTGTTAAATGTCTGAAAGATTGCCTGGCATTCTAGATATTTTTGCGTTATGTAGAGCATCGGTATGACACGGTTTACTTAATGTATCCAAAGCAAGATGGAGTTCCTCTGCACACCGAGCAGTCAGGATTACGTACTAACACTGAAAAAACCGGTCACTAAGTGATGGTTAGGTTAACAGTTATTTGGCCAGGTTAGACTGCTCTGTTGGACAAAATACTTTTGTGAAAATACCGGGAGTTAATATTTGAAACAACCAATTACGTGTGCAAATAAGACGGAATGTTGAAGCTAAATACTTATTAACTTATCTTTGATTTGATTGCTATTTTAGTGCAACATATATTGGTCAGGTTGCAATAAGGAAATATTCCGAAATTGTTATCGAACGGAATTATTACAAGCAAAATTTGTCCCATTTATTCAGATGAGCTAACGGTTATGACCTTAGGAATATATTTTAATATGACTTTGCATGTCCTGTTGAACAAATCGTAATGTCACCTTCTACGGATGATCATCAAATCATGATCTATACCAACGTGAGTATACTCACCTCCGTTATGCTAGCAAAGGAAGTCCATCCAATCGCTCTTTCTACCCTGGCCATACTGCAGTCAAGGCAACCGGCACCCTGCAGTCGATGTCGGCAGAGTGATTACTCACGATGATCGCTCTGTGTAAACGAAACAGCAAACACGATTTGCAATGTAATCATTGGCATAGGTTAAAAGAATTACTATTCCTTTCTTGGTACGCTTACTCTATTTACTTTTACGGGTCAGTGAATAAGCGTTGGATACACTCGTTTGATTTAAACTGGTGTCTTTTATGAAGCACTGAAAAGATAGCACATGCAATTGTCAAGTATATTTATACATATAGACCATACGTAAATGCATAATATATATATATATATAAAGAAACAGAGTCGATCAATTTCCGTTCGTTCTTTATAATCTCTCATTTGGGAAACGTGACGCTTCCAAATGGGCAGCGGTTTTACAACGTTTTTCTGAATCAGCTAGTAACTATCTGACGCATTTGGCAATCGCCCACTTAATGCATCAAGTAAAATGAGGTAAAATCTGTCCTCACTTCGGAGCTGACTTCGGTTGGAGCGTCACGGCTCGCTGGTTGGGGTCGAAAAGACGGTGAGCACATTTGGCTGGATACAATTACTGCTAGGGCAAGGAGCCGACCTCAAAGGCGTTCGTGCGGTGAGTTTCTTTGTCTCTCCTCTTTTCTTTTTGCCTCCCCCTCCACTTACGATCTCATTTCTTAGCGTAAAACATAATCCTTTTCTTTTGCTTAATAACTGGCCGGTAGCTTGCAGGAACACATTAGGGCATAAAACCATTGATAATTTGGGACATCAATACTTCGACGGCTTTCTCTTACTTAATATACCTGACTAGAATATATGTTCTTAATCTTGGTTCAACTAGGTGGGAGAAGCCACATATGGTCTAGTTAGGTTAAAAGTGAACACCATTCAGCAACAGCCTGAATGGTAAGTTAAGTGAGTTCACTTATCTACCAATTATATCTCTCCCTGACTGCGTCTACAATCTGCTTCCAATGACCGAATACGAAGAGGCAATCATGTTACTTGCATGAATTTTGTATGTTATGGAAATTAACGAAAGAGATCCGCTGATTTCAGAAGATGGAAAGCCCTTAATAAAGGAAAATTATACGATCTTATCCGAGCGCGTGCCAACGTCATTCAGGAAATAGCGGCATTTACTTTGTCCTGTCAGTTAATCCCACATGACGTAAGTAAATCACACCAGATTAGCCGGGATCACATCTCTCTTCACCTTGTGCAAGCGACTGACTATAGGCACCATTATACGGCTTATAAATTTTGATGATTATAGGTCAAATTCAGAAAACAGGTTTTCTCAAGAATAACTCTCTTGTATGTGAACAAAGGTGAAGCAAAGCCACATCACTAAAAGTCTTGATTGGCTGTGCTGGCTGCGCACGTTCTTATCAGAGATTTCGCCCCTAATCTGTACCTATACTTAATACTGCATTAACTGCCAATAGATTACATGATATTGCGCGCCGAAGATGCCACCTGCATATGTGTTGAATCGTCAGCCATCAAATTACACAGCTCAGAGTACCAACCACGATTTCGATTGTTTTTCCGAGCTATCGGTTAACAGATTTATGGAAACCATGGCTGGCTTAATCACTGGTTATCGAAGGAAAAGGCAGCAGGTTTGTTTGTTACGTTAAATCAACCAGCTGAGTGTGAAATTCACACCGATTCTGCGGTAAGTGATCATAAAGGATGCGTTATCGAAACTTTTAAAAAGATATGCGCTCAATTTTTATTTGCGAGCTTGCAAAAACGACAGATGATGAATATGATTTATTCCTTTATGGGTTGTCTCCTTTTGTATTTCAAAGAACCACATGTTAGACCGCAATGGAATTAAATGTGTTTCAATATCGGACGTCAGCCTCGTTGAAATATATCCGCAGTTATCCGAGATTCTTGAAAAGTATACCGTCCTGTTCGATCAGTGTAGCTCAGGTCTTTTGTCGGTTTACATTGCACACCTATTATGGTAATCGTAGGCAATACCAAGGCTTTGAATTGATTCGATGTTCCTTATGCATCTTGTCAGGCTGCAAACTGCACGAAGTCAACCCAAATGTTATACTTTAGCTATTGGTTTATCTGACAAATCAGTCCCTGAAATTTCGGCATATATGTGACGTTGCCAGAAGGAAATGTGGGGACAACAAGGCTACTTCCAAACTTCTATTAATAATACATAAATTTAAAGCTGACAAGGAAGGAAGATATTTGCCATTGGCTTAAATGTAAGGGGATTCACAAAACGTAATCCGAGACACGTATATAAAGAAAATGAACAATTTGAGGAGTCAATACAAAGACAAATCGTGAAATGCTCGGCTACACACGCATTCCACTTGGAATAAACTTGAGAATCCTATATTTAGACGTAAATTAAATCAATGGCGAAATATACAATAATCATATCTGCATGCGTGAATGAAAATATGGATAACAAGCGAACTGTTCCCGAAGATTCAGATACACTGGATAACGTCCAGAAAAATTTCCTAGACACCGGTTTTTATAAGAAACAGTAAAATTTGTATTCATCCATCTGAATGATTGGAGGCATATTTTTCACAGAAACGTTTTGCAATTTTGACGCACGATCTCAATGTATAACGTTATACGCAGGGAAGTGAACGGGTAAGCAATGTGCCTAAATAATAGAAAAAGTCAATGGGGCAAGTAAAATTGTTCGTAATAGTTCCACCAATGTGGTCCAGGGTTGTTGAACAAATACAAATCTGATTAGTATTGACAGCTATTTACAAGTACATTAAAGCACAATCAAAAATTAGATACCCATTGGTATTTGTAATAATCACTCTACGAAACTAGTCAAGCATCTGGAATAGTAAAAGTGACACTTCATTTTTCTTTGTTCATTGTTCCTGAGATTACGCTGGACTCATTGCATTCAAAAAGGCAATTTGGGATTTACTCATGAGAATAAGACGAGCATTCTCGCCAGGTCAAACCTAAATCGAAATCTCGTTACCTATAGCAGCACACCAAAAACTTGATCGTGGAATGTGCTTTGTGCATTGCAAAGTAAATAGATTAATACGACTAGAATCCGGGCAGGTACCATCACTGAATAGTATTAAGCTCTTATACCCGTCTTAATTTACGTAGACGCTAGGGCATGACATATTTTTAAAAAAATTTAAAAAAATGTGTATGCATTAATTTTTCTCATAAATCAAAACCATAGAAGAAACCTGTTATTATAATTTGGCTAGTAAACGAAGGCAGTTAAACTATGTGTAAATTCATGTGATTTATGGCAATTATAGAAGTTTCAAATTTCTGGACACTGGTTACTTCTATTATAAAACTCGGGCATTGTTTTTATGTATGTTTTGAAGAAGCACGTTTAACATAATTTTTAAAATTATTTTTCTACTCCCTGGATGATCTCCAGCCGTTATAGTTGTCTCGAACACTTGGTCACACAGATAACCATGCAAAGTGAGGAATGGAACGTACGTGCACTAATGTAGCAATCCACAGTTTTGTACCCTCCTTCCGTATGGACTCCATACAACATGTATAGATGAGGTGAAACCGTCACATTTGATCACTGCTCCTGGATTGGTTGGGTTGCACCATCCGGGGAATCCCCATACATGCTGGTAAGCATGTGATTTTTAGATGCTTTCTTTCCTATCTCTTCAAAGAGTAAACGAGGAAGTCTACTGAAATGGTTGAGAGAAGACGGTAGAAGCTGCTCATTATTGTCTTTATATTTCGCCTTCAGTTCAGCAAATGTTGCATGCTCCTTGTGGGATTTCCAAGATAGAATTATGCCCCTAAGTTTTATGTTTCGAGATAGGCACAAAAATGTTAGATTGACCAGATTCATTGATGCATTATGATTTGTTTTTCTCTACTGGTAGTACCTTCAACAAGTACATATCAAGGTTAGAATGGTAATTGCACATAGGTGGAAAACAATAGCATTCCCGGAAATGAGAACGTGTGACGATGATAGTGTCACTTATGCAGATTAGTTTTTCGAGGTATTACCGTACTAAACGTTTCGCATTGCTTTCAGATTCATGCGGAATTGTTTCAAAGATAATCATTAGATGTGTCTTAACACAAACCAACCGACTCATTTGAGCGTTGGGGTGAGATTTGTGCAGGATAAATAAATAAATAAATAAACTAGTTATGTATTTTTGTACGATACGCAACCCAGTATGTTGCCCGAATCAAATTATATCAGAGGTTCACACATTTGTTAATGCTTTAGAAAAATGGATAACAGAATGCGTGGAGTGCCCGCTATTTAAAGTTGTCAGTCCGTACCAGAAAATGTACAGTATCAACCCCAATTTGATTAACAGTTCGCGAAGATATTCCAATGTGGCATTTTGGTCGGTCAAATGACTGCATATACTCTGCACGCTGTGTAATTCATCCTGGCTTTGTTGTCAAGACCGACTGTAGCTAAAATGTTTCGTCAGGCAAACATAAGCAATGAAGACATCACGCAACCAGACGTATTGAAAAATTTCTCCGCGTTATTTGAATGATCCTCGGGGGATGGGTTATTTTGAAAAAATAGGATGGTGAACAGTTTAAATGATTTGCATGCAGAGAAGAACGCTGTGTCTATGTCAGTGTTAACCAATCCAACATATTGTGATGAAAATATGATATAAGTTAATACTCATTTAGTCAACAGCATACAGTTAGTAAACATAGGTAAGTGGGGCTTGCATCTTGCTGAGGATATAATTCTGGGATGGTCGTTCATTAGCGTGTGTCTGCTTGTAATCACATAAATCGCCAATATGCATGGCTACATTAATGGATCTATAGGGGAGGCGGTATTCAAACTGGTTTAAGTAGGGGCGAAAATAAGTACGAAGTATATCCACCTTTACTGCTAGATTGAAACTTGCATACTCGTATATGCGACGGAATTATCAATGGAAACCATCGATATTTGCAAAATAGTTGAATAGGAAGTGTGTACCAGTCAGTGGAAAGAATAGAATTAGTACTTGTTTGGTCTTCTTCATAGGTTCTATGTTCTCATGGAGGATTTGGAATATATGTAGATGGTCCAAGGAGGGAAAACTTGGAGTTAGTTTATCTTCCATCTTTGAGTCCCATGTAAGCACAAATATCTCGAAGTCGGCGCGGCCGAGTATGGAATTAATATACAATTGGTTTTAGGAATGTATAAGAGAACCCGGTTTAACGTCAACCTTTATAAATATATTGGTATGAGGGCCTTGCGTTTAATGTGGGCGGGTAAGGAGATTACATGATAAATCTTAGAATAGTGGGTATGGAATTATGTTCCATTTTCTTTCATTTTTTTGGCTCCAGTGATTGCAATGAAGCATTTTATGTACGACCGCGAGGTATCACAAACATGCACTATCTGCGCTCTGTTTCCTTCTGATAGATTGCGTCCTATATATTCAACTTACCATGTTGTATTGCTTTTGGATCTGTGAGAAATGTATCTATCTGTACACGATACATGTGAGGAGACGTGCAATTGATAGTGGACAGTGGGAGACGATTTCAGACCAAAGCATATTTAATGAGAGAAACGTTAGCATGCATGTTGTTGATGGATTAGCAGTCGAAAGTGCACACTTTATATTATTAACTACACCGCAATTATTTAATTGTGTTGTTGGGGGTATCCTGGTGTACGAATGCACCAATGCATTACATTGAAAAGCCGTGATATATTTAGCTATAAGTTACGCAGCCAATTCGGTTTTACCATCAACAATTTGCAAATATCAGAGTATATTCAGCTCTCAGTAGATCCCATAATCTGTCTGTTAAACTCACGCTGATCGGGCTTTAGTGCAGGTGTCCCTCTGCCTTACTTTTCCTAATACCATACTGCTGTACGCTAAATTTGTGCGTGTACAAGACTTGCGCTGTGAATTTGCTGCATCAGTTAAATTTAAGATTGGAAGAAACAGAGCATATAGTTTCTTGGCTTTATTTACATTTTATTGTACATAGTATAGCCGCCTCACTTCTGACGTTTGTCGGTGTTTAGTAAACGCCAGTTAGTAACCATGGTTTCGAGATTTCCGAATTTTCCAAATCAAACTTAAGACACTGAACTTCTCTTAGTAGCGAATTATATTATATTAAAGCGCTTGTTTACCAGAACGTCTAAATATAACTCCATTGAATCTTTCGATAGTTACAGGTGAATTTGTACAACCAATGGGATGGGAACTGTCATAATGACGCTTACTTTATTAAAAAGATTAACTGACCTCATTGAAGTAATTAAGCATAGATAAACGGCAGTATATTTTTAAAAAGATTTTTTTACCTGATTTAAGAACACTCTCATTATAGGATTGTAACAGTAAGGCTGCTGAATCTGATCCTACTTGTTTGGAAGATCGACCGTTCGCCATGGACTTTTTTGCAACTGCATTTCCCGAGGAATTACTAAATGTAATCATTGAGTTGTGGCTCTACCAAAAACAGTTTTACTGCTAAATCATGGTTCAATAAGCATTTTTCATGTAGATTTTAAATAACAAAGTAAGAATACAAAGGCAGATAATTTGCAATGAAAAACGCAATTAAAACAAGTTCATGATGGTTCTGTCACATACTATTTAACTGGCTTTAATATCGATAACTTGCGCAATACAGCTTTTAATGCTTCGGTGCTAAACTATCTTCAAATGTTCGTCAACAAATGTACATTTACGAAACGTTCTCGCTAATTGTGGCTTGCTGTGTCACCTTGGATGCCTTCTGGGTGACCACTCAGTGTCATATTTTGCATGATGAGAAACCTGGCGATATGATGTATTCTAGCTAAATTTGCACTCAAGCACTTTTTCACTTGATCCGTTTTGTTAGTTGCCTTATCTTTAACTAACCAGAGCACTAGCTACTTGCAGATGAAGAATGACCGAGCAAGCGATTTATCTCATTCGTGTTCACATGCTTTTATATTTATTTTCCACCTGTCGGAAATCTATACCACCCCGTTGAATACATCCCGCTGCTGAAACCAAACATGGCTATTTTTGAAGGAGAGTAAATCATCGGTGTTCACAATCTCTGCTCACTGTTTCACAAATCCCGAAAATACGGTTCATGTTAGTTTCTTAGCCTCAGGTTTGCGTTCGTTCCAGGTAGCACCAGTTATGGAATACATGTTCCACATGCGGCAAGACAGTAGCTTCGAGCCGGAAAACATAGTAACAATTTCAAGAACATTCTCAGCAGTTCGCTGGCAGAAAGGCATGTAATCGGTTGGTATGCGTTCGAAAGTGTGCATGCATTTCAAATGCTTTAAATTCTTCTGCTCCTTCTGCATCAACATAAAGACATTTCTCGCTGCTTCCATACTGTCAATATAGCTTTATGTTACCTGAATATCAAAGTCTGTAGTACCAACTTCACCTTGGGTCACAAATGAGTATCATGCTTAGTTGTTAGCACTACATTCATGGAATATATGTTGATAAATTTACACTGGGTATTAGACATGCATCAGCAGCGAAAAACTTGCCCTTTGTTACACGCCGTTCGGGCGGACAGCAACCGCCGCCGTGCTGTGCTACGCCTCTGCGTCCAGTAAAATAACCAACTCAACCAATTAATCATGGAGTGATGAATTCCTTATATAAGCATAATTTTCTGTAGCGGTTCGCTGTTTAGACAACAGAATGGGTCGTTAGACTCAAGAAAACATGTACATATTAATCTGTTTCTCTCGTCAAGTGATGACAGTATAGTACGTACTATGCGGGTCACTGTATCAACGGCAAATCTCGAACCTTGATGAATGTATTTAAGGAGGCTATTTGAGCGGGTTCGGGACAAATCGATAATGACATTTTCTTGAAGCTTCAAGTAAACAGAAGAGCAAGCGCAAAGTTGACATGTTTTGGACCCATATCTTGGCCTCGTTGTGATGCTACCGCTCCCCAGAATAGACTGGATATACACTTGCTTCAGACAGCGTGGCCCCTACTTGCTAATAGGAGTGGGAGACCTCACTGAGGTGCCGTGCTTTCTGTAAACGCTTTCTCTTTAAGTCCACATGCCATCTTCAGATGGGAGAGGAGAACTTGTCCGCGCGGGCTTTGAGAGAATTTCAAGGACAGCAGATGTCAAAACAAAGAACTAGGTAGTTATTCAATTCTTCATAACACTTGGACACGCCACGGACAAATTATGAACAAAATTACACTATGTCGATCGACATATTGTGAAAGGCACTACCGCCACATGAACCTACATCAGCTCAATAATAGACACCGCAGAAACTACCCTAATTATATATACCGAGAACATCGTTCTAGGTATTCATCATCGAAACGCCGATTGCTGTCTGAGGTTGTAGTTCATCTGATTGACCTCAATATTTAGTCCCAAGCTCGTCATCTGTCTATTAATGTATCCGAGTGTCATGATACACATTCGTTCGCGACACAGAGGAACCAGATACGAGCAGCTCCTTACACAATGCCCTAAAAGAGCTTAGTGACAGTGGTGGATTGCACTCTGCTACACATGTGAAGTGCCTAGGTACGGTACTTAAAGTTCTACCAGATGATTAAGTGACAAACCTAATGAACGATATGGCTCCCTTTGGGTTTAATCCAGCGTATGTTTAAGCAAGCTGATTCGACTGCCTTGTAACGCTGCACGCAACGGCATATGTTTGCACATTCACAGTGCAATTTGCCGTGACTGCATTTGTCCGATCATCTACCTGTGCTGGCTGTCCTTATAAAGGGGAACTTCACAGGCAATCCGAAGTGTATTAAACGAAGGAAAATAAGTATGATTTACCAGAAGGATCAAAAGATCTACTCGACACGGACCAATTTGAATAACTCAATCCACTCAGGTAGGAGGACGCGGGGCAACAAATGGACTCGCATAGCTTCGAAAGCTTTAGAAAGTGTTTGTGATGCACATCCCTAAGGCTGAGTAGTAAGGTGTCAGAAATTAGGGATGCCAACAGCTGCTTGGGCAGTGAATGGAGTGTAGTTATCGAATGCGTGGCGGGCTGTGTTACCTGTCGGTCTGTAGGGCGTTGACGGACGGATCTGGGACAGAGCGCAGGAATCAAAACACCCCTACTCTAATAGGAGACAGATAGGTAAATGTGATGACCTCGTAAACTGAACCACCTGGGATCTTTAATGCGGCACTGGAAATGACACTTGACATGTAAGGTGACACATCCGGCTGGCTTCTCCATAACCGCATTTATTGTCGCTTCTCGTAATGAACGCATTACCAATCACCTCCCGGTGCACTTGGCCTTACGAAAGTTTCGTGCCGAAAGCAAAACGTTGGCCTCTGACTAAACCATGGAACAGTTTGGTGGGTTTGATTTCCTTTTCAAGGATTAGGTAACTTCCTTTATTTTTCAAGGTTGTTTTCTTCGGA
>OX104070.1:17542238-17558639 GCA_944474145.2 Dicrocoelium dendriticum
ATGTCGCCGGGATGTTGTTCGTCCCCTAATACACAGAGCTAGTGAAAATTGCGTCAGAAAGCAAGGCCCTTCGCCCGAAGCAAGTGAATTCGTTTCTTAGGAGCTGTAATAGCGAATGCACGGCTTTGCATGATTCAGTCTGGCGCGCTTACATATTCTGTCCAAGTAACCTGACCTGAGGTGCTTACACAACTCAACAAAGCCATTGTATCAAATTGATCCGCGAAGACAAAAACAACTAGCACCAACAGAACTTATAGGTTTATTTCAGTACAAATCCAAAGTTGCTGTATAGACAACCAATCAAGATCCGCAGAGTGCAGCGCAACATTTTGGTTGTACATGCAACAATTGGTCTTGCGCAAACAGCACAAGATGCAGACAACGTGCTTCGCCAATACTTAATCCTTAGTTCCGGGAGTGAATAATCCTTTCATGCGCTTCCTTCACAGATTACATCGCCACCTGGTTTATACCGCGTATAGTTTACAGCAGACGATGTGATGAATACGCCAATATCATTGCGCGTGCACTTGTTACCTGGCGTGGAAGCATCGAAGCGAAAGCATTGAATAAAGCGGCTATGAAACTTACCTAAATATTAGCATGGTCCTTTCAACGTGGTTTCGAGGAAATGCAGCTTCACACTGTGTGGAAGCCTAGATTAGTCACTTCTATTTATAAAATATGTTAGTTGCTCGGTGAAATCGAATAATCGTCCAATCTCTCTGCTCCCAGTTTTATACAAAGTAATAAAACACCTAATTTCAGAGGCGCTCATGTGATGTCTTGAGAGCGACAAGTTGCTAGCGTAAAGAAACATGGAGTCCGCCGAAATCGATCATTCACTGCGAAATCGCTGCTAGCCCGAGCAAGCTGAACATATTCAGTCGACGTTGTTTAACAGGATTTCTAGAAGCTGTTCCATCGTGTTGTCCGCCACATTCACCTTTACAAGCTTTAAAGTTATTTAATCGGCGAGGCTATATTCGGTTGGCTGGGAATCCTCCTTGCTCAATGCGAAAGACGGCAGCTCCATTTTCGACCAAACTGACCTCCAGTTTTGCGTGCTCCAAAGATCATTACTGTGGATACGTTTACTCCTCACATACTTTAACGACCTTGTCAGTGTACTGCAATCGAATTTATAACTAATTGTGGATGATGTCAATATGTGGCCTGGTTTCAGGACATCGGATTTTTACATGGCATTGCAGGGCCATCTCGTAAGGGCTTAGTAATGGTCATACGACAACTTGCTCCAATTCAACGTGACCAAGTGCAAAGTCCTAAGCATACGCCATCAGCTTCTCTATGATGCTCGACTTAAGAACCGGCATTTACAACCTGCTTCATAAGAAGGCGACTTAGGAGCGATCGTGTAGTACGATCTTGTTTGCTCGAGAGTGGCTGAAAATAAGTCAAAAACACCTAATCAACATTTTGGACTCTAAGGAATTGCTTTCTGGAATTTTGATGTATCAACGTTTCCGCAAATGCTGTACGCTTACCTGCTGACTCACGTTAATTATGCCATCCAAGCCTGGCGTCACTTGCACAAGAGTGACATCAATGCACATAAAGCTTCAAAACCTAAACGTACCAAACTCGTTAGAGGATTGTTTCTACTAGCCTACGTGCGCAGAATGCAGTCCCTGCCGTTGTACATTGGTGAATGTCGACGGAGCGAGAAGACCTAATCATGGTTTACTTAATATTGGCGACCCCAACTCACCCATGTCACAATCCTTTGCAGCTGAGCCAACACACCAACATGAAAGTCCATCAGCTCAAATTGGCTACCCACTGCCGTCGGCTTGATTTTGCACGGAACCTTCCTTTTCTCCTTGTGTCCATTTTCTGGGTTACCCTTCCGACTGAATTTTTACTTGCTCCTACATTAACACTATTCTAAACCGCCTTGATGAAGCGCTTTCTAACATGCATTTCGCGTGAGGTTTGTCGGTTCCTATTTCCTTCCTCACAAATTTAACTAACCATAACGGTAATATATGCTATTTTGTGCCTGCACACCACCTTCACACTTCAAAATACTGTTATGCAGTAATATTTTTTAAATCAGAATGTGCCGAAGGTAACGATTTACTTATTCGATGATCCTTTAAATTTTAAATTTTACTCAAACCATTCTGCGGGACTTGTCAAGCACATGCTTTTTCACTCTTAAAACTCATTGTTCATTGCTTGCTGATGTTATTCCGAAGGAATTATACGACTGCAAACTAATACACCTCTTATACAAGAAATATTTAAGTTTCAGCTACCGTAATTTTGCGACCTTCGCAAACTCCAAATTATGTTACCGGTGCCACTGTCCTCGGTTATATTGGCAAATCATTTATCAAATCAGCTGGGTGTGAGAGTCTCCATCTGTACATCCGATTCATTTGCAGTTCAGTGTGCTTTATGCCAAGGATCTGTGTTTCGGTATGTCTTTACTTAATATTCATCAGAGATTTTGGGAATATACTATTTAAACTTTCTACTACAAACAGCTGGCAAGGTTTGGCATGATAGTAAGACAGAAAAATTTACCATGGCACTGCAGTGTGATATCGTCATGGCCTATACTTAGTCATCTTTGAAACGTTTGCATTTCAAATTGACGAAATGTAAATATTTGCGCATTTTCAATCAGCATATTACCAAACCTTGATCTACGGAATAAACGTAGCATCTTTCTTCCTACGATATTTATATTGAAGTATTTTGGGGGCAAAATTGGGAGCAAGAAACATCCGGAAAACCATCAAGGATGGGCATCTAAATGCTAGGCTTCTACCCTTTGAACCCATTATTATCTTTTACTAATTTCATCTGTATAGTTGGTTATCCGGTGCTAGATTACTAGACATCTGAATGTAAAATTTTGCAACGAGTTTACTGACACCACCGAGGTTTGGTTCGAATAGTCACAGGCCCCAGTAATTGGAGCACATATACTCCAGTTTTACTTAGAAGATCGCGCAAGAGTGTTGACATCAAACTACTTCACCTTAAGCTGTTGATCTCGAGTTATGGCGGTGCAGTAAAAATGGGTGAGCACGGAGCACTATAGGATTATCTTGATGATTGTATACGAGTAAGTGACTCAGGATCTGCTTGCATTTTATTGTTATAAATTCTAAGTCAACGCGCATTCACGGTCAATTCACTTGTTAATACTGGTTTTGTGTTAGGTTAATATCATGCTTCTTTTAAAAGCAACCTAGGTATGTAGCACGGTGTGCGGTGTTTATGTCAGACCGATTAAGGAACAAGGAAGATGACCATATTGCTTTATAACCCAAATTATGCAGGCATCTTGACAATTCCACCACATTTTACTTGCTTAAATCCAACAATAAAAAGGCATCAAGTGCAACCCAAATTCACCGCGATACGATGAATCGTGATTACAACTAGTTACCTTAACCTCGATGTCTGCGAATCGACTCCGCAACGTTTCCAATGGACTGCGCATAGTATCTGAATTCTCTTGGAAAAACGTTCATCGGAACCCACTAACAGATGGATAAACAGAAAGGGTCAACATATGCTAACCGTAATTTTCCAGATTGTTCCTGATTTTAGAGATTCCTCTGTCGAAGATGCATAGGTACACGAACGGAATCAATGGCATTATCTCCATGAGGCTCTTTCTTTCAAAGTTGTCGTCGCCGTCTCGTTTACAATAACCCCGTGTCAGAAAACTACCAACGTGAAGTCCCAGGCAGTTATAGTTGGTGTTACAATCAGAACTAACGGGGCAAACACTTCTAGAGAATGGGGAATTTTCCAGAGTAGATTGCTAACAGATATTCGTCTTAAAGCATTAGGGACACACCAAATGCTAATGACAATAAGTGCGTTAGCACTGTAGCTGACTACAATAGAGTGAGTAACACAGGTAGATTGTTTTGAAAAGTAATATCAAAATCATTTGCTGGAAAAAGTGGAGAGAGCACGATTGCCGAAACCAAGCGGTGATAACACAAGTAATTATCGTCGAAAAACTCAGCATCAGAAACGAAACAGCATGGTACCTAAGTGTTAACGAAACATTTCAAATGAACTAAAAGTGCTGTTGTCAACATAGTCAAACAAACCAATCGGTGGTCGCAGTCTTCAGTGTCAGATATCGGGCTTTACTTGACTGCTGTGTAGTTCCTAGCTTTCAGCATGAATTTGGAAGTTAGTTATCATCTCAGAAGCACTTACCACAGCCAGTGGAAAAGGAAAGCTGAGGAAGCGGTAAGGAATGCAAAGAAAATAAGTACCAAATATGTAGAGTTGTACGAAGACCCGTATATCATATTTCTGGAGCGACGAAACTTTATGTTTCCAGATTTCTGATTGGGATCTGCTCAAAGTTTATTTGACCGCAGAACGAGAACTTCGTTGCCTGTGGCCAAAAGTCTGCTCCCACCGGAAGCACATTATCCAGCGGTGATGCATGACTGTTTAAAAACACGAATGCTAAGGCAAAGAAAGTATTATGATCAAGGATCTAAAGCGATACCACCCCTTCCTGTCAGCAAATAGGTACAAATACAACAATCACCACCATAAGTGAAACACTAAAGGAGAGGAGTGGTGGAAATACCGGCTGGAAAAAGAGCCTATGTAGTCAAGTTTGGAAAATTTTTGTTTTAGTAGACTACATTAACGTGAGACAAGATCCGTCTAGCACCGAGACAATGATTGAGTGAAAAAAACACAGAAAGCAGAGGTGACGGAGAAGACGAAAATTGGACACGCAGCGTACGAACATTCAATAAAGTAAAAGCCCAAATTGAAAGATGCCGGGGTCGTTGCGCCAGCGTGTTACTGGTCACTGTTGATTTGCCTAAAATCTGGAAAGGAAAAAGCATGTGTTCTTCGATTTACTGGGCGCTGTAATAAAAATAACAAAATAAATGGCCTTATCTACATAACAGAACTCTCAGCCTGTCATTTAGAAGGTTAGACCTGCACTTCGGTAAAGCATGAACCTCAGTAATCTGTCAATTGGTTGTATAATCAGGTTCGTAATACAAAGCTTTAGTACAATCACTCAAAGCGGCAGACAAAATGATAGATGAACTAGGCAAATAGACCGATGATCGGCAGTACAACTCGCGTAGCCGAAATAGTGACTCAAAGCGAAATTATAAGTGGCGTTTATCAGTTTTTGGTCAGTTACAACAAAACTGAACAAATCAAATAATGGAAACGATAATAGGAAGGAGCAATCGTAAAGATGTTATGGTGTAATCGCTGCAACGCCGCCAAGGCAGCAGCAACACTTGCTCGTAGGAGCGAAATTCCTTTGGTAAGCTTTGTTGACAAACAGGATCGATTGATTGATATGATGGATTTCAGCTAGTCGCAGCCATTCAAAGAAAAGCAAAACAGAGTCGCAGTATGGAGCGTTTGTTACTCGATAACTAATAATTTACCTTCTGACCCAAATGCTTGAGGATAATTGCCCATTCTAGGTTGTTGATTCTCCGAGGCCGTTAGCGACAAATGTAAAAACAATCTTTATGTGGACCGCAATTTGCGGTGTAGTGTAAGTTGGACAAATCTAACACAGCAAGTATAACTGATGAAAATTTAACTAATGGATATTACTATCCCAAAGACAGCGCCGTTCCGAAATGGTTTCATGTGAAGTTAATAATCTAAAGGGGTAGAGTTTTCATCTGGCATTCTAATTGTCTAGGGTTCGGTGCCTGTTATATGTACCTGATGATATATAATAACTTCGAGCTCGGTCGAAACAGCTGCGGGCTCTAGCCAGCAAGATTTAAAATTCATCCGCTGGTTTTATATGAATGACGAACGAAATAGCTGAGAAGAAAAGCGGAACCTTTGATTCTTCTTAGTAAAATCTATTTGATCTAATGTCAGGGCAATTGACTGGTTCCTTATTTCGGTCTATTATTAAGAGATCAAACAAAAAAACATTTAAGAAAGGTAGAAGCTTTTAATATATTACATAGTTTAAACACCTATTGATTAATTTGCAGCTTGCTATTAAATAGGAAAAACAGCAAATATATATATATATATTTATGTATAACGCTGACTAATAGTAGGTTTGATAGAGAGTAATTTACATTGTCATCATACTTAAATAACATAATCTTTATACGTGTATGCGTATTTGTTACTCGCATTAATTTGCAAATCAAAACAATTATGTTTGCTGTTAAGGTGGAAAAGGTAGTGACAACCTTGTGCAGAAACAATGAACACATCCCCAAGTTGGTTTGTGACCGCAGAATTTCTTGAATTGGGAAATGGTGTTGCTTCCGTGGTCACAAAGAACTTGGAAACAACAGGCACCAATTCAATACTGGTGAGCCCTTTAAAGTCCGACTGCCTGATCGGTCACTTCACATGCGCAAGCTAAACGCGGTACTCATTATACAGAACATGCGACGGTCCCAAGATTTATATTGGAAAACAACTGACTTTGAGTCTGGTAACGTACATGGGTGGCTATTTACGAGCACTTTGACATGTTTTGATGTTTTAACATATATTGTTTTATTTTCGCGAGTAATAAGAGTGCACGGAACGGCGACAAAAATTCAACATCTAAGTCCTTTTTACTCATGCTTGGAATTCAATGGTTCAACACTTTTTAATCTTTTTTCTTGGTTATCGCGCACTTCGTCGCAGCTTCATCAAAAGTGTTAATTTTATGTGAACTAATTAAAAGGGATAACGCCAAGTCCTTTCAACATTTTATGGCAACCCAAGTATATGAATAACCACTTTAAATTCTCAATAGCAAGATGTATCATTGGACCATTGCAAATCCACTTCACGGAAGTCAACATCAAATCCATGTTTTTCGACGTAGAAATGGCGTTGAAAAATGAAGGTTAATTGTATCGAACAGCGCCATATTTTAAGGTTATTAACACATGGTCTATTTCTCATTCGTCGGCTTGAAGTAACAAATTGACGCTTGAATCCAGAGTAAAACGTAGTTTCTGATATAATACAGAGAGCTTTAGAATGGCAGCTTTCGTACTAAATAATTAGCTTATGCAATCAAGTGGAAAGTTGCGGATTCGTGCGCCATTGACAAAAAAAAGAATGCTTGATGACAAGGGAATTTGGAAAAAATGATCAGCTTACATTAACCAACCGACTCCTCATCGAAAACGTGCATTCGCTCTTTAAATACAATAAGGAAAAGTATTTTTCTATATCAGCCTGCACGGGTGCTGCTCACCTGGGCCTTGAGTTGAGATAAATGTACTTAAGTTGCTCATTTATCTTTCGCTCAAAACGTTAATTTATTTGGTTAAATTTGTCTAAACGTACTAGCAATTTAAGAGCTTTGGTAATGTTTTCATAATGGTACACAAATTGTGGTGAAGTATACAGTCGCGTTAATCTTCTACTGTGCTCCTTGGGTCTATGTCTTGGTAACTTGTAAGTTGATTTTATTATGTGCAAGCTACCGTTTTTCCCTTAATTCCATGTGTAGTAGTGTACAGATGAAACGTATTTGAGCACCAGGTGAAAATTTAATTAGCATAATGAAGCAACTGGTTTGCCAAGTTATTCACTCGTCAAATCGTCTGATAACTGCGCTTTAATCTTGTTTGGGAATAAGGTTTACAACAAGCGGAAACAGATTCAGCTTTATGTGTTCTTTGTTATACGTTGCCAACTAAAACCAAGTCCACATAATCCCATTTAAAGTTTCATCAAGTAATTTGTTATTTCCGCATGCTTTGTCTAAAGTGCCTATTCTTTAATTTAAGACCCTTGCTAAACAAAATATGATCCACATTTAATTTTTTGCTCGATGTCCCCATAAACGAAGATTTTGAGCTGAAACAGAGTAAAGTCCAAATAACATGTAATTCAGCATATACTTATATCAGCACTTTTGCCTTTCATTAAGAAAATTGATTAGGAATTTTTGTGCGCAATTTTAGAAGCCAAAGACATGTACACTACGGCACATTAGACTTCGATCCATTGCGAGAAAAAGCATTAGGTACACATTTCATTACAAATTAAATGAATCAGTGAGCTGTGGTGTACGTTATACTAAATGTTAAAGTTGACTACGAAACGAGTAAGCACTACTGAGAGCTGGGACCTCACGGAAGTAGCTTTAGCATGGCAATCAAATATTTCAATAAAACTTGGAGTACATAATGGAGCAAAGTAATTTAAAGAATACTTGCAATGCTTGGGCGACATCTGACTTTAATGACAATGCTCTGCAATTTGTAGAATAAATAATGCACATTAACATTTCATGTCATCAAATGATTCCCGTAATGGTTTCGCAAATCGAGAGTAGCATCAGCTTAATATTTCAAATTCAAAACTTATCTAAGAAAATATACATAAATGCGTATCCGAGTAAAGTGCGCAATGGATAGATTTTTAAAAAATGTTTGATATCGCGAGATAACTTAATAAAATAGATTATGTACTTCCTAGGGTAACAATACGCGCAGAAATAGTTATTGGGCACAAGGTAGTTTGAATATCATAATGCAAAATTAAAGCATATGGCAGAGGAACAAAATTATTTAATAACAGAGTTTAATATTAAAGTTAGTTAACAAATATTAAAGTTGGTTGAGAAGCGGTCAGGCATAAATATTTGATGTGTTACCCAACTCAGGGCAAAATGCTGATGGGCCATATTATACAAATGATCTGGTTGGAACCTTTTGCCCTAAATCATGGGCCTCGGATGCGGACAGGAAACACTTCGAATTCCTATAGTAAAGAACATCTCGCATTGCGTGTATGTCGTCTACCTACGCGGTAAATAGAATTGCGAGACTGAAAGGCATCGGGTTAGTGGTTATTTTAAACTAAATGTGTCAACATAACTCTCGCCACCGTTTTCATACCAACACTACACATCCAAGCTAGACAGTGCCCAATTATTCGCACAGACAGTCTCCTGCATATCCTTCTGATAAATCATACCCGCCATGAAAAAGAAAACACGTATACATGCAAGCACTCTATTGAAGATGTCTGTCCTTGAGTAGATACCTACGGAATAGTGTTTAGATAAATCTTAGCCCTGATATTTTGCCTAATACATTTGATAAACAACGCTTTATAATCCTCGAAAGTTTCCTTCTTTGTCCTATCCCCCTTTTACAGTAATGATTTATCAAATATTTTTATCTTATGGAAGCTCTGTTTTCTCTGGATTTCCAAGGATGTATATTTATCTGAGCAAACTTTTCAAGAATAAACAATTATCGAATATCTTAGGTAAAGATTAAGCTTATCCAGATGCGTGCCTCATTACCTTCCTTTATAGCTCTTACCGTTGAACCTACATTTAGTTTCCGTCTTAATTTTAGGGAGACACATCGGGCAAAGTGTAGGTATTTTCCGGTCCACTCTGTTTTCTGTGCCCACTCCACTGTATCGACCCATTATCCCTGCCTTCTATCTGAATAACCTAGATGAAATTCGTAGCATGGCGTTGTACCTTGAGAAAAATTAGTAGTGCAGTGCGGCAAATTATAGGATACAAAATTTGTTGTTTGCAACAGTGACTGTTATGCAAAATATATCTCCTATATATCGCAATAAGGGTAGAGGGCTATTGATTTCACTGACAGAGGTGTTAGCTCTGGAACTTTTCTCAGGAACATATCTTACTATCAGCAGTGGTATTAGATTTAATTCAGATGTTAATCCCTCCTTTTGTCTCTCTCTCTCTTTTATATACTGTCGATACAACTCAGGTGAAGCCGTCTCAAACGACTATACAAAAGAGCAACATCTAACTGATATGCCGAAACTGCCTATTGTCTATTGCTTCATATAGCCGAAAATTCGTGAATTGCGGTACGACTTCTAACCAATACATCTTTCTCTCGGTTAAATCGATCCGCTTGATGGAGTGCAGTTAGCTGAAGGTGAGGTAGTATATTTACATAGCATTTTTAACCCGTTCTAATAGCTTAAAAATATACTTGGATATTGCATTTTACGGTGTTCTACACACGTCCAGTTAGGACCTTAGTGAAGCGCTTCTTTAGGTAATTTTCTGCAAACATTATGTTTTCGTAAAAACCGTCTCTGTGATGCTGAACGTGTACAAACGTAGCATAGTCAGTCGCACGTTTTGTTTCGAGTAACATAGTAGCTCATTAAGAGGGTTTTCGATCGCCTATATTCTGTCACTCTCATTCTTTATATTGCGGAATGTTGAATAGTCGCTGATGACGACTAATTCTTGACGATCGCTTGTTTATTGGATATGTCCCCGCCCATTTATACGACTTGTGGTGCATTATATCATATTTAATTTTGTGCCGTGTAATTACTGTTTGATTTGTGTGTGTTCTATGAATATTCGTTGAACAATTGCCTAGAATTACATGCATTATTCTGCATGCGGTTTGAATAGAAGGACGGGATGTTAACTAACATTTGCGCTACAGGTCAACAAGACTTGAGATAATGATGCCATGCAGGAACCAGTATGCCTTTTTGACCCAAAATAGTTGAAGTAATATGCTCTTCTTGGATTACTTGACAAAAAGATTTACATAGTTGTAACAAACTTACCTTCAGCAAAGAACCACGCTTTTGCTTTTTATTCCGCAAGTTCTGCACGGAATGCATCTTACAAATTGATTTTTGAGCACAATGGAATCGCTGGATTGTTTCCGTTAGAAACAAACTATTTTATATATATTTACCGTTAGTGACGAACTAAATTTTTAAATCCATCATACGTCGTTGACTATATCTAATACGCAGAAACCTTACTGCTAAGATTTGCATAAACACAATTACTGAGGCATCAACTAAGGATAGATATCATCTGTTGAGTGCTTACAAGTATACTTGTTCTTTTGTTCATCGCGCGCATGATATATAAAAGAAAAGGCAGGAGACTCTCTGAGCGAATACGTGTGCACTATCCAGCTTGGCTGTGTGGTGCTGGGACGAAAACGGTGAAGAATGTCATGCTGGCACATTTAGTTTATTCTAACCATTAACCCGATGCCTTTCAGTCTCTCCATTTCATTTACCGATTAGTTGGACGCCATATACGCACTGCGAGATTTCGTTCACTAAAGGAATTCAAAGTGATTCCTGTCCACATTGGATGCCCCTTATTTTTCGCAAAAAGAGTGGCCCTAATTATTTGTCTTTTTTGTGGTCCATCATCACGTTGACTCAAGTTGAGAAAGATTTTAGCAACACATTTTTGCCTCTCAGCTGCTGAGCACTTAGTTCTTTTGTTCACATAACCCAGACCTTTGAACTAGGCTAATGGGCGATTATGTTTGCCGAAATCATCATTCGCTTTTTAGGACATTTGGTATATTATCCTTAAGCACCCACTTTGTCAGTTACCTGAAACGAATTAAATTCCGACCGAATATATTTACAACAATATATGAGTTGTTTTGCTCTGCTATGTGTATCCATCGGTCCACGTTTACTGATTCTTGGAAAATAATTTATTCACTCTTGACGAGAACTTATCGTCTATCTTATATTGCGTTTTTCCATTAGTTTTCTACTTTGGTATCACTTATATAGGTTAATAAGAACATTTTGAATATGGAGCCAAAATCATTTACTTTTAGCTTTTTACCGGTAAAGCGAAATTGCTTACATATTTTAAACTAATATTTTTACTGTTTGATTCCTTAAGCAGATATTTTGTCAAATATTTATTTTTCATAATGCTGCAACTTCACTGATATATATCGAAAGTAAATAAAAAACTTTCAAGCAGTTACTTGGAGAATATACGTTCAAACCATTTACTTGCTTGTCCTCATATCAATTGGACTCTGAACAAACAACTTGTAGTCTAAATAATGCATTGAATTTCAATTTTCTGTCTACTAAACTAAGTGGTACTCAAGCGTTGTTATATCCGAACTGATTGTAAGACATAGATAATTCGTATTTAGATAATTTCGCCAAAGCTGCTGCTCATTAATTCTGAATACACTTATAATATTCGATAACTGCGCTGCAAGCAACACGTTATGAAAGACAGGACGCCGGCAATTGAGAAGACCATGACAATACTTTTTCGGCGTTTGAAACAAAATGACATCATAGACTCTGACATTTTTGAATACGCCAGACCTAGTGGAACCGTGATTCCGAGGCTTTATGGCTTACCTATGATCCACAAGCAAGGTGTACCGTTGAGACCGATACTGGACATTTACAACTCTCCCTATAATCTGACTCCTAACTGGCTTGTTAAACGCCTGGAGCCGGTCAGGAAAGCCATATCTAGGTACAGCCTCCGGGACACTTTCGAATTTCTTGACTCGGTGCAACAACTCAGTCTAGCTGGACGGAAGATGTTCTCACTAGATGTGACGTCACTTTTCACCAACGTCCCGTTAGAAGAGACCATTGACTATCTCTGCAAGTTTATCCAATTGCACAACATCGACATCGGTATTCCAAATGACTGTTTAAGGCAACTTACATTGGCGTGCACTAAGAACATTCAGTTTCAGTTCAATGAGACGTTTTACAGACAAATAGACGGGGTAGCTATGGGTTCACCATTAGGACCGCTACTCGCCGATGTCTTCATGAGTAAGTTGGAGAACACTCAGCTAAACGAATGTATCAACAACTTGGTTTACTAAGGTCGGTACGTAGATGACATATTTTGTGTTGCGGATGATCGAGTATGCATCGAAGATATGTTAGTCCACTTCAACACTGCACATAACAACAGAGTTTTCACCATAGAACTTGAAAGTAACAACTCGTTGTCATTCTTAGATGTCCACATTACCAGAACATCAGACGGGACAGTACAAAGGAGAATACATCGAAAGACAAGGTGGACCGGCCAGTATACTCATTTCGCCAGTTTTGTTCTAATGAGTCAAAAACGTACCCTTGTCCGTTGTCTAACAGAAGGAGCGAGGAAAATATGCACGGAAGTTATACTGTCAGATGAACTGAGTTTTATTCCAAACGTTCTCGAACAAAATGGTTATCCGGACAAATTCATCCGGAGACACATGGAGCCACGAGCACCTAAATTCCAAACAATCACCACTGAAAAGCGCTTAATCTACTTAGCACTGCCTTTCGAAGGTGATGAGATAGCAGAAAGAACTACTCAAAGGCTCTGCAAGGCAACAGCGAGAACCTACTTTGCAGCTGACCTCCGCGTCAGCTTCACCTCTACGCCAGTCGTGAGTCAGCATCTCAAGGACAGATTGCCGAGGTCGAATATTTGCTTCTCTGTGTACCATTTTTCTTGCTCGTGTCGAGCAAGTTATATTGGAAAAACGACCAGGAGACTGCCTGAGAGAGTACGAGAACATTGCCCGGCTTGGCTCTACACTAGTGTCAGAAAGACAGTAGTCAGCGCGGTGCTGGGGCATTTGGCCGACACAAATCACCAAGTGAATGTGCGAGAGGCCTTTCGGCCTATCTACAAGATCTCTGGACGCCACACGCGAGCTCTCCGATGTCGCCTATTGGCGACAGCAGAAGCAATCGCTATTCGGCTGCATAATCCCGAATTATGTGCCCAAAAGTAGTTTGTACAAGACTTACAGCTGCCATGGCCTCAAACTTCCCCATGTTACGACACCACGCTTGACCCTTCTACTAATGATGCCCAAGCCAGTTGGTCACTTGATCGCATTAACTGGTCTATTCACTTCATTGATTCATCCTATTTAAATACACTGTGTTTGATTTATTCCTATCATCCGTGGTGTGTTGGCCTGATGCGAACCACCGAAAACAAGCTTGTTCGCCTAACTGCCTTTTGATTCTTAAATCACCTAACAGTTACATCCCTGAGAATTGAACGGCTTACCACGCGCAAAGGAACAAATGCTCGCCGATTTGATGCAACAGCTATGTATCTCCGCGTTACCTCCCAAACTTAAGCTAATCCGTTTTAGCTACCATAAATCATTTTGCGTTCAGCCTACTAGGAGAGACACTGCGATGAGCGCCATTCATATAAACGAATTTATCAGTGGCATACAATTCAGCCTGAGTAAAGCTAAGACTAAATCACCAATAGTGAACGTTAGTTGTGTTGATGCAAGCTGTGATCAAGGTTTACCAATTGGGATGCAATTATCGAACCTTGAACGAACCTCCTTTCCAATCGCTCCAATGTGAACACGTTGTTTAACCGCCGTTCTCAGTTGCATTTTGTCACACATATGTGAGTTTACACGCATTTGACCCAGATTCATCTGCGCTATCTAGTGTACTCCACCTTTCAGGTGAAGCTTGTATCCATCATCTTTTAATTCCACATTGAAAATATCGTATTATTCGCTTAAAAACACCATGGAGGAATTTTCAGATTCATGAACAACGCAAAATATTTATTGTCCCAAAGGAACGCCAACTACACTTTTCATCTAACGAAGCAGCAACTACAAATCTGGACCGAAGATCAAAATAACTATCCAACACGTTGTTCCAGTATGGCTCAGTAGCTCCGTTTGCCGCGTGAACGATCTAGCCGCTTAAACCTGCTCCACCTAGGTCAGACGCACAAAACGTTTTGAACTTGAACGTGCAGATGATTTAGCTCAAACGCGACCGGCAAGAAACCAAAAGCGCTAGAGCTTCTATGTGATTACCATCGATAAACGAAATGGATCGTGGTGACCAATCAAAAGCCCAAGTTACCGCATCTAGTTGGAAAGTAGTTAGTGGCCTTCCTTCATGTTATAAAAATGTACGGATCGTTCTTCAATGTAGTAGTTGCCAAAGCGAGTTACATTGCAAATGCTCCAACCTCACAATAAAACGGTTGAAGCTGCGCAATACTAAAACAGATTCACTGTGGTTCTATTCAGTATGTGTAGCCATCCCACTGGCAAAGATGCTACATGAACATTCGAAAAACAGCTGGCAATTTTGAACAAATGAAGAGCACCAAACGGTAAATCTTTGTAGAAAAGGTGACAGAAATTCCCGGTCATTCCCATGTAGCACCGCATTAAGACTGATGAAGTGGGCTAGGCAGCGTGCTAATAATCTATTGTCTGTGGCATTAAACGCCGATACTAACAGTTGCTCATACTTGCCTGAAACAACCACTGCCAGTCCAATTGCATCGAGCACGCTCAGAGCCTCGTCCACCCTCCAAACCGTACCGAAAATGCAGAAGGGCTTCGTAAACAGTGGTGGTTAGAACTATTTTGCTGTCAAAGGTGACGGGTTACGTATATCTTCGGCCATTTACATTGGACCCATAGCAAATGAAGAAGAAGAAGCTGTAACCCAACAGTCTCCATCGACTGCGTACAGACCAGTAGGTTGCTTGAACGCAGCCAAATGTTTACTTAGTAACCTACATCAACATTCAAGAATCGACGATAAGTTTCAATATATTGGAATATGTTTGGAACCGACGGTGATTTCATGATTTCAGAAGGTTTTGTATACAAATCGGTTTTGGTAGGGTTTTATTGTGGCAATGTTTCGCCCTTGACACAAGAGCTTCTTCAGGCCAGGTGAATTGGTACAAACTTGGCGTAGCTTTTTATGGGAATGTTGCAAGACCAAAACATGAACCATTGGATAACAGGGTTACAGGTCAATAGGTCAAGTGGCCACGTTAGTGAAATAACAAGCAGTGAGCGTTTCTCATTGATCCACGTCATCGGTCGTTTACATGTGAGGCATTCCTTTCTGGCAGCAGCTGATTCATGCTCCGACCTTAGTTCGTCCGCCGACACCTTTTCTGACTGACCAGGTTAACGCAGCCCGTCACGCGTTCGATAACTCCAACCCTTCTGTTCTGTTCACACAGTTATTAGTCTTAGTAATCTCGGTAGCTTCAGCCATCAACCTTTGGTTTGTTGCTGGTAATCCCCTCCTAAGTATCATGAAATTGTCCCAATCAATGGCGTGTCCAGCCTCTAGCGCATGTACGGCCACCGCTGAATGTTTTAGTAGGGCCCTGTATTCAGGCTCATTTCTGGTGGACGCGAAATGTACTTCTTGTGTTCTGCTATCCTTTTGCGTAGCTCTTGCCGTTTTACCTATATACACTTGTTTACAGTCTTTGCAATTGATTTTATAAACACAATTTGTCGTTCTGTCTGTTGAAAGTGGATCCTTCAAACGCAGAAGTGCTGATTGGAGCGTTTGACTCTTTCAAAAATCCACTCTTATTTTCTCCCTGTATAGTACTTGTCTGATGGCTTCTGAGGTTCCCTTTTTATAGGGGATTCCAACCGTCCCAATCCACTCCGTTTTACGTCATTGAGGTGGATATAGAGCTCTCTGTAACTGGCGTTTCACTAACCGCCTCGGATATCCACTGTCTACTAATTTGCTCACCGACACATTACGAGCGCCTACTTGTCCTCCTCCTCTGTACACAGAGTCTGGGCTCTGTAAAAC
>OX104070.1:17559138-17615811 GCA_944474145.2 Dicrocoelium dendriticum
TTGAATACTGTGATTTGGTTTGCGTTGGTATGCATATTTCTAGAGGGGTGTCGTGGATAATATACCAAACGACACTATTTCTGCAATGAATTATAACGAGTTAGTTCCCGTTAAATCTGAGAACATAGTAATGCTGCATTGGTTGATTTCGTGATACCTAATAACTCAAACTTTCTTTAAGCACTTACATCATCAATACACGTAGAGGTTTTGAAGATGTTACCTGCTAGATGTTTAATTCAAAACAGTAACAAAGGGGGTACAAAAACCAAACCTTGCGATATATCTCAGACCATTATTATGTGGTCGGACAAATATTTTTTTATTCCGAAGTACAGCCAAGGTTGATAGAAAAGCGTACCTATAAACCATAATAATGAAGATCTAGTACATACCTTGAGTTGCACAAAATATACACGACACTCATAATGTTTAACGCTGTGGAGAAGTCCAAACAGAAGTAATCGTCCATTGTCTAATTCTCAAAAATGTACTCTTGTTGTGCAGTACATTCGACAAGTTCGCGGCACATTATCATTGTTAACAGTAACATTCTGTTCCGACGCTATATAAGTGTAGCGTTCCAGGTAGCCTCTCCAAGATTTCTTCAACGATTGCTACCAAAACTTTAATATATAAAGTTCGATGTGCTTCCAAGTGGTTAACTTTAGCTACAGACCGAATCTATACATTGTGAATAGTAGCGATAATAACAGTTATCACATAAACAGCTACAGGAATCCGTGCTGTGTTTCAGCTACATGAATGGTTGTTACTCAAGTCACTGCCATAGGAAAGTTTTGGCTCCAAAAGAGCTGAGGGTAAGCAGGTTTACAAAATTCCTTAAATCGTTTCTGCATGGCATGAGATTGCTTACATTTGGTGAAGATTCCATAGCGACAAGAATAGCGTTGAAGAATTTTATTCATGCGATGGAAGATGATGTTGATCCTTAGGTCGTTGGCAGACTCATTGGATGTATAAGTTTGTCCACCAGCATAGTGAACTTTGGGATCCCGCAGCACAAAATAAAAGTTTATTCATGTGTCCGTGGAAAAGCATGTTGTTTAAATAATTGTTTCATCAAATATCGTTTGCACAACAAATAGTACTTGCTAATTAGCTGCACGCAATAATTTTATCAAGCTGCCTCTGTGGTTCCACTTGCTGAGTTGGATGTTTACTCAAAACTAACCGGGATAACTAATAACTTTGTTCAGATAAAATATTGTGCTGTTCCTTACGACATATTTCAATACTAGTTGTGGTTGGAAGCTTTCGAAGAAGCGTTACAGTGATAGCAAAGTATAGTATTATTATAAGTTTCCTAGGCTCTCGCTGATGAACACTCGTGCATGAATATTATACTCGACTCTATAAATATTGCGGATAGTTTATCCTAGTGTGCATCAAGATACACTTGTTTGGGATCTTTCACAAAGGTAACTGTTGTAGCATTATAATTAATCAAGTGTCACACAAGAGCCACTAAGCAATGGGCTGCGCACGTGTCGCCCATCAACCAAGGGCTACTTGCTAGTAAACACTGAGTTAAGAACTGAGGATATATTAGTACTTATAATCATGGTGGCATGCTTGCTGTGAATTGTAAAGGAGTGTTATGTAGTTATTCATGTGGACAAGGTTTATGCCGTGGAATACTAAATACTGTCTTTTCTAGGTTATGGGCAATGAAACCCAATATAGAAAAGATGTAGTTTTAATTACTTTTCCTTGCAATTCGATAAGCTGACCACAGTCTGTGGTCCATTTCTGGAGTCCGTTTGGACGTTGGCACACTGGTAGCACATCATAGGTTATCATCTTTTATGCATTATAGGTAGCGAAGGAAATAACTAACATACGCATTTGGATGTGTTTACATTTACATCCAGTTTTCGTTTTATACTAAACTGTATATTCTCTCAGGTTTGTGTCCAGTAGATGCTGTTGAAAGGTACCTGATCCAATAACCTGAGAGTCTGTACATATGCAGCTTGGCAAGGTCTCGCTATTACGCATGATATTTTGCGGATTTTAATCCTGAAGATAACTGAATTTGACAGAATATGTATTACTACGCTTCTTACGTTGTTAAACACGCATGCCATATTTGCGGTCTGAGCACATGGGTCAATATTTATAGATAAAGGTTTGCTTGGGTCAATGTTAAATTCTTGCCGTTAGTTATGTTCTTTGACTTCGGGTTAGAATACTGCAGCCATTCTCTGAACCACACTAATTATACACTTCAAAATATACCGTTTAATTTTACAAGCATTAAAATTTCTTTTCTTTTCAGTACGGCTTTCGGGACGTTAAACTGAATTAGCCGTTACCAGCAAATCGCCAGAAAGAAGCGTATTAGTTTCTGCTGCTTTCATCCTAATAAATTTTATCACTTATATAGAGTTAAAGAAAATTTTAAGCAGATAAATGCAAGTAACATAAAAACATTTTTCTAAGTCAGCAACCGCATTCCTAATAGTTAGCTAATAGGAAAATTCTTGACAATTGACTTGCAATGATGGTGAGTGTAGAGCAACATTTACTGATGTGCCACCTGTCATTAAGCAATAAAGGCGCACTCCTGGGAACTCATAAACATCGAGTGTTTCCGTTGCCGGATTTTGTCCCATTTTTCTACTCTCTCCAAGAGATAACGGCAATTTCTGTTAGCAATGTGACATGTATCGATGGGAACCGACTGCAGCAAAGTCACTCAATGTCATAAGCGGAAATCATTGTCATCAAATGAAGTCGACGCTGTCGAAATGTACTGACTCTTGGTGACAACTGATATGCCTAAGTATTAGTTCATTTGAAAATCCGGAAGCACCAAATTGTGGTTCCAATGGCTGCATTCGACCACCTGCTTTACATAGGCGAATTGGACTATGGAATTGTCAAAATTAAAAAGAGAAAGTAAATGACTGACGACTAAATCCGAAAGAACTTGTCAACTAATAACCTATATCGATAGTTGCATTCTAACAATAATTGGGGAAAGGAGTATTTCAAGTTATACCGCTTTCTTTGGGCGGGGTTTTATATTGTTGGATGCAGAATGTGCAACTCGTCAGCAAATCAAACTTGATATGCGATTGCTACATGATCGGAGAATGCAGACATTTGTTTCTTTTCTAGAGACATATTGGCTTTCAAATACCAATCGACTGAAATACGCACTGGTTTTTATATATCGGCCCTTAGCAGTTCAGTCAAGTGTGAGATTTAATGCACACGAAACAGTGCATCTTTGTCCTTGACACATGCCAACAAATTGTGAACAAACTAGGAATTGTAACTCGGCATAACAACAGCAATTCCAAAATTCAGTGCAAAATATTACCACGTCGGCAGAATTTATTTGCTTATTATCAACAATAGCAATTTGGTCAGATACTTATCGGGTAATTCATAGGGTGACTTAAATCACATAAGCCTATTTACGGGAATGGATGGCCCTGTACTTTTGCGTCTCGTCGAGGAGATAAGTATATATTTCGAGAGTGCGGTGTGAATGGACTGGTGAATGTCAGTGAAAATATTTTAAATAATTTGAGAGCATGAATTGACGAGCATTGATGCCAATGTTTTTAACATAGTCGGCTTTAGAATTTGACCGCAGTATGCAATTGCATCAGTGAAACCTTTTAGCTTAAAATGCTTAACAATTGGCCTGGAATAATCATAGGTGGACAATTAGTGCATTGATAATGATACACGTATTACTGAGCATCAAAATTATGTTGTGTGATACGCAGTATGGTCGCATTCGAGCGACATAAAATGGATGTAAACTGAATTTGGTAAATATTCAAATTACGTGAAGTGAGTGTGACAGTTGTTAATTCATTGTAACGTCAAGATACTACACTGACAAAAATAAGTTTAAAATGTCACATAAAATAATTGTATTGGATGTTTTTTTACCACTTATTGATAAATAGCTACTACTAGGATTGAAATAGAATGCCATTACACTAATACACTCTTAGCTTTAACCACCGGTGTACGACCATTGCACAAATTAATCTGAACATTTTTGCAGTTGGGCTGAGGAAGGCCGAGGTTTGTTGATTCAAGTCAAGGCTAAATTCAGCTTGTTTTCACAGAATGAATATTTATGGGACAATTGTAGAGCTGCCGTAAGTGAAGAATAAGGATTGTTAAAATGAGGCTCCCTAAAGGACACCAGATGTTATAATAAGTTGTGAGCTTTTGCCGCTAAACCTCGTGATCTGATTAGGTTTGAGGTAATAGTTATTTGACAATAATATGTCTAAGCTGGGATGCTAATTCGTCTATAAATCTTGCATTGACACTTTACAGTTACAACAGCCGAACACGTTGCTTTAGTCAAGGAAGCAGGTAGGTGTGAATTGGATCATCTTCCACATGGACCACAAAGGTGAATGCAGTAGACGATCCACTGCTACTTGGGTGGAAGTTGGACTTCCATACTCAAACTGATAAGAGACATCTAAAGTGGACTGGAATAATATTAACTGAACAATGATTATCTTAAAGACCTTTAAAGCCACCGGGGTAGATGCAATATGCCGATATTTCCGCGTCCATTTCTTCGGTACTGGCGCAAAGCTAGTGATCTTAAAATCAGCCATGATTTTGCATTGTTTGCAGCACATTGGGCATAACTCAGTCGAAGGCTGTGCTAAGATATATGCGCACTGATTGGGGACGACGGGATATAATCTGGCACATCCGCATGGCTTGCTTGACTACAGTTTGTTAATTGCCCGGTCTTGTGAAGCAACATCAATATGAGAAATGTAGACCACAGGTCAATGAAAAGGTGAAACTTTTAAGCGCTAGAATTAGTTTATGCTTATGCAGCCAAAGCTGTGATTTTATTTTTCTACATCTACAAGAGAATTCGTGCTTTGAATGGTAACTCCGCTGGGCTGTTTCATAATCCGCCATATCTCATGACATCAGTATTTTCCTAGAATTGTTCGGAGGTAGAAATGAATGTGGTGTTGTAATTCTTCCATTACACAAGCAGTGGAAGAATTCAATACTCAAGAGCTTTGGTTTTGTAAGCTCTTTCAAAGAACCTATGAAGCTGCCTGCAATGGGGTGAACAAAAGCTACTGGCGTGGATTTAAACATCTCATATCAGGCAGTAGATACCCTAACAGGCATTTAACTAACAGCAGGTTGTTGCAGTATTTTGATAAACTTATATCAAGAAAAAACACAAGTCTGTGGTGAAAAATATTTATCTCAGCCGCAAAATGCCTGAAAGTCAGAATTGTCGCCATTTCATTTACGTTAATCACAGCAAGTGGCATTCTTGTAATGGGTCTTTTTGTAGATATCAGTGGTTAACTTGACTACACTAGGATTATATTTTCAAAGTGGCGTCCGAGTGCTGACCTAGATGGCCTTGAGCTTATTAATTAATACTAAATCCGGCGTTACGTCTAACCTAAAGATCAATCTTACAAGTATTTTTAAGTCAGGAGTTATGAGGTAAGTTTTGTCAAATATGTTAAAATGACCAGCGAATATTCTTTACAGGGATTGGTCGATTTTCCCAATAGTTGCAGCCATAAAATCATCGTAAAATTTGGTGGGTTCTAGCTAGGAGACCAGAGGAAAATATATATGTACGATAGTGAAAATGAGCGCTGCCCAATCAGTCGAACTTGCTTGTGGTTTATGATCAATTATACGATGCAGTGTGACAAGTAACAGAAGAAGCTTTTAAGTATCAATTCCAAGAACCCCTAAGTATTTTAGGACTCTACCACCACAATTGCAGTAAACAATGGGCCATCGGTACCAAACAAAACAAACGGACCATGAAATGAAAGCATTTTCTAAACACACATTGTGCCTTGTCCTTTGTGGCATAATGAATGTTGTTGTTCCTTTTCACAGCAGTTCATACTGCTTAAAACCTCTTCCATTTTACAGTAGCGAACACACATCGGTGAGTAGATAGTGATTATTTTCATGGTTTTCATGGTCTGCTTAATCGGAGCATGTGGCGTTTTTATGCAAATACTAAGTTTATTAGGTTCCCAAGAACGAGGTCCTTGTACCTCAGTTAGAAAAATACTGACGCTTAATCTGGTTTAATCTTCACGCTTGGGTTAAATAAGTCACTTACTAGGTGGTTGTGATATGAGCAGCTAATCATGTGCATGGTATTTATTGGCTTTGCAGCTCAACTGGTCTACAAACATCAACTTTCAGACTGGACACGGATGATCTCTGAATCCTCTTCCCGACCCATTCTACATTCAGATTTCAGGAAAATCGTATTCCCCTAAAAGATCGATTAATCCTACTCACTCGCGCGGAAGATTAATGACTTCAGAACATAGCAGGTAAATTTTACCATGGTATCCATTGCAGAAAAGGGGCAGGTGAGTATAACAATTGCGGTTTGTAACTATAGCAGGATGCGTGTTTGTGATTATTTCCTCGAAATAGGAAATTTTAGAGTATCGCTAATTTCGCATTGTGCCGACTGTTGTAATTTGTAGCTGATCTCTCTGCTAGTAACCGATTGCGGAATTGTGAAAGCTGCTAAACTGTTCTTTTAACCCTTGCCTCTACTGAGGTCACATGTCTTTCCCGGGGTCTGTATGAATCAACCGATTTGCAATGTACGATATTTCTCCAAGTTGAGTTAGCCGTGATTCTGGGTCTACAACGTCGTCACGGATAATCATTTGCAGCAACTTTAAACGGAATAGAACCCAAAACATTGACATCAGTCCATTTAGTTAACAATATCCGCAAACTATCATTAGTACATTAGTAAATGCATTAGCAAACGCATGAATATTGCAATTATGTTGCTGCTGGATCTCTGCTTCCCTTTACTCCGAAATCAGTAAACTTTATGGTAGACCTCCAGCAGATGCCGCATTAGACCGATAATAAAAACAGGATTTTACCGCAAACATCACCTTGACACAAGTCCGATGTGGGGAGCTGGACACCAAGTCCTTGGTATCCGGAGAAGTATACCACGATAGAAGATCCAAACCTGCATGAACTCCAAATGTTTCATTACCTTCGCAATTTTTCCCTTGTATCTTTGCCAATGCATCTGCGCACTGCAATCCAAATTAGTCTGGAACGAAATCAAAACATCTAATCCTGTTTGACCTAAGTTTGTTAAGCACAGAACACGGTTCGTTTTGTAGGTCACATCATGTCATCTCCGGCTGTACTTTCATGAACTTACTCGCGCCACTTGCCTGGATAGATTCCAAACCGGCTTGTGGTCCGCACTGTCTAGTTGTAGTCGCGCTCACTCTAGCCAAATGTGTACCAACAATTGTCAAGCTAAATTTCTGATTTCAGCATATTCCTGCCTGAATTATCCATGCGACTTCCATCAGGGAAGCAACCGGCACCATAATGGCAGACGTATCGAAACCTTGTCACATTGTTAGGTTGAGCCTCCGATTATCTTCACTCCGTATTCTATGACCCTACATCATATTCGTCCGGCTTCAACGATTAATGAAGAAACCTGACTAAGCTACTAGGTCAGCCAAAGTAAATAATATGACTCAACATGAATGCGAGTAGCCGTGCGATGAATTGTCATTTATGCATTACAGCTCAAGTCGAATGGCCGCAGTGTTCCAAGATGTGGTTTGTTTTCACCTGTCTAGCGCTCTCCCTATAAACGGCTACAAATGTCCTTCTAACAACACTGCGAAGTGGCGGATGTCACTCGTGGCCAAGGGAAATCGCAGCCTAATATTTCACACTGGCAAACTGGTTAGCAACAATTTCAGTATTAGTGACGGGTACACAACAATACACTTCCCCACCTGCAACTTCCATCAGCCCATCAATTTATGCGTTTTTACTGCTGACCTCTACGCTACACACAAATGAACACGGACTAGAGTCATATCAAACCGTTTTGATACTTATCAGTACTTTCTTTATTCTGACACACATATGCCTTTCAGCACTGCGTCAAAGCAACAGGCCTGTTGCTGAATAATTGCCTAAAATGTTATTTGTGCCTCACGTAGTGCGGTTCACTAAAATCCAGAAGTAATTATTTAATTACTTATTTATATTTAAGTGACATGATTAGACAAGCAGCATGATACCATCAACTCGGAGAAAAATATCACAGTACTCTAAATTCCGTGCAGAGTTTCGCTGATACATGCGCTCCTAGCACTCATTTCTTCTAACCACAAAACTTTTAACTTTAATTCATAAATGGTTTCAGATGCGTACGAACACGTTCAGACTCGTTTAAGTTTACAACTCATTAGAGGAGATAGGCAGAATACAGGATTTTCGCAACGAAACTCAGTGGGACTCTCAGCATGTCCATTTTGACATAAATACACATTGACAGTTAGCAATCGATAATTAGACAAAATAAATTTACCACTCCATTGTTTGAGTGCATCGCAGACACAAATCTGAAATATGCTGACAAGTCAGACGAACGCGTAAAACAGTGGTTTTTAACCTTTTGGTTTTAAACCTACAGAGAAGATCCACAATAAACACTAGCACACAACTTTTACTTTTCAGTTACAATTTATACTGTCTAATGAACCGTTTGCGTTAAATTATGAAAATGAATAATATTTTAATTACTTTCGATATTGCAAATAAACATTGACCTATACTAATTAATTTTCATGTAAGAATTTCTGTTCGTAAAAAGACGCTTGCAATTGCTTACTTCTAACAATTTCTCATAATTTTGGGGCAGTTTTATTAAACCTTAATCCGTCCTTGCTCAAAAAGAACTGGTTTCATTGAATATTCCTTTATTTCTAATTTCCCCAAATCCAGCTGCACTGCATTGCAGACTTTTACTGGCATTTTGGGCAAGAACATTTACTAACTAACATTGTCTAATTGACTGAGCACTCACTTGTGATTAGACACTGATAGCTAATCAATAGTGGGTATGTATTTTTTCGAAGTCTCGACACTGATGCGTTTCTCATTAATTTTGTATGGAGACAGATCTTTAACCCAATAGTCGCACATTTGTTTACCTCCGTAAAATTCAATTGTATACCCATGGGGATACTTGCACGCAGGTTGGGTGCCACTGGACTAAAGAAATCACCTAACAGTCACACCTCTGGGAAGTGAACGGCGTGACCATGCGCAATGGAACAAATGCTCGCCGATTTGAATCAACAGGTATATATTCCCGCGTTACCGCCCAAACTTAAACTAATCCGTTTTATTTACAGGAAATAATTTTGCGATCAGCCTACTAGGAGAGACACTGATATGACATTCATAAAAGCGAATTTCACATTCGCACGCAATCTAGCCCGAGTTAAGCTAAGACTAAATCAGTAATTGTGAAGCTTAGTTGTGCTGATGCAATCTGTGTTCAAGGTTTGCGAATTGGGATGCAATTATCGAATGTTGAACGAATCTCCGTTCAATCTCTCCACTGTGAACACGTTGTTTCGCAGCCGTTATCAGTTGCATTTTGTCACACAAATGTGTGTTCACACTCATTTGACCCCGATACATCTGCGCTCTCTAGTGCACTCCACCTTTTGGATGTGGCTTGTATCCATCGTGTTTTATCTCAAAATTGAGGATATTGCGCTATTCATTAAAAACACAGTTGAGGAATTTTCCGATTCACGAATAACACAGAAATATTTGCAGATTCAAAAGAGTCAGATACACGTTTCATCTGACGAATCAGCAAATACTGCTGTGGACTGATGATCAAAGAAACTATCCAAAACGTTGTGTCAGTATCGCACAGTATCTCTGTTTGCTGCGTGAACGATCTAGCCGCTTAAACATGCCCCATCTAGCTCAGACTCACAGAACATCTCAAACTTAAACATATAGATGATTTCGCTCAAACGCGACCGGGAGGAAACCAAAAGCGCTAGGTCTTCTATGTGATTGCCATCGATAAACGAAATTGTCATAGTGACCAGTTAAAAGCCCAAGTTACCGCATCTAGATGGAAAGTAGTTAGTGGCCTTCCTTTCTGTTATAAAAATGTACGGATCGTTGTAGTTGTCAAAGAAAGTTACAATGCAAATGCTCCAACCTCACTATGAAACGGTTGAAGCTGCAGAATAATAAAACAGATTCAAAGTGGTTCTATTCAAGATACAGCAATCCAACTGGCAAATAATGTACATGAACTTTCGGAAGACTGCTGGCAATTTTCCAACATGAAGAGCACCTAATTGTGCACCTTTGTAGAAGGCGCGGCAGAAATTTCCCGTCATTCCTTTCCAGCACCGCATTAAAACTGAGGAAGTGGGCTAGGCAACTTGCTAATAATGTATGATCTGGGGCATTAAAAGCCGATACTAACAGACGCTCTAATTTGCCTGGAACAACCGCGTCAAATTCAATTGCATCGATCACGCTCAGAGCATCGTCCACCCTCCAAACCGTACCGAAAATGCAGAAGGGCTTCGACACCAGTGGTGGTTAGAACTATTTTACTGTCAAAGTTGGCGGGAAACATATACCTTCAGCCACTTACATGGACCCATAGCAAATAAGAAGAAGAAGCCTTAACACAACAGTCTCCATCGACTGTGTACAGACCAGCTGGTCGCTTGAAGGCAGCCAAATTTTCACCTAGTATTTTACATCAACGTTCAAGAATCGAAGTTAAATTTCTTTAAAGGCAAGCAACCGGATAATGTGAACGGTTGGAACTCCATATGTGACACTACATATGTTGTAACTAGGCCCGTAACTTTGACAAGCGTTACCCGTCACCCAAACCCACAGAACTACGGCGAAAAAGATATCTCCAAGTTGTGCTTACCTTTACTAATGTAGCAGAAGCTGTCCTGTTATTAACGGCTTGCTTCTGAAACTGGTCATGTTCCATCAACCTATTCCCACATATTCCATTTCTCTGGAAACCGTCATAGCGCAATCATTTTCGAGGCTGCGCCGATCTCAAAATTGCAAGGGAAATGGCCCAAGGATTACGAAACTTGTCATTCAACTGGTCAAATGTCAGAACTGTTAGTGAACGGATGGTATACGAGCCGAAAAAGCGTTCCTTACGAGCTCTAGTAAAAGGCAGCATCTGCTAGGCAAACACACGAGAACAGCCAATTAGTCAGACCCCTTTCCGACAAGAGTTCGGATAACTACAATCAAATAGCAAGGAATCTGGGACCAAAACCTACATAAGATAGGAGTAAAGAGGTAAAGGTGAGATCCATGAAGCGAACATTGATGATTTCGTCGGCCCCTCACTCAAAAACGATTATTTGGAGAGCTTTGACCATTGGGCACAACTTTTATCCAAAATACCCATCCCACTGTTTAGCAAAAAGATAGAGACACTTTCCTGCATGTGTGCCAAAATGCCAGGTCTTCTGAACAAGCTTGTAAACTGCGGCTACGTCAAGCGCCACATGCCTGGGACCTCATGCTCCTTACGGAAACTTGCTTGCACATAGAAATCTTCTAAGCCGAAGTCGCGATAAACATACGTCACTGCTCCGAAACGATCGGCTTACAAATTCGGAAGGATAATGGCATACTACCACAAAGTCCTGCAGGGCGAACCGGTGGCCGATCTGGAAACGCTTATCATCGACTCACTCTGGTTCAATCTGCGACTAATAAACAACGATACTTGGCATTTGGCTGTTGTTATCCTTCCAAAATGTCCGCCCCAGAGATGAACTTTCGCCTGGCATTATGCTTCAGAAGGTTGTAAGAGGTCGATGCAGTCATGCTCTTATCTCTGGTGAATACAATCTTCATGCTTTGGGATTTCCGGCATCTTCCAAAAAGCGGTTTTAGGCCGACCTGCAGGTGTATATGGCAAATATTCCTCTTTTCAGCACTGTCAGTTTATCCCCGTGATTTTTATCTTGAAATAAATCACCTTCGCTTTATTTTGCTTTATTTGCTTTATTTGCTTTATTTGGTGTCCACTAACCAAGTGCTCATGTCTGAGAAACCAAGGCTTAAAAGCCCTCTGGGGCGTACCTACAACTTAACCATTATTTACGACTTCGTGTGTTATGCGGAGTATCCCCACGAACACGTTAACTTGTTTGGAACAATTAACCACTATGACATACTGGCGAAAGCTGTAGGAGATGCCAGCTTGAAGACCTTTTCATTGGCAGTGCTTTCTTGGAGTTCAAGGCGATGATCAGTGATCTGATTAAATCTGCATCGGTCAACGAGACACTTCGTTCTGCAAGGGCAAAAACATCCGTTCGGATTAGAACTGGAAATCACCTGACAGTAAGCGACGCAACGTGGCATGCGTATCGAGCGCACCCTAGGCCTGACAACCGGAGTAACTATGTTGTGCATTGTAATAACTTACCACACTTGTGCGCGGGGACAAATGAGTAAATATGCGGATTCTAGCAGAAACGTTTTGTGTTACAATGTGTTTTATGTACATACATGTGAACAAACTCCGGACTGTAAAACCTGGTATTCCCCCAGGAGAGAGTTGATCGTTACTGGAGGGGACGGCGTGCACGTTTCTTGGGGCTGTGCTACGCTCGCAGAGATAACATATGCATTAGTGTGTAAAATACTACCGTCCGGCCACCGCCTTGTGTGCGCTTGATTCCCAAATACTGCGTTCCTGTTTTTGCCCGTGAATGAGTGTGGGCCGGCTTCGTTGATGAAAGGTGGTTCCAAGGTGTCCACATTCCTGCATGTATTATTCCTTCTGGTTCACCCTTGATATGGCGTGTTCGAATGGAGCTGTGGATGGTGCAGTGCAAATCACCCATGATCCTTTATAGTCGCAGGCGTCCTGTGACTTACCAATGTAAGAGGCAAATCCAAAACCGGACCTCGCCAACCCTTTGCTACCCCTGTATTAGTGTACACATCAATGGTTGCTATATACTACTCCCTATCACCACCAACTGCGGTCATTCGTAATGCGCTGCCCTATTACTACTGCGGTCACATATAGCAGTATACTTATTTTAATCTAGGCTGGTGAAAACGTAGATAGTTGAGACACATTCAACCTAGATCATGAACTCTCTTTTGTTTATCGAATTCCTTTCTGGAATTGATTCAAGCTCAAAGACGGCAAAAGTCTTACGTCCTAGG
The DNA here is from genome assembly GCA_944474145.2 of Dicrocoelium dendriticum. Lineage (NCBI taxonomy): Eukaryota > Metazoa > Platyhelminthes > Trematoda > Plagiorchiida > Dicrocoeliidae > Dicrocoelium > Dicrocoelium dendriticum. Next base: position 17,572,237 of record OX104070.1, read on the forward strand.
ACAAGATCAGCTAGGAAACAAAGTTACATACCTTACTCATTGTCATGATAACAACGCAGATAAGGTAGGCTCAGAAGATAGATTTACATTTGGGATATCCAATAAATCATCAATCACTAAAACCGAGTTAGGAGAACAGAAGTGCTAAGTGAGTGCTATATAAGCACTCATAAGAGAGCTAGCGCCACTAACGTACATTTTAGACCTGCCTCAAACCCAATATACTGAACACTGAATAAAGCCAGTAACTTCATACCAACGATTGCCACTGAATTTCCAGAAATTTTTAAGCGTTCTATGAACGATTTCATTTTAATATGTTGGAGAGTTACTGGACGGATCTATTTAGGCATACACTTCTAGCGGATGATTTCTTATGTGATGCAGACTGTGTTATTGTAAGATTACAGACGCGTCCACAAAAAATACACGCCCGATTTTGCTGAATTTCAACTCCTCTGAGGTGTCTCGGTCTTTCATTAATAACCGGAATGCAATCGTATCTAAGATTGAAATAAAATCTGCAATGATTAAGAGCAGATCGGACTTCAATGAAAACATAAACACTGAAAATTAGAAATATGTTAGTAAATTGTGAGTACAAATTTGGAAATGTCGCCCTGAAAGTCCAACGTTTGTGCTCTAATTTACCCCCCATAATGTTCATTTGGATGACACTAACCTACCGGATTAGGTCACACCGATGGTTGGATTCCCCCGAAAACAAGTCAGAAATCACATTCCTTCTTGAAGATACGCTTAAATCTGTCGTGCAAGTTAGCGAGCTAAAAACTGAACAATCAAAGCCACATAAAATCATGGAATGGTCCACAAGCAAGATCCAGGAATCAGGATTGATTAAGTCGGTAAGAGAAAGGTAACGAGACATTTCCGGAGGAATACTGATACAATAAGAAGAAACATAAACATAAAAGGACGCACATGCTCAGGTAGAATGCGACAACCAGCGTCAGCTGGTACACCTGCCTACTACTCCTTCGTTTATCAAATTCATCCTACATTAAATCAGTGTGCTCCTAATGTGAGAAGCTAAGGCGGTTCATACCACTTAATCAGCTAAATTTTACATCACCAAAAACAATATGGCAAAACTTAAAGGCTTTAAAAAATATATGTATCACACACGGCTTCACATATCTTTATCGGGCACCAACAAGTGCAACCGGAAACAATATCCGAGCAGCTTGTATCATGCGGCTGGAACCTAACGCCGTTAGCTTTAATGCTTAATCATACCAATATAGTGAACCATATGTTTTTCAACCAGCTTTTCAATCTAGCATATGTATGGCAGCCTTACTGCTGCCTCACACTGTTACGTGACACAACTACCCCCACCGTGGATCCCGATGCATATGCAGCAATGTTTATGTCCCTATTTGTCCTTGAAGTCCTAACTCAGCCAAACTAGCAAGGCGCGGTCAAGTTGCTTCTTATCAATGCTCTCTCACCAAACAAAAAATACATGCTTCGCGTCATCTGTTTACTCTCTCAACTTATCATTTGCTACTCATAATTACAAACCGGCATGACACCACAAACAAATTAGTTTTACTAAATAATAAGCTATTTATCATTTATGAAAAGTTGACAAGTTGACATGAGTCATGTGCGCTATTTATGCATGGGACCAACGCAATTATTAGTAGACCTGAAACTCAATATAATAAGTGAAAGTGTGTGGAATCATATTGAAATGAATTGCTCACTCATTTTTGCTAGATGTTTTTACAATCCAAGTCGTTAGAAGGCGTTAGTTTTATAACATCTTGCTCACGCTTTCAAATTTACTTCTGCGCTACGCTTCAGTCAATAGATAAGCAAATATGACTGCGATTCTCCAGTGATCCAATGGGCAATGAATACAGCACCACTGAAGCTGCTGAGTTGCGTCTCCGAATTCAAGGCTCAAGGATGGACTGAAATTGCTCATAAACCTACCGAGTAAACCAATATAGTTTATCTCATATTTGTTCAAAATGTAAACAATACATATGTTGATGTAGTTTCGCGGTTCTCAAATAGTGATCAGGTAGCCATGTACTTCAGTTTCGCGGCATTTAATCCTGTCAACCTTTGTAACACAAGCCTAAAACTACAGCCCTTCAGAGACTTTAGAAATATAAACTAGGACATATTTACCATAAGCTTTGAAAAATTTACGGGGTTCTCTGCATTCTCACCAGCGATCCACAGGTTGCAGCAGACTAAATTACGCAACTATCTAAAGTTCTCTTCATATCCTTCCTCCAGTCGTACTGATAAATGCTATTACGGTTTTTACGTAGCATATGCAAAAAGAAAGCCTAATGCGTAAGCTGAAATAATTTGCTCAGATATTAGATAGACTTGCGACTTCTCCTTACTTATCAGAGAGCATAATTTATTTGAACAGTTGCGGTCGATTCGCGCGGCAATACTACCTTCAGGGGAAAAGCGAGCATTGTTAAATGATAATAAATATAAAGCCTTGGTCATGCTACTCAAGGCCAAGAAGGACAATCAGGTTAATAGGTGTCATTAATCGTCCAGCCTGTAGATCCATGACCGGGAACATAACAATAATATGGAACGCCATGAATGAACACTTTTCTACTTTTTTACTACCTCCAACTGCACACTCACGATTATCAGCCTTACTGATGGTTGTAAACGTTTCACAGAGCATTTCGATTACTTTGTCACTGAATAACACATTTAGGTATATTCCATAATAAAGGGAACACTTTATTGAGGAACTAGACATTGGAACGGCATAAAGTTATACAGAAAATAGTACTGCCCAATAAGTCTCACTCTAATCACTCCAAGCAAATTGAGATGAACAAGCTGTTCTGATTTTGCTGTCACCAGACTTAATAAATGCAGCTCAACGTAGGTTTATGCGTTGACGCTCATGCCAGACTTGTCAGCTCTCTTATCTAAGCCATCTGATGAGGTATACTGAAAATGACAAATTTGCCATCATTCCCTTTTATTGATATGCAGTAGACATTTGACGGAATGCCACACAACATCCTGTTAGTGAAGCTAACATATTCCGGGATCAGTGATCCCTTACACTCATGGTACAGATGTTAAATATCTGATCATACGCAGCAAGTGGATATAGTATATAGTTAGTCTACACCATTGTAGATCTAAAAAGGTTTGATCCAAGAAATTATGTTAGTTCCCTTGCTCTTCGGAATGAATATCAAAGAGATAATTGAAAAAATATAACTAAAGACATGCTCTATACTTGCGGATCATTTGGTTGGCGGCAGATATATATATATATATATATATATGTGTTAAGTGACATCTGCATGCAGATGCGATCAAGTTTCCTACTGGTTATGTCGAAATTAGTACAGTACTTTAGTACAGAGCGAACGCAGGCAGTAACTAAGTATACTATATGTACACGCATCCAAAATGTTGCTAAGATAGGTTTCGGGCTTCCTTTGACCCGGCCTTTATGAAACCAACTTGTTCACCAAAATTCAAAGTGTTAGAGTACCGGATGCTTAGATGTCGTGTAATCAAATTGCAGGGGATGCGTTTAGCATCAAGGTAAAGTGCATTCGGCGAAGGCTTGCCCTTGGATGTTAACACACTGCACTTGTACGTTGAGAAAGGTGTTTGCCAGTCAGTGCACCACGATTCCAAGCCTAGTTGGTCTATCCTGCGTTTTTACGGGCGTCGCTCAAACACTGGACATCTAAGGGGTATATGTATATATATATATATATATACACATACATACATATATATAGCATAGACGAACAGATGACAGACAGTTATCTAAATAAAATGACTATCATCCAGTAGACTGTGGTGGTTCAACGGTGCAATTCAATAAGTAACCAAACCCGCGTAACAAACGGAAGCTAACATGTTTATTTTTACTTCATCTGAAATAAATGAAATGGAGGGAAGTTAAAATAAATAGACTAAAGAGGACTTAAACACTGGCCAACGTCATGTAAGCGCTTCCGCTTTTGGAGTTAAAAATGAAAAATATCGCGTTCGAAATTGTTCGTTAACTTCAGCTATTTGAAGGAAATATCATCTTTATTAGTAGATTTTATCCCAGTTTTAAAGTAAATATTGATTATTGAACGTAACCTAACGCAGAACAATGCAGGTCAGTTATTACGCTCATTTCGTCTGAATAAAATATAGAGTAATAATTTACCCTTAACCGCAGTTTTACTAAACTGGTACTCCTGTTGGCAATATCATTGACCGTAGTGTGGTAGTATTCAGAAGCACCGCGACAAATATCATCAAACTTTGAAAAGCGTCGCAAAGTTTTGGCATCGAATTATGACCAGGGGTCTCCCAAACACTAAAATCCTACGTTTGTTGTCATTTAACTGGGTTGTAATTATTCACTTGCTAAAACGAAACAAAAGCAAGTGAAACGGATATTCGTGTAAACGGCAAGTAAAGACTGCAACAAAAAACAAATTCACTGCTGGCTCGCGTTGATGCAGTGTGTTTAAACTTATTATGCAATGGCAACTGTAATTTGAAAGATTGACAGCCGTAACACATCAAACCATGTGGATGTCCGCAGTACGCTCGCCAATCTTGACTACATGAAATCTGCCAGACGGTTGAAATTCACCTGCTAATTTTTAAGTCCTTATTGCCCACCAAGTCGCCTGACGTGAAGGATCCGTTCAACAGGTTACTGTTCGAGTGCAAGTTGCCGAGCGACTAAAATGCTCTGTACTGAACCCGATTCCAAAAGGTAACCCACGCAGGGTGGATAATTACTGGCTGATTTGTCTCATCTCTGTTTTGGCGAAGGTGCTCGAGTTAATTGTGAAGAACAGTCTTTTAAATATATTAGACCTGAAAGACCTGCTAAACTTGGCATTGCACCGTTTCATCTAGGTTCGCTCGTGTAGCACCAAATTATTTTTGACAGGCGGGAATAGTTACAAGCGTTGCACCGGGGAAGTCAGGGGATTGTATCTACATTGATTTCAGTGAAGCTTTTAATAAACTTAACTACAAGCTGTAGATGTGTTTTGTGGATTGCGCTCTGCAATAGTGGTTCAGTGATTTCCAAATAGGGAGAATTTGTTGAGTTCCGTTGGATGCTCAACTAATCGTCGCTCCCCGAGGCACAGTACAGGGCCTATTTTCTTTCTGATCGACGTTAACGAATTACTTTAGATTCTTCGGTTGCCCTGTGCATTATTTGCAGACGGGCTAAAGGGTTGGAACAACATTTTTTCCCGGCGACTGTGCATTCCTTTAGAAGTGCCTCGAACGCCCATCCCGGTAGATTGCAGTAGCCAGTCTACTGGTTAACCTAGCCAAAACCTTTTATTCTAAGCTTCGGAAGGGTGGTAATGGATATGCGAACATCTCGGCAGACCACCTGCTGCACAGCACTAGTTCCTAAAAGCATTGTGTGCCATAAACAAAGGCTGCGTATTACTAATTGGGTTGATGGCATATCGAGTGGTCAGCATAGAGAGGTAAACAAACTGAGGCCAAATGTGTGTCGTTTACTTGAGATCATATCGAGGTTAGATAAAAATAAAAGCGTAAAATTTAATTTTAAACCGGCGAGTTACATAGCATAGAAAGTGCAAGCTGCTTGGTTGTTATATCACTGGTTTAAAGCACTACGAAATGTCATATACAGCATCTCGTAATTGAAAACTACAACTTAGTAACTTATGAAGAAAAAAACATCCATCTTGCGCTAGTTTAGCGTGTTTCTCATTCATGATCTGGAAATCTTGTAAACTTTTTATTAATTGTAAGTACGTATAAACAAAATGAATTTTCATAGTTTAACCTATTTCAAATGAAGTATCTCAATATATCCAGTTAACGCATGGCTAGTTCATGGTTTTCTTATCTGCAAAGTAATAAACATTTGGGAATTGTATGCACTTGTTTGACCATATCTCATATAATTTTTGGAAGAAATGGTGTTCTTCTGGGCACAATATATCTGCTCTTATCCAAAGCTATTGGTAACATTGGCGCAGGGGCAGACTGTCATGGTAAAGCTAATTTATTTATATGGAGTTCGGGATTGGTTTGTTTTAATTGTTTTATTTGGAACGCTTCTTACAGTTTCCTTTTCACTTTGTACGTACATAATGTACGTATCTATTGCTTTGGTTTGTGAATAATGACCTGTTGTTCTGCTGTAGCAGTACTGCAATGGTCTCACAACAAATATAGATTAATTTCCATGGTATTTTAACTCGCCCAAATAGGAACACTTTTGATCAGAATTATGCATACTTTTTGCATACTATTTGCCAACTATATGCATACTATATGACTCTTCTTATTTTATTAACCTATATTTGTGCTACTGTTGCCTTTAGCGACGGTAATGTTCAATTATGCAACATGCAACTGTTTTGAGCAGCCCCCATACTACCAGATAACTCCTATCAAAATGCAGTGGTGTTGATATCCTCAAATCATATCGCAAATTAGTTTATAGAACTTATGGCTGCCCGACCCATTTTTGAAGGAAAATGACCCCGATAGCAGAAGTCCCATCGAATATGGAAAATTGAAAATTATTTGTTTGGTTTCCTAATTTAACTTGTTGGATGGCAGAGTTAATAGGGCCATACGGAACAATGGATCAACTGTACATAACGCGTCAAACTCAAACGTTTGACAACTCCCAGATGATGCATACAATAAAAAATGAAAAATAAAAAGTGCTTTTACTTAATACGAATTTTACATGACTAACCAAGCGCTTTGGGGTTGCACGTAAATAAGTGCTCCTGTATGAACTATAGTAGTATTAAGACACCGAACATAATTATGTTAACAGCAATGCCATCATCTGGTTTATGTAGGTTTCTTGTGTAATATAAGTGTCTCATGAAAGGTAATGCCGTTTTTGAGTATTGACATGTTTGGAGCAGAAAAAGCATAATATGGGAGTGGGTTCCAGTGCTGTGGTACTAGGAATGAGCAAATTGTTCGTTAACTTTCCATTCGGCTACACTCCCTGGCCAACTTAACATATCAAAAAAGTGCTATATTGAGCTGACGTTCAAAGTTTTCGGCTTGTGCGCTTCGGGTTATGAACCGTTGATAATAAATTATGAGATCTTCTGGCTGCGCCAAGAGCTTTCAATTTATCTCTTGCTTTGAGGCCTGAGGAGTCGGGAGATAAAAGACAAACCTATAAAGTTATTCCTCACCATGCGTTTTGCACTATTGTACACCGTGAATTAGCAGTCCTGCTAGGTTAAGACAATTAGCTTTCATGTTCCGCAGATATCCTCAGATGTGTGAAAGGGTTTACTGAATTACTGAGGCATCAAATTTTCCGAGGTCACTGCGGAATATGTCGAGGTCCAGACTAGGCTACGTTGTTGTCATTTCGGTTTTCCGCAGACAATTAATTCCTTTTGCACGAGTACGCCACATTCGCGTTCGGGAAATGTCTGATGTAAAACTTGCGGATGTTGGCTGTGTTAATGTGTGTACTTTGAGAGAGTATTCACATATTTTTTGCTTAGCAGCCCCGACCTTTAACAATTTCTCCTTGAACTGGGTAGTAACTTTATCCAAATCATCGTATAAGTCTGTGTGTTCAATCACTTTAGTATTAAGTCATTAATATTTTAGCTTGAAGGCGAAAGCTAGAATATTGGAAGAATAGTTATAAAGACCGACAAAAGACTGGCGCGGAATAACCAGCAATAATTTAGCTTCACGGAACTTCTATTGGTTCGAACAGTGTGTAGAGTGGTTGTTTAACGACCGTTCTTTTCCTCACTCAATATCATAATCATCGGTTACATAATAATGGTGGCTTTTGAAGTTTAATGCGTAGTCCAGACAGTCAAACGTATTTGCAAAATCCATATATAGGGCATCTACTACAAGAGCTTCCATAGATTTCATCCAGTATGCCTGAGTGATAACCTCGTTTGAAATAAGGGAGTGATCTCCTACAAATATGTGCAACTTTGCATGGAGAATTTCGTTGCTGTCCACGTAAACTACCATGGTTTCATTGGCAACGGGCTAGATTATCTTGGGCGCCAAAATAATTAATGTACACGTAAGATAATTCGCTGGATCTGCATGACTTCAACTTTTAGATGGAATTGCTGAGATTGTGCTTCCACGTCATAGGAACGTGCACCTCCTTACTAACTTATCGCAAATGTATCGCAGCCGTTTTAGATAAATTCGTTGAAGAAATTGTAACGGCTTTGGATGAAATCTGTTTGTCTCACTGACTATTTACCGGCACCAAGGTATCAGTGATCTTATAAGAGCAATGTATTTAAATGAATTGTTGTTAAACAAAGAGGGAGGGACTGATTTCCTTAGACAAGTCTTTAGATGACTTAACAATTGGAAGGCACCATTAAATGATGTACAAGAAATTTGGCTTCTTCTTGCAACTTTTGCGCTAAATTTCATGGTTTGTACAGAGAAATGACCATGGGCTTGTTCCTTTCGAAAATTATTTACGTCCCCGTATAGCAAAATAAGGTTGAAGTTAAGTCTTGTCACATGTTCTAGTTGGTACTTCACTCCATATTTCTGGGAAAAACGTATACAAACTGTCGTTTTGCGACGACACCCGTATATCCTCACTCGGTGACATTGTCTGGGCGAGCTTTGCCATGCCAATAACGTCATATCAAAAGGAGTCGTACTGCTTTGGAAGGATTTCATGGTTTACCAGTAGTGGATTTTAATTAATCATGTACAAAACAAGCGCCTGCTGAATCGGTTGACTAATTCCCCACCGGCCACCTCAGGAGACAATCCTACTAAAAATTACCAACCCGCTGCAACAAGTAGGTGAGGAAATTCTTCATCTCTGTTCACATCTTGAGATCAATCGGCACGTTCTTTGCTACACTCTGTGTAGTAAACATAGTGAAACACTAGCGTCGCATAAATGCTGCGACCCGAGTACTTTACGCTTTACTACGGCACTTAAAACTTATGTGTTAGTAGCATCAATTTTTAAGTTCGTCTGTTAGATTTCCGCTTGGAAAAGCGACAGTGAATTAAGGTGATTGTACAGCAGTGTACTAGCGAATAGATCTAGCACATTGGTATTATTTTGTCACTATATTTGGCTTGGGTTCCTAGGGCGCGCATGCTATACAGAACGTATCTGGACTCATAGCGGAGGCTCACGTCTCTTGTATTTCTAAAGTGTACATTGTTAGGCGATGTAACATGCCTACTAAATATTTATCGCATGTCTTAGTTTGTTAGGCACCGTAAATATGTTATAGTTAATAGACATAGGCCACCTGCTCGATGGTTGTACAATAGGAACATGGTAGATTGTGAGACCTCAGCTTCGGTAATCAACACGTTTAGCCATGCCTTCATTGTCATGATGAACTTAGACATTGACCAGATCGAAGCTTGGTAAATTTACTGAGAAGACTCAGCTTTTGTGTACAAACTATTGAGAGCTAATGATACCGAATGCCTAAATAAGAAAATAGTGTCTGAATATGTATACCACCCTCTGAACTTCAGGCTGATAACCGATTATTTGGATTTTGATTTCCGGCTTATTACAATGGGATCTTCGGGCTGTAACAACGAATATCTACTGCCGGATCCATTAAAAACATTTTTTGCCCAATTGCGTCTTTCTACTTTGTGGAAGGCTGAAAGTAGAGATGAGTTCCCCTTCCTAAACGCAAAAACTTATGGTGGTAACAAAATTATAACCTAACGTTACCTACGGTTTTTCTGGGCTAGTTTAGCCATCCTTCAACGCATTTTAACGGCAGCTTTGTGTGCAAATTAAACCAATATCCCAGCCAAGTTTCATTACTTTTTGTAGCGCAGCAAGAGGTTTAGTAAACTTTGAACAAATACTTTATATTAGGGGGATTTGAGTAAGCTTGAATTTAGATGGCAATCACGCAATGGAGAGATAGGTCGTCATATATGTAGCGGCAATCCTACAAGTCTTACGCTTCGGCTTGCGGCTATTCGGAATTACTATTTCGAGCAGCAAGTGGTAGAAGAGCGACCCATCAGCGTTTCGTTTGCTGTGTTGTCCTGATTGTTGCTTCTTGTTAACGTTCACTAAGTACGACACCGTGGAATGCACGAAGGGACATGAAGTATAATTGATGCGGTGAGCTGACAAAAAGAGAGTCTCCACAGCAGTAATCAAATGAAGTGTCAGGAATGTTGAAAACAGCATTACCGCGCTTCTACTTGTCAAAATGGGTTGGTTTAATTTCGTCGATATATCTTGCTTATAGGTTATTAAAAAACCACAAACATGTATGAATTGTAGTGATACAAATTATTGATACATATTATTTCCAGCGAAATATGCTCATTATCTAATAAGCGATGCTTTGCTCTAACCGTTCAATGAAACTATATTGTTTGGCTAATTGCGCAGACATATTTTTAAAAATTAGGAACAGAAATGCGCAGCTACCAATGCTAAATTTATTGGTAAATATTTGCTAATTTTACAGTATATGGTTAAAACAGATTTTTAAAGTTTTTATCGTTCAATGTTTAACGAAATTGAAAGCTTCACCTAAAACATGATTGGTTTACTTGCATGCAGTAGGATAGAATAATTGACGAGCCCCGACTAACATGTACTTTGCATTCTACACATCATAGTTTTAACTTGATATATTGGGGTATGCTAATAGCTGATGCGGGTGTAATAAAACATTAACGGATGGCTTTAATGTCGTGTAAAGCAACGTGTCATGGCTACGATGTGATTTGCCTAGCTTTATTACCGGTAACTGAAAATATGCTCACGGACTATTATTGTATCTAGATTTGAAAGGAATATCAATATTATTCCTAGCTCCAGAACAGCACTACATATAAACTTTGTTCATTCATTTGCATAATACTAAGTTTCTAATTCATAAAAAGTACCACGTTTTCATCGTAGCTTTGGTAATTATCTTTCGCCAGAGGTTTTATTCCAGAATAGTTATATTGAACAGAATAAAACTAAACTCAGCTATAGAATTCTGAGCCATTTAAAAAATCTCATGAGGACACCCATGAAATTCAACTGCAAAATTTAGAGTATTCGTTCAAATTTAAATGATAACATTTGTGGTAGGTAAATAGCAGGACGCTGGTAATAGAAAGATTAAATTATTAGTAAATATTAATCCGTTTTCATTCTTTTAAAATGATCCATATACTAACACATTTAGTAAGTACTAGCCGGTATTTGGTTTAAAGAGTTCTGACATATTAAGTATTTTCTCTCGTTTCATTTGTACCACAGCTAAGAGTGTTTATCCCGGTGGCCAAATGACAAACATTTTTTAAAAATAAGTATGAGTTATGCTTGAAGCTCGTTGTTTTTTCTAATTATTAACCACAGCGGAGCGAATAAACACCGCACGTGCAACATATTGCTTCATTAAAATGTATATATACTTGGGATTCACGGCGACCTACACTCTTCTCAATGTAGCGACTTTTCATCTTGCTTCTACCCTCACGCATTTTTATTTCCAAATTTGACAAACGCACCAATCGTCTTGGTAATTGTGTGCTGCCCATTTTCTAGTCATTTATAATCTAAAAACCTATATTCAGTCTTATTTTTCTACCTTTATAGTTTTGTTATAAATAATATATTCCAAAACACAGAATCATTCAGCTTCAATGAAAAGCTCCAAGACATGTATGTCTCAGCTACGTTTAAATTTATATTTATCCGATATATATATATTTATATCTATCCATTTTTCTCTCTTGTATGCATTTTATTTTATATGGAATAAAAAAGATAACAGCGCTAATTTTATATTTATTTTGTTGCATCTAACATTCATTCAAATTTATTTCTCCCCTTATTTTCCCGTTTAGAATTATGTCAAGTCCTATCACAATAAAATTTCACATAAATGATAGTATCCCAATACATATTCTGACATATACTGATGTGGGTGATATTAAGCGTGCTTAATTTCACCCTGTATTTGGTGAATGCATCTAAGCATAAAATAACAGTTTTAACTCAAGAAGTATTTATTTAATTAAATTATATATTCCCCTTATAATTTCATGACCTGTTATTCAATATATTAATAGCGTGAACTTTTGCAATATACGTAATAATATTTGCAAGATAACGTAATGTTTTCCATTAATAGAAATTCTTGCGAAATTTTACGGAAAGAATGCTTCACTTCAAACATTCAATCCAGGGCGAAAACGTTCAGTCTTGGAATTAAATTTTTGCGACAGCACGTCTGATATGCTCCGTGTCGGACGCTCAACCGCTGAGCAAAATGGCAGAGTTTGCTACCAAACAAACGTGGCCTGAAATAAGATGGCATTTCGAAATCAACACACAATGAATGTAATCGAAAAACGAAAAACCAAGAACTCAAGAACCGCTGTAGGTATTTGATAAAGAAATAAGTGTAAAACTTCATAACGAACTGGATATTCGTTTGGACCTAAAATGAGAGTTTCCTGTAATATTGTATTGCCATTTTCATCCACTACCAATTTCTTGACATTGACGGATTATTGGATATAACGATTAATCCAATTAACATATCTACGTTGATGCATCTTTGTGTTCATAAATGAATTGTGTTTCAAATCCACATAGCTTGTTAAATGATGCCATAAATTACATTAAATTATCAGCACAAATTGTATTTCAGTTATTTTCCCTAGATATCATAAAAATACATTTTTGGAACTAGAAATTCTTATTTATAAGGAGCAGGAAAACACACTTTTGTTGATATTTCATTAAATATTAGGTAATAAAACGCATGATATTTAATTAGTTACAGCCTGTATCTTAATCTGATAACATATTATATCACGGCCATACCTCAAATGTATGGATTGTCTGTAGTGGCATAAACTAGGTAAAAGTTTTTATTGAAATATTCATCTAATTTGCTTAGTAGCACTGTTGTTGGTTAAGTTAGCCGTTATCAATTACTTATACCGCGAGGCCGCAATATTAAATGACGTCAGTAGCATGCGCTTTGCTTTTTATCAAGTGCCTAATCTGAAGATTGTGGGTAAATAATGTAGCTCAGAAAAAAATTTCGCCTTTTGGGTTCTTATCCGCTTCTTGACATTTCTCCTATCTGCACATGCATTAAAATATTCAACGACGATAGCAGCTAGATACCCAATTGATGAAAAAGGAAATGTTTTTATTTTACTCGGAAGTTGTACATAGCACTCTTAGTGAATTTTGGTAACTAAATTATATTTCCTTGAATTCGCTTTCCAGCTAAAATCAGCTGTTAACCTTGACCCACATATAAACCAACTTACAACCATTGCCGAAATCTTCCTTCCGGAGTAACCATAGACAGCAGCTGGTTGCTCTCGTGCAAATGCTTTGTTGCACTGCCTTGCACGTATTTGTGAAAGCATCATTCTAAACGATTCTGTTGATTCCTATAAGGTATTTCGATCGACATGTAAACGGAATTTTAACACAGCTGAATTGTGTGCATATTCAGCGACTCATCTTGAGAACCCTAATGTTTGCGTTTGTTTAAACTTTTGTGTCAGAAATCGTAACATGGCCAAAGTTTGATTCCATGGAAAACAATGCACGGCTAACAATTAAGTTCTAATCCAAAGGCCAACTAGTTTCATAAATTTACTAACGTGTGTTCAAATTACTTAAAAAATGACAAAAATACGCAATTTATAGGAACGTTACTTATGATTCCTATTTAATTTATACATCATTTGCCCTGCAATTAATAAGACAATGCTGAAGATCACCAGGGAATTGCTGATACACCGATGGTTCATATTTAAATCCTACGCTACTTTATGTTCACGCACTACACTGGACATATTTCCATACTTCTAGCTCTAAAAACTCTATAATTTCATCATTTTTGATTAGTAGCTGTCATCGAAATTCGTGGGTCAAATTAATATCCATTTTGGCAGGATTAAGTTGAAATGGGTTATGCATTTTTAAATTTAGAGTCGTTGACTGAATATAACGTGCAGGATCACCGACACGACTTAGTTTTCTTGTATATCTGTGGTATACCATGGCAAAACAATAATGCACTATTTATTGCTGATTCACATTATTAAGTTTCATTTAAATCAACCGAGTTGATCTTGTTTGCGAACTTAATAATGTTTGCAGAGTAATTTGTTTACCCTACATCCTTGATGTTCTTCAGCAGGATTTCTACAACCAAATAGTATGAGATACAGCTCCTGATATCCCTGTCAAACCCGTCTAATCGCATTATATGTACATACAAATAAAATGATCGGAGTACGTACAATTTTAGTCGAAAGCCTCCACACCCCACATCCCACTTAGAATAACGCGGCGTACTCTCAAGTGGCGATTTGAATTCCGTTAAAATCACAGAGAGGGTTGTAATACCAGAGGCAATTACAATGAAATTTTGGTTATATATTTGGTCCTAATTTATTACCACTTAACTCATCTCCTTGATTAAGAGACAGATTCTCTCGTAAGAATAACCTGCATGTTATTCAATCAATCAAAGCTTGGTGCAGATAATAAAAATGGCTAAGCTCATATTCACTGGCGTTATTCCTAAGTAGATGGAGATGACTAACGACGAGTGATGCTAGGGACTAAAGTAGAAAACCTTATTTTCTCTCTTCAGATTTGCATTCTTTATATCGCAACGGGTTTTTCTCCTGCGTTTCTCCCCAATTGATGACACTGCCTAACTTGCGCAAAGAAGGATGCACTCACAGCCCACAGTGCCAGCAAGTAGTGCCGGTAAAGAAAGCTATCGTTTGCGATCTGTTCTTTAAGCTCCTAGCGAAGTAGGATAAGAACCACGTATAAAAGATAGTAAACGACGAAAAATGGTGTTGGGTTTCAAGCAATTACTGGAAGCACTTCATGCGGATTTCAGATTTATAGCGCGGCTAAACTGCAGCATATGATCCGGATGTTGTATGCTAAAAACGCGCAAAATATAGTGATGTGATTTTGCTTTTAACCCTACCTAACCAGGATGCAGAAACGTTCGTATATATCTCTTAGCACCATATCTTATATATTTACTATTATTAAAAGTTATATATGAGTGCTTACTATGAAGGCATGGTTAAACATTCTGTCATAATTTCGTACGCTGTTTTGTTCTAAGTAATATTTTTCCTTTTATTCCTTCAAACGAATGCACATGGCGAATTGATTCCATCATTTGTTAAGCCTATTCACTTACTAACGTACACAAAATATAGCAAATGGCAAGATGTAGATCCGGAAGTCAAAGTAATGGTATTCGCACTAATTCAGCATATGGTGTTTGATCAGTCAAACAGTGAATTATAAACAAGTATAAATGAAAGCCCCTTAATATCATTACTTTCAAATGCTGACAAAATAATGCACACTTAGGTCTAGTGATACCTTGAATTACTTGTTTTATAATGCCTTGGTTGATTTGGGGTTTATTTGCTATCAGTTTTGCCTTGTTAATTCTGAGGAACTAGCTCATTTCTGTTGTAAACAATTCGCATAACTTTTGTCTCTATCAGATCGTTAGGTTCCTGTTGCGTCCGATCGCTGGTATTGCAGGGATGGTATACTCCTGGGCAATCAGTACAGTTTCGCACGAATAATTAAGTGAATTGTTATGGCCAAGATGATACCATCCACCCGTTGTGTCGAGAGAAAGTTTGCTAAGCTTTAGACCCTTAACTCTTTATAGTAAATAGTAGTCCTTTATAAGGGTAAGGTTTGTCGTATGAATGGCAAAGTTCGCATATTGCCTCTGTTGTTGTGGCTATCAGATGCGTAGGAAAACTACTCTGTCCAGATTGTTAATCTCCACTTTCCGCGACTGTCTTCGAAAGTCGCCTAAATCATCTCTTATACCTGCACGATAAGCTGCAAATCGTCGGATGCACTTTCACCTAATTTCAAAACACCATAAATTACTTAGTAGCCAATCTTCTCGCATGTCCCTCCAGTACTGTTCCGAATAAATGTTTCATCCGTGTACTTAATCTTTGGTCTGGTGCCGTCGTTTACCGTATTTTGAAAAGTAATGCAATAGAGGAATCATCAGCTTTTACCCTTTATCTTCGTCCATACTCGTTGCTCTAAATATTTAACGTGACTACATGTTATATGTGGTAGGAATGGAAATTCATAAAGTGACACGGGGTAGGCAAGCCATTGTATCGGCACTAGTATTTGGTCCGTTTGGTCGTGTTAGCATAAAAAGATACATTAATACAAAACATCATGGTAGGGCGCGATTTATCCTTCACGAACCTTAGAAATCTGAACCACTCTAGGGTACTTTGTTAAAAATGGTTGCATTGGTATAACAAGCAACGGAAAAGCCAGCATTTATTTTTGGCAAAGCAGTAATATTTGCATTGATATGAAGCCCCTAATAATGAAAGAAACAGAGTTCTTCATCATCCTTATACGTATATACAAAGTAAACGGAGGTAAAGTCCTGATAACTTGCATCAATTTAAGTATAGAGTTCTCCACCGAGCGAGATGATTCTTAGTACATTAGCACAGGGGTTGCGCAGAGAATACCAAGGATTTGTTAAAAACTGCATATTATTTTGCAACGTATACATATTTCCACTTTCTTAGAAGTGTTTGCAATGACAGTAAATACTTTGAATAATTTTTGGCATTATGAAGGCAACCAAATGTTGCTTTCTACAACCCACTGCATGTACAGGACGGCCACGCTTTGTTTAGCTGGGTCCTACTTAGATTTTTCAAAAGCACGGCAGCGAAATTGTGCTTGCCAGATGCACCACTTCTGTTTGCATTAAATGGCGCTTCTGAAGTATATACTGCAAACTACTCCGAATCGACATTTTAGTACTTCTTTAAACTTTATTGTGTGCTTGTTTTGCTTTGTAATGTCAGACCTATCATCGATGTTAACAACACGCTTCTATGCAATGTAGCCATAAACTACATTTGTCATCATACACTGAGAAGTCACAAAGCCATTTAAAACTCAAATACTAGTTTTGTTTTGTGTGACATCTATGCTAGCTAATTTTACTTGCTTCTGTTAGTTAGACACACTTGTGACAGCAAGGGCCAAACTGGCGCCAAAATGCCCATGGATTATTTTGTGTTTAACGTTGTGTTTACATATTTACATACTACATCTTATGTACTGCTAAACTTGATGTGTATTACTGTCTTGCACTAGAAGCATATATTACATTTTTGAGAGTTGTGGTTTCTTGGTAGATAAGTCGAAGTTAGACACAAGCAGATAGCCATCACACATCCAGAAATAATCTAGATGACCGTTTCGACCTATTGGGACGCGCTAGTATCGCGCACCCGTTAAATCCTGCCAGATGAGCAGCGCTATGTTGCAGTTAGTTATCTGTTATGCCTTTTGCTGCTGTCGTCGACGGCTCAGTGGCATAAGTCGCTGACTAGAAAAGAAACGTCGTGGGTTCGATTCCATCATGATCCGGCGGGTGCACGCTCCTGACGGGAACTAATACAATGAAACAACCACCTAACGCTTTCCTGTATGTGTAGCGAACGTCAGCCGTTGTCTAACTACGAAGGATCTACAAAGAAACCTAATAAATTCCATACTACTTAAAAGTAGTTGTATGTTGGCACAGGCCGAGTTGTGACATTGTCGAAGGAGATCCAACCGAAGTGATTGCTGTGAGCCAGCATACTAAAACTTAACTGCTTAGAAGGATGTACCTTGGAAACCAAAAAAACGAAGAGAATCTTGTACTTGGTTCTTGAAAAAATATAGTATAAATCCTTACCATAATCTTACCGAAACCTAATTCATTAAATTTCTGAGAAAATATATGGGCGCAAATATTCGAATGCATTTGGATGCACCGCATCTGTGCAAAAGCACATTTGTTAAGTCAGCTGTAACGTAATCGACTATGGGTATACGTTGCAGAACACAGATATGTTCCGTAAGGCTGCGTTTTTCATGTTAGCACTGGGAAAGCCAAGTGTTAATGTTTTCATCGTTCTTATATAACAATTACTTCCGGAGTTAACGCATCATGTTCTCTGTATCACTCTGAACAAAACAATGATAAGACGAGCACGGCAAAATGACAACATTTTGTCTAATCTGCTCAGTTATATACTAACAACGGCAATCCTTCCGGATTGTCATGACAAAGATTTTCAACCCACGAAGTTTGAAGATACAAATACCATCCATCGTATGTGTTTAGTATCAGATAGGACAAAGGCAGGAAGTGTATCCTTTTGAAAGACGAGAGAAAATTTACTTACATGACAACATTGGTTCTGAGCAAACAGGAACCATCGCCGCAAAAATTTTGCATTATCAATATGCTTCTCATACAAACGCAGTTCGCACGGTTAAATGGCTGCATTCACCAACCAAAAAACATTCATTTACTTGATACACATTTGCCGAAATTCACAAAGCGCTGATGGTTTTGAAAAGCAATGTACATATCGCAAATGAGACAAAGTTGGACAACTATTACGCGTATGCCCTTCGACGGTTCTCTAAACATATATACCCCAGTCTTACACAAATTTCTGTTCGGGTGATGAAGTAATTGACTTTTCCATGTCGTTATTAATATCACACACCACTACATCGTACTTTACGTGGATACTACCAGATACCATGGATTCTGAAATAGAAGGCCATCCAGAGCGTATGGAAATCGACAATTGAGTGCCAGTCAACCTGCTCAACGAGAGAATAACATATTGGAATCTAACACTGACTCTGTGTCTTTTACCTTTCATACCTAAAAAGCACTCAGTTGGAAGGTAAGATGGGAAGGCATGATGTGAGTGCAAATAAATAATTTATATCTTGACACTTTCATTCGTCGTGGTGAACACCTACGGCCAAAATGTCTTGGAACCATTTGCTTGAAACAATTTTCTACAATAATTTGAATATTTTAACGTGTGAGTTTTCGCCCACACTAATTAAAAGCCACTGCTAATGATTTGATGCAAACCTGTCGCAATATTCGTCTTACCAAATAGTTCCGACATCAGCTTAATTACTCAACCAAAATTATTCCAAGCACGAAAGGCGAATTTTGATATCATATTGCTAGATGAGTAAATGTTGGGGCGCCTATAAATTACGGATTGATCTCAAGCGTATGTCCCTCATCATGGGCCTCAGTTATCATTCTGAAACAAAAAGCAGATGGCCCGATTTGCATTTGTGTTAATCATAAACTGACAGTCTTTCGGTTGACGACTAGTGTACCCTGCGCTTTTCCAAGGAATAGATAACTTATGTGCAACCTCGTCGAGTGGACAAATGTTCCCTTAACTTGATGTGAAAAACAACGTTTGTCTATTTGTGTGTAATGACCATGTTAAACATATTTTGCTTTACAATAAACATATGTTTATTTAGCTATAACGCGTTGTCATTCCGAATGTTCTTTGCGCGGGCACTTCATCAGATGTTTGTAAGCATGTTAGAGATAAGTATAGCCGGTAAGTATAATTATTTGAATAATTTATTTGTCTGGATTTTACACGTGATATACATATGACTGCACTCACTAATGAAATGCTCCGCATCTATGACCGCCAAATAAACCGTAAATTTTGGCCATTTCCACAATAGCGGCGCTTACCTTGGGTTTCGTTTGACCAAATCTAGGTCAGGTTTGTTACCGTAGAAATCGCAATGCATTCCAGACTCACAGACAGAGCAACATCCGCGACCTGCAATCATTTATTTGTTTGGTTACCCATTATAGTCTACTTTTCTCTAAATTAGCTAATAGTACGTGTTGTATGCATTTGTTTGAAGCAATAGCTGTGGGCATCAGAAGAAAACGATAGCTTCTTTTTACGTTAAGCGTGCTCTAAGCAAAGCTACGATGAAGTTCCATTTTGTTCCTTAGGGTACGATTACTCTCCGGTACGACGCAAAACTCAGGGCCATGTTTCATAGTATTTTTAAAGTGGAAAACATATCTGAAAAACTTATGGCTTTGGATTTCAGAAGCTTCACACCAGCAGAACGATAATGCCTGACTATACAAGGAAGCGTTAGCAGTTATGCAAGAAATTTTTTCAATACCTGTGCAAAACTCGGTCCAAAATGTTACAGAGCTAAAACTTGATCGAATACAAAGAGGGCAGCAATCAGTTGACGTCTCCTTTTACGCATTATTTGACCGCAGTGCTTTCAGCATACAGACGAAATTCCTCAAATGTTTAAGAAAAAACGAAAACAGTTTTCAAAACTATAATTAGTCTAGGTTGAAGCGACTAACTGAAGGATTACATAAACCCGCTAAACCGATTAATTTGCCTCCGTTCGATGGACAAACGGTAGTGAACGCAGATATTATTCAGGAAGCCGAATGGGACACACTGTCTTTCAAGAGGAGACGTAAAGTTCCTAAAAAATGAACTAATAAATGCGATTCGCAGCTGTCACCACACTTCACTTAAAACCGTGAAATTAATTTGGAGGATGAATATTTATTTGCGGATTCAGGATGATCACTCCACCACGGTTGAAGCCAGTTATTTTACAATCTTTATACGAAATTCAGCAGGGAATAACAAGTAAAAAGAAGAAGCTTACGTGATCCTCTTGGTTATGGCAAAATATTAAATGGAAAATTAGATTTTATTTGAACGTCTGTGCAAGTTAATTCATAAGAAGAAGCGTCCCTCCGAAGCATCTACGCTAATGGATATGACCATGTAAGCTATGGGATCCTGTGCTGCTTAAATCTGTCATTCTCTGAATGGAAACGTTTTTCTACTTTTGCTTGACGTATCCTTAAAGTCGATTAAGGTTTTTCCGTTAACATGTTCGACGTTATGAAATACAGTTCCCTGTATGTGAATTTGCTTTAGACTTATGGCATACCACAAAATTGATATAAGATACTGGATCCGTGTTTACTAGTAAAACTTCTTACGAGTTTCTGCAATACAGCCTCACACCTTAAGTGAAATTTGATATAGATTAAAACCCATAGATAGTTTGTTTGAACGATGTGCAAGAGTAACGTGGTAGGTTGGGGGACCTCAGCTTCGGTAATCAACACGTTTAGCCATGCCTTCATTGTCATGATGACCTTATGCATTGACCAGATCGAAGCTTGGTAAATTTACTGAAAAGACTCAGCTTTTGTGTACAAACTATTGAGAGCTAATGATACCGAATGCCTAAATAAGAAAATAGTGTCTGAATATGTATACCACCCTCTGAACTTCAGGCTGATAACCGATTATTTGGATTTTGATTTCCGACTTATCACAATGGGAATTTCGGGCTGTAGCAACTAATATCTACTACCTGATCAATTAAAAGCAATTTTTGTCCGATTGCGTTTTTCAAATTTGTGGACGGCTGAGAGCAGCGATGCGTTCCGGTTCGTAAACGCAAAAATTTATCATCATGACAAAATATATATGTCCTCCTGTTACCTTAGCTTTTGTTGGCCTGACATAGCCCTCATTCAACGCATTTTGCGGCAGCTTTGTGCGCAAGTTGTACTAACATCCCAGCCAACGTTTGAACATTTCTTTTAAGCGCAGCATAGTTTTCAGCAAACTTAGGGCAAATAATTTATAGTTGCGTGATATGAGTAAGCTTGACTTTAGATAGCAATCACGCATTGGATTGTAATAAATCGCTAACTGATGGCTTTAATGTCGTGTAAGTCGACTGGTTATGGCTCGGATGTGATTCGTCTTGCTTTATTGTCTGTATCCGAAACTTTACTCATGCGCTACATTCCATCTAGATGTGAAGGGAATAGCAATATTATTCCTAACTCCAGACCAGCACTACATATGAATTTTGTTCAGTATTTTCATAATATTACAATCCGAATTCCACACAAGTGCCATGTTTTTATCGTAGCTTTCATAAATGCCTTTCGCCAAATATTTTGTTGCAGAATCGTTAAAGTGAACACAATAAACAACATTTAGCTATAGTATTCTGAGCCATTTTTTTGTGAAATCTCATGAAACACCCATATAATTCGAAGACAACCTGCAAAGAAATCGGCCAGTTAAAATGCTTAAATTTGCGGAGGATAGGCATTAGGACAATTGTAATAGAAGAGTTAATATATTTGAAAAACTTTGCCTTCCATTTTTTTATGGAAACTAAACAACAGGCTATCAGGTTTTGTAAGTTTAAGCCGGTGTTTTTGTGGAAGCAATGTGAATACTATTAAGTTAATTTTTAATTATTTTCCCCATTATTAATTATACCTAACATAAAAATTGATAATTCGTGTTGCCAAAAGTCACATAATCTTTGAAAATAGCCATTATATGCTTGAAGTCCAGTGTTTCTCCTAAATAATAACTACAGCGGGGTGAAAACACATCGTCCGTGAAATATAGTGATTCACTGAACTGCATATTTCCTCTGATTGAACCGCAATATACACCCATCTCAGTGTACTGACTTTTCATCTTTCTTCTATGCTCAAGCATTTTTAGTTCCGTAATACAAACGCACCAAAATTTTTGTAATTGATTGCTGCTTATTTTATAGTTATTTATATGCTATCATGCAGCATCATTATAATTACATATGCCAAAACACAATTCATTCTGCTGCACTGAAAACATTAAAACATATGTATGTCTCGGCTACGGTTAACTTTATGTGCATTCGCTATATAAATACATTTATATCTATCCTTTTTCTTAATTTCACTCATTTTAGTAAAAGAAGTAAACAAGAAAACAGCTCTAATTGCAAATTTTTTGTTGCATCCAACCTTTATCTCCTAAAATATAAACAAATATCTTGACTCCGTTTTATTCCGGTTTGGTAGACTGCTATAGCCTATCACTTTACAAAATCACAAAAAGAAGTTAGTCAGATTTATATTCTGATATATTATAATGCAGGTGATTGAGTGTGGTAAATTTGAATAATTTTAGTGAATGCGGCTAAGCATAAAATTATAGCAAAAACTTAAGACCTATTTATTTAAATATATTACATCCATCCCATATAACTTCATGACAAATTATCCAATACTTTACGGGCGTGAACTTTTGCATTATCTTTAATATATTTGTATGATATAATAATGTTTCTCATTACCAGAAATTCTGGCGACTTTACGGAAAGTACGCTGCAACTTATGTATTCAAACTAGGGCGAAAACTTTTAGCCTTGGAAAAAGTTTTGGAGCAAGCACATCGTATATGCTCCGCGTCGGATGCTCAAAAGCTAATCAGAATGACAGAGGTTTACTAAAATACAAAATGTGGTCTGACATAAGATCGCGTGTTGCAATCCACACATACTGCATGAAATGGAACATCCAGTAAATAAAAACCACATAATACCTGTTAATATTTTATAATCAATTTAATGTGCAACTTCAAAGCGTACTGGGTATTCCATTGAACCTAAATCTGACAGTTGATTGTAAGTTTGTATCGCTTTGTTCATCCATTACAATCTACCGGACCTGGAGAAATTATTGGATATCACAACTAATCCAACTAAAATATCTATGCTGATGAATATAAGTGTTCAAATATGAATTTGGTTTCATATCCATATAGATTTTTGGCTGATAACATACATTCATTACAGTATCAACACAAACTGTTATTCAGTTATTTTCCCCGGATATCATAAAACTGCATTTTGGGAAATTAGATCTTGTTTTAACAAACACGAAAAATAAACTTCCATGGATATTTGTAGAAATATTATTTGATAAAATCATGGTAATTAATTAGTTACATCAGGTATCGTAATCGTATAAAAATTTAGATCACGACCGCAAATCAAAACATAAGGACTGTCTGCAGTTGCCTAAATTAGGCAAAGGATGTTATTGAAATATAGATTTACCTTGCTTAGTAAAGCCTTTGTTAGTTAAGGTGCCGTGATCAATAACTTATGCCGCGATGCAGCCATATTAAGCAACGTCACTAACATGCGCTTCGCATTTTATAAATTGCTTAATCTGAAGATTGCGCGGAATGAATATAGCCCAGAAAAACATTATTATATTCGTGTTCTTATCTACTTCTTGACATCTCTTATCTGCACAACCATCCAAAGAATCAAGGGTGATAGCAGCTTGCTACTCTGTTTGAGAAAAAGGGAAATGTTTCCCTTTTCCTCGAAAAGCAACATAGTTTTCAGAGTGCTTCTTAGTAACTCAATTGTTTTTGCATGAAGTCGCATACCAGATAAAACTCAGCTGTGAAATCCGATCTACTTATAAACTACCTCGCAACCAATGTTGAAATCCTGTTTTCGGCTTAACTTTAGACGGCGGCTGAATGATCTCGAGCAAACGCTTTGATGCACTGTCTTGCACGAAGTTGTGAAAGCACCATTCTAAGCGATTATGTCTGTTCCTCTTTACTTATTTAGAAAGATGGCTAAAGGGAATTTTAAGCAACTGAACTGCATGCATACTTGGCGTCTCATCTTGGGAACTCTAACATTTGCGATTTTACAATTTGTGACAGAAATTGTAGCATGGCTAATATTTGATTCAATGACAAAGAATGCACTGATAATCATTAGGTTCTAATAGTGGGCTATTAAATAAAATGGACGGTTCTTTAACCTATTGACTAAAGCGTCCTAGATACATTTACCCTGTCTAAGGGAGCGTAATTAGGTATTACAAAAACAAACATTTTCGGACTATAGTTTCAGCTGTTGTTTTTAGTGCACCTATAGATAAGTAATATATCGAATACGCGAAAACAGTGTATTTTTGAGTAATCTTAGGAATATTTTTTAGCAAATTATGCAGTTTAGCCATAGTTCGATAAATATAATAATTTCATATATTAACTTTTCCTTTTTTTGGTTATCCTGTATAATACCCGATGTTTACTAATGTAGAGAAACATTATGATGGTACGAAAGCCACAAAAGACCAACTATTTTCTTAAATTAACTATCGTGTGGTCACAATAATTATAAAAATTGACAATAAAAGATAATTAGTAGGAAGGTTACAAATACATATTCATTGTTTTCGCTCATGTGCCATGCTATGACGAAGACAACTCTGAAGATCAACAAATAATCGTTACTACACAGATGGTTCAAATTTACTTACTACGCTGCTGTTTCACGCCCCATACTGAGTACAGTCCAAGATTGCTATCTCTAAATACGCTGTGTTTTAATATCTTATTAGTAGCTGTCATCAAATATGTGTCGAACAATACAATACCTATTTGTTAAGATTAATATACAATGTATTCTATTTAATTATGTGTACAGCCGTTGACTGAATTTAACGTGCCGGATCACCAGCATTGCTTAGTTTCCCTGCAGTTCTGCTGTATTCCATGTCACAGCACAAAGGCACTATTTATTACTGATTCACATCATAAATTTCATTTAGGTCAGACGAGTTGGCCTTGCTTGCGAACGGAAAAAGTATTTGGTGAATAAGTTATTTACGTTACGCCCTTGATATTCTTCAGCAGGAGTTCTATCGCAAAACAATATGAAATTCATCTTTCGATATCACTGTCAAACCAGTTTAATCGCATTATTTGAATATATAAAAGTAAAATGATAAGAGTAAATTCAATTTGGACGTAAGCTTCAACACCCCACATCTCACACAGTTTAACTCGGCATACTATCAAGTTGCGGTTTTAAATCCATTGACATCGCAGATAGGTTGTAAAGACACCGGTTGAGCTAAATTTTGGGTCATGAATTTTGCTCTATGTTTCCTCTTAAGTGATTGCCACTTGGCTCTTCTCTTTGATTACAAGAAAAATGCTCGTGTAAGGATAACCCGCAAATATTTCAATCAATATAAGCTTGATGCAGATAAAGGGAACTGGCTTAGCTATTACTCACCAGGCTTATACCTAATTAACCGGATATGTCTTACGACCAGTAATGAGAGAATCTAGTAGTAAAAATCCTTTTTATCTCGCTTTAGATTTGAATTCATTATATCGCGACGGATATTGCACCTACATTTCTCCCCATGTAGATGTCACGGCATAAGATGCGCAAAAATGGATGCGCTCACAGACAGCAGTGCGAGCACGTTGTGCCGGATAAAAGTTATCATTTGCGGTCTGTACCTTAAGCTCCTAGCGAGAAAGCATTGGAGGAGTTTACAAAATATAAACGAAGCAAAATTGGTGTTGGAGTTTAAGCAATTACTTGAAACACATCTTGAGGATTCCAGATTTATGGAGCGCGGCGAAACTGAACAGCATATGATGCGGCTGCTGGATACTAATAAGGGTGCAAAATAAAGTAATGTGATATCCATAATGAACCCCTTCTAACCTGAACGCAGTAAATTTCATAGGTGTCTACTAGCACCATTTTCTATATTTACTATTATTAAGAGCTATATATAAGGGATTTTAAGTAAGGCAGGGTTACACCAGCTGCGATAATTTCGGGCTCACCTATAGTTGGTGAAAATTTGAAAGCGTTACTTAGGTTTACGCCAGTTGTTAGTGAACAGGTTACCTAAATTGCAGATTTCCCTAAATGTGTTGATTCATAATTCCCAGTTTGATACTAGTTGTTATATATCATTGGGTCTGTGCAACATACTGCGCTCGGAGAACTGATTCCCCCATTTGTTAAGCCTATTCCGTTATTAATGTACATAAACTATAGACAATGGTAAGACGTTGATTCGGAAGCAAGCGTATATGTTTTCATTAATTCAACATAAGGTGTTTGATTAATCGAACAGTGAATGATTATTAGGTAATAATATAAGCCTTCCATAACATTACATTCTAGAGGTTGACAATATAATTCACATGTAGGTGTAATGATAGTTTGATTAATTGTTATATAACTTCTTCGCTGCCTTGGGGTTTTCTTGCTGTCAGTTTGCTTTGTCAATTCTAAGGAACTAGCACCTTCTCTTCTAAGTAATTCGCAAAACTTTAGTCTCTAGCAGACCATTACGCTTCCGTTGCGTCCCGCCGTGGTTACTGCAGGAATGGTATACTCCTTGGCAATCAGTACAATTTCCCATAATTAATTAGATGATTTGTACTACCAAGATTGTACTATATATTCGTGGTGTCCGTGGAAAGATTTCTTACACTTACACCCGTTTCTGTTAGAAGTAAATTGTAGTAGTTTGTAGGGGTAACATTCAACGTATGAATGGCAATGTTCGGATACATGTCTCTGTTATTGTGGCCATCAAGTTTGTCGGTACACTACTATATCCAGTTCGTTAAACTCCACGTTCTGCGATTTTCTGCGAAAGTCGCCTAACAAGTCTCTGGGATCTGCGCGATTTACTGCCAATGCACTGTTGCAGTTTGACCTAAAATCGTAAACCAAACTTCCTTATTAGCTAGGTCCTCTCGCATGGCCCTCCAGTATTGTTCCAAATAAATGTTTAATCCGTCAACTTAATCCTTTGTGTAGTGTCGTTGTTTGCCGTCTTTCGAAAGGTAGTGCAATATGTGATTCATCAGCTTTCACGCTACACCTTCGTCCATACTCAGAGCTCTGACTAGTTAACGTGACTACATGTTCTACTTTGAGTAAACGTAAATCCATATAGTCACAGTGGCGAAAGCAATCATTACATCAGCAAAAGCAGTTCGTGCGTTTGGTCGGAGTCAGCATAATAATTTACCGCAAAACAAAATGTCATGCAAATGCGTGATTTTTCCTGCACGAACTTTGGAATTCGTACCACTGAAGTGTATTTTGTTCAAATAACGAACGAAATAACGAGCAACGCAAAAGCCAGCATTTTATTTTTTACAACGCACTATTATTTAGATTGATGTGAGGCATCTAATAATGAAAGCTACAAATTACTTAATCTTGCTTATAAATTTATATAGCGGAAACTGAGCAAAACACCTGATAACTTGCATATATGTATGTGCACAGAATTATCCGCCCAGCGACATGATTTATATTACAATAGCATCAGGGTTGCGCAGAGAGTACCAGAGATTAAATCAAAGGCTGTCTAGTATTTGCGAAATATTCCTATTTTACTTTTTTGAAGTGTTTCCAATGGACCGTTGATGACAGCAAATATTATGATTAATTGTTGACATTATGAAGGCAACCAAAGTTTGCTTCGTAAAAGCTCATTGCGTGTACAGGAAGATCACGATTTCCTTAGCTCTGTACTATTTGGGTTTTTTCGCAAGCGTGACAGCAAAATTACCTTTGCCTGATGCACCGATTCTAAAATGTATACTGCAAACTACCTTGAATTGATATTTCATTATTTCGTTAAACTTTCTTTTGCTCTTATTTTTCTTTGTAAGGGCAGACGTAGCACCAATTTTAGCAACACACTTCCATGCAATCTATCCATGAAATACATTCGTCATCACGCTTTGAGAAGTCACAAAGCATTTTAAAACTCGAACGTAAGTTCGGATTTCTGTGGCATCTATGGGAGCCAACTTCACTTGCCTTCCATTAGTTGGACTCACTTATGCTAGCAAGGGCAAACTTAGCGCCAAAATTACCATTGATCGCACTGGGTTATTTAGCCTTTAAGGTTGTGTTTTCATCTTTACATAATGCATCTTTTGTACTGCTAAACATGACGTGTATTGCTGTCTTGCACTATGAGCCAAACGTTATATATTTTGTGAACTGTGGCATCTGTGGAAATATTTCAAAGTTAGACACAGGCAGATAGACACCACACATGCGAGAAAGGGCTAGACGGCATTTTCGTCCTATTAGGACTCGTCAGTATCGCGCACACGCAGAATCCTGCCGGATGATCAGCGCTATATCGCACTTAGACATCAGTCATGGCCGTCTCTGCTGTCGCCCATGACTCAGTGACATAAGTCGCTAACTAGCAAGAGCAAGGTCGTGGTTTTGATTCCGGCATGATTTGGCGGGTGCGCGCTGCTGACGAGTCACAATAATCTTACCGAAACCTAACTCATTAAACTTCGTTGACAGTATATGTGCGCAAAATCTCCAATGAATTTTGATGAACTGCCTTTGTGCCAAACCACATTTTATCAGTTTATGTTGCGACAACTAACTGAATGCTTATATAAACCAACTTAACCGATTTATTTGCCTTATTCAGTTAAACGACCGATATTAAACTCAGATATCAGTCAAGAAACCGAATACGACAAATTTTTGTTAAGTTGAGACGTAGAGTTCCCAAGAAAGGTTGTTACCAGTTGTTACAATACTTTACTTAAAGCCGCGGAATGAATTTGGAGGATGCTTAATTACAGTGAGAATCCAAAATGATCAATCCAACACGCTAGCGGCCAGATTATTTACAAGCGTTTTATGAAAGTCGACAGAGAATAACAATTAAAAAGGAACTTGCGTGATCCTCTATCTAATGGCAACATATTAACTGAATAATAATAGTTTAGTTGAACTTCAGCGCAAGGTAATGCATAAAAAGATGCGTCCGTCCGGTGCCACATAGGCAATGGATATAACCATGTAAGCTATAGGAGCATGTACTGCCTAATACCTGCATTCGCTGAACGGATATGTATTTATCCTTTTAATTGATACATACATACAATTGATAAGGGTTTATCCGTTAACACAATCCAAGTGAAGAAATACAGTTCCCAACATTTGCATTTGTTCTACGTCCTTTGGCATACCACGAACATTGATGAAAAATAAAGGCTTCATGTTACTAAGTAAAGGGTTTTACGAGTTTCTGCAATAGAGCCTCATTCCTCAAATGAAATCAGCCCATTGGCATATAACCTTTAATGGATTTCCTGGAAACGTTGCCTAGAAGGTCAAGAATTACATACAAAAGGCATCATTCATTGAACATTTTGATATCCAGTTGACAAAAGGAGACATCAACTTAGAGCAGGCAGCCAGCTCTAAAAATTTCCAAAAGCTTGTTTTCCTAAAGCCGCTTAACTGGACATAGTTAACTGTCAACACTGGACACTCCGCTATCCCACTTGAGATCTGAATACAGATATCCAGTCGCGGAAGTGGCAGACGTTTTTCTAGCGTATTAAGCCACACGATTTTAGGATTAAATATCTATTATCCGAGGCATGCAATATAATCCTAAGGAGCGGGTTCCATCCTGCATAAGAACCGCATGTCCATTGCACTATCCATAGCCAACGTACAACTAATGGATTTTGAGCCACAGCTAAGCTCTTTAATGCATACCGCATTTGAATGAAGTTGCTTTCCGACAAATTTATTCATCCAAGTAAAAGTTATTCCGCAACATTGGTTCAAATTCTACTACTGAAGAGTCCACTGAATGTTTTGGAAGATAAGTTTGTCACTGTGCGCGTCTCCTGGTTGCGGATTGATAAAAACAATTTTTTTTACTAAAATGATTGTGAGTAAGCATTACATATTAGTGAACGTTTTGAATAAGCAGCTGCTGAGAATAAGCAGTAGTGTTATTGAAGTTAGGGGTTCGTATCAGGTCACCTCTTTCCTCCGTAAATACTAAATGACCACGTAAAGCGCAGTATAAAAGCCAATGTACCAGTTATAAATTTAACGTTCACTCCATTCTGCGACATGAATTGAGTACTTAAGGAAGGGGGCTGGTAAGTTGGTGACAACCAGCTTTCTCGAGTACGGATGCGTCACCTTGCTGGCAACGGATTTCGCGAACTTCGGCGAGTTCGGTGATCTAGAAAATTCCTTCATTCGATAATCTTGTCCATCCTGAATAGTTTGTTCCTACTAGAAATCCATGTTATTTTCTACGTGGTAGCCAGCTGCTAACGGTATGCAATATACATCAACCGCCACGCCAACTTGCTGATCAGGTGGTAAAGACCAACTGCTCTTGGTAAGTATGTAATTGCAACTTCTTCCTCGACCTTTGCATTCGGGACCTGGATTATCGGATAACACATGAACTAATGCTTCAGCGACTTTCCGCACTCTATAAGATATTGGGGAATGCCAACCGCATCCATGGTTTTGGCCATCGAACAGCTATTTCTCGCTGTCCCGCCCCCCATTTATATCCCATTATTTTAAAAATGTTTCAACATCACTTCCTTGGTATTCTCCCTGTGCCTCCGACTACACAATATCTCGCAGCCTTAGGCAAGTATCCTTGCTTCCTGAGTAGATATTTAGGTCCGGAGAATGAAAGGCCCAGTTGTTCTATCAAGCCTTGAAGAATGTATCTTTCCCTACTCATTCTAGCAATGTTTCCCGTATGTAAGCTAATGCAGCTCGGATCAAAAGCAACTCTTGCTTGCACGCCTGAGACTTCTGCCACTGAAGTTTGCCGCCTCACTAAAGACCGATTGCATGATTCTAACACGACGCTACGATTGGTTTCACCAGTTACGATTTCCGATGAAATATTCACATGGCGCTTAATTGGTGACCCAAAACCAGGAACGATTGGTCACAGTGGCGTATGGATTGTGTTACACTCATGTGCTGAGTCCGCGCTACTAGACTAAATGCCCATAAACAGTCGACTATGCGCCACCCAAATTGGCACCTTAGTGCGACCATCTAGTAGTGGGACTAGCAGAATTGGCTTATTAGTTTAGTCGCACACACTTACACATAATGCAGCCCGGTGTCAGTTAAATGAGAGTTATACTGTTAACTGTCCAACGAACACCGAATTACACTGCGCAGCCATCAAGAAACTTGCAAGAATATTAACACACACGTCGGCAGAATTATATTGGAATAACGCGGATACGGTGGCACTGAGCAAACATCCCCAGAGGCAAGTGGGACCCTGGTCCGTTGTTTCCCTAGTAATCTTGTCAGCTAATATATATATCTGTAGGATCTCTTCGATGTATCGTAGCTCTTTGGACAATAAAAGTTAGCATGGATTACATAACTACGCAGCACCATTAACACGAATCTCAAATAGCTTCTCCTGGAGGATCGCAAGATCTGGTGAAGGAAACTGTTCATTAAAATGGTGGGCAGCCAGTTCAAAGATTTTTAAGCTATTCCCCTTGATCTAAATGTTTGGTGTTTTCCAGCTTACTATAACTAAAGTTTTGGGAAAAACCAATGGCGAATCAGTCTACTAAAAAATCACCGTCTTGAGCTTTAGGCCGTGCACATTAAGCCATAATTAAGAGAACGTTAAGGAATCCAAATGGTTCTCTGTTGTGTGGACGCTACATCATTAATCTAGACGGTGTTTGCTAATGAGCTTAGCCTCCTAAGACGCTGAAAAGCCCCTGTCCAGATGTATGGATTTTCGACACAATATGAGGTTAATTGTCCATCCATCTTTCACATATAAATTCATCCGTTCATGAGTTTGGACCAACGAAACCTTCCCGTAAGTTTGGATACTTGCTGACGTAGTGTCTGTTTATAAAAGAGTGCTAATTCAGACAGGGATATCCCAAGAAATAATGGTCTCATCTGCGTTACATATAAAGTGCTCTTGGCCCCCCTTTAAAGCGACTCAGCCTGTTACGCCGAGAGTACGAACGCAAAGAGCAAGCTGGGTTCCGCTCTGGCCGGTATTGTGTTCAACACATTTTAACTCTCCGACAAATTCTCGAGCTCATCAAATGCTCCACAAGCCAACGCTAATTTTCTTCTTAGGCTCAGCTGACTAAGCTGCTCTCTGGGGCTATCTTCTGAGAAGCGCAGCACCGGATAAATAGGTCAAGGTGGTAATCTCGAAACTACGGCGGAGGGCGGGTTGACGGCAGACTTTCGCCTACCTTATTATCAATAGAGGCGTGAAATGCGACATCCTAGCAACAAATGTTCAGTTCAATTTCGAAATGGATTCCATACAGGAGTGTGTTCTGGATAACGGAGTAACCAGCTGCAGTGAAGTCCTTTCGGTTGACCGCCTTTGCGTCTTGTATTATGCAGACTACTTCGCCTTCATGTGCTTTTCGTTAAAAGCCACCAAAAATGTGTTGTGTATTTTGCAAATTTTTGTCTCGCAGATTAGATTGATTTAACTTTCTCTGTTTAAGGTCTGCTTAAGGAACAGTTTTGTAACCACTACCTCATTTACGCTATTAGGTTTTTCTGTGGAAGTTGTAAACAAATTGGTTTATCTCTGAACCTACATAAGTTGAAAAAATTTTAAAGAATGACCTTACTTTGAACGTTAGATGTTTAGCAATGCGTTTGCTAATATTCGCCATATCTGGTGTCGTCGCGATCTGAGGCTCTACTTGAAGGGCTGCGTCCAGAATGCTACCGTAAGAACGGTGCTGTTTCTGTAAACAAATATATAGGCCGGCTGTTTTTATAACCGCTGCCTGCGGAACATTACTGGTTTAATGTGGCGACAGCCCATTTGCATATAGTATGTTCACTAAAGGATTTTTAAAACAGACAGAATTTACCGTCAGAAAAGCTGTAGAAGTTCACTGCATATGATTATTTGGTTTCAAAACGCACAATGAATACTTAAATAACGTTTAAATCCTTGTAAAACATGCGCACACATACTGCGGCAGCAAGCGAATTTGCTCAACGAATTACCTGTGCCAACAATTTGAAGACGTCCACACTTTTGATATCTCTCTGGCGCTTTCTTCTCGCCGGTCTGAGGCACAAGTTTCATGTAAATGCGAAGCTGGAAATACTATCGGTTAGGTCAAGTAAACATAGGCAGTGCGAAGCCTGTTGTAATAAGCTACCCAAAGAACCCCAGTTGTACCCTTTATTAGTAAATTAATATTGTATTGTATTTGCCCAAATTATATATTTGTGCTGGCTGTCTTGCGAACAAAATTGGACGAATTAATTTTCGTTATCATTCTAACCAGAAAATTGCTTCAAACTTTAACCGGCGTATTATCCTTATGCCTGAGTTCTAAAGCACGGCGGCACTTTGATTTACTAATCAGCATCTATGTGCCGGTTCCAGACAAAGTAAATTAACGTCATTTATGACCAAAGGACGGTGGAACTCATGTGGTATGGGAAGAAACCATTTAATATGGTGTCGCCTTATAAACCAACTAGCATCCTAAAATCTGCGCGTTTTGCGGTGTAATATGGAAGTAGCTATACTTTATGGATGGGTAGTAGTTGGGCATATAAAGCATGTCTGTTTCCGCTCTATTTCGGTTGCGCAAGACAATGCACCGACAAACCCTCTCATTGCTAATAAGACGTGCAATAATCAATTATACGTTTGAGACTTCGTATGATTGCCACTCAGGCAGAGTACACCGTCCTGTCGTTTGATACCAAGCTAACTGTGTCAGTTCCACATAATTGGGAGTAATGTGGCATCAGCTCGATCGAAGTATACTTGTTTTCTATAAGCTGTACTCGACCCTTTCAGTAGCTGATTACTTAACGCTAAACAAACCATTGTTCCGACTGAATTATTTTGTATTTAACTTTGGGTTCAGGCTTCAGCTCATAAGTTTTCATATTACAGAAACTGACGTTTTGTCCTGTCTTGCACTACGAGACAAACAGTGCGTTCTATTGAGAGAAGTAGTCCCTCTTATGTCGAGATTTGACCAATTCGAACAAGCCCGACTACAGATGGAACCCATTCGGCAAGCTATCGTTGGCCGTAGCAACCACTTGTGTATTACCTGAAGGGAAATGAAAAGCGATAAAGCAGATTAAATCACAGTGTGTAGTGAAATCCTCGATTCTGGGAGAGAAATTGATCCCACCAATTTATTTGATGGTGTCACCTGTAATACCACGCAAACAGAAACTATGGTATTTTTATTGACCTAAAACATAATTAAATCTCAGTAAGGGAGGAAGGTTGATTTAATTCATATAAAGCCTATCAACAGTCATTCTCTGTATAGGTTTCTCTCTTTACACTGGAATCCATATCAATATATAATTTCCGGAATAATGAATATCGTTATCCATGGTGCGGTTTACAACATCGACGTCACTAATGATCCTCTCTTCAATGCTAGATTTGGAGGGATTTTCATAAATTATTTCAAAGTGTTTCATAGTAATTTCATACTTAGTTAAATTTGTTAGGCACACAAACTCTTCCAATCACTGATTTGCTTATGTGGAATTACAGAACAATGCTCCTGCAGTGCACAGCGTCCATGAGAATGCAGCGTAAAAGCTCTAATGCTGAGTACTTTTGGTTCGGTGCATCTAAAATAAATATAACCTAACCTAATAAGTCCATCCCGAGGAATTCAGTAAAATAAATGTTGCCGAGTACGACAAGCTAATGCTGCGTTTCCGATTGTTGATAAAAAACGGAGCCTAGACTTAAGCACTTATGGCCAACATTTCCAGGATGAAACCAGTTAAACGTAGTAGTAGTTTAAGTACATGGGGCTTTAAAATGTCCCCGGGAGCACCAGTGTGAAATAAACTCACATTGGAAACCAATGGCATTGCAAATTTTATAATAATAACGACGATCAATAATTTTTTCGTTTAATGGCGATACTTTACATGTATTCTCAATACTGAGCTAACCTGCTGATGTGTGACAAAATATTGTGCATCAGTGGTTATGGAAACTACCTCCCAATGGCACGTCAAACGACTCCTCGACACAGAACTGGCTTACATAGCCAATCCTGTTTTACTTTTAGAACATGTGTGCAGTGAATCTACTTACCGTAATCCTTAAAGGCCAAAAAGCCATATATCCAGGCTGTGGCAGTTGTTGTTGAGTACCTCGACAACACAACCCCGATCTTTACTCCGCAGCACTGCCATAGACACATTATTGATTGCGAACAGCGTCATTTTTACTTGCACAGTTTTTTTGAATAGCATAATGACCAATTACCATAAGGCTGTTATATTTTGGTGCGCGATTCCCCAACTATTGTACAATCGAAAACGTTCACAATAGCTTTTTGGAATCGTGAGTGAAGTTTCGGTCATAGGTACAATTGCAGACAGTTAATTTACGTCTGCATGTTGCACAAGGTGCTCTTAATTTATATGCTAAAATCGTTAAGCAAAGCGCTGCTACTCAGCAGGATGTCAAAACTATCGTCTTTCAACAAGGTAAACAATACACTTACAATAATGGTTATTGGAGAGTTCTGTTTGCGAAAATGTATTGGTTTCTGCCACTTGGATATACTAATTCTGATCGGAAATGTTTCGCCATCTTCACGGGTATGGGTGCATTGAACAAAAGGAACACGATACCATTTATAAAGTGTTATAGTTCGCATCCGTGTCTTCTTGTTGAAAGGAAAGATATTGTGAACGTAGTTATTCTCTGAGTATTTTCTGTTCGCGGCTTCATCACTCCTGCCTGTCGCCCGTTGGTAAACTACAAAAATCACAAAGGATACGACACATTGAATACTAATTAGATTTACACGATCAACAACTAGGTAAACAAATAAACTTTACATTTCACATATTTTTATCATCTTGATTATGTGAAATAACAGATTAAATCAAAGGGGCTTTTAAGCAGTCTTGCTGTTATCGCATTGTCTCAACTTCAATACATGCGATGATATGTCACCATTTGTTTCTTATCCTAGATAAATTAGGGGCATCGCAGTTTACATGGATTTTGATACCGCTGCAATAAAAGATCTCAGTGATTTCGATACTAACTATTTTCAGAACTTTCCTTCGATTCGGTTCGATCCTCCTTTGAGTACAGAGAGAATGCCCAAAACTTACTAGCCCCAATTGAGCGTAACGCATCTGGCGCTTGTCCGGACTAGGCTCACATATGCAGATTGTGAACTACTTGGATAAAACCTTTAAAATAGTCTAAGTAAATTCCTGCTAGATACTAGTAATCCTTATACCTTAACCGATTTCTACTTATGGAAACACTTTGTTACTTACTAAGGTTTGAACCCAAACCTTCGCAGCCAAAAGGCTTGAACTTATAGAAGTTATTTGAATCTTTGATTTAAACCAGATGCTCCGATTTGTTTTACTTAGCTCTTATATCTTAAGAGTAAAAAGTTCTTTTAATTCGACATTCCAGTAATTTAATCACTAAATATCCAATCCAGAGTAAACAAAATATAAAATGTCATTTTCACGGTTTTACAAATCGTTGCTGGTTTTTGAAGCGATATGGGGTAATGGAATGCCCTGCGTTTCGAATAAAAATATGCACAAAAATTTCAAGGAATTTTACTACAAACAAATAACATTTGATTTCACTGAATTGGTGGGAGAAGTGGTATTCATAAATAGGTCGCAATTTAATCTGGTTAATGATTGTGTTTGCTTAAGTTTCATACACATAATAAAGAAGCTGTCAAATCGTATGTTTAATAATTCATACCAGTTCCCAACGTCATTCCATGTGTCTTGTTAGATATTAACACGAAGTTATTTGCATTCAAATTACTTCGATACGCTAAAATTGGAATACATTATGACTAGTGTAGTCTAGCCAATTTAAAGAGTAGGGCACGTATTATGTTAACATGATGGGTAGAATATGATTGCCCATTGTCAAAAAATAGATCAAGAAAGTATAAATATTCATTCACGTGATACTTTGCCAAACTGGGAAATATGTCACTGTAGTGATAAGAAGGTTTGTCCTTGTATTGAAGAAGTCGAAAACCGCATGTAAGCAAGTGCAAGCTGTGCAAATGGCGGCCAAGCTTAGTAAAAACCAATTAGTGTACGATTTCCCGCAACAACTCTTAACCCCCACAATTATTACACTGATCACGTCACCACCCGGATTAAGCAATTCCCATTTACTGTCACGGACGTACAGAAGCGATTAATGGCACTGCGTGCGCGTAATACTTCTGGTGCGGAAAACGTGCACCGAAGTCTATTAGAAGTAGTGGTAACAGCCTTGTAGAATCGTTGCCCTGCTGTTTCCTACTTCATTGTCATTTCCGAGTACATTGAATGTACAAAGTAATCAAACACCTTCATAAGCAAATCAAGTTTCTCCACGAGAATATTCCACTCGGTCCAGAAGCACATTTTATTAAACCGTGGCGCACACGCATAAATAGGCGCGGGTCGTCATGACTAATTTTAAAAGCCAATTGCATATTACACGATTGCAATTGCACTCACTACGTTTGGATTGGCTAGTCAGCGGTTAGTTGCAATTATACAACTTGTTATACGCATGTTTGGCATTATATCTGAGTCAGGTCCGAGATTGACCTTGCGGTGATCCACAAATTAAGCATATATTCGAAGTTGGCCAAGACGCTAACTAGCTCGTCCTATTCTGTCTACTTTCGCGTTCAGTTTACTGTGGTTTCTCACTAAGTTGTTGTGATATGAGCGTGCAGCCACCTACGAGGTGCTTACTTTCCATTGCAACTCCTAGTCCCGATACAACCTACGTGCACGCTGCACACAGAATCCCTCGGCATGCACGACCGCAAGCATTTTACAACACCCACGAAACGCCTCACGTGTTAATCACGCGGACCTCAAAACAACATTAGCACACGGCGGGGCAAAGTGTGTAACATTCGTGGGCGGTTGAGGAAGTATATTTTCTTAAAATAAGCGCACAAAACTGAAAAGCAAACCCGGAAAACCGGACCGAGGTTCTTTAGCTGCTTTCTCTGGGTACAATGATGCACAAATGTTCACCGGATTGTCTAAACTTAAGCTAACTGCACGCAAGCTAGATGGCATGTTCGTATAAATTCAACTTCCGCGATCTATGATTAGCGATGTCTACGTGCCATCAAGCATGTCGGACGCTTGGCGTAGTGTTGGTTCATTTCCGTGTATATATGTCGTTTGCTTCTACAAGTATTTGTTTTTGGCCATTTCTGATGTATGTGAATTGTGGTACATTTGCACATACAAATCTGGGTCACACAGTTCAGCCTACTATTAAAAATGGATAATTATAATGTGTTTCCACTCTTGGATTTTTTGTGTGACAAAGATGTTTTGGCTGTAAATGAAAGTGTTGGGCATATCTAGATAAAGATGAAAGCAAAGTTGAATTTGATGTATTCGGAAAATAATGGAGAACACTTTTGCATTTGCATTATTTAAGCACATTTAAATTAATGATGTAAACAGACCACATGCTCAAATGATTTATTGTCTGCCTGAAAGTTTTGTATCAAACTAAATAGGAGTACATAACTCAATTAGAGAAATTAGATTATTTGCCTTCAACATTAGAGCTGACTGTTCACTGGAATGCAAACTCATGATTAAAAAGACAGTTTACGTTTTTTTGTTAAATTGGATTTTGACAAAATATTTAAATGAAAATAAACATCGCCCGTTAGTGAGAATAAAATGGACACACTTTGTTAAATGACGCGAATTTAGTCGTATTTTAAACCGATATTCAGCTACTGCCCTGTGAATCGAAGTTAACTAGTGCCTCATGCATGCTATTCCGAAATAAGCACTCATATTCATATTATTGGGTCGAAAGATTATGTTACGTGGTATCTCCTTCATATATAAATTATATCTCTCCAGAGATTAAAATAAAATATTTAAACACATCTGTTTCGTATAAGTAAAGTAAGCATACGTTAAGTCAACATTGACTTTACCTGCGAATGCTACACATTTCTATCAAAAGCAAGATGCGTAAATAATTTTCTTCATATGTCTCTGAGTATTAAGGTAACATTCATCATCTACATTCAAGTTTGTGCCAGCTATATTAAAGTACCCTAAATAGTTTGAAATGCAGTGAAATATCAACCGTTATGTTGGTACGTTTGTAGCATGCAATATGCCAAATTAATAATAAAACATATAATAGAATTTCTTAAAACTTTCAATCTAACTTTATAAAATTACTATATACGGTAATGGTTTAACCTTACTATACTTGCGCGGACTAGATATATTATTTTGCATGTACAGATTTCATTAGTTCGCGTTAATTGAATGAGCAACAGAACGATATTAGGCTTAGCCAGGCTAATATGTACTTTCATATAATAATTTTTATGCATCGCCAGCCAAAAAAATAAAAATATTCAATCTGCAGCGAAACACATTGTACGATTGCATGGTGAAATTAAATTTCACAACGGCATAATATTATGCCTTCATAACCTATAAATTTCAAAGATAACTATTGTAACAGCTTTTTTTAATGATTGTTCGCATTTGCGTTCATTATGTTATAAGTCAACTTAAATGTTGTACATTTTAGTAAACTGATATAACGTAGTAGCAAACAAACTTGTCCTACATTTTTTACTTTGGGAGCATATATATTTTATAACACATTTAGATGCTTTTGACGAGACAAGGATAACTTGCACCTAATGCTTTCCTTATATTATTAAATGGCAGCGTATAAATGTCATTAACATGTATATATAATACATGCTGCTAAATTGGATCCAGCTACGCGAAAAGACCACCACCGTGAAACTAGCAAGTGTTTTCAAATGGAATAATCAACATCAATTTGCTGCACCATGCAAACAACCTAGTTGCAATAGAAGTTCAAACCAGTTAGAAAGTTGAGTTAATTAGAATCCTGTAATATTATTGTTAATGGAATGCGGGCTGCACAAAACCAAAGATACATACCCGTACGGCTTGCTGCTTCTTAATCCGCAAAGATAATACAGAAGTGAATTTCGCTTTGTCTATTCCCAAACACAAATTCCGTTCTAGTTTGTGAACTTCGGTGCATGGCTATTTTCCAGGTGCTAGATAATTCAGCTTGTTGACCGTTATCGGAGTAAAACTTCGGAAAATTAGTAGGCACCCCCGTTTAGAATACCTACCCACAAAGTAAAAATAATATTGAATCACAGTATGACTAAAACGGATGTATTCCGACGTACATTATCAATACAGTTGGGGCATCAGAGACTAACTATATTTTTTGTATGAATAAAACCTAAACATCTTGAAGTGGTATAAAAATCCCAAGATTATGTGTTACCCATAGGAATTATTACTGGCATTTAAAAAAGACCAGATGTATACTAATGAAAATGATTGCTCCTACTATAGCTAAAATATAAAAAGAAGGAATAGAGTTTAAGTAAAATACTTAAGCTTATACGTGGAATCATGCCCGCACAAAATCTGTAACTGTAACCGTGCTTGTATTCAGAGCTAGCTATTCCACTTCTTATGAGCCAAATTTAGAAAAAAATGGCCTATGCAAGTTTTAATTATTTAGATATTAAAGAAACTCTTATATGTTGCGTCTTGATGTACTCAATTATTCATCGCTTGAAATGCGACTGTGAAGCTGGGAATTCATCCATTTCAAAAAGCGTAGGTACCCACACATACACAAAAGAGGGCGTCATATAACATGCTTCCAAAATGTGCTGCAGCCTATCACGGCAACCCCGAGCCAACTAACCCTATGATGATGGTAATTTTACCATAAATCACGCACATATCCTTTACAGCAAACTCTGCACTAAAAGCGCTGTTGTGTAGGCAAAATAAACTCTCCTGAACTTGATAATTTGCACACAAAACTTTATCGTCCGTAGGAAAACTTTTGGATATGCATTTAACTCTCTTCTTGCACTAATGTTTTGAAGAAAGGTACGTAACTGACATGTGAAACCACGGGGTAGGTACTACTATTCACAAGGTAGGCAGTCGTTCCAATCTAGCCAAATGAAGTCCTATACTCAAATTATCGGTTCTCTCATAACTCATGGACGTTCTCAATTCTGATGAACTAAGGGTTTCCCTAAAGAATTTAACTTCCCCGTACCGAAGCAACTAGGCTTTCAACGAAATCGACCGTGCACTAGGAATCTACTACTAACACGATCCAGCTGGACAAATATAATGGACTCTGGCACAGTTTTTGATATAACCTACGTTAAATTATCAATGACGTTGGGCCAGTTAGAACATAACTTTCCTTTTTAAATGCCAGACCTTTGGTATCAATGATACTCTCCTAGGATGAATAAAAGGTTTTATACACTCTCGCCTGGGCTTCATATTGGTGTTTTGCTGTCAGAACCCAATTACGTTGAATGTGTAGTATCGGACGAAGCAATACTAGGACCGCTTTTACTCTTCATTTATATTAATGATATCACTTGCATCATAATCTTAAACTGCCCTCTCAATTATGCTGACTTAAACGGGTAGAGGGCGAACAAAATACCGGAAGATAGCACAAGGCTACTGGACACGGTATACTCGTCCTTAACACATACTTTACTTATATTCCATGCGGATATAGGTAGAATGCTGAAACTATGCACAAGTTAATGTATCATAGCAACTGGACAACCAGGAGCTTCTAAGGTTTTCTGGCGTGAAGTATCTGCGCGTTTTCGTCCCTGTCTCCCTAGGATGTTTAAAACAGGCTGGAACTGGTTCTAGGAGCTGCATACAAAATGTGGTCCTCCTGAAGCGTGCCGGCTAACGATTCGGCCTTCTGATGTTTCCACAAAATCGGCTCATACATACGGTCAAATTTGTAATAGGCAACAGAGTTCTGGCAGCCATAGATAAGGAAATATCTCCCTGCAATGGAAATACTTAAACGCGGGGCAAACTAAAAATGGCAATAGTCTGTATATTTTGCGTTTTGCGTTTTGAACAGGGGCTCAATAAAATACAAAAAAATTGTGAGTGTGATGTAGTTTGTATGTTTTAGAAATTTTCTTTTCTTTTGCGATGTTCTTTATTTATTTGTTTTTAAAAAGATGGATTTGTAGTATTTTTTTTGTATTGTTTTTGTCGATTTTGTGATGTTATTTAAATTAGTGTTATTATAGTATCTGCTTGAAATGTTATCTGTTAAAGTAATTCTTATGGATATTTGTATTTTTTTATTTGTTTTTTTTTTAGAGTCTTGTATTGATTTTTTGGTATAGCGTGTTTTTATTTTTTTGTTTGAATTTGATTTTTATGTTTATGAATTTATTTTTGTTTTGTTAGGTTTTATGTTTTTTTTCTGCTATATTAATTTGTGTAAAAAGTATTTTTACTTGTATTGTTAGCTTTCAGCTTCTGTAGTGTCTTTTATTAGTTATTTTTTTGTTTATTTTATTTCGTTGGCTGTGTTATTGTTTTTGTTAGGTTTTGTCTTTTTCTTTTTTTAGTGTTGTTTTATGTTTATGTTTTTGTAATCATATTTTGTGTGTGCTTTTTTTTTAGTTCATGTGAGTTTACCTTGATGTTTATGATATTTGTTTAGTGTTCTCTTTAGTATTCTTATTTGATTGTTGTTTTGTTTCTCTTATTTGTGAGTTTTTGTATATGTATAATTTTTTTTTTTTGTTTTTGATTTTAGTTTTGTTAATTTTTTTTGTAGTAGTGTGTGTCAGAATTTGTTTGTTTTTTTTTTCATTTTATTAGGTATTTTTTTGCTATCTTCTTTTTTAATTGTGTTAATATAATTATAGTTTTTAAAGATAATATTATAGTCTTGTTTATTTGTATATTAATATTTTTGGGTTATGCATTCTAAGATGTTGTATTTTGTTTTATTTTGTTTTTTAGTTTATAAGGTATACTTTTGTAATTGATTTTTGTTAATTTTTTGAATATTTTTTAATATATTTGTTACTTATTTGTTTTTAGTGTATGTTAGTTCTTTTATTTTTTATATTTATAAATATTTCATAATTCTTGTTAGTATTTTCTGA
Organism: Dicrocoelium dendriticum; assembly: GCA_944474145.2. Lineage (NCBI taxonomy): Eukaryota > Metazoa > Platyhelminthes > Trematoda > Plagiorchiida > Dicrocoeliidae > Dicrocoelium > Dicrocoelium dendriticum. The sequence continues at coordinate 17,615,758 of OX104070.1, forward strand.
CAGATAATTATTATGATTTTTTGGTGATTGTGAGTGTTTTTTTTAGTTTTCATA
>OX104070.1:17616311-17763121 GCA_944474145.2 Dicrocoelium dendriticum
ACCAGTCGCCTAAAAAGTATCTGGTAGCTGTGCGATTAGCTGCAAATCCACTCTTGCAGTTTGACCTAAAATCGTAAACCAAACTTCCTTATTAGCTAGGTCCTCTCGCATGGCCCTCCAGTATTGTTCCAAATAAATGTTTAATCCGTCAACTTTATCCTTTGTGTAGTGTCGTTGTTTGCCGTCTTTCGAAAGATAGTGCAATATGTGATTTATCAGCTTTCACGCTTTACCTTCGTCCATACTCAGAGCTGTGACTAGTTAACGTGACTACATGTTCTACTTTGAATGAACGTAAATCCATATAGTTACAGTGGCGAAAGCAATCATTACATCAGCAAAAGCAGTTCGTGCGTTTGGTCGGCGTCAGCATAATAAGTTACGGTAAAACAAAATATCGTGCAAATGCGTGATTTTTCCTGCACGAAATTTGGAATTCGTACCACTGAAGTGTATTTTGTTCGAATAACGAACGAAATAACGAGCAACGCAAAAGCCAGCATTTTATTTTGTACAATGAACTATTATTTAGATTGATGTGAGTCATCTAATAATGAAGGCTACAAATTACTTAATCCTGCTTATAAATTTATAAAGTATCAAACTGACTCACCGTTCTGGCAGGGGGGGAAACGGTCCGGAATCCCCACCGGAAGGAGAGGGAGGAGTGCAGGAGGGGCAGGAAAATTTAACGGGAAGGAAACCCATTCTTCGCGGGGTGTTTCCGGACGGAGAGGGGGGGGATGGTGAGGAGGAGGAGGAAGAGGGGCCGTGGAAAGGAAAAAGTCGGATGGGAGAGGGGAGGAGGGATGGAGGGGGGGAGGGAACGGAGCGAAACTGGGTCAGGAAGTGTGGGAATCCGGGAGTGGAGATGGAAGGCAAGCGTATTCTCCCCCGAGGGCGGGAGGAAGGGGTGATGGGGTGGGGGGACGGGATCAGCAATCTATCTCACGGATGGACACCGAGTAGGAGGAAAAGGAGGGATGGAAGGAAAGAAACCATTAGCCTTTCACAAATAACTTCTGTACGGAGGATGGGAGGAGGGGTGGGTGGAGATGGAAACTGAGCAAAACACCTGCTATACTTGTCATAAATGTATGCTGTATCAGAATTAATCTGCCCACTGCGACAATGATTCATATCTAAAATCAGCATCAGGATGGCGCAGACGGGGTATCAGAGATTAGATCAAAGGCTGGTCTAGTTATTTGCGAAAGATTCCTATATTTATTTTTTGACACAGCTGTTGGTTCCCATATGGCACCGTTGATGACGAGCAAATATAATTATGATTAAATTGTTGTGACTAGTATAAAGGCAACCAAAGTGTTTGCTTCGTAAATAGCTCCATTGCGTGTACGGAAGGATCACGATTTGCGCTTAGCTCTGTACTATTTGGGTTTTTTCCGCAAGCTGTGGATCAGCGAAATTACCTTTGCCTGATGCACACGATTCCAAAATGTAATACTGCAAACTGACCGGTGTGAATTGACGCATTTTCATTATTTCGTTTTAAACTTTCTTGGGCTCTTATTTTTTATTTGTAAGGACAGAACCTAGCGACCAATTATTAGCAACACACCCACATGCGATCTTATCCATGAAATAACATTCGTCATTCACGACTTTTGAGAAGTCAACAAAAGCATTTTAAAACTCGAACGTAAGTTCGCGTAGTTCATGTGGCATCTAATGGGAGCCAAACTACACTTGCCTACCATTAGTTGGACTCCACTGTATGCTAGCAAGGGCACATCATAGCGCCACCAAATTATCATTGATCGCACTGGGTTTATTTTTAGACTTTAAGGTGTTGTGTTTTTCATCTTTAACATAAGGCATCTGTTTGTAGCTTGCCTACAGACTCATGACGTTGTATTGCTGTCTTTGGCACTATGAGCGCCAAACGATATATATTTTGTGAACTGTGGCGATCTGATGGAAATATTTCAAAATGTTAGACACAGGCAGATAGGACACCACATCATGAGAGAAAGGGCCTAGACGGCATTTTCCGTCCTATTGGGATGGTACTCGTCAAGTATTCGCGCTAACACGCAGAATCCTGCCGGAGTGGTCAGCGGCTATGATCGCACATTAGACATCAGTCCTGGCCGTTGCTCTTGCGGTCAGCCCATGACTCAGTGACATAAGTCTGTTTAATGTCTTTTTAAGGAACAGTTTTGTAACCATTACCTCATTTACGCTATTAGGTTTTTCTGTGGATGTTGTAGACCATTTGGTTTATCGCCGAACTTACCTAAGTGGGTAAATTTTAAAGAATGATCTTACTTTGCACGTTAAATGTTTCGCAATGCATTTGCTAATATTCGTCATATCTGGTGTCGTCAACATCTTAGGCTCTACTTGAAGGGCCGCGTCCAGAATGCTACCGTAAGCACGGTGCTGTTTCTCTAATCAAATATATGGGCCGGCTGTTTTGATAACCGCTGCCTGCGGAACATTACTGGTTTAATGTGGCGACAGCCCATTTGCAGGTAGTATGTTCACTGAAGTATTTTAAAAACAGACAGAATTTGCCGTCAGAAAAGCTGTTGAAGTTCACTGCATATGTTTATTTCGTGTGAAAACGCACAATGAATACTTAATTAACGTTTAAATCCTTGTAAACAATGCGCACGCATACTACGGCAGCAAGCGAATTCGCTTAACGAGTTACTTGTGACAACATTTTGAAGACGTCCAAACGTTTTATATCTATCTGGCGCTTTCTTCTCTCCGGTGTGAGGCACAAGTTTCAAGTGAATGCGAAGCTGGAAACACTATCGGTTAGGTCAAGTTAACGTAGGCCGTGCCAAGCCTGTTGTAATAAGCTATCCAAAGAACCCCAGTTGTACCTTTATTAGTATATTAATACTGTATTGTATTTGCCCAAATTATATATTTGTGCTGGCTGTCTTGCGAACAAAATTGGACGAATTAATTTTCGTTATCATTCTAACCAGAAAATTGCTTCCAACTTTAACTGGCGTAATATCCTTCTGCCTGAGTTCTAAAGCACGGCGGCACTTTGATTTATTAATCAGCATCTATGTGCCGGTTCCAGACAAAGTAAATTAATGTCGTTAATGACCAAAGGACGGTCGAACTCCCGTGGTATGAGAAGAAACCATTTACTACGGTGTCGCCTTACAAACCAACTAGCATTCTAAAATCTGCGCGTTTTGCGGTGGAATATGGAGGTGGCTTTACTTTACGGATGGGTAGTAGTTGGGCATATAAACCATGTATGTTTCCGCTCTATCTCGGTTCCGCAAGACAATGCACGGACAATCCCTCTCACTGCAAATAAGACGTGCAGTAATCAATTATACGTTTGAGACTTTGTATTATTGCCACTCATGCAGAGTACACCGTTCTGTCATTTGATACCAAGCTAGCTGTGTCTGTTCCACATAATGGGGAGTAATGTGGCATCAGCTCGAGCGAAGTGTACTTGTTTTCTATAAGCTGTACTCGGCCATTTCAGTAGCTGATTACTTAACGCGAAACAAACCATTGTTCCGACTGAATTATATTGTATTTAATCAAGAGTTATTCAGATACGCCAGCTAAGTCAAATATGGTATTCAAATATAAGAAAACGCGCCACTAAGCAGTCGAACTTGGTATATGTTTGGAAATAATTGGGTGTAGCTCTTTTGATTACTAGAACAAAAGACCGGGGTTTGTCCTGGTTTGAACTCGTCAGGTTAAGATAAGTAAATCGTTTCGGAACCAACAGCTTAGAAGTACACAGCTGGCGCTCTGAAAAATATGCTACAAGAAACGGCAAGCAAAGCCTGACACTGCTGGAACAAATTCAAAGATGAATAAATTGAGCAAGCTGTGTGGTTGATTTGAGACTGGCAACCTCAAAGCCGAAATTAGAAAGCACGCTGTGTGGTTAAATTGCAACTTGCAAAATCTATTAAGTCATCGGTTCAAGTTGAGTTCAACCGCAATTATTCCGATCTTAAAAACACAATCCGTAATGGAAATATTTTGGAGTTGCTTTCCTAACACTGGAACAATACGGTCGCGGTTTCATCCTGGTTTATCCTCGTCAGATGGAAGTAACCTGAGCTTGCAGGAAACTCAGAATTTAATGGCTCACTATGCGACAGAGATCAGCGAGCAAAGTTTGTTCTAGCGAAGAGTAAGCCAAAGCTGAATTTAGGAGGGCAATCTGTTTGGTTGGGTTGCAATTCGCAACTTTTATTCAGACCTCATTTTATTTTGGGCAGACCCCGAACAGTCCAAACGCGAGGAGCGAACCCGAAGGGAAATATTTGGGTGCGGCTGCCCAACACTGGCACACTATCACCGCGGTTTCCTCCTGGTTTTGAATCCTCAGGTAAAAATAGCCTGAAATGGAATAAAACATAAATCCTAGTAGTTCAAGACTGACGCTTGGAACACTATGTTACTGAGATCAGCGAGCAACTCATAGCACAGCGGTGGTGAATTTAATACATTTATGGAGCACTCTGCTTGTTTGGGTTTATACTCGCAATCTCTATTGAGACTTTAGTTCGCTTTGAACAAACGTCGGTTATCCTGCTCCCTAGGATCCTCTCCAGGATGAAATTTGGCTTTTGCTTCACATAAACTGGCACACCGTGATCGCGGTTTCGTGCCATTTTGTACCGGTCAAACGCAAATATCCTAAGCGGTTCTCGAGCTCTGCGCTTAGTAGTTAACAGCTGGACCCCTGAAAACGTTCCTGCTGATAACTTCGGGCAACGCTTTGCAGAGCTGAAGGTAATTCAAAGCTAAGTTTTCGGATCACGTTGGGTAGTTCCTTTGCTACTCACAAACTATTTTGATAAAGATTTTACTTATAATCAAACCTTTTTCATTCCGATTGCGAGGTCAGCATCCTGAATTAAATTATATGAGTGTTGCTCTTCAAAAATTTGGCATTGCACACTGACGTTTTGTCCTGTTTTGAACTCGTCAGGTGGGGATAACCTAAGCAAGGTTGGAAGGTAAATCTTAGTAATTCACGGCTGACGCCTTGAACACCATGCTAGTAAGATCCGCGAGAAACGCGTTTAACATGGCGGAACTCCCTACCGAAGCTTAGCTAGTCTCCACCTGACGAGTCCAACACAGGACAAACCTGCGGTCTTGTTGTGCCAAGCGCTTCTCGCGGTACTCTGTAACCTACTTTTATGTCCTCTTTAGTGAACTTCATAGTGTTGAGTTCCACCATAACTTAGGCTATCTCCACTTGACGAGTCTAATGCAGGACGAAACCGCGGTCGTGGTGTGCCATTGTAAGAGCTACAAGCAAATGTGTGCATTCTGGATACGGTCCTCGAGATCGAATTAACGGAAGTGTACTTCCCCTTTAAATTGTTCTGAGTTCTCAATGGAGGTTGCGATTCTTAACAAAACAACACAGCTTGCTCCCTTATAAAGCATTGGTCCACGTTTGCTTCGGATAGATTCCTAAAACTTCTGATACATAGAGTTCGGCATGCATCATTTGTTGCATGCATCATCCAAACTCCGATGTCTCCGTGCAAATTTGAGAGTGTGCCTCCTCATATTATGCACTTTCTGATTGAGACTGCTTATGTGTACCTTCTGCTAACCTTTTCGGATACCGTGACATTGGCAAAACTCATTTAGGAATAATAACTCACAGCCTGTTATGGGCAAGCACAGGACAAACGATATTCATAGAAATGCATGATAAAAGCACGGGGGAAGCTAAACATTCGCGAACTAATAAATTTTAATTAATATATTGCATCAAATGTAGGCGGATACTGTTGCGTTGACGTAACAGTATTGCTAGTTTATAAGCAATTATTATTCAGTAATCTTTGTATGCAAAATTAATTTTCACCTCTTTATATTTTGAAACCTTATGTGATCGCCTGATGTATTGGATCACCGATTGGATCCTGATTTACTTTTTTTGAACTACTAATTTTGTAACAGCACGTAATCCTACCCGGAATATTAAGAACATTCTCGCCATTTTATAATTTTCGTGTAATATGAGAGCTGTTTAACTGATTCATTACTCAGAATTTGCCTCGTTTATCTCATTGTTTTTAATGAAAATTTGAACTAGCAAATAGGAGCATCATCCGTGATATAATAGAGCTAAAGGTAAGAGAAAGAAAGAAAATCAAAGGTAATAAACATAACAGAAACAAATACAGCAAAGCAGTTTCCCAGGTTGTGGTAAGAACTCTTTATATACCAACATAGTTGGACGTATAACGATTTCAGAAAATATATTGTAAAACTACCAAATTTAGTTTTCCCTGTTGAATCACCATACCCTTGAATCACCAACCATAAAAGAGGTGATGAACTTGATAAAATATGTTTTCTGCAACGGTTTAGGCTTCTTCTATATCATTTATGTTCAACTAAAGTAAATTTAATTTGACAGGGTTTAAACAGAACCCACGAAAGTTATTTTTTTATAATACGCGTGAGTAGCAGAACGTCAGTGGTAAAGTTGTGGAGGTTTTTATCTCAGGATTTCACAAACAACGTGACACAGTCTTGACCAAATAAGCACCAGAATATGTTCGACTTATTGTAACCCGTCAGTGGTGCACATGCTCTTAGTCGCTACTGAGAATTCAAGCCATGACCGCTAAATATATATGTCAACTTACCAGGAGCTTAAGCCACTACACCATAGGGCACGTTAGCTGCGCTAAATACTCAATCAAAACGAACCGCATTAACATTTCTTTCAACTAACGAAAGGGCGTCAGATACAAAACATGGTAACTAACGTTCTGACTAAAAGATAACACAGCGGTCTAGATGGACATATTAGAAGGCCTACCGTGCAACACATAAAAAGGTAGGAAGACTTTCGATGATATGTTTAGTATGTGATTTGTAGCATAGTGACTGGAACATCCGCAGCTTTTTTTGATTATCGGGTTAGAGCCAACGATGATTCCAGCAAGGTAGTAGGAAAATGAACATTATTTTCAAGGTAAATTCATTTAAACTAACAAAACGTTTTGAATTGTGTGCTGATATTGTCTAGATATCTATGTCTTCATCCACCAACTAGCTAGCAGTACACATAGTGAAATACATGTTGATATTACGAGCGTGCTGATCTATTACGTAATCTAGTTCGGTTTTATAAAGCTTTCTTAATTATATTGTTCAACAAACGAGTGGCATTTTACTAGACTTTATGTATAACCATGCTACATGTCTGATAGAAATTGTACCACAAACTGAATTATAACCAGTACAGTATATTTTAGTCTAAGATGCGACGTGCAAACTATATCACGTGGGATTCTTCTCAATACCGCAAAAAAGTGGCTGAAAAAATTACGGATTTGAATTATATCTAGCTGTTGGAATATATACTAAAGATTAGTTTAAATATTTCAAACTAATTTTGTCCACTAATATTTACATAATTCTTGATCTTTTACCTTTGAAATCTAAAACCTTTAACGTGGCGTACTAAAACTGTGAAAATAATTGCTAGAAGTTCTATCATTATGAAAAGGTTTTCAGTTTTTATGTCATACGATAATAAATACGGAATTTTTTTCGCCTATAATGAAAATCATTTGTTTCGATGAGGTACAGAAAGATTTAGAAGAAAAGTTCATGATAGTAATCATCGCCGCAACAAATACAATAATATGGAATAATTAAAAAAGGTTAAATTGAAACAAAATGTAAAATAATCCCATGAAGCTGAATGTGAAATATAATTTTTGGATGGATAATGTTACTGTGAAAGTAATCACCACTTTTAAATACCAAAATACTTGTTCCTATGAGAAAAAGGATATAGGCGGTATCACGAAAGGTGTATCTGCACATGTTTGTGAGCGACAATCGGCGTGGTAATGCTGGGGATTGAACGAAATTTGCACTATTGCGATGGTCGCACCGCAGGTTTTAATCAATAATCCAATCTTTACCAGCAAAACATTTCGCCCGATCTACCGATTGATGATCGTCGATTCCAAATTTTCCTAAGCCGAATGCTTCCATTGACGGAGTTCAAATTTCCTAACCAATACTTCCGTTTTGCATGTAGTTCGTCAGGGTATTGATTTTATTTTGACCAACTATAGTCCGAGCGAATTACGTATAATAAATAATCTCTATATTGGGGCTACTTGAAACCGTTATTAGCTATTTATATCATAAAGTTATTTTATCAATCATTTTCAAGAATTTTGTATTAGATTAGACAACAGATTGCTGAAAACAGATACATTTGTTAATTTTCCTAAGAGAACCAGAAATTAATTCAAAAATTTTAGCAAAAGAAAGTCTAAAATAAGGGCTTGTGGCCTATCATTTTGTCTTGAATGCCTGTTACTTACACCCTAAGCCCACTTAACTACCGTGGGGTTATTATTCGTAAGAAAATAAATATTTTACTTAAATGCAATTCAAATGCTTTGGGCACTCTGATGCAATCACAGTGATAGTTATGATCAAGGATTCCGCCCATAACCGCGAAGTTACTATTGTTAACAAATGTATGTGACTTCATATAAAGGGATCGGAGGACGACGCATTTTACGGAGTAGCCATTGTCAGTATCAGCTTAGCCGTAACCCTGTCTTTAGTGAGAATTCACTGAAATTAGAAAAAAAAGCGGAAAACAACTTACGATGAAAAGTGTATGACCGAGATCTAGTCACTAAACTTGTAGTGTGCTGTTTGACTTTCCAGGCGGGTGTGTTTGTGTAATGCTGATAAATTTGCTGAATATGCGTATTGTTCATTCATGATGTTTAATGTCTCGTAATGAGACCGGTGAGTTGTCATTATGCTTTTCAATGCCTTGAATGAAAGCGGAATAAAAGTTTTTCTAGGAATAAATTCTAATGTTATAATGTGTGTGCAATAAAATTTCAACAGGCTTTCTTTCCGCCATAAAATCCCGTCGGTTTGAGGTAATGGACTTTTAGGTTGTGGAAGAGGCCGTGGTTTAACAACTTCAAGCGCAGGTTCTTTGAGTTGAATATAATCAGGTACTATTTTCAGAGTGACAAGCAAACTCCAATAACGTGCATTGGAAAATGTCATTTTTCGCCATTCAATAGGTACTGCCATAGGCATTTACTTTCTTCGTGGTTTGATGTTGTGGAATCTCAACAACATTGTGTTTCTGCCGCCGTCGTTGCTACTAATAATGCATATTTAGTTCGCAGGAGTAGGAGCATTTATTTTGCGCACCATGTTTGTTTATTCCATTGGAATCTGAATATCAAAAGCTTTCAAGCTCCAGCATAATTTGATTATGGCCGCGAAAGCAATGCTGTTTTCCCACTCATTGCTTGCGTACCTTGAGATACAGTTGACCGAGCAATTAACGTTTGATAGCTAGCTAAACCACGTTATATCCTATAAGCCTTACCGCGGTTGCTTTGAAGTTCTATGACGTAGTCTGGCAATTTGCTTGACACCAAAATCATTAAGTTATGGTATAACGGATATAAATGTTTTTAATATATTTTTCGTTAATGTAAATAATTTGGTTTTCCGCATTCTAGTTGGACAGGATTAAATACTGATTTAGGCAATCTAACATAAAAACGACTGCGCATAAAAATCTAAACAGCTTTAGTAACAGTGTAGTGTGGAACGGAAACTGCCGTAGCGCGCTGCTTGACTTTGAACTGGTGTTTACGCTGCGCATTCAGTTGCCTTGCAGGAACCTGGTCGTGTGCTTTAACGGAAGAAGTGCAAGCAGAAGAAGATTGACTGTAACTTTTATCTTCCTTTTTTATAACATTATTTCTTCTATTGTAGTTTGCCACGTGTTGCTTAATAAATCTCCAGTTCCAATCTCCGGAGTTCTCCCAAGTTTGTATACTACAATTTTGGCGACCCTGCCGAGGCACGTTTATCAGGAATCCTGTATCACTGGTCTAATGAAGATAATGCCAAAGGCAACCGACAAAGCCGATGACGAAACCATTTATGACACTAATGGCCCGACGGCAAAGCTCGCCGCTTCGCTCGATATGTTATCACGGACTTTGCAGAAAATATCGACTTCATCAACTTATTCAACCAGCATGCCATTTATCCCGCCGCCAGAATGTATTACCCTGGGGATGTTGTACCCCAGATGGGAAAAGCAAGTCCAGTTTTATATGCGTCATTTCCCATCCAACCAACAGGCAGCTGTGCTTGCCGGCCTGCTTTCGAGAGAGGCATTTTATATCCTTGCAGGCAGTAAACTTTTGGAGAAAGAAGTTACAACTGAGACTTTTCCGCCATGCGCCGATTATTAGCCCGCCCCGGTCTACCTGCGCCCCTACGCAGGGCATTCCATGCACGTTACCAAAATCCGGATGAAACCATACGCACATACGTTCGCGAGCTGCAGAGGATGGTCGATATCGCATACGTGAATGAAAAGCCTGACGAACGTGAAAAACTGGTCTCAGGGCAACTTCTATAGGGCATTCAAACGCCGTCTATTTAAAGGGAGTTCCTGCGATACCCTCCCCGCCGTTTGGACGAGGCGGTTCGATGACGTTTCTGGTGGTTCCATCAACAGAGAGATGTGATCAACTACTGCCAAGCGTGCGAAGAATGTGGTGCCTTTAAAAACCCTCGTATCGTTCATCGTGCACCATTGCAACCCATGGTGGCCGGCTATCCTAAGGAGATAGTAGGAGTGGATCTCATAGGCCCTTTACCTGAGACGCCACGATGTAATCGCTTTATTTTAGTCATGATCGAGTACTTTACTAAATGGTGTGAGGCCATACCGATAAGACAGTCGGATACGTCCACTGTGGCAACAGCTTTTGTAAATCATTGGGTCTGCCACTGGGGTGCACCAGGGCATCTACACGCGGATAAAGGATCGTGCTTTGAGAGTTCACTGGTAATTGAAGTTTGTCGGTTACTTTGGATAGACAAAACTCAAACCATAGCGTATTATCCTCAAAAAAATTGGCAAGTGGAAAGAACAAATCGTTCTCTTAAATCGTTGCTGAAGGCCTTCGCAGACAGGAATATCAATAAGTGGGACAATGTGTTGCCCAGATGCCTAATTGCATACAGGAGCACATTACATTCATCGACATGACAGACACCATTCCTTATGTGGACAGGAAGAGAGGCACGATTACCTTCGGATCTAATTCTACCGGTGACGCAACAGCTACAGTCATCGGTTATGGAATATGAAAGCAAGTTTTTACACTCCCTTTGGCAGTGTCATCAGTCAGCACGAGTGCATTTTGGGAATGCACACCGGCGTCAGAAGAAATATTACGACAATAAGGTATTTGGCTTACCCCTGAAAGTTCGTAATTTAGTTTGGTTACACTAAACTCAAGCATCAGGAATGCCGGCCAATTTTCACAGAGAGTGGGCGGGTCCATATACAGTAGAATGAGTGCTCTTTGAGGCAACCTGCATGATAATGGATCGTAACAATTCTAATAGTCAACCTGTAGTTGTCTATTTCAATCGCCTCAAACCCTGTAGACGAGAAGCTGAGTCAGTTGAGTCAGAGAGGGCAGATCCACCACCAGTGGTCGCTCGTGAACTTGAAGTAGCAGCTGAGGGGGATACGGGGTAGTACCGGGGACGGCGCTCGAAAGAGGGAGTGTGTAGTGTAGTGTGGAATGGAAACTGTCGTGGCGCTGCTTGACTTTGAACTGGTGTTTACGCTGCGCTTTCAGTTGCCTTGCTGGAACCTGGTCAGGTGCTTTAACGGAAGAAGTGCAAGCAGAAGAAGATTGACTGTAACGTTTATCTTCCTTATTTAAAACATTATTTCCTCTATTGTCGTTTGCTACGTGTTGCTTCATAAATCGCCAGTTACAATCTCCGGATTTCCCCTAAGCTTTATACTACAACAGGTACAAGGTTATGTGTCCATCAGCTGTAGTATAATTAAACAGTATTTTTTCAGCTGGAATATATTTGCCTATTTGCAGCAAAGAAACATCCACATTCTCTACACCAAGCACTCAATTTTAATTCCCTATTTTGTAGTGTATTTATATTGTTAGTGCAGTAAAGAATATAATAGAAGCGGTGTCTCTTCCGTAATTTATGCCTAATCTAGTCAGGTAAGGCACTCTTGAGTGTGCACCAATATTTTTAAAAGCAACCAAGCAAATAGATGCTTTCCAATTTTGCTGGATGGAAGAGCCAGGACAAATGAATATTTTATGAATAATGTGCTATTTACTATAATAAACTGTGCTCGGTATTATAGGTTTTCAGAGCAAACTTATTTTCACTATGCGTTTTCTTGTTCTAATTCGTACAAGCGCTGCTACAATACATATGAAATAAAGATTGTTAAGGCGCCGGCGGCAATGGTCTATGTAGTATCTAGTGCATTGGATGCTGTGAACTTCAGCCGTTCCTGTTAACTGGTGGTCTTAATTTGACAGTATAATTTTTTTCTAAACTTTCTCTGGGATATTCTGTTTAAGGTGTGTGACTATAAGTTCATGGTGCAAAACTAATTTGGCTTAAGTCGGACGGTGGCGGAGTGGTCTGCACGTTTGCTTTGCAACCATAAGTTCACTGGTTTAAATCCGCCTAGGGGTAGGCGTCCTCGGGGTATACTCTGCCCGCGGGCAACTGGTGGTGGTCGCGCGGCAGCGAAGCGCCGTTACGGCGTTCAGCTTACACATTATTTATTAATTTAATGTGGCTTAATTGTGTGACAATGCTATTTCTCTTGATTATCATTTCGCCGTTAGTGATTATAAAGTTACATTTAGACTAATCACTTGCCTCCTATTATCAGTGAACTAACATCTTCATAAAAAACAATTTAGGAAAACAAATGTTATATCAGACTACATTTGTTTCCTGCGTAAGTGAGATTTTTAAACACATTATAGTTAAGAACGAATTGCGTAGAATACAACTGCAGTTCTTGTTTTTTTAAAACTACTCAAACGCAGTAGACAAGAAATAACTGAAAGCAGCTTTAGAATTTAAGTTTGTGGGGAAAATGCACAACTGAGAAAAATACTCCGGTAAAACATAAGCAAAACCCAATAGAATAAGGCACTTCGGTGTCTTAATTACGCAAGGGTTCGCACAGGTCTTCGCGGTAATACAGAGCTACCCATCGTCATTATCCCCTTATAATTTCGGAGAAGTCATTTTCCATTCATATTCACCAAAACTTTAGAACCGTCAATTTACAGACGATTTTTTGTGCAATTGCTGAAGTTAAAATAGGTAAAAGCATAGGGAGTGTATAGTTTTGCTTATTCACTGAGTAAGCGATAGATGTCATTTAATATATAAAAATACTTAGGGTAAACAAAATACGCCTTAGGTGCACTAGGTGTCACAATGAGCTTGCTGTATGAATGACTGTGGAAGGATTCAGTGTTTTTCATATCGTGTGCCAACGCTCAATTGCTGAAGTAGTAGTGCCCTAATAATTACGAATATTTTTGCTAAAACTTTGAAAATCATTTACCGATCTAACGACTATTATCGGTAGCTAGGTTTTTGGCTGAATGCGTTTAAGAACCAACGTGAATAAAATATTGCTCACGCGTTAGTACGGTTTTGTCACGAAAATGTTGCTGGAAGCCGTTCGGCATCTATTTATAATATGAGAAACAGATTTCAATGCATATTAAGCTACTAACACAGCACATTAGAAACAACAACGAGATATATTACTGTCGCAAGTATTTAGCTTCTTTTAAATCTTTGTTGACTTGAGTCAATGGAAATGTGGTATCAACGATGGAGGCTGGTTTATGAATGGATGGATATACTTCCATATTTTGTGGCTAGAACCCGTATTTCTGGTCTGCTAAATGGTCGAGTACATCAAGCATTAATATACCTTTAGTTTATTATTTTATGTGTTTAGCTTTACAGTTGTCTTTCGCGTTCACCGCAAGAAAAAACCGGGAAATACTTATATATGTTTCGCACATCAGAGGACAAGGTGCCGCCACTAAAACTTCTACCATTTTACGCGAATTTTCCTGTATGCACATTCAGTGTTGTCCGGCCATTATATACTCGCATTTTATACTCGTAATGCGGATATATGTGGTTAATCCAAGCTCAAATCGAGTCCAGGCTGTCACAATAATTAACTGTGTATAAATCAAATTTTGAGCATGCGGTTTTTGGGTTGTGTATTTTCTCTACTGAAACCATTCCAATGAGGACGTATTTGCTGGTATGTTAAATAATTGGCACATCTATTTTGCAATGACAGAACTATTTGAGAATCTACCGTTCCGTCGACTTTGTTTGTTGAAAATTGTGAGGTTCCGAGGGGCAGCAACCACTGAGTAAGCGGTTCAGATTATGCCACTTCATTGATATTGAAAATATCTTATTGTTTGATATTTGCTCTCAAGAGAGTGACAGGTGGGGTGTGATTTGATGTAGATGTCAAATATTGCTGGCAAGATGATTGAGGATCCCAAATTTGCAAGCCCATACAATCCTGCCAAAGTGCAAAACGATATGTTTAATAATTTTGCAGGGTTTAAAGCGCTTAATCACTTACATAGGCGCTGATTTGATGGTAATAAACAGGTTATTTTTATGTTCATTTTTTTCAGTTACGGTTACTGAATTATTCGCAGAGATCAGTGTTGCACAACAGTTTTCTAGCAGGTTTGACCGTATTTTTCGAGTAGTGGCAACACTTTAGGTTATATGCGTGTAGATATTGTGAGATTAAGCCGTACTGCACAGAAGAACATTCTGTCAGCTGACTTCGCCTGCTGTAACTACTTTTCGAGGAGAACACAAAACACGTCGGTAGCAGGCTTATAACATCATGGTGCACATGGGTTATAGTCAGACACCAGCGAAGAAAAAGCAAACACATATGCAACCAAGGTGCGCATAAATTCTTCATAAAGACTAAACGTAAATATGTGGTTCCTCCAATTAACATCTGAAATTCGCACTAACCTGTCTACAAAGAATTAGAGTCTGATTAAAATGGCTTGCACATAGCTGGCTTCCGTTACTTGTTGCTGTTTATTTTAAGCAGTGTTCTGATAAGTGGTACGGTTAAAGAAGCAAGATACACGGTAAATACATAAGCGTTGATTTCATCTATGTATAGATTACGTACGATGCAATGCTTTTGCCATATTTGGACTGGTCCGCCAACCGATTTTACACCATCAGGAAAAGGCATGCAACCAATATACTGTAGTACTTCCCAACAAGACTTGTCCTTATTTTATTCAACCAGAGGCTGTGGCATTAACAAATTGTGGAGACCATTCTGTCACATGGCGCCCCTCGATAAAATTGTGCTCTACGTTATTACACATCCTGCTGACAGTCGGTGCAACATATTGATCGTTGCCGGGTTCAGAACAAAATTCCACCTTTGAGTTAAAGGTAGTAGCCAATTACCGTGCTTTAGAAAACAGGTAAATGATGTTTACAAATTTTAGTCACGGTAATACTTGAGACTAGCGCAGTGTACCTGTACAAAATGAAATGTTGACATTTGTATTTATAAGCTGAATAAAAATATAAACCACTGCAAATTTAATATAGCAGATTAACTAACGGCTTAATTCATTTTTGACAAAAACCAAATAGAGCAACAATTCTTAACGAACGAAGATTTATTAAATGGTTTTAGATATTAACTTTCACGCTCTAGCTAACCATATGAAGAATTATAATATATATGAGCACACGAAAGTGGTAAGCAAGTCGGAAATGCATTAGCTAAATCACACTTTTTATTAGCAGATCATTTATAGAGATTTTTTGAATAGGCTCAAAATCACCTTTACTCGCCCGTACAGTTGTTTATGTCACATGTTTAGATGCATTTGTATTCACATTTCCTGCGAAGGCACACAAAGGCCACCCAACCAGCTTTTGAAGCTAATTACGTGTTTTTTTAGAAATACCACCAAGGAATATAGTTGGTTAATAAAAGCCTTGGATGACTTCATATGCCAATTTATTCAGTTCACACTAATGCCGTTTGTACACATACATTTGTGGAAATTGATGCACTTAAATTCCCGTATTTGCTAAATCGGCTATAATAAAACAACTTTTGTAAAACGCGAGATCGCATGCACGAAACGTATGCATTATTTTATTTAATTTCAAACTTTGCGCTATTTGTAAATCTTGTAGCACCACGTAAACTGCGTTATAAAAATACTTTGTTGGTTTGTCGTATTAGTATGCCATTGACTTTCATTAATACAAAATTGTAGCTAATAAAATATGCGTACTGAATTTTAATGTCAGCAATATTTATAGACAACATACGTATTTCAATACATCCATAACAAATATTTGCACATATGCTTATGAATTCATAGCAGCGAGAAAATTGTTAAGCATGAAAAGCTGTAACGTTGAAATCCATAAATAAATTAGCTACTTTATTATTAACAACAGTTAGACTAACAACAGATGTAGGCTCAAAAACACGCTTCGAAAATATGCATTGGATGTGGTTTAGTTTTCTTTGCAGTTGCGAAAATCAGGTTTGCCAAAATCTTTAACCTCTGTGGCATTAAATATGAAAAACTATGAACATATTTTCTTAACAATGCTTATGTCTTTGTTATCCCTGAATACCCTCTGATCATTTAAAGCAAAATTGTCAAATGTTTTACAAAAATACTTCCTTCTCCTAGCAGAACTGATTCCATTATTTTATGTTTTTCAGGAAACAAACAACTCAAATTTCATCTCCAATTATATTAAAAAACATACTATCGGCACGTTATTCTTAAACAAATGCTGAATATATTACATATGGTAAAAAGCATCTATTATTGCGTACTAATGTCCACCGTTAAAGCACGAATGTTTATTTTGTTATGTAAACCTACTCTATATGCATTAATAAAAGAGGTAATTTATTTAAATTGGTACTACATTGAAAGTACTGTGCTATAGCTGACAAGAAATCTTTTATAATTATTAAGTTACATTATACGGACCTTAATTATCTCATAAGAAGCATATTACCAAAGCGAAACCTTCTCCCAAGTTATTCCTTCTATTCACTTAGTGACAACATATTTTGCGTAAAGCATTTATGTTTCATTTCAATAAATTACCTTAAAATATTTGCTGTTTATTTTTCGTCGATGGCTGAACACTGAATG
Source organism: Dicrocoelium dendriticum (assembly GCA_944474145.2). NCBI lineage: Eukaryota > Metazoa > Platyhelminthes > Trematoda > Plagiorchiida > Dicrocoeliidae > Dicrocoelium > Dicrocoelium dendriticum. The sequence continues at coordinate 17,633,438 of OX104070.1, forward strand.
AATACATTCTCTTTTAGCTGCCAGAAACTGATATATTTTAGTGATATTACAAAAAAGGTGGTATGTTATCTCTTATTCGATGATCATCTTGTTAATCACGCTACTATTTGTTTCAGCAAGATTGAGTTCGACAGTATACTACCAAATACATGTTAATATTTTTCACACTTTTTCACTGCAGGTCCAATATAGATGTTACTAACAGAAAGAACGCAAATCACGTTATTTCATTAAGTAAATATGCTGACCATGAAGGCTATGGCGCTAACCTGACCGCGAAAATTTATTTATCATTAGCTTTGAAATAATCAAGCTTACTCTTATTTAATATTTAGTTAGCTTCCGGCGAATTTGCGCACATAGGTCCAGTATTCACTTTGTTAAATTGCTTTAAGCTATTGATATTTTCCCGCAGAAAAGCGGGTGCCTAGTAATGAGTTACTAATCTATCATCCCTAACCAGAGGAATACATACATTAGACACATTTGCATCAATCACGGCGATTATGCTTGAAATGCGAAATTTGATAGGGCAGGTGTATCTAAACAGATTAGGCTAAATTTGTAGTCATATTTCTAATGCCCATACCATAGCTGCCGCCTACCAGTTGGAACTATTGCAAGACAATATTGTATAAATTTGGCAAAATGTATGGGCTAATATAAATGTAGCCTGCATTCAACTTCATCTGATGTACTTTAGCATTATTGGTGCAAGCTTTGAATGGCCGTCTTCAGGGTGCAGTGTTTCATTTCTGCAGCTATTATATCGGAGCGTTAAATGGTTTTGGCATTAATCGTTTTGAGGTGTACCTGGCGAATTATTCCAACTGCATTTTGAATCAATACTTCATTAAACTAACTGCTAACGTTGGCTGTTCCGAAGCACTAATGAGACATTGATACCTGGATTAATCGCATTGTTTAACTACTAACGATAATTGGATAACGTCTCTGTTGGTGCATTGAAATTTTACCTAATTTCCAATATTGCGCTACTGTACATATAAATAACAGCTACTACGATATTGCCAAAACTTATCATAGTAGCATTGCAAGACACACATTTATCCGTATTTCTGATAACGTGCATTATATTTAAATGGATAGTACTCCAAGTTATCGCTTTTTGCTCGGGTTTGTGGTTGCCATTTCAAGAGTATTTTGTTTCAACCTATTTTGTCAAACTAACGCTAACTTATATGGTTGCAACTTTACCACCTGCAAAATATAATTTTTGCTTTATAGGGCACATTATGATTATTACAGGCATTTCCGATGCACTGTAAATATAATCCACGTATTAAGCTATCCGTAACTAATCCATAGCTTTTTCATAATACCACACTGTAACTATCGGACACAACATTGTGAGTAGTATAAATACTCAACCGTTAACACAAACAAGATTCCTAACTTAAAATAAAGGTTGCACGTTAAAACTGAAGCATTTTTGGAAAGGTGTCCAGTAACAATTTTGAATTTTGGCTTCCTTAGGTCATCATCGTCAGGTCGTTTTCTTGCAGCTGAGTTATTATCCGAAATATAAAGTATGCTGGACAACTAATAACTGAATACTGAATACGGAATACTGTATTTTGGAGAAGTAGAAAATAATTATGTACACCTCCATCGGGTGATAATCAAAAAAACCTTTTAAAAAAAATAAACACGTCCGGTGGTTATCCTGAGATGGTTCAGCAACTCCTTCTGTAGACACAAAATGCTTGTTTACACAGTGAGTCACAAGTGGGTGATATCGTTGTCAAGTGGCAACCGTTCTCTGAAACGTATGTTAGCGAAGTGTAAATCTAACGAAGATTTGAATTTTCGCACAGATTTGTCCTCGACGACGTGTTCTGGCAGACTGTTCCAGGCGTGCACAACCCTCCGCTCGAAACACAGGGGTGTGTTATATTCTTCAGATCAGGTACTACGAGTTTGTACATGTGCCCACGTTTGGTGCATGGTACTCGCAAGTAAAGTAATGACCTTAGCATGAGGAAATGACCGATATGTCAAATACGGTAGGTCATGATAAGATCCACTCGAACACGGCGATATGACAAGGTGTAGAGCCCAAGTTTCATGCACCGGTTTTCATACGATAAGCCTCTCAAGCTGGGGATCAACTTAGTGGCGATGTGTTGTACTTGTTCGATCTTTTGCGCTTCGCCGCGAGTGATCGGACAGTATGCAGGCGAGCCGTACTCTACCATTGGTCTGACGATGGAAGAAAAGAGGCGAGTGGCGACGTCTTCAGACCAAGTGCAGAAGCTGCGTTTCAGCGCCCACAGCATGCGCAGTCCGTTTCCATACAGTTTTTGGTGTTGTCGACGGACTTCAAGTCGCAGCGTGAGAGTACGCCTAGGTCTTTCACGGAAGGTGTGGGATGCAGTGGTTGGCCGTCTAGGGTGCACGTTCGTCCGTGAACAGCCTTCCCGAGATTCATGAATAGGAACTTTGCCGGGTTGACCGGTAGGTGGACTTCAGCAGACTATACTACGAGGTGGTCGAAAGCTTGTTGGAGAATGTCACAGTCATCTAGAGTATTAATTTCTCTCCAAATTTTGAGGTCATCCGCAAACAGTGCACACGGCGACCGTAGAAGGTGGGGCAGCTCGTTGATATGGATGAGAAACTGAGTAGGTCCCAGTACCGTAGCTTGAGGTACACCACTGGTCGAGGGATACCAATCGGTTAGATGACCGTCCACCTGTACCCTCCACTTTCTTCCAACGAGAAATTCATGGATCCATAGACGTAGCGATCCTCCGACACCACACGACCTTAATCTGTCTAGAAGCACTTCACGATTGACTTTGTCGAATGCTTTGCTGAAGTCAATGTCGACGGACTTTCCCCGGTTCAGTGTTTGCAACCATTCCTGTCTCGTCACAAGTAATTTGGTAACCCAAGAATATCCCATCCTGAATCCGTGTTGTGCCGGTGTCAGACGTTCTTTCGATTGCAACAGATGTATTAGACGCTTTTTTACTATCTTCTCGATCACATAGGCCAAAACGGGTGTAATACAAATTGGCCTGTAGTTATCCACCTTACTGGGGTCGCCACCTTTCGGGATAGGCCTCACCACCGAGCGCTTCCAGTTGTTTGGCAATGAGCCCTCAGACAATGATTTGTTGACTAGATCCGTAACAGCAGGCGAGATAATGGCAGCTAATGATTTGATAATTAGCGGATGAAGCCCGTCAGGCCCTGCAGGCTTGGTACCGTCAAGGTTCGCAAGTAGCAGGCGCATCCCATTGACATCACAAACAAACTGTTGAGTTCTACAGGAATGTTACTCGCTGAGATGGGTATGGACGCCACGTCGTTTGCAAATACGGAAACGAAGTGAGCGGCCAGTGCCGACGCGCGATCAGAACTGGAAGTTAGCAGGTGTCCGTCCGCGTCTTTCAGACATGACACATCTTATTTAGGGCCATCCTCGCGGCAGTTGCAAGCTTTTATTCAATGTTCCCCCGCTTTATCGATTTCACTTTTTTGCAAATATTTCGCTGTCTTTTATATGCTTCCTAATCAGTGGCCGAGCCAGAGAGGCGATATGCGTCCCACTTTCTTCGCCTTAACCGAGCCAGCCTGCCATATTCCTTGTCGAACCAGTGTGGTTTGATTGGTCTGACTTTCTGAAATTTCAACGGCAAAAACTGAGAACAAAGCGGAGCCAATCCTTCCTTTATTACTGTCTAAACCTCCTCCGCAGATATGACATGCAGTAGAGACCAATCCATTTGGCTCGCTGCTCAATTTAATCCATCGAAAGCAGTTTTCCGGTAGTTGTAAGCTGGTTCCACCGGGGATGCACTCAGCAAGTTCAGTTCCATAGTGGCTATCAGCACGGAATGGTCGCTTTTTGCAAGAGGCTACTGGATTCGTATGTCATGCAACCGCTTTTCGCAATTTGTCACCATTAAATCAAGGCACGATGGGTTCGAACGCGCCGTCATGCGCGTAGGTTGGTATTTGTGTTTGGATGCCCCAGTTTCAAGCAACAAATCAACAAACTTTGATTCGACTTCAGAATACCCTGGCATGAGTTGGATTTCAGGCCATTGGATGTGGGGACAATTGAAATCACCCACGAGTAGGAAACATGGACGACTCATGTTGTTCCGAAGATGCGGTAGCCAATCTTAAAAGCGGTTCAGAGGGCTACGGTAGAATGCACCTACTGTCAGCTTGCCGCGCCTGAGGTTGACCGAGCACCATACTTGTTCACACTGTCCATCTTCAGTTCGGTACACGCTTACAAGCCTCCCACGCAGGGAAGACGGTATATAAAGTAAGACAATACCACAAGGATTTGATATTCTATCGCAGCGGAAGCATGAGTAGCCACTGAGATCGACTTCCTCTGTCATTACCTCAGAAGTTAGCCATGTCTCCGCCAGTCCTACTATTTCTGGTCGCTCAGATGCACCGAAGTAACACAGCTCATCCCGTTTGTTCACAAGGCAACAGATGTTTGTGAATGCAGCACGGAGGTCCTGAGAGGCACCGCGGGACGTGCAGGGAGGTTGATCAACCGACTGATACGGGTTCGTGCACCCTACTTGATCACTCGAAAATTTACGATGCGCAGATCAGTTTCGCTTTCATCTGTACGGCGTTTAAGCTCAAGGACCGCAGTCTTTAAGCGGTTCCTCTCTTCGGGTTCCAAGTCTCGGCGGATGTGAACCCTGGTAACTTTAAACCTGGAGAGATAAGACAAAATGAGTTTTGGCGTGTTGTGGTCAGCAAAGGGATTCTTAATGGTCGACATGATTTATTAGTATGCTGACCAAGTCGGACTACTTATTTTATCGTTACGCTGCCTTCACCGACATCCAAAAGTTTATCAACGAGCCCCTGAAGAAACTCAACATCGTGATCATAACGTTTCTGAGGGTTTTCATATTTTTACTATGGTGCATGGAACACCTCAGGGAGATCGGTGACGACCTTGGGGCAGCAGGAGTGAAGGGGATTATCGATTTGGACGCTTATCTATCGTTAGGGGTAGGCTGAAAGTTATTGCGTGAACTTTTGCGTTTTTGAATGAGCAATTTATCTTCAGTGTTCAGAGGTTCACAGGTATGCGCTGAAAGATTTAGGGGCTCCGACTCTGAGTCGTCAATCTGTGGGGAACATTGGTTGTGAGAATCAGTAGGAGTAGAAGACGCTGGCGGTGGTGCAGATTGCGGAGTTGCAGGGGATGGGGAGTACACAAAGGTACTCTCACGAGCGCGTTTGACCACACGAGCTGAATGAAGTAGTTTCGTCTAGGAGATGGTTTTTCCCAAGCCAGTAGTAGTCTCCTTGCATCTTTTTGTAGTAAACCGCGGCATTTATCACACAACTTGGAAAAATCTATGTCGGATGTCAACAGATTTTCGGAAAACTTCCACGGATAGGCCGATCCACAAAACATGAAACAGAACATCACAGCCGAAACAACAAAGTGCATGGGCCTTTTGTCCGACAACTTTCGAACATGAGCCACAAGTAGATTGGCACGGCATCACACGTTGGAGCAATCCAAGATGGCGGACACAGACGGTAATTTGCTTTATCATCAAGATTTCCGAAACAAGTGTGAGAATGCTCACCAAAGTTTCCCAGCTTGAAGACTACACCAAAAAGAAACGTTTTGTACACAATTTACACAGATGAAACACAAATAACACAGTAATCCGGAAGCGGAATTAGAATCCAGAAGCTACGCTCGTTGATTTTATCCCTTAGCTTTACAATATAGGTGGTTTTATTAGTTGGTAGGTGTATGAAAACTTAACCATCGTACATTTTGCTGGATTCCTTCGGGCAACTTTTGAAGAAAATTCGTAAGCTGATAAAATATGTCTTTATTTTATTAGCTAACATGAACTTGACCACTGAACAGGAGTTGGAAAGCAATAGTAATTTTGCCAGCTGGTCATGTTAATTATTGTTATTGATTTATTGTTTTTCTAATTTCAAAATGAATAGTCGTGCTTTTGTTTAACCTAGCATGTTTAAGATGTATCAGATCAATGCACATCATACAGCCTTAGTCTTTATTCCTTTTATTTAGGTCATAAACTATTTACTATAAATAATTTTTCCTGAAGCTGCACTGGGCTAGGTGTAGCATTATACACAACCTTTCAAGTAGATTATTATTTAGTTAGTTGAAAACGCATTTGTTTTTCAAAAAGTCTGCATTTTTGCATGCAAAGCCATTGTCCAACGGTAGGCAGACTACAGATATTGAAATTTTTTAACAATTGTTAAATGTTTATCTGTGGTCTTCAAAATCTAATCAAAATATCTGCTTACGATTTATAAATTTAAAGGTCTAGTGTATAAAATCACACGAGCCTGCCAAGCTTATATATACTATAACGTAGCAATAATTTGCAAGGAGTGCTTTGTCTATTTGGTTTCCAAGTATATAGATTAATAACGCTTGAACTTAGCCTTATTTTGTTTTCACAAGTATTACTGAGTGCAATATAAGAATGGTAATGCAGTTATCAGTAGTAATATCGTGATAAAGCTTTTCTGGAAACGCTTGTTGGGGCATTCGCTAAAATGTAACCAGCATTTATGTAGCTATGTATCGAAAATCATATATACCACACAAAACCCGCATGAATATTTCAGTGAAAATATCAGTATGTATTTCGTAGCATATGTGGTATATTATCGTAATGCTTTCACTTATCAATTAGTATGAGTTAACAAAGCTTCTAATGTGAAATCGTTAATTTGGACATTAATTTCGAATTGCATTCAGCAAAACCACTTAAAATATTATTGCTTTACGCTGCATACATTTAATTCTAAACGCGTATATATCTAGATTTGAACCAGCTGTTTTATAAATGTTAATTACTGGTAAAGTTGAAAACTATGTTGTACTTAAAATCTTATTAGTCTAAATTTAATAACAGATTCATGTACCTTGCAAGCTGGCTTATGTGGCAAAGCAAATGAGTGAAATTTTGGGAGAAATTTGAAAAATATGTGTCAGTATCTACCTTAGAAATTCAGAGGACAATAAATCAGCTTGAGAACTTTTAAATGGCAAAGCGCAATAATATAAAAGCGTAGGTTAACACATTAGTACTTCGGTAGCAAGGTGTTTCGAAAGAAAAATCCCGCGATGAGAAGACGCACAATTCGTAGACGTGACTTAATGGATAAGCATGCGAAGAGATGTAATTTTAAAATAATCTAACTTCGATTTTTAACGGTATGTCTGTGATTTAAACCTTGATCGGTATTCATATCAGAATTTCAGTTGCGACACTGAAAGTTAATCAATTTTAATGGTCAAATTAGCTGTTTTATTTTGCCAAATCGGGTTTACACAACGGAAGTCCAGCACGGTGAAACCACGTGTTATTGGCATTGTCTGGAATGTATGCAACTTGAGACTAAGCTCAGTAGAACACCGGTAATGTTGAGAAATTTTGCGAAAGCCGTTTAACGAGTCATTTATGAGCTACAAATACACGTGGGCGACAGGAATATGACAGCAGATTGCATGTTGGGTTTCTATCATACATATATCAATATTTTTACTCATAAAGACAAGCAATGCACATATATATATATACTTAATACAATGTGGTTCATGCATTCAACAAGTGTGTATTAATCCACGGGAGGCAAAGAAGTTAAATTAAATCCGAATAATGTTGGTTGCAAACATTTAGCTTCCATGGTATATTACGTTTTTTATGAACATTGTCCTTCTACCCGACAATCTTATAGAAAAGCGACTGGGTATATATCGCATGGTGTTGAATTCTTCTACGCGTATTTACGTACATGTTCATGCATTTTCCATGGTCAGGCTTGTCGACTACCGCTTGCTTAATGTAGTTAAAGCACGTATTGTCCAATTTGTCCAGTGTCTCATAATGAAGCTTTTTCATTGTTTTTTATTCTACGAATTTTTGAAATAACAAGTATTTTGAAGCTTCCTAAATCGAAGGATACCAATGCATCCAAACGTTCTCTACTGCATTACATAACGTGTTGACATATAAAGCTAACTATATCCTTTTTCCTCATCCACCTATGAAAACAATGCAGTTCACGCTCCCTTCAATACAAGGTTCCACTTTTGAACATAGAAATGCTGCTTGGCAATTAACTTTAAAAAACAGATATTGATGGTCAGCAAAAGCCAGTAAGTACACTTACGTAATGTTAACAAATTAAAATTTTTATTATTTAGCATGCTAAATATTGAGATACATCTAAACTACAGGCAATATAATATCGCAGATGGTATTCAGTTTTACTGTGTGTTAGACGATAATTTACAGATAATTCATCCTATCGAGCAGAAAGTTATCAGGAATTATCTTTGAAAATGTCAATCAAAATGTTGTTGCAAATTTTGCCACATCCGGATATCCTATTTAAACAACCCCTTGGGTAACTACAATGACATAATCTAATTTACTGGCCAAATAACGCTAGTTGTTGTCACTCAGTTATCGACATGTATAACAGCTAAGGTTAATTTTTTTGAACTGAACTTAACTCTTGCTGTGGTATAAAAACAGGATGGCTTGCGTTCAATGCTTGCTGAATTTACTTAATTTAAAATTATAAGCTTTTTGCAAAATATACCCGAATATATCCGATAAGACTGGTAGCACCTCGTAAAATGCGATATATTTTGTTTCTGTAATTTTCTTTCTAATATGTCATTATCCACATTTATAATAATATCTATTATAACAAGACCACGTCCTTGCTCAACAGCAGCATTATACAAATGCCAAACACTAAATGCTAGGTCGTTTTTCTAGGTTTTTGTTTATCTATTTAGCTGCTAGAGCAAAGTACACATGCAATATGCATAAAAAGCCAACATTTTAAAATGTCGAAAAACAGTAACTAAACGATCGTTATCAACCCTAAGATGATGCTGCCGGAATGTCTCTCAACGGTAGGTTATGTTGCTATTGCACACATCCGACCTACATCCATATTTGCAATGTCGCGTTAAGGATGTCTCCGACAAATATTTCAGCTATATAGGTAAAAAATATCTCATGGTTTTGGAATCTATTCATTGCCTGTTGGCTTAATATACTTTAATCAGATAAAATTAAATAAATTCGGTAAATTTTTGTTTTCCATGGCTTATTAGCCGCATCCACAATTCTGAACATTAGTTTCCATGTACAATGCACTAGAAATAGATTGTAAAATATTCAATCGTTGTATCAATGGACTTGTACAAATGAGCCTGCCAAGCAAGGGGAGAGATTAATTTAGCCAGCATTCGAACTTTACTTTTCAAGAGTAAAATGTTTCTTACATTCCTAAGGACAGTATTTACGGGTAGAAATATTTGTATCTAAAACTGGTTTGCTACCAATCATTGAAAGCGAAAGTATACACATAAGCAAGAAAAAGATTTAGTATTATTTCCACAGAAACGGCCGATTTATAGAGTGCGAATGTTCATGTGCGCTTAGTTGTCATAGCCAACGAGCTCAATAAAACCCACTTAAACGAACGGTATAAATTGAGATTGCAGAAACATAATTACTTAAATTTTAATCGATGATTATTAAACGATTAAAATAATATCATTGAAATCCTTACCAGCAATTATAAAACATAAAACAGCGCTGTATTATTTTCTAACCATGTGAAAATTTAAGCATCACGCAAGACTTCGCATACAGAGATTTTTATATAGGCACGAATTTGAGTGAGCATCTATTTTACATACAATACGATTGATTAAATTTGCTCCTCAAATCTACATTATGTTGCAGGTGAATTCCAGAGCGAAATACCAGAGTATCTGTCTATGGGTATAAAAGTGTATAACGAAATACATAACAAATTTAGTTAGGGTTTCTATTCTACAAAAATAAACAACATCCTGAGATATTAAAAAGTGCTTTTGATTGCCCAGTTGGTCAAATTGTCGTCTTCATCTGTAGAATCAGATGCTAGCTCTGTAAGCACAATGCCTATGTCTTAAGTAATTTATTTTATAAAATTTATGTGATCCTGCAATTAATTGCAGTTCCAAACTTGGAGCCTAATTGAACGTTATTGCAAATCTCATATGAGAAAACTGTGAAAGGTATTGCTTTAAATGCAATGAGAATGACGACATACATGTGGACGATTGGAATAACACCGATCACGGCGTCGTTGTGCTTTATATATTAAAATAATTTAAAGTACGTTAAATCTCATCAGTTGTTCCTTTCAAATTTACCGTCAGGAGAAGTCCTTAAGTAAATTAAACTATTATTCACGTTGATCATTTCGGTGCACATTGCAGGGTAGGAAAACTTGCGTTTAACTTTTGTGCGCACTGACACTTAAGTACTAATGCTGAAATAATTTGTAGTCAGGTAGATGTAAATTGAACTTCTGAAGATATGTTAAATTTCCTCGAGAATTTCGGTTGACGCCTCAAGTGTGAATGTTAGTACCGTTGGTCTTTAGGATTACACGCCTTCAGGAAAGAGAAACTGCACAAATCAATTATCTTCTAATATAAAGTCGGTATAATCTACGAATTAAAGTCGGCTTGTAATTCGTTCCAGACGCAAGATTGTTTATTACTTAGCAGATTGAGCCAAACGTAATAATTTGTTCTATATATTCATCCATCTCAGATTAGTAGTCATACTTAAATACTATGATCACCTTGCCGCGGAACTATGGGGAAACCTGTACTAAGAGAGAACGTTTGAAATATCTGTCGGTGAAAATAATGCATGAAATAAAGGTGTTAATTGGCACGGGACTACTAAAATATGCGATTCCCCAAATGTCTATCATTAGGTACGGATTTCCTTGTAAAATATTGCAAATTCTACAAGCGAAGCAGGCTCGGTTGCTGTACAATTTTTAGCAGTGCCAGTTGCGCAATATACCTTAGAAAACACTTGTGAACCGATGGTTGTAAATGTCCAAAGATTAATATAGAGCAGATATAATTTACCAATTAGGAGAAAGATAAATACTGATAAATTACGGTTTCACGCATTTTCATGTTTAAGGAGGAGTAGCTCAATCTATAAACCAACAGCTAGCCAAATATTGTGTACATAAATAAATACTCTAGTGGCACAGATTTGCGGTTAAATATACTGCGCAACCAATGGTTTAGGTGAATCAGGAATACATATTCGGAATTTAGGGCTATTTATACGAACCTAGCGTCTTCTGGTTTAGTGCTGATTTCGGAGACAATGTCGTGTTGAGTGCGTGTTTGTTGATCTTAACCAAACTAAAAAAGTAATTTCGTATATACGAGTGGAAGATGACGAACCCAATAACCCTTCAAATGTCAAGCAGTTACGCCGTCGGCGCAGTTACATAGGTGTAGATAGATAACTCCTTGTAAGCAAACATGACAGGCAGTACCGTGTTTATAGCAAAGAATCTAGTGTTTAATGAATAGAAACCATGGCAATGACAGGATTTACATAAACATGCACAGACCTTCGTGAAATGGCTGATTATTTGTATGCATTTTATTATATAGCATCTACCAATAGAACACAAAAATGCATCCGGTCATTTTGCTTATTCAGTTCCAGCTTGTGTATTTTGTCGTGAGTTTGCTCACCCGTTTGTACCAATTGCCATAACGTCATTATATGTTGTAATTAATCTTTGACATATAACCTGCTTTATATTCGTGAACCAATTAATTTATGCAAGGCAGCAACGCACTGGAAGAGATAAACAGAAAAAATATGTATTAATGCTATGCAGTCGTTACCAGCGTAGTTGACAAATAAGATATCCTTTAGGTTCACTGTTCGGAGGCGTCGGAAAAATTAATATGGTCCGGATATCGTATTTGCAAACCGCAAGTTGCTCTTGGTGCTACTTGACAGCTATATAATAGAAAGTGGAACGTCGACCAACATGGTAAAATAAAACATATATAAATGCCGGAAGAGTAGATAGATGATTGTTTCAGAAACCTAAAATCGTGAAAACCTTCAAACAATTATTTAAGGCAGGAAGCGCCTATAAATTGCGGTATGTCAATATTCTTATTTTTATCTTCGTTCCCAAAAGCAATAGAAGCAGAAACACACAAACATTTATACACATGGCAAATTGGTAACATCAATAAAATGTCACATTCAAGACCGAGATAAACTAATTAAGTGGCTTAATAGATTTTGTTTACACATCACATTTGATTGGGCTTTAATTAGCTTTGCCTCACCAATGTTCTACCGTTTTTGATTTCACATAAGGAAGAATTAGCGTACTAGGGCGCGGATGTGTTTTAGGTTATTGGATGTTTAAAGAGGTGAATTGTGCCCACGGTATTTATAAATTTGTCAGTTATCAAGCAGCTTGTTTTCCGATCTCCAAATTTGCTAGAAGTCCACTAAATACCGAGAAGATCAGCGTGAGAAATCTATCACGCAATATTTCCGAACGAGTTAATCGAAAGGTAGGAGCAGCTTTAAAATTTTACCAGCAATTTAGGCTCCTAAAAGATGACGTACAACACACAACATATGGAAAACGTTTGTCGTGCTCCCCCGGAAACAATTCCGATTATGCTGGAAACATGGATGTGTTCGACCCTGCGAAGCATATGCAAGGTAGGTAGCCGGGCCTCTCTAGTAACATACGGACCAGTTTGACATATGTGTAGAGGCAAGGGGTGAAGTGGCACCTTAGGTTAGCAGTTAGAGCTTTGTAAATTTGTTCTTAAAAGATACTGCTGAAAAAATCCAATAGATATATAAGACATTTTCAAATACATTAGCGTTCAAATTTTCAAAATATATTTACGCGTTTATTGTGTTCTAACTAAGCAAGTGATGCATTCAATCCTCTGTTGTTTATGGCATACAAATGCAATGATTGTAGTTTGTGGAATCAACTTTGCTTCATGCTCTACTTTATCGAAACCGCTCTTTTTATAGACGCAGTAAACTTATACTCAATTCCACAAGTTAAACGCATGGAACCATCCATCTCTTATCAACAGCTAGGGGGCATGCAGGTGCGGCCTATGGTGTAACCAGAAATTGCGGACGTTTGGAGAGTCTTCGAGGCTAGCAGCTAGAGCATTTTCTTTTTTATAATCTTCATCTTCACTTTCGCCAAAACTTAGGTCAGACAAATCGGCTGGTAGCTTTCCAAATTAGACGCGTCCCTGCTATTCGGACTTTGCTTCATTACTTATTATATCCGTCGCTTAGCAAGGCACATTCATGAAATCATCTATTGGAAAGCTCAGTCACTGTAGAAGATATGCTGACCAATAGGGACTTCATACTTCGTACATGGAGGCCGTCAGGTTTGGCTGGATTTGTACCGTGAAAAATGGCGTGTAGATTGCGGACATATTTTACATCGCAATATAGGCACTCGGGTTCCTTAGCAGCTTCAACTGTAAATATGAAATAAAACGGGTGTCGCCAAAACGACGTACGTACAATGCAGAAAGTCAGATCCGACGCATCGGAGCCCATTTACAATGCAATAGTCGCCAAATGGGCCTCAGGTATAGCTTCGCGTAGGCAGAATCTTCTTGGGGAATGAATTCGCCTAGGTTGCTATCTCCAACAAAGTACTCCAAAACTATGCTGCTTTTGCGCATTTGCATAGATTCCGCTGCCTTCTGTAGGCCTTTTACTCGTCTACAGAGCCATGTAAATTTACTCCATTACACAACACTCGTCGCGGTCCAGCCAAATTTTGCATATTTAATTTTGAACCACTATATTTTCTCTGTTGCAAATTCCCTATATTTAAGAAGTAAGAAAGGGGAGCGTTATGTTAGCACACCCTAAAGTCATAACGGAAAAACAAGATTTAAAAGATGAATTCTGCTGTATCGAAAAATCTATCTTACAAGACGTCCGACTAAGAGCATCCAAGTCAGCATGAAAATATTTAAAAGACGGCTCCGTCGGACGCAAGTAAGGCAGCGGCAGCTGTGTGCTGCCTATGACCAACAAGTGTTAACCCGCTGCCAGTGAATCTAGGACGTGAATAGCGAATACAGTTTGCTCGCAACTAGTAAATAGTAGGTTAAAATACAATGGGATAGGATGCGTTTATAATGCGTGTTGATTGACAGAGTCTGGTTTTGTCTCAATTTCAAATATTCTTTACGAATTTGCACCTGGATTTCACAGTACCTTGAAAAGTTTGAACATTAGGACTTCATGTTTGAGGAAATTTAAAGTAGCTTATATGGAAGGAGCTGGTTCCAAATCATATGCCTTTTACGAGAGGTAACTAATCCAGACATGAAGTTTGCGGCTATGACAAAATACACCCAAACACCGTTCACCGCGTCTCAGGCGGATCAAAAACCATTGCTGCTAGCAGCAGTCCATCAGGATCCAGCAATGCAAGAGCTAAGCTTTTAACAACAAGCCATTACGTGTGATTAATAATAAGTCGCACCGTAAGAAAAATGTTTACCAAGCTGGAATTCCTGGGACCTGAATTCTGGACTTAACCACTATTCTTCCAGTCCTAGTAAGTAAAACAAAGAATAGTAACGAATATATTTAGTTTGTCACATTTATTAATTATACTACGAATATTCTTTACGGTTATGCGAAGGCAACTGTAGGAACGGCATGGCATGGATGACGCGTCATGTAACCGTAGATGTGGGTAGAGCGGACCCTGGGAACTACCAAAATGTTATGCTGCGGACATCAATTTCCCCTGTACTGGTAACCTGCTATAACGCAACAAATGTGTTCAGTTTCTCTCGGTCAGGCGGAATCATATCTGGGCAAACATAGAAATTTAATCGTTTTAGCCTGCCAAAGTGTGCCATCTCCAGCCAATATGTAATGCTCCTTCCGTTTTACCTGAGCACCCAGGTCGAGGAGTCCATCAAATAAGCTCTGTAGGTGTACGACTTCGTGCGCAGAACTAAGCTGAGGGTTCCGATCTCATGATTTTGCCGATCGCTTGCTTTAGTTCCTTGCCTTCACCATTCACCCACTTGGTTTACTTAATCGCACGCTGGGGTTGCGAGCGTTTCTCAAGTGGAACTCTAGTATTCCAGCTGGACCCACATTAGCAGGCGGACACCGTGCTAGTGAATCTACAATCGGCTCGCAAGTAAGCGTGCTAGAGCATTGTAACGGCTTTTGGTCAGCCTTTGTATGTTAGCTAAAGGATCCCTTCGGCTTAGAAAGCTTTGTCTTCCTTCATTGCTCGTGATGTGTTACGAAGTGCTGCTGTTGCGTTTTACTCCGACATTGTTTATGAAACTTGGGTAGCCTCACGGTTGATCTCTTTTGATAGCTCATTTTTGCAATAGTAAGACCAATTCACAAAAACGGACATTTCACACAACAGAAAATAGCAAATAACTGCATACGCTTCATGCCCAACTACTTTAAGGCAAGAACCAATGATTGTCTGCTTCGTCATTACTACGGCAAGTAATAATGAAAACAAAAGTTTGGAGCTGTAGGCACTAACTAAAACTAAACAATATTAAAAATAAGTTAGGAAAATCTTTGCGATAACTGAGTTGAGAATAGAAAACAAGACAGAATTCTAAAAAGGTAAATATGGAAAACAGGGCTTTGCACAAAACAATAAACTAAGCAAACTGACAGGGGAGCGAAAATTGTCGATAGACTGTTATTAAGATTATTTAATGAAGTTATGCCAATTTAACTCGAGCATATCTATAAACACAAATTGTTTTTAATCTTGTCCGTAGATAGGGAAATCATTACGTATGCGCAGTATACGTAGTTGTACTAATTGCAGTTTTGAAAAACATTTTCAATATAATTCTCTTTGCTTCATCTCCTTTCAGACTACTATGTGCCTAAAAATTATAAATACCGTTGCATTAAAACATTTGCATAAAACGTAAACTACTTTAGCCTTTGAGATGAAAAGCAAGTTGCAGTGGTAGCATACGTTTTGCGATAGCATAACTGCTGAACAGATCCCACTGATAGCTTTAAATACCATAATCGATGGGGCCTGGATTGTAATGTGTAACATTTGTGCTGCAACTGTTGAACAAATAATCCTACTAACGTAGTTGATACATTCGGCAGCTTTAAAACTAAATCACTATTTAATGGAACATGAGGAGTTACAATATATTTTGTTGGGTTCGTTTAATTCTACCGTGATAGTTACTTCAGTGTGTACAGAAGGCAGTTCGTGAATGTAATCAACACATCCTTGTTAATATCACCTTTCTAAGATTTGTGAATCCGTAAGAAGCAGTATACTATAGTCAGATAGCATTAACTTTTGTACTGAACAAGCTTAGATACTCGTAGATTAGTTTGCTTACAAAACTTGCTAATGCATTTTGATGCCTCACCTATGCCACCGATCGCGTTTTCAGTGAAATTCAATATACGATCGTAGTGTACTGCTAAGACGCTTAATGAAAGAGGTTGGCAAACGGTTAGCTCACTTATGGAAGTACATTGTTTATTAGGATAATTGGAAACAAATGCCGTTTAATTCTGTTTTCAAACATTCTGTCATCAAAGTTGTCACTGTCTGTCAAAGAACTTGCCATCGCTCTGTCTGTGAGACATTCCGGAGCTTATTCTTTAGCATCGACTATAAGAAAAACAAAGTTTCCAAATGCAAAATATAGCAGCCTTTCGTGAGTGAATCAGCAGAATTCTTCTTTAACATACAGTATTATTAATATTGCGAAAGTTAGGCCAACCTTAAATGCGCTGCTAATTTGTTCCTTTGTTTTGATTACGCATTATCAGTTCTAAAGATTGTGTTCTTTTACAGTAATGTTGTTTGAAACCAAAAGCAGCCCATGCGGAGTACTTGATGAAAATTCTTTAACAAAACCACTGTGTTCATGACGGCAGTTATCAAGAAAACTAGCACATGGTTTGAAGCAACTTGATTAATAGAAGTAAAAACTAAAGTTGACAACTTGGGAGTAATTATTCCGTAAATCAGCACTTGTGCATTTATAAATTAACTTAGGTAGTGGGAAACGTCAAGAATGTTCGTTGGACATATGTATATTTAAACAGATTACACTGAAACAATAACACGCATAAATTACTAAACACATGACAGCTAATCATAAATGGTTGAAAGGCTGTTTGTACACCAATTAGCGCACAGTTACCCTGCAACGCCATTTATAATTATCTTGTGGGCATCAACAGCAACATACCACAAACCTTCACATATAATTGCTATTTCTAAGGAATTTGATTGGTGTAACTATAAAGGATTTCCATAGTCAAGGAATCAAATACTGAGAGCAAAGTAGCTTTGGTCCACAATCTAGTTGTTCATTAAATTTATCGTCTATAGCACTGTAGAAAAACTCAAGCAAAAATTACTTAGTATACAGAACGATAGCAATTGGTTTTTATTCAATTTATTAATAACAAATAAATTGAAGTAATTAGCCCAAGGAAATAGGCTTACTAATATTTAAGGTATACTAGAAAACGTTTTGCTCTCATATAAGAAGTGATCGGCTTTCTGATGAACATCTAAAATCAAAGGAACACCTACATATTAAAAAGGCAGTAATTACTAGTTTATACGTGCATTGTACATTGCTTACGCCGAAGAAGTTTATGTCCAAACATGTTAATTATCTTTGAAAAGTTATTACTTGATGTGTAAAATTAATATAATTATCTATATAGAGGTTGAAACTGGTCAGTTTACAAGTTAATTCCCATTAAAGTTCACAGTTCTAGAATGCAGTGAAATTTTCAACGAAGGCAAACTAATAACAACTTAAATAAAAAACGCTAAACTCCGTTAAACAATTTCTATTGGGCAACCATACGTACAGTCAACTAAATTACATGCAGCCAAATAATCTTAAACCTGGTGTACCATACATGTGCTTTCCTTATGAAAAATTGATTTAGTTGATATTATAATCCTACTATTACTTTAGTTTTGCATTTGTGTTAAGAATGGTTGAATCATCCAATTTTTTCTTCCTATGCCGCATATATCTAGGTTGCTAAATGTGGTATAATGATTTCAAATATACAGATGATTAACCATACTGGATGCCAATTTGCTTAATAAATGTTCTCGGATTAAAACACAAGCGAACAACTACATTGCTAGTTTTAATTAAAACAGTTACAATATCACCATTAAGGAAATAGTGTTAATTTATATTCCAATCTTGAGAAGGATAATCCATCACAGAGGACGCTAACGAATTAGCTTGGTATAACATTTTCTGACAGTTTTTCTCCTCCTTTGTATATGTACTAGTCTTCAACATTTGGGAAGCAACCGTAATACGGCCGTGTAATTACCAGTTTAGCTGAAAAATAAAGACGCGGTATTTATTGTGCAGCGCATGATATATCGTTAAGCAATAATTATGTTGTCATTCAGCACTCCATGTTTACACATATATTTTGTATTTTGGTCACTTCGGTAGCAAAACTGTATAAAGTTTATGAATTTTTAAAATATTGAATTGTGTCTCAAGCATTTACGCAAAGTCCGATGTGCAAACATTATTGCACCTTGTGATTCTACATGCTTGAGTTGTCTAAATTTGAAGCAATGGTTTTGATTATTCCATAAAATACCCAATGCATACTTGTAAACAACTATTATACAACATTTATCATTGTACTCAATGATCAACTTGTCGCGTACTAAGTTTGTTACGTTCTCCCGAATCGGATTTACTATTTATACAAATCCAATGGAAAAAATTATGCTTTTGCTTCATAGCTTCCGTATTATTGCTACTTTTCAGAAATGCTTGGCTCATAATTTCGCGTGCAATACTTTCAGCTAATAGGAGTAAATATAATATTTACAGCAAACCGAAAACAAGTTACCGAATTATATTAAGCACTTGATGTATAACATCTGACATTCTGTTTAGCTTTGAACAAATGGTGCATGGGATAGATTTGGTTCATTGAACGCAAAATTTCCCTCCCCAAATCTACCATTGATATTGAAGTCCAGATTAGCTGTCTACTAACTTCAACGCAGCATCAACGATGGAGAATATGTTGTGCTATCATGACAAGATCTGACGCATTCAATCAACTGGCCTTCAGACAAATTTTTGTATATGTTTTGCAGCCTTCGTTGCTGAGCATACTAAAATATCTTTGCTGTTTAACTCACAACTCAACCACTAACCTTGTGTGGGCTGAATTACAACGCAGTTGAGAACAATTAAGCGGAGCTCGCTCGAAATGTCACTGCGCTAATCCACAAAGTTAGTAACGTAACTAAGCTAGTAAGTATTATATTGTGCACTATTTGCAAATGTTGTACGCTAGCTTTATATATAAATTTAGCTGGATGCTTATACACAAGACTTAGATAAAGAATCATCAGTGGTAATTTGAGAGCATCAAAAAATGATCGTTAATTATACCCAAGGTAGGAATAGTCTAATCAAATAAATAGCGATCTGTACACGATTGAAAAATGTAATATTTTAGACAAGCTCTCTGGCAGGGTACTTAGATTGCAGGAAATTACGCCGGAAATTATTCGAAACTCTTTGGACATTCATTCACGAATATCCAAGAAAACAATTCGTAAAAATATCTCTTATGCTACGGGCGTCATTTTGTCGTTCAAATACGGGATGTACACGAATAGCTGAATGGCTGACATTTCAACAATCCACTGAAAGACTTAGCACATTATTTACTAATAAATAATTGTTTCGTGGAATGTGTTATTGGTACTACAATAACAAAGAACAATCCAACACCACAATATTTGGTATGAAGAGTGTGCTGACCATGGGTGTCCAAGTATACGCCGCCAAATTATGCGGCCCTCATCTGCTAATATAACATAGTATGCTGGTTAAACACCTACGTCCAGGTTTACATAACTTAAGACATTTTCATATGTATACCCAATGTGCCTAGTAAAGAGAAAATACTTATCCATACGGAAACCATGATTTCACCGCATGTTTACAAAGAACATGTGTCTCTGCTGTCGGCCGGTGGCAGAATGGTAAGCGCGCCTGGTTTGCAACCACAACGTCGCCGGTTGGAATCCGCGTAGGGGCGGGCGTCCTAGCGGTATACTCAAAACACGCGCGACTGGTGGTGGTAGCTTTGCAAAGAAGCACTGTTAATACGTGCAGCCGGAGAATTATAATTTATTATTTTGTGCCTTTGCTATTAAGTGGATCTGATACGTGGAAAGCGTTCATAAAACTACCATGGAGCTGCATGCTCATTAACCTTGTCAAAGAAAGCAACTGACTTTTCTAACGTAGGAGCCTCCCGAGGTCGCCTAGAATGAATTTGTCATCTAGTTCCCTTGAATAGCGAGATTTTTATATTAAAAAATATCTTTCGCTTGAAACTAACAAGTACATCATGAAAAACCGAACTTCAAAAGCGTAGTTTTAAGGAATTCTGTGTGGTGCGCTAATGATGGTAGTTCTTAAAGTGTAAGTCTGCAATGCATTCGTACCTAAGCAAAATGGCAGTGTTAACTTTTTGCGAAATACAAACATAACCAGCCATAAGACGGCGATGAAATATATTAACGATATTAGGATGTCCACGGGCACCTCAAGGACCACCGGAGAATGCGGCGAGAAATCTCAGTTCAACGTGCGATAAATAATATGGCGGTAAATTTACACAAAATGGCGGACGCCATTTTCAGGTCGAACCTTTACTACAACAGAATTTGTCAACATGTTTCGATCCCACATTCAATCTATTACAGCTTATCGTGAAAGTTGTGTTAAGCAACATATTTTTGTGCTTGAACAGCTCACCGCGCTTGGAAAACATAATAATAAAACAATTAAAGACAAAACCTTGAATTTTGACGAAGCCTCGCTTTGATTACTCTAGCGAGACATTGATGAAAATTTAGTTTCTATATTAAACCAGAATAAACCGCCACTACTCATTTCAACCTTTAGATAACTTGGGATAATGTGGAAAAACTATATTCTCGATGACATACTATTGAAGTGTTCAAGGTCACTCACACACAAGCGTGATGCGCGAATTCCAGGGTCATTTGTAAATTGCACTTTATCTTGTTTCTCACAGTGTTGGCACTGTACACTCATTCGAACTACATTTACCAGCCCTACTCAGTGATCAATCATAATTGAAAATATCTACTAAAATTAAAGTCAGTGTCATCAGTAACCAGCTTAGGTTTCATCCGTTATTAAGCGAAAGTTAATAACCCAATCACATATAGCCGATTGCCATTTTGTTTGACACCACTATATGCAGAATTTGTGAGGCAGTCCGAAAAGCCAAATATCAATCATATTCGGCGTTTCTCAATGCAGATGTGAAAAATTGCTGATCTCTCAATATGCGTTTAGCGATACGTTCAAGTTCATTTACCTGGCTCCGGTAACTTCAAAGTCCTTTGATCTTGTCAGCCAGTTAGCCTACATAACACGTCTCAAGCATCCAGCGCCCTCGCCGAATTCCCATTTTCCTTGTAACCTTAAGGCTCGCCCGACTGATGTTCGGCGTTCAAAAAGCTGGAAAATTACAGAACGAAAACTAACCCATTAAGTCACATAATGATAATAAGTGTACTGGCAGAAATGCAAATCCGTGAAGGCTAAATAGAAAAGCTTTTGATGGAAAGAAGCAAGGTATCAATTAGTTGAAATAGGTTAGGCTTGCTTGCGTTGTTTGGAATTGTATCATTAATATGTGCAACCGTGTTCCAACAACAGGTAAGAGATAGAAATAGCTCAGAATATGCGCTTTGCTTTTGTACAGTGAGCCCAACCATCCCACTCGTTAAGTGCTTGCCTATCCTATTTCAGAAATACGACCGATTAACCGCAGAAGCCAAGCATGGACTATACCACACGATAAAATTAATGAAAGCGTGTTTGTACCAGCAAAGTTTAGCGGCTTCTAAAGGAATTCTAAAATAGTTGCTTCACCTGAACCCCACTCAGTCAAGTCCCAATATCCGTTGCCTTCTAAAACTTTGGTAAAAGGGTGGGAGCAAACCGTTGGTGCCTATTACAGGCAAACACAGCTCATGGCAAATAAGATAAGGCAACACTCGAAATGCCTGTTTAAGCAAATTACGGTAGGCATGATACTCAGTATTAACAAGATTGAATCTACCGAACACCAATCCTATTTACCTGCAGCTCAAATGTATATTGTCACGACGAATCCCCATACAAGATCAGTTACATATGCAGCAATCGATGCGGCCGTTGCAGCCTATTCGGTTGTAGAAACCGTTAACGCGAATAAAAGTATAACACGTTAACAATCAGCATTTGTCAACCGAGCAATACAGAAGTATGTTCCATCTTGTGGATTGACGAAAAAAGACCTGAAATGGTGCCCAGACTTTTTATGCTCAGAAATCCCCAAATATACCGCCATCACATAACGGACTGTGTTACTGTACGACCAAAACCAATGGTCCTCATTGTGCGTGTTGATGAGTGTAAAAGCCATACCACAAAACTAGTACAAATTACTCCTCATCAGAATTAACCACACCATGATTAACCCAGGCTTATCCGAGTAACCCTAGATTCCTCCACCGACGTAGCAAACGATTTGCTCTCCGCAAACACGCTAAAACAAGGAATTTGTGGGATACGCAACTATACTGATAACTCTTGATGCCGGGGACAATTAAAAAGACAAACTGAAGAGGAACACTGGAAGCAAGACCGCACAAACCCAGTCTTCGTAAATGACTTTCCAGAACTTTACTAAACCGATGCTCAAATGGCCGGAAGTCAGGGGTTAAAAAATTAGCGGTTTGTTTGGGAAACAAATTCTTTGGATAATATTGTGGCGCTATCACTCAACAGTGTGCCTCTCCCAAAAAATTATAGAGGATGCGGCCCAAATATCTTAAGCCTCTGGTTCATTCAAAGCAAAACGCCGACAGATTTGGTGGATAGATAGAGGGTACATCGGAAACTTCTTTCTCCTGAACTTTTGTTAAAGGTCACAGAAGCATTGCTTGGTTCAGACATCAAAACACCTATAGCAGAACATGCGCCGATGATGACACAGGAGATTAATGTACTTTTGTTTCACTCGACTTTTATTTATATAGCATTGTACGGTGGGTCGGGTTATACTTTAGTTACCTAACAATTCATGTTGTTTGGCTGCCTAATGCCATGTCTCAGTGCCATAGGCTGCGAGCTAGTTTGTGCAAACCACTAGCGGTGATAGGTTTGATCGTCGAAAAAACACCGAAGGATGCGCAGCACTGATCAACACCGACAGAACGAAACAGCCGTCTGGTGATTGGTGGCTAGGTAGTTGATCCATCTTAATGGTCGAACAAAAACGACAAAGTAGAAATAGTTGACAAAAATATATAAGAAGTATTTCAATTGATAGCCGCCGTAACCGGAAAGTGTGACGCCGAAAGGCCAACCGCTTTCATCTGCATGGCAGGTGTCTATATGGCTGTGGTGTGTGTCAGGCAGTTACTAACATTTCATAATTTGCGACTACGTCCCTTATGACTCTGTGACATAATTCACACACTGTTTGGCGCAAGCTACTGGCAGTCATTTGGTTTGATCTACGAAAGTGAATCGACGGATGCGCTCTGCTAGACAGCACAAATATTGCGGAACTGAAGTCTAGTGCATTTACGGATTGGTAATATAGTTTTTTAATGCCGGATAATTTCGACGATTTGTTATAACGCGCCAATCATACTTCTTGTAAGTACATCTATTTGTCCTTACAGAATTTATGAAAACTTTATCAATTCATAGCTACTTTAACCGTGAAGTCCTGCCGCCGGAAGGCCAAACTCTGGCATATGCATGGCAGTTGTTTGCATGGCATTGGAGGATGGGGCGTGCTGTATGGCGATCAGCTAACAAATGAAGATGGTCGGCTACCGCCCCATGGATTAGTGGCATAAGCTGCGGACTAGTGACCTCAAGCCTGTTCCAGTCATGGTTAGATACTCTGATGTGGACAACAGTATGCGCACCACTTTTGAGCCGCAATACTAACTATTAAATATTTATTACTATATCATAGCGCAAGTAGAAATAAATTATTTACATCTCTTTTGAAATAGGTTGACAAAGGTTATAATCATTTTCAGCCATGATTATTGTAAACCTTCTCATGTAACATTTTATTAATTATCTCAATTTATGAATATTTTATTGTATGTTATGTAGCACCTTTATCCAGTAAGAAAGAACCAATGAGAGGTTACGATATCATTCTACTTACCAAGATTGTTGTACGAACTATTCAGGCTGGTAATTTGCCTGTGGCACGCTTGCTGTGAATTATAGCTTTTATTTGTTTATTTACATAAATTATCGGCATCTTACTGCAGATCGTCCTAATGTGAAATTTCCTGTTAAACATTCAATCCTTCTCTGAATATAACAGTCGTATATATAAATCTGAGGACGTTTTTTACTACTGCACAGAAGTTGCCACCTTTATATATTAGACAGAAAGTTCAAATTTGTTACCACACTGCGTTTGCAACACTGTGGGTGGGAAAGTCGCCGGCAAGATAAATTGGCAGCTGCGTCCTTTATGTTCCGCATGGTCCTCAATAGTGCAGTATTGGTCTTAGCGACGGAACGTCTCCGAGATTTAGGACAGGGCAGGTTATAATTAAGTCGACTCTATCCTGAAGGTAGGACAAGGTGTATAGTCATATTTTCTCGCACCGGTCTTCATAGCACAAGCCAAATAAACTCGGGATTAGCCTATTAGCAACGTGTTAGACCCGTTCGAACTTTTGTGCCTCTTCTCGAAAAAACGGTAAGGTGGCGAGCGAACGGTACTCTACCATTTGTCTGATGATGGAAAAGGCGAGTGGTAACTGCTTCAGTCCATGTGCCATAGCGACTTTGAGCATCCAATAATGCGTAGTTTGTTAAGATACAAACTGTTCGTCTTCTCAAGGGACTTCAAATCGTAGTGTTAGAGTACGCCAAAGTCGTTCAGGTAGGGTTGGGATAGAGAAGCTGACCAACAATCGTGTAGGGTCGGCCATCAGCAACCTACCCCAGGCTCATAACTACAGACTTGGTTGGGTTGACTAGGAGATGAACTCCTGCAGACCATGTGGATAGGTGAGTGATGTCTTGTTGAAGTACGCCACAGCCGTCGTGAGCATCCATTTCTCTCCATCCATTTCCCTCTCTCTTCATGTTGTTCGCAAGCAAGCCTCAAGGCAACCGGTGAAGCTGAGGTATATTTTTGATGTGGATCAGGAACAGATTGTGCTCCAGTACTGTGAATGGAAGCCCCTGTAGGAGGTTTACCAGACAGTTAGGTGTTCGTGGACATGTAACCTTTACTTTCGTAAGACAAGGAACCGCGGATGAACCGATGCAGTAAGCCACCAACACTGCACATCTTGCATCTGTAAAGGTAAATCTAATGTATGACTTGTGAAACGCTTTATTTAATTCACCGACTAAGAGGCCGACAGGCTTTTACTTGCTCATTGCCATCAACTACTCATCCCTCGTCACATGCATGTTTTAATGCATAATTGGATTTGCATAAAACTGTGCTGTGCGGGCCTCAGGAATTATTTTGACTGTAGAAACTGCAATAATAAATTTTACGAATTTCTTAGCAACTATTGCCAAAATAGGTATCATAATAATTTGCCCGTATATATTTAATTTGCTAGGGTCTTCGCCTTTCGGATTAAACTGTATCAATGAATATTTCCAGGCACTATTCAACGAACCTTTGGACGTCGACCTGTTGAAATCCCAGTCATGACTAGAGCGATGTTGTCCAAAGGTTACTTGAGAATCAGTGGGTGATGCCCATCAGGTCCGGCAAGTTTGGTGCTGTCAAGACTGGTGAGTAGTTGATATACTTCTTCAACGCCGCAATCCTGACTGTCGCCTTTGATAAAAGCGGTACACAAAGAACTCGGAAAAGACACGCGATCATTTGCAAATACAGAAGCGAAGTGCGCCGCCAACGTGGACGCGCGCTCAGTGCTGTAGGTTAAGTGATGTACGTACGGGGCCCTTCAGCTCTGGCACATCACTTGCCGGCTTCAGGCATCGCTTCACGTAAGCAAAGATTCTGTGTGTGTCAGTCTTCGCGGCAATTGCGCTGCTATTAAAAAATGGCAACGCTTATTCTTTTATGCACTGTCACTTATGTTCCACTGATTTTGTCATATGCTTCGTAGTCATCGGTTGAGCAAAAGAGGAAAAACTGTCCCACAGTCTGCGCCGCCTCCGAGTCACATTTCTATACTTCTTGTCAAACAAATGATTCTTAAACGGTTCAACATTCTGACATTTCAACGGTACAAATTGGGAAACAAAGGATAGCAATTACACATTTATAAAGTCCAAACATTTTTCGCAGGCGCAGCGTGTGTAAGAGACCAATCAAGTTGGCTCGCGGCTCGAGCTAGACCATCGACGTGCTTTTTCCAGTAGTTTTAAACTGGTTCCAGTCGAAGTGAAATCAGCAAATTTTATTCCATATCTAATATGGGTGCTATGTGGTGGCTTGTATTCATGGGCTTAAGGATCCAAAGGTCACGCAATAGTTATTCGTTCCTCCTAAATCTCAGTTCGAGTAAGGACGTGGTTGAGCGCATTAATATACATGTTGGCTGGCATATGTGTTGCGTTGCACCAGTTGCAAGTACCAAATCTACGAAATTTGCTTAAACATCAGCACGTCCATGCGTCAAGTGCAAATCTGGCCATCGTATTCAAGGATAGTTAAAATCGACAATAAGCAAAACATATGGGCAACAGTTGTGGGTTCGAAGATGGGGAGGCTAATCCAAAAAGCAACTCAGGGCGCTGCGACATACTACACCCACAAGTAGTTTAATACATCTCAGGTGGATGGGACACCACGGTATACCACAACAGCCTACTTTACTTCGGTGGGTTCTAAAAAGTCTCCAACGTAGGGCGGACCGAACTTAGCACAAGTCATCATCGCGGGCATTCGTTAGTCTATCACAACGGAAGCACGGGTAACTTTTGAGTTCAATTTCCTGGGTGTGTAACTAGGAATGCAAGCATGAGAGTCCCACTTTGTCTGGCCGCTCTGAGGCAAAGAAATCGCAAGGATCATCGCGCTTGTTCATAACTGAAACGTTTTTATTGGCTACTGGCAGGAGGCAACAAAAGCCGCCGTGCATGCATAAAGTGCAAGCAGCTTGCTTATTCTTATGCGCAGATTATTAGAAACCACCCAAAAAATACACGATAGGTAAATTTGCGTCAACATTACCAGTACGTTCTTTCTGGTAATAATGACAGACTTGAGGGTTTCTCGGTCAACTGGTTCCAGCTCTGGAAGAGCATGGATCTGCAAACATTTATGCTTACTTAGGTGAGAAAACATCTGCCTTGGACTGGCTTCGTCCATAAAGGTGATTGATACTGGCCGGTTTTGTCAACCGCCTGACTTTCAAAAATGGATAATTTGCCGCCTTTTAACACATACTAACCAGCTTCGAGTACTCCGTTAATTATGCTCTGTAAAATGTTAATATGCTTATCATGGTGCGTTTGGGGTGGTGGATAAGTGGACTCCGGCGCGTGGATTGTCAAGTGGTTATCACGCATCTGGACAGCCCAGGTTGACCTAGAGCTGCGAATTATATTACCATTCTCACGGTGCTGCCTAACTGTTGGCTTACGGAAGTTAATCGCCCAGCATCCCGTAGTACTTTTGCTTTCTTTTCCACTGTTCTTCAGCACTCTGGTTTTCACCATCTGATGCATTAGTGCTCGTTGAACACGATAAAGGTAACAATCTTTGCTATGTACAACCAAGCTTCTTCCGTCGGTTGGACTTCTTACGATGAGTGTCCGCCGGTAGAGAAGGAAGACAGCTGTAATATGAATTCCTTTCTGGCAAGGTGTCTGAACAAAACACAAGGAGCAGTTAGCAAAGGTATGATGTAGCCTACTCGGCGCAATTAATAATACAACACTTGAAATGTGCACTTATCTTAGTACAAACAGAATTGAGAGTATTTGAAGTGTATGCGACTTCTTGGAACAAATAAACAAGGAAATGCTCTCGGCATTGCGAATAAACAAAAACAATCTGGTAACCAATTTTTACAGCAAATGACAATAGAAATATCGTCAAAACCAAGCGTTAACATTTAACTATTTGTAGTCGAAAAATTCAGATTCCGAAAGTAAACAAAACGGCATTGAAACTTACAAAAATAGGCTTCAATGAAAAAAGAACTCCAACCCAAATTATTATTGAGTACACAGTCTAAAGTGAACAATGGCAGTCCGTCTAGTGTTTTCTAGATTCCCAGTTGTTTTTCCTGATTTGTCGACCGCATATAACAATACAAAATATCCGCAAAAATCCCACTAATCATAAGGAACAAAAATTCGCCCCAATGAAATTCCTAAATGCAATGTCTATCAATATTTGCTGCAATGGAGAAACCCTGACGTCAAAAAACCAAACGCTGCCATCTTCACGGCATGGGAGAATTAGTCGGGATATATATATATGTATATATACAAGTAATGCACGATGGTGGCCCCCGCCTCTAATTGTTCAGTGGCACACGCTGTGGGCTATTCGGCGCAGGCCACTAACATTCATGGGTTGGAGCTTCGGACGCGGATCAAAGGATTCGCACCACTGACGTGTCCCAATATGTCGAACCGACCGTAAAATATGTTTCCGGATTAGTAGTTTAGTTAGATGTATTCTTAGCCAATTGCGACAAAATAAATTACACCAACATTTTTATACTCATTATTAATGCAAAGATGTCTTACCTGCACTGATAAATGCTATGTCGATCTGTAGTTGCTTCGAACAAGAAGTCCTGACGCGGGAAATCCACCTGTCATTTGCATGACAGGTAACTGCATGGCAGTTGAGGATGGGTCGGACTAAAAGGCAGTTAGCTAACAATTCCGTATGGTCGGCTAACGTCAGTCATGGCTCAATGGCATAGACTGCGTGCTATTTGACGCAAACCACTAGCCATCCTTTGGATCAATCTTCGTAAGGGGACCGGAGGATTCTCACCACTAAGGATCCATAATAGAGAGACATAACCGTATTGTTTTTTTCCGAAAAGATATTTGGGTTATCAGAATTTGGACGATTGCCACGGACTCAATATTTTATCATTATTAATATTCTTTGGATATCGCGATGGGCTATTCAATAGCGCTTGCAGTTCAGCGCTCCATAACCCGGATATATTCAGCTTTCACTATTCATTATCACATTAAGACACAATAATTTCTTTGAGGTTTACTTTCTTATATTGCTGTCTTTACCCATTCGGCTAAATTGCTTCCTCCATAACCGCTAGGGATAGGGGACGGAAGTTGTTAGTCGTTGCCCAAATGGATTACGACGTATGTTACCTGTACTTAAAACATGGCTTGATATGCTATCCAAAGAAATTTTCTTTTACAATCATAAAGCCAATTTATCGGTTGCTCTGTCCTGTTTTGTTTAAGAGATTTCCTTATTTAACTTCAGCTGCAAGTGCATAGCGCAGCCTTCTTACGGACTATATTAATGTCAGTGCGATGTATCAAAACGATAAAATTGAATGGGTCTATTCCTGTTCAGCATCAATTAGCTCACTGGTAAGATCCATCAGATTGTCTACGAAGTGCATAGGTTGAGGTTCCGCAAAGTTTCATAACGGTGGTGTTTTGAGGTATCTACAGTTCCGCAAACACAGGCGCCTTAAAGATTTGTATGCGCTTGAAATTGGGCAAAGTGCAACAAGAAAATTCGATAAAATATTGACTTTTTACCATAATCATGTAAATTGCGAGCATTATGCTTGCACATTGCTGAATGAACAAGCAACATCACTTTTATTGTGCCACATACTAGCGAACCAGAAACCCGCATGTTGCTACCTGTTGCAAGTTTGCAGGAATACTGAACTGAGAGTTCAGATAAAACTAGCTACACACTACTTTTGGCTAGATTGTAGAAAATAGGCCTTTGGGTATAAGTCACTTGGAATGCGCTTCCAAGTCATTTCCTACTTGAATTTATGTTGAGATTTTTCATGAAAGACATGAAATCCTATTCGCGAGATTGTCAGTTTTGGTGGCAGGACGATATATCTGAAACCAGACATTGTGGGCATCATACATTTAGCTAACTTATCAATTATTGTGGTTAACACCGTAAGTCACCTTAAACTGGTTTCTTTCTTTCTTAATTGTAATCCTTGCTATTCCTTTATGAAAAATGTTATAAGGTTTTGTACAAGTGGCAATGTCACCCCCGTAGCACAACCAGCGTCCTACCCCTAATAAATTAAATTCCCGAGTTAAGATGTTTTGTTGTCTTCAGCGCGACTTTTTACACAAGCTGGAAAAGTACAATTGCAAAATTGCACGGATTATCGGGGAGGAACTGGGTAAGTAAGTTCACTGCTGTCGTCTGTTTTTTGACTGATTTGAGCGACATTGCGATAAACGTCTTATTACTCCTGTAGTGTTGCACTGTTTTAACGGTCACATAACTGACTATATTATTCGATTATATATAAGTGATTCGCTAGCGGTAGTGCAGAAAATCGACGCAACGCACAGTTTTAACATAATTCTCAGGAATATTCCGTGCGCATAGCTCATATAAATTATTCCTTCCGATGTTACTACACAGTCAGCATCTGAAAATCACGTAGTAATTTCATAAGGGTTTGCTCTAGACCAACTTTTGACCAAAACGATATATTTGCGTGTTCATTTAGCGTTACGTTACTCATTAAACTTGTTGAAATTTGCTGTATTTAAATGCAGGATTAATTGTGAAATACAGCTCACATTAGGTTCAGACACAAAACGAATACATTTTCGAAAATATCTATGTGTATATATGGGTTAGCGATTTAATAAGATTAAGGGATAAGTGAATGGGGTCCGCGAAATATTCATCAGCTAATTTCGTGCATCTCACGCGTCGCATTGTCTATGGTTGCAAAAATTGATCGTCGCAATCCGAAAAAAAACAAATTACCAAAACCCGACAAAATACATTTATTCGCCGTCAAGCGATGCTTAATATTTTAAGCGGTAGCCGTGAAACAATATTTGCAGAGTATTATGCTTACACAAAGATGAAATCCCTAGCAGTGTGCATGGATACGGGCCGCAACACAAAAGTCATAAGTTTTCAGGACGCGACCCAAACAATCCAAGTAACAAACGTTGAATTCAAATTAATCTTATGGAGCATGCGTATGCGTTGTAAAACAGACCGATGGATAAGTGCTTCAAAAATTGAAAATTAAAAAGAACACAATTTTCTTGTTAACACCCTTGAGCAGGTTCACATTTGTTTGGTGGTTTTCGCGATTTATAGCCATGTCAGGTAATTTTATGAGTCAATTCTTTAAAACGATAAACATATGTTACCTGAAAATCACCATGATTTGTGTCCCTTAATTAAGTGCAACTACAGTATTTTATGCGGCAAATCCATGCGTGAGTTGAAATTCACAGAGACAGAAAATTTACGCTTCAAAATGTATGATGCTCTTATGGATGCAACATAGTTTACCTAATTCACGGAAAACAGTAATGCAAGAACCGTTAGCATATACTTATTTCTCGATCTTTAATTCTGTAGAAATAAAGTAAAAAGCGTAAATATCGGCTGCGCATTAGCGTCAGATCGAATGTTCTCACAGCAGTGTGCGCGGTATAGTTATACCTGATTTAGCTAAAACTACCCGAGCAACTATTCAATTAAAGTCGAGCAATCCCAAGATTAATTAAATATCGCTGAGGAAATATTTTCTGTAACTTAGCGTTAGTATTTTAAAAGCGATTAACGCAAATTTGTTTGAAAATTCTGAACGGAATTTCGCAAGTAATTGTTTAAATATTTGAGGTCAAACCAAATAATAATTTTGAAGGCGTTTATCCTTTTCCATTTAGGTTTAGTAAAATTTAGCGTTATTTAATATTGGAAAGCTTAAATATTTACGTAATATTTATTTAATTTAATAGAATTTAAAGCTTTTTACCATGAAATACTGAATCAGCTTAAAAGGTTTATGCATGAAACCAACATGTTAGCCTCAATTCGCGCAAAACCCGCTAGTTGAAATAAGCATTAAATGCGACAAATTCCAGCGACGTGCCTCTGAAATTTACTTTATTTTACGGCAAACAAAATAATTTTTATTTTTGAAAAAATCTGTCCACCGATACTGAAGTTGCACAAAGGGAAGAGAAGCCAAGTGTCTAATAAAATCTGAGTGAGTCTGTAATGAATAAACTGCATGTACGAACCTACTGGGGATTATTCGATCGACGATAGTTCAGTGTAAGGCCATACTCTGCTCTTTTGGCAAATCTAACACAATTTAAACCAAAGGAAGAATATTAGTGGTAATTAAATGAAAGTTTGTAATATTTTTGTTCACGCATGTTGTATGAATACATACCAGCACACTACTTATAGACAAAGTTGCACCGCCAGAACCACAATCTACGATTAGATGGCGGAGGTACAATATCTCAAAATGGTTAATGTCGTTTTGCTACAAGCACTGACTACAGACATCCACGATAAGATGATGTATTAAAGTGAGGAAAGTGAGGAAAAATGGTGAATTTTCGTGGATAGCTATGGGTTTTTTTCTTTGCTCCGGAATAAAAATCGCAAGGGCACAGTTGCATTTAGTAACCTTTAAAAACCGGTACTAACAGCTATCGAAAACTGCTCGGTGACTTTTCGTTCCTCAGCATCCAACGCATTAATCATGTGCCCAAATTAAGGCGAAACTCGAAAGGGGATATCATTCATCTTAACCATTTCAGTAGTTTTCATTTGCAAACATCTTTACCCATTTGCGCAAACTAGGCAATTAGCGAATTTCTTGTGCTAGTAAGCAAATCACATATCAAATTGGTTGGAGCCTGGTGCTTGAAAGTGTAGCGCTTAGAAGCTTTTCTGTGTAAAATCTGTGCGTCAAACAGACACTATTGTACTACATGCAAAACATTTCATGAAACTTGAAACGTTAAAATATTGTTAGTTATTTCATAGCAATATTAAAATTTTCATGACGACGTCGTCATTGAGCGTCCACTACCACTTAACGTAGGAATGTTTCCGAATATATTTAATCAAACTGTTTTAATCTGCATGAATTCTTTAAAACACTAAGTATTATTGTTACGGCATTTTATACTGTTTAACATGGGAAGAGAAATAAGAAAATGCATATTGCATGATGTACGATTTAATGCCATATGATCCTTGCAAACGAGCAACATTTCCAATGATAACGTAAATAAAATCAATGGTTTGCAAGCTGTAACGTTTATGCAATATAAGTAAAACGTGGCTATATTTTGAGGATGTATCACAAAACCCAAATGCTTTTGATTGCACGACGATAGAAAGTAAATGCTTAAGGTCATTTCCTCCGCAAACTTGAGGAATGTTGATTTAGTATAGTGATGAGGCTAGTAAATTCCTAATCGGGGTAGAAGTAATAACTCAGTTCAATCAGATGTTGCGCTGTTGCGGAGGCAGGTATCATGTTCTTGAAGACAGGTTCCGTTTTTGGTTCCATTTCATAGTGACAATACGCTAAGATTTTTGCACAACGCTAATCTTAAACGCCATAGGAGGTTTTCTGCTGCTGTAACATACTTTAAATTTAAAGAAATCGTGAGGTACATAGAGTTTTGGAGACGTGTTGCATTTTTAATTGTTAAGCCCAAATAAGATGAGGCCAACTTACAAACCAAGACAAACTTCCAGTTCACGTTTGCAGGAGTCCTACGGAGTGCTATTAAACTAATTCATTTGTAGGGACCTCTTGAGCATACGGTTAAGATATGTATTAACCTGACGAATGAAGTACACAAATGTCTGTAAAACGGCAAGTGACAGAATGATATGAAATCTGGTCAGGATTTCAAGTTGATAACTTAAAAATGATGATTAAATGATTTAAACGGAGATTTATGAAAACATATTTATAAACGTTTATTGACATCATATAATAGAGGAATTTGAAGCATCATCGTTCGGTGTATATTTCTAAACCTGCTAAAGTATCTCAGCTTCCTGAGGATTTGAAAACTCACGTGGTCAAGTTTCAAAGCTAAAAGCCTTATAACAAGGTAATTAAATATGTCTATAAATCAAGTTTGTGGAAATCACAAGGATATTTATTTCGGATAATATTCCTTAGTCCTACTCTCTGGAGAGTAAGCACCTGAAATCTGTACTTGATTTAATAAACAATGCCTAATTGTGTTAAAAAGGGCCAAGTCACTGCCCGGTTGTCTAGAAAAAGAGGAATTGTAAAAAAAAACAGCGAATAGGCATTTCGAGTAAAATTGCATCTGTGGGAAAGTGCGATCAACAATACATTATTTAAGAAGAGTGGGTCAAAACATCTACCAAGATTACTGATTTATCCTATGAAAAATCGTGTGACGAACAACTATTGAGTCCATTAGATACCGAGGTTTTTTGATGTATGCTCTATACACGATTCCTAAATGCAAGGTACCGCACAGTTTAATAATGTACAAGTAAGCACAAATCAACGGAAACAAGATTGTTGTCAATTTAAAAATCTGAAAAGAGAACGTTTGACAGAAAGCACATCGTGTATGTTGCATTTAGTTAACTGTTCATTATTTGTCCGAGCTTGACGGTTTTGTTTCAAATGTTTGACTACAATGCGGTTTGGCATTCTTAGTGCATTGAGATGTGGCCTGTCATCTTACTGAATAATCGTCCATCCGTTACCAACCTACATTTGACTTCTGAAAGTGGCAGTCTCGATTTGCATCCTGTGACCTCTACCTAGTTTCCCCACAACTGAAGTCGGTTCCTCAGTTTTGCTGCCTCAAATTGCTTGACAAAATATTAGTTACTTCTTTAAATCCTAGTTGAATACATGTGGACGCGCATGTTTATTGAGTATTTTGTTGAGAACCAAGCCTCTAAAAATTCCCTCCCATTCCATGTTTCATCATGTTCCAGTAATTTTGTTTTGTTCCAAGCCAAGCTATGTCCTTCTTCATCCACATGCAATGAAAATAGTGGCAATACATTACGTTGTGCACAGGATCCTAAATGTTCCTGTAACCTTTTTTTAAGTCTTCTTCCAATCTGGCTAACATATACCCTTTCGCCACCTCGGCATATCGCATTGTTCATAGGCCTGCATGTTCTTTTTTTTGAAAGAGTTTTTCATAACGTGGCAGTTGGTTGGTTGCTACCGTGAGATGATGCTGCTTGAATACTTTGGCTGCCATTTCCAATAGGTTATTCATATAATGCAGAACAAGCCGTCTCTCCATTGTTGTTTTTGTTGCTGCGTCTGCTTTGTTTGTTGATGTTGATATTGTTATTGTTGTAAGCTGTATGTTTATATTGTTGTGATGCAGGTACAACCGGTTGAAGCTTCGTGTATCCGTTGATTTGGAAACAATTAAATTGTTGTTTTTTACCTTTTGCTTTACTTCTGTGGTACTGTTTTGTTTTTGCACTCTGCAAATTAGTGACCACACACAGCATACTTGATGGCATTTTGGGTGGTGGCAGTATAATTCAGAATTTGGTCTGTGTGTGTGCCTTTTCTGTAGACCGATAATTGCAGCGCGCATTCCATGGTTTGTTACTGATACGTCCAAAGTGATAGGTGGCTTTCGTTCTCCGATTCCAATGCAACATGGACACCTTCCAGGGCGCAATTGAATACCATTTCTGCGAATGTGATTTGCTTATGCCTGATTTTAAACAAAGTGTCGTCAACATAACGAAACCACAGTTTCGGCTTGATGAGTGTTAGTATATCCTCATCCAATATCTACATGACTATCACTTCATTGAATCCCAAAACAGATGATCGCAATTGTGCGCATTTCAGTTGCTCTTAATTCATTCCATTAATTGTGAGGAGGTCGACAGACAGAAGTAGAGTAGTTTGTATACATTATCGGTCGTTAGAATTCCGATTTGTTGTTCACTGTTGTTCGGCCGATCTGTAGTGACCGCTATTGTTCTCTGCAAGTTAACATTCGTGATGAGCATAGACACGAAGAATGATGCCATTGCTTCCTCATTATCTTGTCGCAGGTCTTTTTCTTTTGCAGGAGCTGCAGGGTAGATGAAAGCCTACTGCTGATCATCGTAACTTGACACGTTCAGTGCGGCTGTAGTTTTGACTCATGTCCAGTTCGTACAGCTATATTGCGTGCTTTCCCTTGCCGAGAGATCCACAAATGATAGGTCGAAATAGGTCATGGAGTTTGTTAACCTTCACTGCCCAAAGCCGAACAGCGTGCGTTCCCTTGGTCTTGCACGGCGGTCGAGGCATGACTCATTCATTGCGGCTTTGGTATCTGGAAAATGTTCAGTTCTCACAACGGATCTCAGTGAGTTCCCTTAATCTTGCCCTGGGCTCCGGGCGTGACAGGTCGTTTGTGGCTGTGATGTTTGCTAAAATTCACCTCACACAACCGGAAGGCTTGGTATGCCCTTTGATCGTAGGCACACAGCTTGCGTTTCTGTTTATCCATCCTACACCTGTCAGAAATAAATTTTGCGCTATCGGACAGTTAGCAATTCAGCGTACCCGTGTAAGCCAACACCTGGGTGCAGCCGCACCTTGCTCACTTCGCTATTTATGTCATCGGTGCTTTTAAAACTAACGATAATCTAGATAGCAATTACGTAGTCTGCAATTATACTTGTGCATTGATAATTTGTACAAATTCTTATGTGTTGATTAATGACGGTGAAACAGCGAGGAATTGAATTTTATCTACCTGTTCCTCCATGTATGAGAACGATTTTTATTGTAACTTCCGGAAATGCACTATACATGCCGTTAGGTAATATATTATATTAAACGGATTGCTATTTCTCTTGGGCATTCATGATATGTGTGGTTGATGATTGTGGCTAGTGGGACGCATGATATAAGAAAACACCTTATGGCTGGATGCGATCGACGAGAGAAACATACTTCAAAATTGGAATAAGGTTTTCTCTTTATATTCCTGAATTTATCTGTTATCATTATAAGTATCGTTCACGTTTTAGAGGACGATAATAAGTCTGCACCAGACATCGGTATTTATCTAACCGTATCCTTCATTATGCTTATATTTTTCTTCAGAAGTATTCACACATACTTAATGGCAATGGCACACCTTCGACAAACTACACAGTACCTTTCGCATACATGGCTGATTTTGCTTATTTTCAATAGACTTATAATGCTTGAAGTGTCTGTTAATGTATTCTCCCGACACCATGCATCGTCGTTCTCACAACTGGGCTGTTGGGCGGGTATTGACCAAATTTTACCCGAGGCCGACACTGACACACGTTTACAGCTCATCGCGTCTGCTTCTGCTTCCGCTTTGACCACTGCGCACTATCATTTGTTCTCTCACGCTGAGAAGCGCTGTAATGTCCACCAGCTGGATTCTAAACATTAAGAGGAAAAAAGTATACAATGGGAGGCTGCACATAGTGAAGTTTCTATTGGGAAATAAATATGGCTAAAATGCATGAAAAAGAATTGTAAATAATACCGAGTATGTTTCAATTTATATGAGAAGCGAGCATTCATATATGGCACGGGACCAAACATGTACAAATAAAACAATGCACCTGCAATGGCAACATGTATTTGTGGCGAATAAAAAGCAAATGTGTCTCACTTGCCTTTGCGAGTTACAGTCCAATTGGACATCCCAGGTCTTGGTGTACTGCAGAAACTCAGTGAGTATGTATTATACAATTTGAATATTTAAAAGCAGTCATCAGGCTCTTTAGCGAAGGTTGCTAATCGGTCGGTTATATCTTTTTGGAAAATCGTGAGGTTCCAAAGATACTATGGGTAGAGGAATAAAACCCTTCAAGTGAACGAGTGTGGCATTTAAGGGACCAAATCCAGAGGAACTGCTTCCATACGGGTTATCCTCTCGATGGATTTAATCCGCATTTCCGTGCTCCATCTGGACGTGTGCCTGTGTGGCGTTTAAATCTGGTAAGCCATCACCTATCTAACTCATTTTTAGGACTGCTTTCCTTGTATATAGCGTGGACAGTCAAGCCACTTAGCAGCTGTTATTTGATGTAAAGCACAATTTATCGCAAGGGAAACAATGTGTAGAATTATTAGCGTAGAATGAATAAATCTGTCATCTCTGGAGGTAGCTCCAGGCATGGCCAACAGTGAAAAAATATGTAGCAAGCAAGACATACGACCAACTTATATAGGTGAATTGTCGAAAACGGATAATACGGATGACGAAATAATTTTGCTGAAAGCAACTTGCATTCATGCACATGATGAGTTTGTCTTTACCAAATGTTTAGCTCCCATCCGATCGATTATAAAACCATGTGCATTCAGTTTTACTCTTCATGTCTTCCTGACGCTTAGAAAAGGAAATGTTCTCACAACTTCGCGCAACTGAAAGCAGCTTAACCTTGAGATAAAAGCCAAGAGGAGTCTACACGTACTGCTCAATCGTATTTGCAAAACGTCATATTTTGCCACATGTGGAGAATTGAAGCATAAATATTTCGCAATGCTTTTGCTTCCTCGTTCAATTAAAAAAGATAGTTCCCTTATATTTTTGCTCTTGGCTTTGCCAGATTTAACTTTGCACACATATCAAGCAACACTTTTCAAGGAAAAAATTTCCTTGCGACAACGCATCGAATGTAAGGCTAGACCTGATAATTTTAACTGTGTATGTTTGCTGTGTGCTATTAAGTGCCACTTGGTAGTGCCTAGCGCTCATGAAATTAAATGTGTCCATATAGCCATTAGCTGAGGGAGAATAAGAAAGATATTCTTAAAAAACTTTTATACTATTTTTTGCCTTGAATTTTATTGGACTAGGAGAAACGGGTTAATTTGCCGACGCTCACGCATTGCTTGTTATCGTCAAATAACAGTCTACTTAAAATCTTCTTTTAGATGTTGCTGTATATGCAAACGTTTCTGCATTTTTGCAGACACACTAGATTATCTGCGGCGGTGCATCTGTGCAGAATAAAGCAGAATGTTTTCAAAAGAAGTAACCGAGGAGTAAATTCTCAGTCTACATTAAGTAAAGAGGTGTTACGACGATTTTACAACATGTCTATTTTATGTGGGATAGAGCAAAACAAGAAATATAAAGGAGCTCGTAGTATTCGAGTGGGGTTGCTCGACGTACACCGGAATTCGATGTAGATATGCATACATAAATCCATGACGTCTGCAACTGCTACATCATAGAAAGTTCTGACATATCCCTTGTACAATTACATTTATCTATTTACATGCAGCTTCTGTTGTCTCTGCGCATAAAATATTAATATAACTGAACTCAATAACCTGTAATTAATGCTAAAAATTCGGCTCTTAATATACACTATTGCATTTCTGTTGATACAGCCACTCGATTCTGGAGTACCTCCGTCTGTTTTCCTAATATTAAAGTGTTATTTAGCTGTGCGTACTCATGTGACTCATGTAAAACAACTACCATCACCAATGAGAGCAAACTTCGGTATTTCCTTTAAAATATATTGGGTATTATTCCAAAATTTCTGTTATTAGTTTAGTGAAAGTAAATGAATTTCCGCGTTTCTTTTGGCAATAATGCGCTATTTTGG
The DNA here is from genome assembly GCA_944474145.2 of Dicrocoelium dendriticum. Lineage (NCBI taxonomy): Eukaryota > Metazoa > Platyhelminthes > Trematoda > Plagiorchiida > Dicrocoeliidae > Dicrocoelium > Dicrocoelium dendriticum. The sequence goes on from OX104070.1 coordinate 17,673,106, forward strand.
TTTTCTTATTTAAACAATTATTTATTTGAGCATTTATCCGCGCAACATGGATGCGTGATTAAAAACTAAGTTCTTGCAAGCATTATTTTATTTTGGTGACACTATTTGAGAAGCTAATACACCTCCTTCAAATTGATGGCCAAGGCAATCACATGTACTACGGATAACACAGCTGTAACGCAAAGGTTATGTAGCGCAACGTAAAAAGGCTGCGCATTAAGGCCAACACTAGGAATGGCACGTTTAAAACATCATAAATAATTCGAATGCTTTCTCTGTGAGCAATACTATCACATTTTTATTTCTTATATCAACTGGTACATTGCAGATTGGCAACACCAAACAAAAAAATATTTAAGTATTCTTGGTTCTATCAACACTATTGCAGGAGAGAAACGCAGCGCTTGAGTTTTAACCTTTGACTACTTTCGGAGTTGCTCGGTATACATTTTAAAGTCTTAGAAAAGTTGAGTTTTCTGACTATCACGCTTCTACAAAAGTAATCTAAACGTCGATGTTACACGAGGAAAGTGGAACTATCCTTTGTTTAATACTAGTATAGTCGCCAAAAATGAAAAATGATAAATTGGTAATTTTTAAACATTTACCTCGATAAAACCTCATACGTCTAAAACCAGAACTGGATACTTATTTTTATATAAGCATTTATGCATAAGCAAAATACAGCACATATTGTGCTATAAACTATAATTAAACAACTACGGACGCTTTGTTAAAAAAATCTTTACATGTGATATTAGTTGCTACAGGTATGGTAAAAATCACTCAACAACATTAGGAATAAATAAGCAGTGTAATTAAAATTTTCATATATGTATTTCTGTAGCGGTGCAGGTATATAACTTGCTTATCTCGTAAACTTATTTGTTATTTAATAGAGCGATCAAAGCATTGTACTATATTTTGACTGTTTTGGTTAGTCGTATTGTTTAAAAATTTATAATATTCCTATATATGCTTGTAGCTTGAGGCATTTGATTGGACTCACATCTGAATTAGATGGCGCTGTATTACAATATTATTTTAGTAGTTTGCACCAAAAATCTAAATATTATGATGTAATCGCAATCGCTTACAAATTACTTTTGCCGCCAGAGGTGGTGGCCAGATTTTCACCCCGATTGATGGCCGTATAATCTCAGGGGTAAATGTAAGTTTGCTTTTAATGAAGTGGAAGACGTTTTGGAAAATGGGTAAAGTGTGGTGCAAGTTATCGAAAAAGGATCAGTAAAGAGATCCCTGGGGAGAGCATTCACATAAGCATACATGGTGCAAATATTTGTTAATGATCATATCGTGCTATTATCTTAAACACTAAGCTTATCCGGATATTTTGATATTTATAATTGATACAGGAAACTCGAGCGCACGTCCGTGTCGCATTCCACCTGGAGCCGGTCGCGCCCTCGCTATACCACATCTCTCCAAGAAGTAATCGATACACATGGGTGATATTTTAACATGCTATTAAGATTTCAGTGCAGATTTCAATACGGGTGTGAAAATTTAAATACATCCAACAGAATAATAAGTAGCTTAATAAAAATATAAAGAAAATCTAGTTCTGAAATGCATATAAGCTGGCGCTAGGTAACCGTTGCTGGACATTTGGCACTGCATCGCAATGACCGTTAACCAACATGTTCATATTCATCTAAACATATCGTATTCACGCAAATATTGACTGAATACTGAACTTGTACAAAGTCGTCAAAGGCCTGGAAATACGTAGCAATGGGCGTAAAAGAGATACATCTGTATGAAAAATGAAATGTTTATGCCACCGTTTATATTATTGCCTAGAGTAAAGTAACTAAGTTCTTTAAATTAAACAGCTAACTTTACTAGACAATATTTGAGGTTAAGTTACATTATTTTAGTTAGTTCAGGAAAAACGACTAAAAATGATAACATTTTAATAACGTAAATATTTCGATAGCTGGGCGAGAAAGCTGATGGACAAAGCTCATTTAATCGGCATCAATCTTGCTTGGAATGTCCCTGAGAGCGTGTTTCCAGAGTCCATCCGAGGGCTGACGAAATTCCGCATAAGTCAGCAGGCTTGTTGCCAAGGTCTGACCGGAAGCGGATGAAATCCCGAGTCAGAAATCACGTGCGTTGTCATGCACCGGGTAGGCGGACGAAGACTAGAGTGCCCGAGCAAGACGGTGAACTGGACAGATGTTGCTGACAAGCGTGTCTAGAGCGTGGGCTTACAGTCAAATCCGCATGTTGATACTGACATAAATATGAGCGTTTTCTGCCCTAATAGAACTCTGGTTTGCGGAGTCTTCCTATATATTCCTTCCGGTCGGATTTGCCAAGGCGTCAAATAGACCGTGGGTAATGGCGCAAATTTAGCAGCAGGCGTGAATCTACTGGTCGATTGAGAGCGCAGTGCTATAATACATGTGATAAATTTTGTTAGGTTTTTCTTGTTTACCGTTAACGCATCTGCATTATTTTACTGAAAATATGTCTGCTAAGTATCAATAGTGTGCATTTATAAACCGATGATTAATTAAAGCAGCATTAATCTGCTTTCAGATTATTGCACAGAAATGTTATCTTATGCTGAGAAATTAAAGTGGATCATTCATCTATATTAATTAGTAACGAAATATTTTATTGCCGACAACAAAAGCCGTTTTTGTGAAAATCTCATAAGTTCATGCGTAATCCTTGTTTTCAAGTAAACATTTTGTAACTTATTATATACATACATTTAAATATAATTTTTGTGTCCAGGTTAGCGGTTTCTAAAATTTACCACAATTTTCAGAACGTTTAGTTTGAAATTGTCTCGATTTATCATGTTCAGTTTTGTTCAGAGAAAAAATTCACCTTATCCAGCAATTCGTGGAGAAGCTGAATTACGTTTTTCAATCGCTCATAATATTGATGCATTAGCATTTTTTGTAAATTAATGTAATGCTCCAGTTAACCCTATTCAAATGGAAGTTTCCAAGCCAATGACGAAAAGCTTTGCTGTAATCAGTTCATGTAGGCAATAGTAACACGGCTTGTAATGAATGAAGCAGCAGTTTACGCAAAGTTTTCTCTAATCAATTTGATGTATATTTGTACTTCATTTATCTACTGGTAAGTACTGCTGCTCATATTTTTGCAGAACTATTATTCTGAAAATGAACAGTATGGAGTTTGGCAAGTTCAATTCTCATTTTTACTGATTAACCACCCTATCATCATGCATTCAAATCCCCAAGCTCTTATGCTCATACAATGACTTGGTGAAAGTAAACATGTTGCACCTGGTGGCATTCACTGAACTGAAGATCTTACAATGCTTACTAGAAATGAGGCATGCGAATCTGCACATAGGTTCACACGCACCTGGTAGTAACGTAATGGTAAACCTGTTGCAACAATGTAACACAAAAACCCCTTCCAATAAAACCTCATAAGAGACGCAGCAACAATGTGAATAGCCAAGTTTCCGTGTTTGAATTAAATCAACCGTGAGCGAGGTCTTTGGATTTTCATATGGCTAAGCAAGCACAAATAATTATTGTACGCATTAATATGTTCCAATAGTCTATTATCCTGTTCAGAGGACTAAATATTGACATGCAAAGTTAAAAGTAGCTGGCCAAGTTATAAAAAACCTTTATAAATAGGTCTTTAGTGTTATTTGTTACAGATCCCTGAGATTTGGTCATTTATACGTGTACATTATTAAAACGCACAAAATTTAGGCCGGTAATAACCAATAGCACTTTTTATTAGAATACCAATAACGATTACTTACCAATGAGTTACACTCCTACTTAGCTCTAAATTGCGCCCTCATCAAGTCGAAACATAACGTAGCATTATTTTCTCGATGCACAACTGATTATAAGTGTGTTTGAGAAGAACATCTAATGTTGGCTATGCAAACACACAGTATTTATTTATGTATAAAAAACACTTTATACAAAAAAGCGAATTAGCAGCCGAATTTCGCAGGTGATGTTTAAAGTGATTGCCTTAGACAACAGACCAAAACATACGTGGGATAACAGAAACAAAAGCGTAATTTGATGTGACATATTTTTCAACTAGATTGTGGCGATTGACTGCTAAAGCATAAATAGTTCCTCTTTCTCCTCATTTGTTATCGTTATTTTTCATTATTTCGCTAGTTAAAACAAACAGAATGTTGTAAACTAAGTTACCAAAATTACACGGCAGTAGGGTAAGGTTAAGTAAGTTGATATACTACGGTTTGAAATCAAACAGTGTAATCGCCAATTGTATATATATTCTGCGTAGATATTTGATCACAGAAGTATTTGAGTATGCAGTATTCATTTATATAATTTTGTGAGAATAACTTTACTTAAGCAGACTATAAATCAAATTGCCTAAACACGTTTAAATATGGACGGAGAATTTCAAACATTATTTCGTTTCTTTGATATTGGATGTCAACGTATTTTATTATACTACGTTGATAGCAGTAGTAAAACTTTACTATCATTCAGTGTGACATGAATTAAAAGTAAATACTTCTTAACCTGTAACACTACGTAGTTTTGTTGGTTTCGTGGAACAGCCGTACCTAGCATACCAGAGAGTATAAAGCGCAAGCTTGGCAGCAGGATGCAGCCTTTAAAAGAAGTTCCAAAGCGGCACAGCAATTTGGTTCACAGCCAATGTTTCGACTTGCTTTTGTTGCCAAATGTTGCGCAAAGCTGAAACACTCCATAAAACGCAGGGTTGGACTCATGGTCAGGAGGGAAAAAACCATCAGTTTTAGTACTAAGTGGATTGTATTATGTGAAGCCTAAAGCAAAACGCTAGGATCAATATTTTGTTTTTGCGTTAATTTGGCACTTGCTGACTCAGGTGAGTCCAGCTAAAAACGCATGTCACTTGGCTCGCTAAAATGAGACGGAAATCCAAACTAGTATTTAATTCCTCAAAACCCCTGGTGAACTTTAAGCGCCTGCTGATAAATGGTTTGCATGGATAGATTCAGTGGAAGTGTTTCGCTTAAATCGATGATGTACCTTCCATAATAAAGCAAATCAAGAGCAAAAGAACTGTTTCACAAATTGCTAAAATGCCCGATAAATTTAGTTCTTATTTTCAACTTATACTAGCAATGTTTATTGCGAGCACAAGTTTTGCATCAGTGAATGAATTTGAGTCATGCTTTCAAAAAGACCCAAATAATATGGAGCAAATTTTATCGAGATAGTCCAATACATACACTGGCAGTCAAATAGCTGCATCCGGTTTGCTACATAATGTCCGTAATGCATCAAAATACTTTTTATCTTCGCCGGTCCCCTGGAAATATTGCTACAACACTCACGAGATTAATATTCAGCAGATTGTCAGGAAGCATTTTGTTCACCTGCCTAATACTTTCTGCCAAACCTTTGTGCTAGCATAATAAGCATCATCACGCCCGGCGGCGGTTTATTTAATAACATTGATGCAAGTTAACAAAGGTTCGGCTCTGTTATATTATAGAAATGAAAAAAAATGATGGAAAGTATCGAAAACTACATTGAAAACAGCCTCAGAGCAATTGCAATGAATTGCTACAATCCCAAGAGAAAATGTTGAAACATGTGTTTTTCTTTATGCCAAAACACCGATATCGAAAAATGCCCTTCATTATATAAAAATCAAGGAATGGTAACGGGAAATCGCGCTCATGTGAGACCAATTACAATAATATTATTTCGTATGCTTACACCGAACAGGCAGAAAAAATTTAAGGCGTTGGTTGCATTTACCCTCTAGACGATATGGATTTTAATTCATATAGCATGTAAGATGTAGTGACCATTTAAAATCAAAGCCACGAGTACGAACGATGGCATTGTGGGAAAGTTGTTGATTATATTGTTGCACTGCTTTTGGGAAGTAGAAAACGACAACGATATGCAATCAATTAAGTAGCTGGAGTTAACGTCCATGCAATGAAGTAAATTGAGATTCTGCCGTAACAGCGTTTTTTAATCCCTGGGTTTGTTATTAGAGGAACCGAGGCAAAAATTTTCTGAGAGATATTTTAGTTATTATAGAATTTACTAAAACAGAAGCTTGCATAGTTACTTGGAATAGACACGGCCATAACGTCAGGGTAAACATTTTAGACAATGGACATGTTAAAAACAAATAACATGCGAAAATTATCACTACTGACATTTTGCAATCTAATGTTAACGATTAGAACGCACTTTTTGTGCACTCTACAAATATTAGTACGTATGCTTACCTTTTCGTCTGAACAAACACCATATGTGTTGATTGTGAGAATACTCGCACTCTTTCCTTCCGATTTACGTCCTATCATTTCATGTTACATCCATACTTCATAACCCAAAAAGCTAGCAGACTTTTAAAACCAGTAAGGTTTGCGCTTTAACTTGCACGGTTAAAATTGAACCTTAGAGATCTGCAACAATTGGTGCAGTGTTTTTGAAAAAGATATTAGCTCAACCCTGTTGAACTACATCCGCCGCAAATCCAGGCAACACCTTTGACATTTCACTGTGCATCGTTGGGTCCACACTTCGTAGACGGTGCAACCCGGCAACACTTCCGTGTCAAAGCATTTCGATAGCAGGTACATAATATTGAATACCAAAGATATGGAACTGTTTGGTGTACGTCATAGATAATGCTATTGCGCAGAAACGTAGCAACATTTTCTGCGCTTTGTCAGTAAATTCAGCTGCGTGACATGTGGTTCAAGTTTAATGTGTTCCGTAATACTGGAATCCGTAATGTTTACAGTAATTACTTGAAGTGCCTCACTAAATATATTTGATTATTTTCTCTTTCACACTATTCCAATATCTCCCAAATCGACACTTAAACCTTGGAGGGCAAACCACTATTTCATATACGGCACTAAGATGAATAACTCCTTTCTGTGAGTATATGTTTTTGCGCGCACGTAAGGTTGTGGCCTCAACGTGGATTATGGATTTGGATGCAGAGTCCGTCGCGAAATTATTGGGTCAAATATATATAGATGATGCATCGGTTATCGTGTGATATAATCCGTAAATTGGGGATTGATCTAGTGGATACATATTAAGCTTGTACAATTATGCGCATCTCACCTCAATTGAATGGAACAAAGACGAGTGATCTTTACTCGAGAATCGGTCTCATAAATTATAAGACGAGCCATGTGGCAATCTCGTTGGACAAAGTATAAACTCTAAGTTTGATCGCCGATTTCTTCATCTTAGTATTTCTGTAAACGAAACCAAATCGGCCGACGAAGCTGAAGGATATTAGTGGATGTAAATCAGGAAGACAATATGTATCATAGAAGTGCAATGGCGTACTTGGCTAACTCAAGGATTCCAAGCACTGCCGACAATTATCCTTCAAAATACAGTTCATTGCAATACACAAAAATCAGTATAAGCTTTTTGTAAGGAGTCCTAACAATTACATTTGATATTGCCCAACAACATTTCCGTGGCCGTCACTAAATCAAATGGTGTGAACTCAGAGTACTTACAGCCATAACTCATAGAGATTGACCGAAGGTTGGTAAGTTCAAATTAGCAACATATGTACTAAGTATGAATCTTCGCTATTACCGGCAATGCCTAGGTGATATTCATAGTTGCCCTAGCACCAGGTCAAAACTGAAAAGCGAAATAGAAGACCGTTATATGTAACGTTCCAAACACGTACTTCTTCATAATTTACACTTATTGTCAACACACATTATTTAATGTGAGTAATTATTTGGCCCTTGGGGTTTTCACAATGAGAATTCGGCCATATAACAGTAAGCAAAATATACCCTACTTACATTTCTTAAAATATGTAATGGCGGTAGCAATGTAATATAATTATTAGAATGCATTTACACTCTATATTATGATTTATAGTGTACTGGCATAGTTACCAGTTCACTTATGTATAGGAGTATATAACACCTTTAAAATTATACCTCGGAACACGTTAGTCAAGAATTCCCCCACTTGCCACTTTTTTAATTGTGTAGGACAATATATCATGCGTGACGTCAAAATGCTACAGAGACATGCATTATATTTAACGACACATTATTGTATCGTACTAATGAGCAATGCTGTATTTTACATTGCAATATTATCGATCGTGTTAAATTAAGGCACACTTATTATAGGAACGCAAAGCCGTAGATACCAAGAATAATCACCTAATATTCAAACGAATCAGTCATTTCAGGATCACGTCCTCCATTGTACTTTGTGAAGCAAGTTGAACGGAGTGAATCCTTCAGATTTGTACATTTCACTTTTGTGAGATGTAGTGCAGCCAAGCATCTGCAGTCAATTAATTAGCTGCCGTCTAAAGCTAGACCACAATATAGCTTTTTCAATAGTTGCAAACTAGTTTTATCCTTAGATCTGATGTAACGGCATATGCTTACGTGGTAAGTCACATCAAGCTAATATGATTAAGTCAGGAAAATGCAGCGCATGCTTAAAGCTGCGCACAATGTTGAATAATATTAATACGATTCCGTTTTATCAAATTTTGTTTAGCAAACTGCTATGGCCATTGTTACTTTATATTATTGGTCGGAAGTGAAATAAAATTAGAGTCATATATTTCTCCTAAGAAAAATTATTACGCACAATCTCCAGTTAGTATACTTGATAATAATCAGACATATGTTTCTGACTACTTTTACTATTGCTGCCTCACAACATATATCCACGGTCATCTCCAGCTTTAACTAGCTAATGTTTAATTGAGCAATTAGAAAAATAATTATGTCAATGCTGCCTTTAGTCTAATGCTTCCAAAGTCACGTTATTTGTCTTAGGTTGAAGTAATGAACTTTAAGTTAATTAGATTCTCACATTATGTTGAAACTAATTAACTGCTATATATACAAATATATATTAACAACGACCTATAACGTTGGCTTCTTGTGGTAGTAATGTATTGGAATTTTAATAGCTTAAATAGTATTTTATAATAATTGCGGAAAATAACCAAAAACAGCATTTTACATATTGCAAGAGAAAGAACAACACCAGTCAGCAATTTATATCGATTTGACACCAAACTGATATATTGACATTCTAATGGCTCAACATAAAACGTAATTTAATTACGTCATATCATAACATTACCCAGCTGCAAAAATGTTGGGCACAGATAACTTAATGAATACAATAAGCAGAATGATGTTAAAAGAGCTTCAAAGATAACCTTCAAAATTATATCCTGCACATGTAAAATGTGCACACTAAATTGTATATCAGTGATTAATGGAAATATGTTAGTCCTTATTTCTTACTCCTTGGATTACCTAATATGAATTTCGACTGCGACAGACCAACGCATTTAAGAAAGAATTGATTTGAATCAAGTTATTCTCCTCTTGATCTGTGTGACAACAAACATCGCGGACAGTTACTTAGATGTTTGCTACAAAATATGCAGTCCGCGCTCGAACAGATTCGTCCTGGTTTAATGCGGAAAATGAAATATCATTTACCTAATATGTATATATATAGGATTCCTTTTAAAAAATCTAAGCTTGAAAGCCTAAGAATATATCATAAGCTGCGTCCCACTAGTCAAATTATTGTGATTGTTTTTAGTGAACGACTGTAATAATTTACCTGAACCGGAAAAAATAGACGGACCTGCTGTTATATTCCCAGATAAATGTAGTAGTATTCGTTAGCCCTTATTTGTCGATTAAACTGAGTGTGTGTAAAATAAGCTGTGTCATTTTGCGTAGTGATCAACAGAGAATCTCAGAGAACAGTAGACAGTTGTATAAATAGATATAATTAGCAGGTTATAGCGGAACAAATATTACGGTAACTCGGACAAAATTTATTATCAAAGTTGCGTTTGAGATGAAAGATCTCATGGTATGGCAAATAAACTTTATGTTGCAAAGTAGCTTTGAATAAACCGGAAATGTGCAACACCTAAGTAATGGAACTTAGGTGTGTGTTTTCAAAGATACTCGGTGTGATTTAACATTAAAAAGTAAGAGGTAAGAAGCAAGATAATAGTCTTTGCATTGAGCAATGCCTAGGCGGCAGTGTAATCGGACGTTTGCTGTTCAAAATTAGTATCTTACAAGCGTGCTCTTTAATAGTTTCGCGGTCATACATTGAGATTATCAACAGACTACAAGAAGTGTTCTTTCATAGGTTTTTAATTTTTTTGCTCATTAAATTTCTGAGTGATTACTTGTTAACTGTCGCCCAAATAAACTAGCAACATTTCATTAAAAGCCAAGTTGCTTTCCTTCACTTTTCATCAAACATTTTACTATCTAGAACTTATTAAACATGATCCATTATTGTTTAGTTACACAAATTTCAACTGCACAATATGTTGACAAAATCTATAACCTTTACTTCAATGGAGGACTAAAATATGCACTCTCTAAAATTAATCATTCAACAGTGAACGAATATTGTATAGTTTGCCTGTGCAATTACATAGGTTTCCTCTTATGTTTTCACAACCGAAATTACTCAGAATTCTACAGTGGCAAACTTTGCATGATAATTATGCCACATAGTTCCTGGCAAATAACGGTACTAAAACTGCGATGAAAGCTATTTACATAACGCCTGTGGTAATCTGGGTAATATTAATAATAGCGAAATATTAAAACCAAAAATCTTCATATTCTTAGTGGCCAAGCTCTTAGTCGATCCACCACGCATGCAAATAAGACCATCTGCGTATAATGATTAGAAATCTTCTTTTCCTTTTGTTTGTGTGTTCTATGTTTCTTCGCTCTCTTATGTACTCATTAATTTTACATGACTATATGTATAATGGTGACTTAATTAGTTTTATCACAATAATTGTTGCGTGCCCTAACCAGCAGTAATAAAGCGTTCTTTAAGATATATTTTGTAGATGAAGAGGATAGCATTTAACTACGAAATTGTGTTACGCGGCAGACCAAATGCAGGTAGAAATTTGTGATTTTGCTTTTATGGTTAGATCTATTTGTTCTCCTTTGTTTAGCATCTGATCTAGAGGTTTATGACTAAAAGGTTCGTGTTATCAATTTGGTGCTTTAAATATGCATGCTACTCATGTTAGAAACTTACTCCACTGTTCATCGCGGCAATTAAAACCAAATATAACAACTTGCATAAACACCATCAAGCAATGAGCATTATTTTTAATATGACTTATCTTCCAGAAATAAACCTACTTCTAGATTTCTACTGCCGTTTGAATCAGATATGTAGTACGTACACCTCTCCATACTGAAGGAAAATTTGAAAGCACATTCCTTTTGTGCTCCAATGTCAAATAAATTTTCTTGTATTTTTATTAAACCATTCGTAACTGCTTTTCCAAAATTCACATAAGTGAATCTGTATAGAAAACTGCCTTAATCAATAAACAAGTTTGCTAAAGAGAACATCATTTTCTTTCTGGTAAAAAATAAAATTGCAGGGTTTCGGACCTAAAACAGCGTGCTGCATGATAAGCTTCACCCCACTAATTAATACATTCAACTTGCAGATATATTTTGTGACTAAATTTGCAGTCATGCATAGCCACAGTTTTTGATCAACTAGTTATAATTAGTGTCAAATTATTATTTTGCAGGCAAAATAACATTGATTTTAAACAGCAAATAGCATTCATCATAGGCGAGGGCCTGGTCTAGTACATAGTAAATATATGCTGTACACTGTACACATTGGTCTCTTCACTTTATTTATGATGTAAGCAATTCTAGCTAGGTATGAATAATATATACCTGATGTTAAATTACGATTTCCTGTTCGCTTTTCATACTGATCTACGTGCCTTGACTTAGTGAGATTGCACTGATTTAAAAACAATCTTAGCGCTTCTTGTGACGTTTGAATATTTCATGTGGGTCGGTCAACTGATGCAAGATATCTGCTAGGTATCAATCACTGTGTATTTAAATGATGCATTCTAGCTTATATGTTGTTCATATTATTTAACTCTGCTGAAAATAAATATGATTACGGTTCTGGTCTTAATATGTTTCTCAAAATTATTGCCAAGAACATTCCGAATTAATACATCCATGTATTCACCGCTGTACTTAGCTAACATACTTGAGTTAGCATAATACATTCCTAGTCTAATTCTTGACCAATTCCTATATCTTCAAACCAAATCTAATTTTTGGATTATTTGCAGGAGAAGGTGTAGTAAGCCACTGTCTAAAATTGGGCGTTTCAAGAAAAGCATTAAGATAAAACGAAACCCTAATCGTAGCACATTCATTGATATTTAAATATCCGTTGTGCGACTGAATGCGAAACAAAAGTTGTATTAACTTGAATATATAAAGCCCGCTAGTTAAAAGTGAAGATATTCGACAAAATTGAACTATGGTTTTAGCAAAGTAGATTGTGATAGCGCAAAAGTTATTTAAGCTATGAATCTTTGTATACTACTATGCTATTTTTTTGCAAATAGGCAACTTCTTTTCACAAATTTATGAGCTGAATATATATTAAAACGCTGTGTTTGCAACTCGGCATTTGTTAAGTAATTCTGACCTAATTATTTGCACCTGTTGTGTAATTACAAATGTGATATAGGACAAATAAACCCATACCCTCTAGAGGCGTGATGAGTTTAACATGAAAAACAACAATATTATATATTGGATTATTTTGTTTAACTTTTTGTGTGTAGCTGAAATTAATTTTCTAGCAGAGTAAAAAGAAAAAAATAGCACGGTAGTGCAAATCTTTTTGGTGCACAATCGTTTAATCTCCTCTTCTCTAAAAGTGATCAACCAAGTACTGCTGTGAAATATATAAAGGTTTCGACAACTGAGTTGCTAAATCCTTGTGTTTTTGTTTGTAGATAATTGTGAGCTACATGTGGCTCAAGCGCATCTTAAATAAGCTACTTTCCAAATTTACGATAGGGCGGACCGAAGGTCGTAGTTTGAATGTATTCCTGGCCGATTTTGGTAGTATCTTCAAATGGTAACTATTTAAACTTTAAGCTTGATAGAGGAAAGCCAGGAGATTTTCGAAGGATTATTCAAGTGCTCAACCATTCCCTAAACTCATGGGTCCAAAAATATTAAGCTGCACATGCATAATTTGCATCACATGGCTTGCAACTTAGAGGAAACCAAGGCAAACTAAGCATGTCGCACGGAATAGTAAGCGAACATTTAACTATTGGTTAACATGCTCTAGAAGTGTGGCATTCTCTTATCCGTCGGCGATTTTGGATGGACTTGTGTCCCCAAAGTCAATACAAATCGCACAACATGGTGTGATCTATGATAATATCAAGAAAACGAGGCAAACAACACATCCTTGTCTAATCGTAATTATTCCCAATACCAATATTCACAACACTTTAGGAGGTATTGGATTCAATCGTCTACCGAAATCAAAAGGAGGCAGCAGTCTACTGAGGTGAAACCGGTTGTACAAGAAATTTGAGATTAGAATAGGACGTTGATAAGGAAAAGAGATTAATAGACTAATCATCCATTTTGTTTTAGAAGTTATAATGGGGAAACGTAACGGGGAAAACGTAATTAAGTGCTACTAAATGCATGATGGCTTAATAGTTATCCCCGCCCTAGTACAGCACATCATAATTTGGGTGGGCCAGGATCCAAAGTATGCATGTTATTAAACAAAAACACAAAGGCATAAAATGGCTATGGTCAAGATAAGTTTGATATATTTTATAGCGTTTCTCCAGCTAGAGGGTTATGCAAGAAAATAAAAGCGAATTAAGTAAATAAAAAGCAAGGTGCTTAAAACAGCAAAACCTCTTAATGTTTACCCTGGATAAATCTGCACTGACCATATAGTCGTTTGTTTAAAAATTCATTAGTGAGAAGCAGCAAAATATTAACAAATATTAGGTATATCAAACTCTGTATATACTTCGTAAAACCAAAGCAGGTAAAATAGTCTTACCATCGAAAGGTGCCGGCTGCGATAGGTGTTCTCATACATATTTAGCTACGATGTTGACAAATTTGTAGACCGTATAATGCATAATGTACATGAAGTGAACCACTAGGTCAAGCAGCAGAACGTGTGAACCGCTCTACTAGTGTAAAGTAATTTGATGGTTGCCCGACCGTAAACACTGCAATCAAATAACGCATTTTGATTTTATTACGTTTCATCAGATGGAGTTAGCAGACATCGAACCCGGGACCATTTGTGAAGCTAGTTATGATCCCTAACCCTAGGCCTACGGGTCAGGACCGCCTTCGTTTGGAACATGAGATACTGTTTGGATTTGTGGGTTATTTTGAAATACATGTTATGTGGATGGATGGCGACGCGCCATCTCAATGTTAACCAGGATTCCTCTGAACTGGACCCTGGTCTTTCGATCACGTGGACAATAACTGATGCAAATAGAACTATCGTTCTGCAAAAGAATGACGAGCAAAAGTGTGAGAACAAGGGAAGCAGTCTTGGCTGACATGGGAAAACTGCTCTACGAACTATATGCAAACGAATGCCGGAATAAGTCTTGATAATGCGGCTGGATCGAACAGACAGAGAAGCCGTTTTGCCTGACGTTATGCTAGAGTGGGAGAGTAGGTACCGCTTGAACGCCACAACCAGCGTTATCTGCGGACAGGAATTAGATGCCTAAATGCACCAACTGTGTTTTCATAAATAGGAAGTAATGTTATGAAGTGAGTCCTGATGAAAGGGCGGATATAGGCACGAATGTATTAAATAATATTCCACTATATCTTACAGTTTGGTGCTGTCTGCATACTTGTTATTCTGGTTGCAAAGCAATCACTAGCTCTCTATTTGCGACGATTTATTGTATAATACCGACATCATAATATGTTAGCACTTCAGCAGTTGTTGAGATTCCAGTAAGCGAAAATAGCAAAAGTCAAATGAATTAAACCTTAAACTCGTAAATCTTATCCAGAACCAATTTGCGAAGAGAACTCTGTGGGTCGAGTTATGTGGTACACACAGTCAGTCATCTGTCTAAACGCATTGCGGAACACTGCCCATCGGCATTGCGAAAAGGCATCGTATCTCGCCCAAACAGTACCATCTTACGACATCAGGTGTAAAACGGACACAAAAATAGAACAACAGATATCTTCCAAGTACTTTATGCAGTGTTGCAACGGTGCACTAAAGCTTTTAGGAAGCACATATTAGGTCAGTGTAAACGATCGCTATTAGTGTAACTCAAACGGAATCATGCAAACAGAAGGCTTTAATTTTAGGGTTTCTTCTACCTTTGCCCTAGTTACCTTACCAACATTTAAAACTTTGTGCGTTTGTCATTCCCCCGAGCAACCAACACGTGCTCTGTCACATGTGCTTTTAGGCGATTTCTTGATTAAACATTTGAGTTTCTTTTTGTCGCGATTCCAATTTTCTCACATATTTGGCCTCATCACTTATGTGTGCTCTGACCTTCCATTTTATAATTGCAAATGTCTGATGAGATGAGTAGAAAAGATAGTCTTCGTAAAACTTTAAGCTGCTGATGCGAATAAACTATAAGTTTGTTAAGGCTCAGGAATTCCACAGCTTCGAATTCGGATCACATAACAATATCTGACAATTTTTCGCCTACTTAGTGAATTTGCAAACAAACACATACTCACTGTTTCGTTACATTTCAAAATTAAGTACCCCAGTCTGGGATCATCTAAAAATTATTTGATCAAATCTCTCCTATTTTACAATGTCCATTTCAAGCTTTGACATGTACATGGTCCGGTCGCGGCGAAATGAAATGGTATACAGGAAAACTACAGTGGATTTACACCAGGGAGATAATGTAGCGGCATCCGTTCAAATCATGCCTGAAGCAGATGCGTCCTTGTGGACAGTCATAGAACACCAGAGCCTACATAGGGACTATGCACTGCTTGCGCTGCACCACCCATGGTTCCATCCAGAGAAAATATATCCAACATAGACCCGATGGAATGACACTGGGCAGCACTTGACTTATAGACACAATACATTATCAGAGTCAGCCCACAAAATTTCCTAAATAATTTTGTTATTATAAACACCAGTTGTGAGCAGTGCAGAATGCTAGGCCGTAGCCCGTTCCACATTGGATGCATGTAACCCATTTTGAACCTAGCGCGATCACGAGTATCGTGCATCCTGTCCACCACAAGAATGATTAACAGCCCGCTGGGGCCAGAAACTGAGGTAGATTGTAATATTTTGGCATACATTTTATCGACATTTTCATCAAGCGTCAAACATATCGAGGAAAACACTCATCAACCAAGACCTGATATTCAAGAACCTAAGGACGCAGATACACGAATGTTCCATCTGCATCCATACGGTAGCATACATACCACATGGACTGTATTATTTGCCTTGGTTACTAAATGGAACAGAATTGGCTGCGACTTATTACCAAGTGCTGCGTCAATGAGGATCAAATAATCCGCTTTATAATCATATTTTTGACGTTTGCCGCATGTAACCATACTAGTGACTTAACAGTCAGGCTAGGCTCAGACACTCGAACATATGTTCTACATCACTATGCACTTGACACCGATATGTTATAATAAACCGGCCTCTGTCGTTTCCGAAACTGGCTTTTTTAACTTACAATAGTGATTTCCTCCGCAAGTAAGCAATGACATTTTGTTAATCACCTGATATGCTCGCCAATCGGATTTACTTTTTTTCCAACATTTATACGCAGTGTAACTTGTGATAACCTCACCTTGAGTAGCATATATGCAAGTTACTATCCGTAGGATGTTTTGCCATAAGCACACCAATGACTGACTGCTGAAGAGATTGAGGATATCATGTTGAGCAGTTAAGGGCGCATAAAGGACCGGAGCAGTTATCGAACACGTAGCGGCCTACCTTATACGAACCATTTAAGGTGTGTCAGCGGACAGATCCGGGGATATTGAACACCAAATACCTCTAAATACATCGTTACCAATACCTAGGCAAAATGGCATTGTACCGTGGAGCAGTTGGGTCCAGCTCCAAGCATAGCTTGTGCTTAACACGAACATTAATGTACTATGATATTTAAGCATTACTTTAATCGAGTATCTGCAATCA
This sequence comes from Dicrocoelium dendriticum, assembly GCA_944474145.2. Lineage (NCBI taxonomy): Eukaryota > Metazoa > Platyhelminthes > Trematoda > Plagiorchiida > Dicrocoeliidae > Dicrocoelium > Dicrocoelium dendriticum. Next base: position 17,690,193 of record OX104070.1, read on the forward strand.
TTAATCTCAGAAAAGCTTTGGATGTTTTAGCAAACTTTCTAAATAAATGCAATGTAAGTAGATGTATATCGAACGCAAATACGCTTGTTCTGTCGTTCTACGGTTTGTAGCTTTAAGATTAGAGAATATGCAAACTTGCAAACACTCATGGCTTTCACTGTTTACATTGTCCATTGAAGGTAGAGTCTAAAGAGAAGTCGCAAATAGGTCCATTCACAAGAGAAGCAACTGTGTCTTAGCAACCCAATAATCTGCAAGCGCCAGGGAGTTCAAATTGGAACAGTCCTGTCCAAGCACCACGCACATATAGGTATTCAAACACAGCTAAAAAAATTACCTCATTCTGAGGATTGACGGCGATTGCTGTAGAACTGCATTCTCGCTGCCTTGAGACATTGAGACAGCTCGCATGATTGATAACTATTATCCGTAATGAAAGGCGGAGATGTTCTGTACATATCGTCTTTTAACGTGATTGCCTCAAACCTACTTCTTCTGTTGCTTGCATCTTTACATAAGTCAAACGTTTTACTAGCTCAAACAAATTGCTCCAAGGTAGAAAAACCAAATTACTATATAAGGCTTTTACTGCTCTCTGGAATCCAGGTTTGAATTATCAGTTTGTGCTAGGATGAATTTCGAAACATTTGTTACACTGCTATACTATTAGTTTCGCGCTATAATTCTAAAGGATTTCCTCGTCCGTACGACCTTGCTAAAGGTACGCTTCGAAACTTCTTGAATCCGAAAAATATTCCTCGTTTATTAAAAAAAGGAGGAGTTACCATTTGCCTAGAAATCCTTAGCTGATAGTTGTTAAAAATTTTATAATAACTCTTTTAACTACCCTTACATTTTATGGTAATGTTTAGATTCGGGTAGAGTATGAAATATTAACAAGCGTTATGCCATTAATCGCGTCATAATACCCAAAAGAATTCAACCATGTACATAGGGACGTCTTAGGTTTCCCATCAAAATTTCATATTGGGCGACCTTGAGAAAATGTGTAAAATAATTAATATTTATCTAGAATGAATGAGATCAAAAATTGGCCATTCCGCTTACTTAGCTATATCGTCATTCCTAGTTATTACTTTGTCCAGCACAAAGCGTACACAGGCTCGTTTATTTTGCGGCCCATCTATTTTGTAATCCTTAACCCATAATATGATAAAATGCGTTTATGTAGCTTTATGTTTACTAAAATCTGGTGATTTTAATGCAATCTAGTGCAAAACTTAACAAAAGCATAAAGGAATGCGCTGATCTGATAAACCTATCCATTAACCATATAAACAAGAATTATGAACACAAAAGGAGAATAGAAAATCGTGAAAATAAAATGCAGTAAACGCAGGAAGCGATTTAATTTAGTTACAATTAATTAACAATTTAAATACAAGTGGAAGAATGGTACTACCTAAGAAATGGTTTTCTTATGATGTTCCCTTTTATACATATGTGAATAGACGGCAACCTTGTTCGCGGATTGAAGCGCAGTGCGACCATGTATTGTGATTTACTCGTACTACGATGTAGCTTACAATATAGAATTGGCTACACTTTCTAATAGGAGTCCAAGCAAGGTACCTAATCAACTAGCAAGCTAAATATAGGAAGTTATTCATAGGAGAGCATCAACAAACTTAAGCTAAGCCAAGTGTTTACGTAGTACTTCCTGCTTAACGCGCATGTGCGAAACTGCAAGAAAAATAACATTGTGAATGTTTCCATCACATATGCAAAATGAATTTATGAAGAAAAGCTGAATGGCTTTTAGCCTTCCCTACATAGGAATGGCTACCTGCAAGCTCAAGAAATAAATGAGTTAATTATTTATTGATAATTGTTAGTAATGCAGATGGAGTTTACATCATGGAATATAACGTGAGGAATATTTTGGATTAATCATGTCATTAAGAAGTAAGTATATTTCCCAAGCTCCGACCACGCAATAGTTCCAAGTTTGCTTTATATAATAAACTTTAATAATTGGTAAAGCTAGCTAACCATGGTCCTGTGCTATGCGCCCTACAAAATTGAAAATGCTCTAGGCTTTATCCAATATACCTTTCCTGTATTATTTTAGCGGCAGTTAGATTATTAAAATCATTGGGATGCATTCCGTGACAAATTTGCCTGCTTACCTGCTGGTAGGCGCTTTAATAAAGGAGCAACAATTCGAGGAAATTAATTAGAGTTTTTTATGTTTGCTATAAAACATACCAAGTAGAGAATAAAAAGATACCGTTGCACCGACCATGAGGTTTTTTCTAGGAACGGTAATAGCAATCGTTTAGCGTCCGATTTGTATGCGCGCAGTACCAAATTTGATGTACGGTGATGTACCCCACTCATTTTGGACAAAAATCAATAAGCAAGCAGACGTCTTTCCTCTTCTATCGTCTCTCAAAGTACAGCACAACTATATTCTGCAAAGAAAATGCGCTACGTTTTTCATGGACAGGATTATAGAAAAGGTTAATTTCAATGCACGGCTCACGAGGAAAGTTTAGCTGCAAATTTCAATTACAGTGTGTGATCAGGCTGCAAACGTATATTTGGTAAACAGCTCAACTAACAAACAATCAGGGTAAAAGATAATCTCATACTGGCCGATATTAAACGGTAAGGTTTGAAATATAACTTTAATGATTAGCAAATTTTCTAACGAGATCCTTATTAAATTGGGTAGCCAAATAGTTAAATCATATCCAAATTTATCGTACATAATTTTATCCCAAACAACTGCAAATTCTCATTCGTAAAAAAGCGTTTTATTATTTCCGATTAAAAATATAGCTTTTATAAGGCTGTTGTGAGAACAGGCCAATTAAAATGTTTTAATCGCCGAAAATTAATATCCCACGGTAGGCATCATTTGACATTTGAATAAATGTACCTTTACGATTAGGCAGATTTAAACAGCGAAACTGTGTTTATACACTTTTGCACAAAGCGCAATGTGCAGGAGCTGAAAACTACTAAATATTTATATATTTTATTAGAGAGAATTTTTAGAGTCACTGTACGCTTTCCTATACTGATTACACAATTTGCAGGATTCCCAAGAACGATGAAAATGATCTTGCATTTTTATGAGCAAATTAGCAGCAAGGTAGTAAATTAGGCTGCGTATTAGGCAAACTCCTATTGTAAAATATGAATATGATATATATAGGTAAAATATATATATATATGTGAATATTTTGTATATAATTTGCAGGGAATTCGATTTCAACATTGTTGAAAATGCAACTAACTGCAAAGTAACGTACTTGTCGCTAACCTAATCAATTTTGTAGCGCTATGCATATTTTACAAGTGATGCGGATATTTTTAGACAAGCGCAATGATTCTGAGCTTAATTCCGGATATGTGCGACGTTGCAAACAGCTAATTTTGGTTACGTTTGCACTGAAACCTTGAACGAACTGAATCAGTTAAACAGGCTTGATTAATTTAGAGGAAATGTCTTTATTAATAGATAAGTAAACTTAGGCACTTAAACATTGACCAAGAAGTGAATCTTTATACCTCACTGAACACCAGGAATTTTTAATCCCGAAAACCAAATAGCATTTGATAGTATGATTTAATCTCTAGTTATTACTCACCAACATTAAAATTATCGGTTTATTGAGGAAAATCTATGAGGCAAGTACCATTTTAAAATTGGTCCTGTGCAGACAGGTGCAAAGCAGAAAATGTTAAAATGCTAACAATTATTCGCGAATGCTTCAGACGTATGTCACACGTTAGACAGCAGATAGCTTGTCCCTTTCATACAGAGCATTATTGAGTTTACTTGATTATGCCAGAAACCACTGTCAGAGTGACGAATTAGGTTAATACCGTTCGGCCAGGGTCACATGCGTTATTGAAAAGCTTATTTTTGCAGATATACGAATAGCCGCAATGTGCTGATCAAAATGACATATATTGTGCGAGCATTCATAGACGGAGAGTTTATGAAAGGAGAATGCTAAAATAGTACACATTGCTACAGGCTCTATAAAAACCTTGCTCACTATAATGTATACAACGTCTTCAAGTCTGACGTGGGACAAGCATTGCAAGCTTTCTTCATATATAATTCTAACGGAGGAACCATTAGTTAGGTTTTTGTACTGCTTGTTTCACTTTATCTTAATTCACCGAAGTTAACAAGCCACCGCGTACATTAATCTCTCTATAATTTTGAGCCGTTAATGTGAATACCCGATGAGAATAATCGAAAAGTATATCCTTGCACATTTTACCCATATTATCTTTTGTTCAGAGAGAATTGTTAAATTACAGTAAATGCATTTCTAAAGTTAAACCAGGAATTTGTTTCATATAAGTGTAAACAAATTCCGCCTGTCAAATTGCAGTGACACCGTTGGCTAAACACATAGTACAACGATCCTTAATGAGGTGCCATTTAAGGAGCAGCATAAATAAAACATGTTATATTGCAAATCCACTGATATTAATAGATTTTTAAGAGTAAACCAGATGCGGCTGTTTGTCCTTGCTGCATAACGAAACACACAATATGGTGACGAATATATATAACAGGTTCCATTACTAGAAATGCTTTCCTTATCAACGGTCATTTTCTTGTTACGTGCTCAGCAATTGTATCACCTTTACTAAAACGCTGAATAAAGTATGCATTCTTTTCAACAACATGCTCAGTGTCCACTTTTATATTGTGGTGTGTGTTGTGCTGCATGAGTCTATCCAGATAACCAAATTATTTTCATTGTTTTAAGTATCACCCGAACAGATATGTTAATCCTGCTAATGTTGGGATGTAAGTAAGAAATGCGAAACCACGGAAATTTGTCAAATGAAATTTCAAATGTGATCTGCCATTTCTCATTTGTAAATAACCACCAGTTTGTCTACTCAAGTGCACATCCAGAAATGAGTGCTGGATAATTTGTTCGTTCAAAGTTAAATTGGTTGCTGGATGTGCATTGTTACCCTATACCTTTATGTGATCTAAGCTTAAATCTTTTATAGGCAAACAAACGAAATCGTCTATACATCCCTAATACTGATCGTTGCGGCTTAAAAATGGACCTCTGGCGATCAGTTACTTTTGCATTTAAATGGAGTTTCCTGCTTTGTCTTCAACCTGTTAATGAGCATTTGGTTTTAACTAGCTTAACTTCTAGATTCTCTCTTGTATTTCGTTCCACTTTCTCTCTTTAGTTCGATGCGTTTGCATTGGTCATAGATGTTCGGCGGTTTGCTTGATATCTGCTGATCGGAATGGTTTCATATGGAATGCGTTTGAACCTAGATGCATAATGCCCAGCTATGAAAATTTGGAAAACTTAGGATTGACCGAAATGCCGATCGAGTGTTTTCGTAACTGACTAATGCTCTCAATAGATTTGCTGCCTTTTTGTCCACTTCACACCCAATTGCTCATCATCTACTTTAGCTATATAAAAATAGCGGTCACAATGAGGACCCTTATTGCAACTTCATCATTCTGTCGGTAATATATGACGTTGAAAACATTGTAGGTGTGCCTCATCAACTACTACGTAATGTTGGTAAATGGTATCCTAGATGAATATTCTTTTTGTGCATGAAGTTAAGCTAGTATAATAAAAAAGATAACTTACATTTAGTACAAATATTTATTGTTTTTCTTAATCGTAAAGTGATGAACTGTGAACAGTGTTTTATAGGTGTGGATAAGTCCTGCTTTGCAACCCAATTTTTAGTCTGGTAGGAGCGAACAAAATAATGCCACGTAACCAATATCGATCAAATCGTTATTTAATTGGCCCAGAGTTTCGGCTAACCGGTGTTTTCTTCTTGAACAACCTAGATAACAGAAGTACACATTATAGTTAAATACTTTTCTGCCCATGACTTCTCAGGATATATGTTCTAACAGACTTCCAATCTGGCCAGTATTTGGAACTAACATTTTGGACAGTTATCATGTTTTAGCTCCGTCTTATCCCATTTGTCATTTGCTCCTGTTTAAAAAATATGTTTCTTAATAGCGAAGCTGTGTCATTTGCGACGCGCATTCATTTAAATCTCGTAAGAATACAGCAATATATATATTTCGCATACATACTGTAATTCCTTTGTTAATATTTAGCTCCTCTACAGCGGTCAAACTTTAACGTTTCCCAGTCCATTTTAATTCCTGAGATAATTTTGCTCTTGATAACAACAAGTGAGGAACTAAGATTTGCAGTTTATAACAGCTTAGCTGGTAGTGCATCTGTATTAATGTTTGAGATAAGATTTCCCTTGACGCATAGCACAACCATTTTTGAACTACATGACAGTAATTAAAGCAATTCATGTGAAAGGATAAACATTGAATAATTTGGAACATACGTATGGGTCGGCGGTTTTATAGCCCTGATAGAACCTGCCAAACATAGTCATTTGTACTGCACTCTTCTGTCTATGTTTTATGAGCCTGAATCAAAAAGCTGCTTTTACGCTTGGGTAGCCGCATAAGCAATATATTTTCTATGGGTAAAGTTAAGTAAATCCGAGGACCAAACTTTGAAAACAGCATCAGATTATTTACCTATGCTTAGCTTACTAACGGTAATCTTTGTATTAACTTATTAAAATAATTTAAACGTGAGTTAAAGTTGTAGGAAGATATTGCATATTTGCGTTTTAGGAATCATAAGAAAGGTCGTTTTATACATTACAGGTACAAGACTGTCCCGTATTGTCGCACATTCTTTCACTAGAGTGTTCTGCGTTTTCGCTCAGTTGAATCATCCGCACAACACATGATCCTACCTTATTTGTCCTGCTCGTACATCTGCAACCAATTAACAAAATGCGATAAAATTAGTGTCAGTGATTCCAAAATATACCTTTCATAGTGAAATCCAGGATCGGTTCACCGATATCTACCAGCATAATTCCAAACCTCGGAAGCATCCATTAGTCTCCATAGATAGAGCATTTTAGCACTAATAAATAATTTGTCATTATTTCCATTGCTTTTCACTGTGGAGCAGCGGCATTCTAATTTACTCTTACCTAGCAGCGGAACTCATCTATGCGATCGGCACATCTGCCTTTCTAAACAAACATTTGACTGCAGGTGATAAATATCTCACGCCATAAAGCCACACTATCGTGCGAATGCAGCACGGACACTAAGCCGCACTCCACTGAGACTGAATGCCATGGATGCAGAACACTAGTCACAAGACAAAATCCTCAACATCAGTAACAAATCGCCTGTGTGACTCGAGTATTTAATGTATCCGCTTGCCACTCAAATGAGTAAACAAAAGCATGTCAGTCACACTTTTTAGTTTGACCAACAACACTTGAGTATATAAATTGGATAAACAATGCGGATAGCGGCAATCACATAACCGAGGATCAAACCTTCAGACGATAATTATCCAAGGAAGACTAAACCTAAAGCTCCGAAGTGAGACGTTATCTGTAGTGGGGCACGCAGTCTTCGGTGCCATAATTTCGGGATAAACTATCTAACTGATAAATATATTTTCCTCCTATAATTGCTCCCATAAACCAACACGAGATAATTGAGCCCAATATATAATAATAATGTAATAATAAGATTAATAGTAATCCTAATAACACCAAACGAATATATAATAAGATTAATGCCGAAAATATATAAAGTATCATATCTCAATGCGTTCTGATACCTTGACAATAACCAAAGATTGTAGGATAGAGTGCCTGGAGAAATGATGCAATGTAATTGCATTCTTGTTCCTACTCACCTATAGTATCGTCTTTGTGTTGTTTAGGAATGAGTTGTTTGCGAAAATGAGTACGCAATTGCGTAACATGTTTTTCTGCTCTCTGGTTCGCATCTCCGTAGATGGCACAACTACTACTTTCAAGTGATTTTTGTCCTGCCAAACTGCGCAATTAAACGGATGTGTTACGCCCCCACAGACTTTTCGGCCTGTCACTCAGCGCGAATAAGCTTCGTGTCTAGATAATTTTGTACACGCATTAAAACGTTTAGATTTTCACAAACCACTTATAAAAGCAGCCTTATTCAAGTTTCGAATATAGTAATATTCCAATACAATAGTTACCTTTGTTGAAATTATTCTCTCTTTGATTTGCTTGTGATTTCTTCACTTGGTTTAACAAAGCTACAACAAGCTGTACGAAAATATGAAGAAGCAATTAGCGGAGGGTTTTTCGTCGCACGCCACAAAACACGTAAAATCAAACTATCCACGTTTCCTATATTAGCTTTGAGTATAGATGAATAATTAAAAAATTGTTTCATCGCAGAGACAGAATTCTTTTTATAACTAAACCGCTGGGAAGTCGGAATGAAAAACCTAACCTTAAACTTACGTGGTGATAAAAATATGGTGTTCTGGAAGAAGCCATCAAAGTGTACAAGAAAACAGAATAATATGTCAATGTCATTTAGGATTGGAATGCAAAGCAGAGCGTTCTCCTTATGATAAAATCATTCATATTTTAATGGCCATTATTTAAGTACGTCTTTTAGGAAGGCAATATTTCAAGAAGTTTTGTAAACAAGCATAAGGAGGAAACTCATATTTCCCGCTTTGAATAGCGTTCAAAAGCATAACCAAGAGAAATAGATAGTAGCTCCGTTGGAGTTGCATTTCGTTATACTGCTTGACTAGTAAAGTTTGTTTCATGAATAAATTTCAGATGCTTATTGACGATGCAGTTCGTGTTCCTCTGGACCTAAAATTTTGTTAGGAATCTACCAGCGGACTTGGATACTGAATGCTGCAAGAGCTTAGTCATGACAATAATCTGATACAAATAATCTATTACTGCGATGCAGGTCCCGACAGATACTTCTACATGCGGCAGCAACAATGTGTTAAAAACTTGCAAACTCCCAACACATAGATTGCGCTCTACTTACCACCCAGATCTAAGGTTATCCTTAACTATTGCCCCAATGGAGCGAAGCATGTGAACATCATGCCGGATGTAAAATTGCAAGATTTCATGTGTTGTTACATATACCAGAATGTAATCCATTTTGAAATTAGGCAGAATGCTTCATAAAAAGTAGCTGAATGATAAATTATGAGTGCTCTGTAGGCGTCATCTGGCTAATTTGTGCACCGTTTGCAAGCTTATATCTAACCAATGCTTGGAACCATCTATAAAATTTTATAACTGAACTGATAAGCGCAAATCATTTGTTCAAACTGAAACGAAATCTACCAGAAAATTGATGATTATTAATTTAGGGCACGGCATGAGTTTTACTTGTCAGTGTACCGAAACATAACCTGTCATTATTGCTTTTACGGGTTATCTTCGTTTTATTAAACCATGAAATGTGGCATTCCAAATCTACAGAAACAATTAAGCATGCAACGGTATACTTGATGTGCGTACTGTTGCTCTGGCCTGGTTTGCCATTTAAATCCATGTCCAAAACATACCGTAGGTCATAATAGACGCTTAGAGCTGTGAAGCAAAATAAATATTTGGTAGATGGTGCCATACTCTTATCATAAATGTAAATGAAAAGGTCGACTAAAAAGTGCAAAACCGGAGGCATAGAAGAGAGGAGGATGAACAGTGAACAGCAAAAAATTATTTATAAGGGCTAAAGAAGCAGGTGCTTAACATGCCCCGTAGATTGTTTAGAGTGAAACACTGATAGCTAAAGGGATAATGGAGTTGTAAGTTCGAGCGATTACAGATTTAACTGCACTGGCGTATAAAGGGAGTTTAAAATGAGATTGTACGTACACAAAAAGTAAGGGAGTGTTTAATGATCACATTATAGGCGAGAAAAAATCGAAAATATTGCAAGGAAAACGCTTACTTGTGTGCAGCTATCTTTGGTGGACAAGATACTGAAATCCAGTTTATATAATAGTAGCGTTTATCAAATTTCGTGCAAGGGGTGCTGAGTGACTCATTCTCGAGTAGGGTTCATGAACCGTCCGCTGTATATTGTGTATTAGAGCCAGCATCTAGCGGTCATGGGCTAACACGTAGTGTAAATGTGACAGAGCATCATCGAGGCGCTTTTTGAAAACGGATAGGGTGGATGCAATTATTCCATGTTCCGGAACGGCGATCCAATACCGTGACACGCGAAGGTAGAAATAGTTTTGCCGACATTCCAGGCGGCTGTACTGCGTGACCAAATTAAATTGGTGACCTCTAAGCATGGGTTCTGACTGAGTATTAGAAGGGGATGGCATGGGCGGCTGGGGTCTCTCAGAATTAACTGCACCATTATTAGATTGCCCCTTAGACACCGATAACGTCCACTGTATATGTTGAGAGTCTTCAGCCTGAGTGTGTAAAGGACGCTGGTCAAACCTCTGACGCTCTTCGTTGCCCTACGTTGTGCAGTGTCCAGCGTGGTGAGCTGGTGTTGGAGCCAGCGTTGCCAAGTTTGAATAGCGTATTCCGTGTGCGGCCTCAGGAACGCACTAAGCATCTTTGGTAAGACTGAATGGTCAAACTTCCCGAAGGCTCAGCGAAGAAGCTCGAGGTACTGTTTTGCATTATTAGCTGCCTTATCAGTCTGCCTCAAACAACCGAGGTTGTCTTAAACTATCACGCCGATATCGCACTCGTGAGAAGCCCGCTGTAGAATTTGTGGTCCTAGACGGTAATTGTAAGTACTCTTGTGCATTAGGTTGAGCATTTTGCACTTGCAGATGTTGAAATGCAGCAGGTTCTCTATAGACTATGTGTACGCATTGTCCAGGTCCTCATGCAATACTGTGTGGTCCTCCATTGCAGCTATACTGCGCCATACGTTTAGGTCATCAGCAAATAGCAAACAGATAGAAGATAGCTTGCTCGCAAAATCATTTATGGAAACCAAGAACAGGCGGGGTTCAATTACCGAGCGTTTAGGTACGACGCACTTAACTTCGATGGTTCCCGACTGGTTGCATCGATGCCTCAATTTCAGGTGATGTTGCAGGAAAAAGTCTCACATCCAGCCCAGAACAGGATCGCCGTTCCGTATTTCTGGATTTTATGGAGGCGAATTAGATGGTCTAGACGGTCGAATGCCTTTGAAATATACAAGTAGTCAGCGTCAACGCCTACACCTGCGTCCACAGATTCCGCGCAGGTTGCACGAGCGATTTTGGCGAAATCCGTGCTGCGCCGAAACCTGAATGTTGTTGTTCTCTAGGTACCCCATCAATGCTTCAGCTACAATAGGCTGAATAACCTTGTAGATCACAGAAATTATTGTTATCGTGCGATAATTTTCTGGTTTAGCTCGACTGCCACTTTTGTAGATTGGCGTCATGATTCCGTGCTTCCTTATCGAGGGGACGTGTTTCACTTGTTCAGACATCGAAAGAAAATTGCTAGTGGTCCTACCAAACTCATGGCACCAGAGAGAAGAGATAACAAATTGAAGCGCACGAGAAATAAAAGAAAACAGTTTAACCAATTAACGTTTAACTTATTGGATAAGAACTGCGGACCAACTGCATTTGAAAACTTTTGATAAGATGAGGTCGCACGTACCAACAAGCAAGCTTTTATATTCAGCAGCTTGGTAATTTACAACATGAGTTGGAGAAAGCCTTTTTGATCTGCATTTTCAACAACCAGAGTTTCAGCGATAATTCCATCTATCGCATCTGATAATAAATATAAATAGGAGTGAACAGCTATGTTTAGACTAAAAATGACCGTAGCTCTGTTAATTTACAGAAAAGTTAACCCACTTCTACTTAGAGGGCTCAAAGTATACATTCAATCTATTCTGGAGGGGGCACGAAATGAGTTGTGCCGGCTTGGTTTCTTCTATCAGCATCGCTCGAGTAACTGTTGTCTAATTCGGGACATTAAAATGGACAGTGAAGCTACAGCTAATTACATCACGACGGCCAAATATTGAGGGTCTCACCAACAAACCTTTGTATTGAAGATTTTAATAAACTCTACGGATAACGCTTGATCAATTTTGGCTAAGTAGTGTGTTTTGTCTGTCGACCCATCACTGTCGCGCTTGAGAGTTATGAATTTGCTAGGCGTTTAAATTAGTCGTTTTTTATCGGCATCAGAAATAGGTAAATATTCGTTCTAACAGTCTCATTACTTATATTTTGATTTGCCTTGGACGGAATATAAGCACAGTCTTTTGGTTTCTTGTTCGTCTATTTTGTGTTTCATAGTATATAAGACAGCAGCAGCCATAGTAAAGTTGTACTGATTGAGGTAATAAAGTTAGGTTTGGATTTTAACAATCTGAGAGGATATTTTTTAGTAGCTTACTTCGATATGGATACCCGGTAAAACTATGGAGCCGTTGGTGCATAAAAATATAGTAATAAGCACAGCTGTATCTTCAAATATAGACAGAGTATCCAAAGAATGATTATTGCCAAAACGATATTACTCCTAGTTCCAAAGCCAACCACTGACAGTACTTTATATGTAAACATCTTTGCTTGTGAATATGATATATTCCTTTGTACCACGTGGAATATACAATTCCCACTACTTAACTTTCCACGTTTAAGTCATGTCTAGTCCTCCAAGTAGAATGTCCGCTGGTTCTCTCAGGCTAAGTATTAAGAAATAAACGAGGTTGTGAATAGTAAGTTAACTCATTGGTTATATAATTTAGGTTGCATTTCTAAATCAAGAACCTAATATCAACACAGAAATGGAACTCAGTTTTTGTTGTTTTTTACTAAGCCAAGCAAATTTGTTCTCACAGCATATTTTTTGATTTCTCCCTAATTATAAGTCAGCGATCCCATTCATATGTTCGAATAGTATTTTTGACAATATTACTAAATTTACAAGGCGTAACGTTTTTAAATAATTGTTCACTATGAAGGCATGAACGAATACAGAGTCCTTCATCAGAAACAGCACAATCAGTTAAATTTTCTTTCAAATCATTTCAGTGAGGGCACTCAACACATCTGACAGTATTCTCAGCAAAAGCCAGCAACCATTGTTTGCGCATATAAGTTGATGGTGCAACGCAATTACAGTGTGTATTCTAAAGCTTGGGTGATTGGCAATCTTTAGATATTATACTATATCAGCCGTTTACATTTATTGGCTTCAATTCTACCTGTGAGACAGAGTCACAATTTATTTCTCACTGATGAATACAAGAAATATGTACGTTCCACTGGACCATTGGCTGTCATATATTTCATTGTTTGTGGTGCAGCTTCCGCCTATAAGTATCAAAATTCTTGAGTAGAAGTTGAGCAAAATTCCTTGATATGAAAAGATCATGCCAACATTTAATTGTAATTGGTACTTTGCGTAGGTGAAAACATAAAAGAGTACAATAAAAGCAATTGGTTTGTCTATTATGACTTATCAAAATTTAGTATCGTTATGTCGCAGGCTAAATCGACGTATTGGATAATCAAAAAACATTAATGGCCACATATGTTCTGAAGTGTTATTTCACCCTTTTGTGTATAGTTTTTTATAGGTGATACTTTTGTACCATAAAATTATATATGAATAAGATAAGCGTGGTTAAACCGTTGACACGGCTTTCTAACTGACCTTTGAGACAATACAGACAAGTATTTTTTGGAATTCGGAAATTGGTTCTTCTTATATGAAGATTATATCAGATAAGCAGGCGAAATATGAAACGACGACTCACATTCCATCGTTTTCTAAAATTTCAGAAATGCCTATTTAGAAGTACCAATCAACAAGGTGAGTGGGCGAGTTTAATAAATGTTGCGAGTTTTTCCTATGTAGTGTCAACAAAAATAAAGAATATAACTCGAAATAGGTATGACCATGCAAGCCTTAGTTGCATAGTTGTTCAGCCTCAGTCCCTGGCAAAATGAAACCTACAAAGGATTTTTGATGGCACACGACTAGCTCACTTCAGTTTACGGTGACTGTTTCGACAGACCAAATTCAGCAGGTACCAGCTTAAAGCAAATTGTATTCGAACTCTGTACCATATATAAGCAGTTCCCCGTGACCAATATGCGTTAGTCCCTCGGGAAAGCCGGCTGCTTAAGCGCGAAACGAGTTTGAGTGGAGGACACCATCGTGGCTTATTTACGATGAATCTATTTAGGACACTACTTGACATTTAACGAAGAGTAGGTTAGGCTCACCGGACAAGCGCTCCTTTCAATCAAAGAATCAATTCAAATAAGGATGGTACCAAGTTGGAGAGCAGTAGCAGTTAACACTTATGGATTCGGTAACACATAGAGCTGCAGGTCAGTCCATCAGATAATGAGAAAAAAAGCAGCTTAAAGTTGCGACCTATGCGCAGTGCGACACCGGATATGTTCCCCAATCTCTTAAAGCTATCAGCTTTGCTTCCATCACTGTGTACGATATCCATTTTTGATTATAGTCGGTCGTACATGTAACCAATACTTTGGAAATTGCTTCTGGTGCTACTACGAATCCCTCCTTAGTAGTTAGGCCACATTAGGCATAAAACTGCTGGCACGCCAGAAAATATTTCTTCTATGTGTAATTTTCCAACCTTGTGTACAGTGTCCGTTAAACTATCCTCATTCAGTTTGCACCACATTTTTACCTGAAGCATATACGCACAACGCATGTTGCTACTGATATTGAGGAGAACATAATTAAAGTTGTCAGCTGTTGTCTTGGGTAGCATTTTAAGTAGCTGCACACAACTAACCGCTAAATTTTATTCACTCATACACATAAATATACGTCTATATTAGACCAAGTTGGAAGGGATTTTATAGAGCTAGTCCCTCACTTCGAATTTCCCTACGAAATATGCAATTGTTATGAGCAAACTGAATTTGAAAAAGAACCTGTTTTCACATTTGGTACGGTGCTCTTTCCTATATACAAGCACTATATTCCCTTAACAATACCGGATTACGGAACGTAACATGCACTTTCACCAAAATATCAGCCAGGTTTTGCGTACTGGTGGACTTGATAAAATTGCTTTTTAAATCTATTTTTCATATACAATTATGCCAGAGTAACCAGCGCTAATTTGTTTAGGTTTGTAATCTCGGTATGTGACAGTCTAGGAAGCTAGTATCCAAAATGATGGATTAGTATGACGAACTGTGTGGAAATGCAGATAACGTTGATAAACAAGGCTCCATTTTGAAGTTATCAACAGCAACTTACAGTGAATGCATAAGCGTTACAAGTATGAGATCAATGGCGACTGCAAGAAAGCACCTAATGACGCATCGAATTCCCGCGATACTGGTCTGTTTGGCAAGCGTTCATCTTATTCCCATTAGTATGATAGGTTTTAATGACTAAGGAATGCCACTTGCTTCAGTACACTAATCTTTTTGCATTATCTCTTCTCAGCTTAACAACCTATGTTGACCAGTTCACGTAAGCTAACGGTACGCGTTAAAAAGCGTATATTATAAAAGCGAATAAGCTTTATAATATACAAAATTAAGTCTTGTCCGGCACTTCACAAGTACTGAACACGCAAAATATCATATATGTTTATCAATAAACTACGTCTCGTTTGCTACCCGCGGATTTGGTTAAATGTGACCTGAGTAAAACTTACAAGCGGAAAAAGATAGACAAACCTTAAATTTAAGCTGTCTGGTCGCCGCTAATCGTCCTATCTGATTGCGTCCACTGCCACTCAGCAAGCAATATTACTGCTTTGCCTTCATGAGTTTATTTTGGAATGCAAACTCTCATATAGTAAGCCTTTGCTGGTATGTATCCGTATTTGTCCACTAGTTTTATTTTGGACAATTTAATTTCTGAAATGGCACATGTGAATCAGTCTTCCTATTCCCCAAAAAGTGCCTGCGAGCTCCAGGTTTACCGTCGAATTCGACATACAAAATATAACAATGCTAGCAAAACCTTTTTGGAAACTCGTAGGTTGGAATTATAGAGTCCACATATGAAACATGAAGGAAATCTCTTGGTGACAACAAACCGTGCTCCCGACAGTAAAAGACTTTATACAGGCTGAGTTCAGCTTTCCTATTAGCAAATGTATTAATATTTTGCATTCGTTGTTCAGCCACGTGGCTTAAAATTAATGATTTCACATCGATAAAAACGAATACCTATCAGGTTCCTAAACTACGTCCGTTAGAGCGCTCAGAGAATTACTGGAACACTGAATTTGATTTGAGGGCTCTTATGGTGTAAACCTCTCAGAATATACCTCTGGTAAAGTAATCCATGCTAAGTAAATCAGCGGTAATAACTGCCGACCAGCAACGTACTGAATACGATATGCATTTGCAAGAGAAAGTGAGGGTCTAATGGACAAACTTGGGCAAAGTCATATTCATACTCGGCTTCTCATGGCTTAGCAGTAGAACAGGAGGATTGTGCTCCGCATCGATCATGAAAGGTTGACGGGCTTAACGTTAGTAAAATTGTGTAATACCAAAGTTAGAGGTACTGCCACCCGATAAACCTGTGTATAATTATGTTCTGCTTGAGTAAGTGATTTTGAAGAATAAGCAATGGGTTGCTGGAAACAATTTGCTATTTCTTGCAGTACAAATATCCATGATGTGATGAAGGTCAGTTACATATCGTAATTGTAATAACATATGTGGGTGGCTTAATATATTCTTTGTATTTCATGTATTTTTTGTGAATATTGTTTAAACTTCAATCCGTTTCACGCAAGCATTTTTGTTGCGGAAAAATTGAGCTGCTGCCTGTGATAAGCAATGGGAAACCTGGGCTTGGCGACCTAAAGTGAGAGCAATTTAATTAATGTATTGGATGCGGACACTTCATGTAGTGCACTTTTATAAGTATATGGGAATAATCATTTAGATGACACGCGGCACGCAATCTTCTATAAAATTAGATATCTTGGAAGTAAGTCAGATGTCGCACGTCATCAAACTGCATTTAACTCCGAGTTTCGACCTGTTTTGGTAGCATCAGCTGAAGTTAGCAGGCCTCGATCAAGAAAACACCGGAATAGTAGACGTCAGCGATACACTCGTGTCCGAGCAGAGTAGCAAGAGATTTATGATCCAGGTGTATTAGTAAGTGTAGCCCTAATAATCATTTTGGACATTGGCTAATACTACAGATAATAACTGACGCCTCTAGATCTACCAGAGAATTATTTCGTTTTGGTTCCCTAAGGGTTGTTAAAGCGTAAGCACTGGGAGGCTGGGAGTCATTCGGTATTTGGTGAACTAAAACAGCTTCAGGATAAAACCAAAGGAAATTAAGAATCATATTTTACAAGATCCTTTGTGTACGGCGAAATCTGCTTGATCGTCTTGAAAGCATTTCATGAATCTTGTATAAATTTCACATTAATTAAGTGCAAGAATTTTAGGTGCGGATTTAAGGCGGTTGCTGCCGATGGTAAGCAAATAGTAAACTGCATATGAGCACTCAAAAATGACAGCAGTTTTTGAAGTGTACTGGAAGCGTTGGCCTAATATATTGCACTTTAATTTAAAGGGGCATTATCCTACACGTCACAGCAGGCGTGCATTGTTCTATCCAAGCAAATGCAATGGAAGGAAATTTGACATTTACCACCAAAAGATGCGGAACTCCTCTTTGCGTTCCAAATAAGTTTGAACTCAGCAGGTGCGGATGTCATGACTGGAAGTTGTGTACACTGAGACGTTAATTGCGACCTATCTATCCTTAGCAAAAGGTTCACGATAAGCAACGCTTGGCACAAAGTTGAATGACTGATTATGGAGATATTTTGAATTAAACGTTGTGTGATTAAATCGCGAGGCGTAATCTCCTGGTAATCACATGCAAATACATGTGAATCACGTTATACATTGCTATGGGACGTTACAAATGCACAACTTTTACTTCAAATATGTGGCTTTAATCACTCTAATGAATTAATTCACACATGTGCTTTTTAAACAAAATTGGTGGCTGGGAAAATTTTCTGGACGACCTAAAGGGTATGTGAGTATCCGGTATTTGTTCACCTGGTAGGAATTTTATAACCCAGGTTTTCACATATGTTGGTTGCATATTTTGTCATTGAGTCAAAACTAGGTCGAAAGATAGTATTTGCATATTTCTTGAAGAAGTTATGCGTGTGTAGAGGAATTTTCTAAGATGGGTGCCATTGATGATTATGCAACGAGTTATCTTTGTAATTCGCGTGCCAGAGAGCTAGTTTTGTAATCGCTTTATACATGAAAGTAGGGTAAATGTCTTCCTTCCTTAGTAATGAATACCTATTTATTAGCAATGGAATGTTAGACGTAAACTTTGGTCACTGAATATCCTGATGGTAAATTAACTTCTATTACTCTCAACATATTTGGGGACAGAATTACAGTGACCTTTATTCACATGTGGTTCTTTGAAGTACACTAAGGAAGGCTTGCAATGGATGTAGCCAGCAAAGGCGTCATATCATTTGCAAGATGTCAATACTTTATGGGTTTTTTCTAGCTTTAGAATTTTTGATAAGCATGCGATGTTATAAAAGCAACTGCAGAACCAGGATCACTCTCAAAATAAACAGGTAGTTTTTCTACTTAACAAACACAACAACTGACTTTTAAATCATTATTTTGTGAGGAATACTGTTGCGGTTTCTATAATCTGATTACTGGTAGCTCGGAAAGGCAGTTGAAATGGTGATCGCTTCTCTGACCTGCGCAATTTGGTCGCAGACGTTTCATCATCAATCTGGTTAGCATCTGCAAGGTGCAATAGCTAGAAACCTGTTATTGTAATACAACATCGAATAAGTATAAAATTGGATTAGTAGCGAAACTTCTACAAAAATGCAGCAGCCCGGAGAACCAACAAACAATTCAATTATGTGGCCTTGCATCAGCTTTTTTCATATACAACATCGTCCTTCTTGGGATAACATGTTTACTGAATATGAAATTTTATCCACAAAACTCTCACACCGTATAAGGATTCCGATTCTCAGTCGCTGACGACAGACATTCACGACAGTGTAATCAACGAAAATCCCGCGCAGCACAGTGAGAGGTAGGCTCTGATCCCAGCAATTCTGGTGCAATTTCTTTACACCATGTTTGATTAGCTGACTGTATAATGGAAATGCCGCTATTTCCTAAATGAGATTAGTGAGCAAGCCGACTAAATTAGTTTTCGTCTTTCTCTAGCAGCTGCTCTCGTCCTTCATTTTGGAGAATGCAAGAAATTAATGCGTGTAACATCATTGCGTCTTCGAACCCGGTCAGTGGAATTAGATGGTAGGCGCAGACAGGAAGAGAGCAATGATTACTTGAGCGATGAGCTCAAGTACAGTTTCATTCGGCTGTTCTACGTAGTGTTCAATTTGTAACGTGATCGGACCATACGCGGCTACTCTTTCATGGCCGCTCAAAGAAAAAACAACGAAGCGAATATTCGTCCCTGGATACTTGAAAGCCACGGATGTGTTGCTGGCCTAACTTCTCCAGAATTTGGCTCAGTAATATGAATTCGCCACCGCATCGTATATGATATCGCTACGAATAAGGTAATGCTGACTGGTCAATGCATAGGCACCCATCCTCGCACGCAGGATCGGCAGCACTTCTGCCGGGTTAGACGTGCGAGAATTTAGCATGAAAAACAAACTGTATTAATATTCTCTTAATACTGCAAGAATCTTTTAAGATCTATTTGCAGAGGAGCAGGTTCTTTAAGTTTCGTTTAATAAAGTACAATAAACTATCCTACAGATTACATTATGTTAACTAATCAATCCAACCGGAAAAATTAAGAGCATTTACAAATGTGCACCTCTATCGTTACGTGCCTACCTACCTGAATAAATTTATAAATACCTGTTTTATATATCAAGCTTTTTTAATTTGTGTTCTATCATAATGATCTTGTTTCACAAAGGCGCTGACATAATTCTACACAAGTATTTGAACGTTGCACGAAGTTTGCGTAAATCCATGCAATATAGCAAAGCGATCATATTTTGTCGAAATATTTAGTTAACAAATGTCGTTGGTTTAGTTTTAGTCGCTTAGATGGTATTCATATTTGCCTAGGTATGCCAGTTGCTTTAATGTGCATTTCAATTACAAAGTATCATTTACCTCAGGTTAAGTAGCATGTAGCAAGCTTCAAGTTGTCAGGTCTCAGTTTAAGTAGGAGCAAATATATTACGCTTGCGCCTAGGTAAGCCTTGAATTTATCCAACCATGTCGCATCAACTTGCACGGTTCGCTAACCTCGCTGTCACCAACTGAGTTTTCCATATATATGAAGTGACAGGCGTGTCCATTTTTCTGTTTTGATAAATTTCACTTCGCTGTGCACGTTATAGTAACTGGGCGAATGAAAAATATACTTGATGCTTAATATCACTTTCAGCTCTTCTTGAAAAACTGCTGACAAGTTAGATGCGTCAAATTGGAAAAATGACAGCATATAAAGTGGGAAAGAAGAAAGATCAGCTGTACTTTCTGATATACGTATTATGTATAAATATTAAGAAGTAAAAAGCATGTAATGAATTTCATGTGCAACACTTAGTGATATATAAAGAACATTTATATGCAAACAATTGTTTTCAATGAAAAGCTGCTAGCCGGTACAAAGCACATGAAGATAACTTGCAAACAAATAAATGGTTGTTGGTTTAGTTGTTTGCCATTGATTGTATAGCAAACGGTTTGTTAATATTTTGTTTACACAAATCCGTCGGAGTAATCTAATCACCCTGACGACACCGGTGTTGGAATAACGGTCAATTTGACTGCTCTCTGGCCAGGTTAGAGAGAGCGATTGGATACATTTCTTTTAAAATTTTAACGGGGGCTGGAATATACAGAATGCTATAGCTACTGATGTGGCGATCATTTGTAGACAGATTAATTAGGAGTTATTTAAGGATACCTGTTAGGCCACAGTAAGTGGATGCATAAGGTTAAAACTGTTGGCTGATTCAAATAAGTAGGACAGATTTCAACCCGAGTGAAAATCAGTACCTTCGTTTGCCAATTAGTTAGGGATACGTTTCTTAATGTGAACGGAACAATACATTTTGCACCAAAGAAACACAAATTGATAGGTTGTGTAAGAGGATTACAGTTTCAGCAGTTCTTATTAGATACACAGAAGCCATAGCCATCTAAATATTCCATGCCCCGGTACTCTTGCAACGGATGTTTCTTCAGTCGCTCAGTCTACCCTGGCTAAAAAGCATTCAACTTAAGCATCACTATGAGAGTGATATCATCAGTATGATTACCTACCCCTGATCAATAGATGTGAGTACAAAGGAGAAGAACACTCTACTGTCTAAACTTGACATCTACTTGAACCAATCACTGCAAGCTTCATCGTATTATACTATCAGACCATTTCCACCGGTAATTAGATATATCATGGAAATCAACTGTTTGGCTAAAACTAGTCACCTGTGGCTATATACACTTTCATAAATATAAATATATATATTATTGCGTGAACGTAATCAAACAACTTAAGCACCTCTAGTTATCAATTTTCTTATCCCATTTCCATTGATGAGTAACAATAGATAAACCGACTACTTTCCTAATGCATTCATTGAAACCTGTGTTTCCATTGCATCCATATATCTCCCAGCAACCAATTTTCTCTATACGCACTGTGCGGAATTTACTAATACCGATAGAATTTCGCCACTATCAAAAAAAGGAATCGATAACATTTTAGTTTTAATTGGTAGCAGGAATGTTTTCGAAACTGTACATTGCTTATTCATAGCCACTTCACTGGAATGACCCATCCATCGCAACGAGGCAGGACCTTAACGCGGTGCGACAGTTTGCGTACCACCTTGACCCATTAAGCTATACTGGGTGAAGCCTCCGAGCAGTTGAGAGCTATCATACCAGGTTCGTCAATGGTGTGAGGTCAGATAAACCCAGTCTCCTGTTCCTCCAGGTTGGGGGTTTGAAATGTGATGGCGTCCATTTCTGTAAAAATAAATCATCACCAACTCACCGCTGCCTTGCGTACAGGCTTTGGATGAAGACCCAAATCGTCGTCCTGTCTAGGTCAGGGCGCCCTGGCCGTATCTCAGGTCAAGTACAACCATGACATTTTCTTCAAGCATAAAATTCATCCTGCATCGGCTGTCGCGCAGACTATCAAGGGCAGCCTTTGCTGTTGCATACAGCAGGGCGGATAAGCGAAAACACCCTACCGCTGGCGCTTCCGTTCTCGCTTTTCCACATTTTTCATTTACTCCTAGCGCAACCCTATTACTAAATTTCCTTCTTTAATTCCCAGCTTAACTGAGAGCAACCGAAGTGCCACTGGAGTATGACCGTCTGCATCCGCCATCCCACAGCAACTATCGGACGCCTATCATTAACAGTCCCCTTTAAGGCCACACTGTCCCGTTTCCATAGCAATGTTCAACTTTCGTACCCTAAGACAAATAGGTCAATAGGCTGTACTCGCACGCACCTTGGACACACTGAGTATTGATGTGTGTTGTGTGTCCGAAAGTGGGATCAATGACCCTAATGGGGTTGTTGAACTAACTACACCCGGCCTATCATCTCGTTATTGGTTGCACGCATCCGGAGACGCTGATGCAGCACTCATGGGTCAAGCTGGTATAGGTATCATTCTGAACTCCAAGGCTGAGCCATTGTTGTTTGATTGGATTCCGATGAACAGCCATTTATGTCCAGCCCGTTTGACGATAGCAGCTAAGGTTGATTCAGGAAGTAGTAAAAACGTTGTTTGTTTGTGTTTTCCGTTTATTCTTCCACATAATGCAGTTCAAATGCTATCAGGTACACATTCTATCACGAACAGAACGCGCTACTACGCAGTGGTACTAGTTCAGATATTATAGTATTTGCAGGGGATGTGAAAGCACAAGTAGGGCGTCTGAGCTCTTCAGCAGCTCAGCTGGGTGGTAATTATGGGCTTAATTCCGAACGGACTGACAACGGTAAGCGTCTGCTATAACTGTGTGTGGCGCCCCACTTGTTTCTTAGTAGCACTGCTTTTAGACACAGTGGGCGCCGAAGTGCTACTTGGCGTCCTCCTGTAGCTGGCCAGCGATAGAAACAAATTGACCACACATCCATACGTTATAGATTGTGTCGTTCCATGTTGGATTGCTGCTCGTACTGGAGTACCTGCGTCAATTCCTATCAATCCTTGGTACGCTGTCGTTTCTCCATGAAAATTTATCGGGAGGCACACCAAGCGTCCCGTCCGATTGGTAACGAAGAAATTGTCTCAACACTTGGTCAGGCACTTATCAAGAAGCATTGCGTACCGGACTTTCGCTGTCTTGTCCTAATCATTCTGAGCTTCAGTGGAATAGGAAATCCGCCGACACGCACCAATCGGGAGCATATGCTTGTGGCACCATCAGTAGTCACCACATCAATCACTGGATATCCGAGAGGTCGGTGAACCTGTAGCAATCCAAAAGAAACCTTCCGGCTGGCTCTGAGCACAATGTGCCCCGACAGGCTATAAGTCGTGAAATAACGCGGAGCTTAGGTGCTGACAAGGAAGCCTGGTGGACCACTGAGGTTCAAGAAATGGAGGAGACAGGTGCAGTAGGCAATTACCGCAAGCTCTTCCACTACAGCGCACCGCTGGGACCAGGAAACCACGCCTCAGTGAGACAATCAGAGACAGCGCGTTTGCACTGCTACACAATAAGGAACGTCGTATAGCCGGTTGTGCGAAACAATTTTAAGATCTGTTCAGGGGGCCCCTTGCACCCTGACCTCTTCCTACGTAATTGAAGCAGGAGGAGTGACGGACGGTTAGTTTAGAACCTTTGTCGGAGACGGAGGTCCCAAACGCGAACACAGCCCTCAAACTTTTCCTGCCGCTGGCCCACATTCCTTCCCACCCGCACTATTTAACGATGGAGGTAAAGTCCTCTGCAAAACGCTGACCTCCGTATTCGAACGTATCTGGGAGGAAGAGAGGGTCCCGGCTAATTGGAGTGAATTGATTAATGGGGCAATATACCAGAAGGGCAGTCGCACAGAATGCTCTAAGCATAGGGCTATTAGCCTAAAGTCAGTTGTGGTAAAAGTACTGGTCTCGTTTCTCATTCATCGACTCCCTGCGTAACTGGAACCTCGGTTTAGGGAAAAGCAAGCCATTTTTTGCCCAGGAATTGGCTGTATAGACCATATAATCAGTTTGCCGCAGGTGCTAGAGCAGCGCCACGCAAGCCGCAGACCGACAATGACGGTGTTCCTTTATTTCAAGCGTGCGTTCGCTTCAGTCGGTCGATCTATTCTGTTCGAAATACTTACGCGGAAAGATATTCTCACGAAATATGTGAACATCCTACGTGCTCTATACTCGAGCAATACAGACCGCGCCAGGATTTACAGTGTCCAATCGGATAGCCTTCAAACTACAAGTGGCGTTCTTCATAGTTTTCTGATTTCCCCGATTTTGTTGATTTTCTTCGTGGATTAATTCATAGAGGGCTCCATTAAGATATCTCAAGATGTATGCATTCAGATCCTGCTTGGTAAAATAATAGTTGCGCTTGATTGTGCGGACGAGATCGTCTTGCTTTTCGACGAGGTTGATGTGGTGCAATCAACCTTGAATAGCCTGTCTAGAATCGATGCTTTATTTGGTATCCAGATTTGGATATCCAGTTTGTGACAGATCTCACTTAAATTAGGTTGTATTCGAACTGCCGTTGGACACAGATGACGCCAATCTATGTATATATGTATACAGAATGAATTCGACTTGGATATTCATATCGCTTTTGTAGGGCTAACTTAGTGCAGGGAAACGGCCTTTGTGCAAACCGACAATAACATTACCAGAACATGAAGAATGTGAGTCTATGGCAAACGATGTTAAGTTCAGTTGTTGCAAATCCAAAGCAAATTTGATCGATGCGAACTCCGTGGACTGATCATCAGGGCGGTTGCTCAGGCGCAGTAGATGGTACTATTGCACAAGTAATAGAAGCTTGGTGCGTACGCTCCCATTCGATTTACTATTCCAGGCCAATAAGGCGGCGTATGTGGTACGTTTGCTTGCGTGCTGAGTAATCATGCATTTCAGAAGTAGATGTTGTTTGAGCTCCCCGGTGTGGATGCGCTTGGTGTGAATATTGACAAGGTGCCTACCCGTCTATTACCCACTGCCTCGTCCATACAGGCTCCAGGATACATTTGGTCGTCACTGGAGGGGACGGAGTGCACCGTCCTCGGGACGGTGCTAGGCTCAAACAGTGCTTCCATGCAACCTGTGTGGAACGGGCTACGGTCCAGCCACCGTCATGTGTACGTCTGGTGTGCAAGATTTCCCAAATAGGCCGGAATGCTTCCGTTCTGCTTGCTGAAGGAGTGTCGGCCGGCTCCGTTAAAGAAACGTGGCTCCCAACCACATGCTTCCCCGTCTTATTCCTTAGGGTTTTCTCCGAAAATGGGATGTTTGGGTGGAACTATGAGTGGTTCAGCGCAAGCCACCCATGGCCTTCTGTAGGCGCAGGCGTGCAGTGACTGTCCCTATGGAGGTCACAGGGACAGGCAAATCCGGATAAGGACGCCGAAAAATCATGTTGCGATGCACCAGTTTCAAGTACCAAATCCACGAACTTTACTTCAAACACAATATGTCCAGGCATCAAATGCACATCAGACCATCATATTCGTGGACAGTTAAAATCGCCCATAAGTAGAAAGTCTGTACGACTCATGTTTGTTCGAAGAATGGGCAGCCAATCCAAACAACGACTCAGGGAGCTGCGATAAATTGCGCCCACTGGCAGTTCTCCGCGCCCAAGGCGGATGGAGCATTACAGAAGCTCACACCAACCATCGTTACCTCGGCAGATGCTCACAAGTCTCCCACGCAGGGAAAACCAGATGTAAAGCAAGACACCACCAAGGGCCTTTATCAGTCTATCGCATCAGAAGCAAGAGTAACCGTTCAGTTACAGATCCAGGGTGTTTAACTCTGAATGCAGCCATGTCCCTGCGAGTCCCGCTACGTCTGGCCGCTCAGACGCAACGAAACAACATAGCTCACCGCGCCTACTATAATACTGCAAACGTTTGTGGAGGTTACTCGCAGGCCGTAGCAGAAGCCGCCGGGCATGCTTGAAGTGTAAGCAGCTTGTTTTTCCTGATTCCCAAAAATGTACGATACGAAGATTTCTTTCCCCCTCACTAGTGTGCCTTTTCAGATAAATGGTTTCAGCCTTGAGCCGCTCCCTGTTTACTAGGTCCAGGTCTGTAAGAACCTGGATCTTCAAAACTTTCAGCCTACTTAGGCGGGACTAGATCAGTCTTAGACTTTCTTCGTCCACAAAAGTGATACTCATAGGCCGATTTCCTTGATTACCTTGCTTTCCAAGGCGGATAATTTGCCTCACTTTTACCGAGCCCTAACCAGCATCGAGGTGTCTGTCAAATAGACTCTGTAAAACTCGACATCTTGATCCTAGCACACTTGGGGTGATGGAGCACTGGACTCCGGAGCGTGGAAGATCACGAGATTATAACGCCTCTGTTCGGACTTGATTGACCTTGAAGAGCGATGATTACTACCAGCCTCAGGTGGTTTGGATAACTTTTGACTTACAGAAGTTAAACGCCCAGCATCACTTCGTAATTTCTTTCTTTGTTCTTTCCACTTGTTTTCAGCACTCAGACATTCACCTGCTGAGATATCGGTGTCAATCGGACACAACAAAGTGAAACAATGTATGTCAAGGGCAACTGGGCTTCGCACAACGTTTGGACTTCGTGTCGGTTATTTTGCGCGGATAGAGAAGGACGACTGAGCTGAAACCTGAAGGCTCTTCGGGCTAGGTTGTTGGGCCAAACACATCATCATGAACGCTCCTGAATCCGATAAAGTTATTGCAGCTGCTGCTCTACTGATAGAACAGGACTTTGTAGAACAAAGGTTTTCCAAGCATTTCAACAAAGTCGAGCTGGGTCTCAGCATTTTTGCTTCTTTTCGTTTTGGCACGTGAAAAGAAGGCTACTCCAAAACAAGTCCCTTCAAGTTAATCTGCCAAAACGAATATGTATGCCTTCGGGTACTCAGACGGACCTCAAGTCTTAAGGGGGAATTGCTTTATGTACTCCGATACATTCTCCACAAGGTCGGGTACGTATGAGGTTCCAATTCCGTGGTTTCAATTCTCTCTGATCGACCGTTCTGGATGGACGTCTGGATGTGGTGTGATTCTGTACTGGTTTGAGTGCCTCAGGTCCCATACTATGGAAGCAGTCTGGGGAAAGAATGCTGCTTCCGGGCATTTGTAGTGTCTGCATTATGACACCTATGGTCTGCGTCATTTACAGAGCACCTATGGGGTCCGGGACCTGCTTACTGGAGTCGATGAAGAAGCACGGCTGGGTAGAGACCGTCTGATAACGGGAGACGTTAATGCTGCTACTATGGTTTGAGATCTGCGCCAGTTACCTCTCTCCGGACTCTTTCTATTCGATGGCCCTCAAAATTATTCTTGGTTATCATTAGCTCCAGCATGTTGCAACACCTAATAGAATATCTGCAGACCAGGCTCCACACCCCTTGGACGTCGTACTCTCACCGGCCTACTCAAATAGCTCCACACTGACTGCACTACAACTTGTTGGGAAAATGAATGATTTGTGGTTTCGTTTAATACACATGCCGGCTCAGCATTCTTAACCAGTGTATGTACCGTCGGAACATCTGGCTTGCGGACCCACACGGTCAGAGGCGTGTTGCAACTACTCCAGTATGCAGCATTCCGAGAACATTGACGATGACGACGCATGGGGTCCTTTACACTCAAAAATGATGACATACACTGGTTAAATAGTCACTCTCTGTAAAATGAGACGGTTTTCAAAGGGCTCTTCTTGGATCAAGCATGAGGTACGGATCCGTGTGTACAACCAACTCAGGTTAATGGATCGATATAGGACTCTAAGGCGGTTAGGAATATTTGCACACAAACAAAACGCGACAAACGTCAACAGTACGAACTTTGATTGGCAGAGAAAGCTAAGAGCACTCACGAAAGATTGTTCTGATATCTGAAAAGGGGTACAAATGCTAGGGGCTGGATGCCTGCCCTGTATTCTAGCAATAATAGTACCATGCTCCATGAGGATGATGCCGAAGTCGATCTCCTGTTTTTGCAATATTCCTCTCTCTTTTTCATGGAAGATCCATTATCCCGTGACTTTGTATTACTTCACCCCTATATACTGGAGCATATTGAGCTCAGTGACAACTTGGTTATGCGATTACTTCTTGAATTATTTCCAAACTCTTCACCGGGTCCGGATGAATTGCACCCTTTGTTCCTCAAGGCGATTGCTCAGCAAATTGTTTCTGCTGTTTGCCAAATTTTTCAGCGCTCCCTAGACACCTGACGCCTTTCGAGAGTTTGGAAACTGGGTACTGTTTGACCCATATACAAGGTGGTAGATGACCACAATCCCGAAACTTACCAGCCGATCTGTCGGACATCAACTATTTTTAAGTTCATGGTAAATGTGCTTATGATATCCCTAAATCTTTACCTGGAGAACCTGTATATCATCTCATGCACTCAACATGGCTTTCGGACGTGCCGTTCCTGTATGTCTAACTTGCTTGTTGCGAGAGAAAAATGGGCTACATCTATGCATGCTGATAATTTTCTTTATTTCTTTTT
This sequence comes from Dicrocoelium dendriticum, assembly GCA_944474145.2. Classification (NCBI taxonomy): domain Eukaryota; kingdom Metazoa; phylum Platyhelminthes; class Trematoda; order Plagiorchiida; family Dicrocoeliidae; genus Dicrocoelium; species Dicrocoelium dendriticum. The sequence continues at coordinate 17,718,799 of OX104070.1, forward strand.
CATCGACTTCAGCAGAGCATTTGACAAAGTTCCTCATAAACGTCCACTTCTCAAACTCTTGCGAATTGTAATTTTTAAGAAGGTTCTTTCATGGGTCGCTAACTTTCTGGATGGTCGAAACGTGCAACTAAAAGTGAACGATACTTACTCCAATCCCCTTTTTCTGATCAGCGGGTCACACAGGGCTCCGTTCTTGTTCCTGATTTCTTCAAAATATGCATCAACGATCTTCCATCTGAGCTCCAAACTGATTGCCTTATATTTGCTGATGATCTGAAACTGTTGCTGAACGTGTACAAACTTGAAAATGCTGAACTGGTACAGAGAACGCTGGACCGGTTTCACCGCTGGTCAATGGAGTGGCAGCTACCTATTAACCATACTAAGTGTTCTATCCACCCAATTGATGCCCCGGACCTATTTGGTGTTTATCAAATTGGAGCTTACTGCTCAGGAAAGCAAACTTAAGAAAGGATCTTGGAGTTTTTGTCTCGGGAAACGTATGACTCAAGACACAGTAACGAAATTTGCGCTGCTAATAGGATGCTCTTCATTAAAAGAGGTCCTTTTCGTAGACGACTACAGGGATATTCCGGCTTCTCTTCAGTTGTTATGTTCGACCAATTTTTGGGTACGAATAGACACTAAATTACCATCTCACGAAATACCAATGCATACTGATAGAGGTTTCAGCGGTAGGGATCGAAATCCGTTATGACACCCCGGAAATTAACGTACTTTCATCGCCTTCCAAAGATGAACCTTTATGTTCTGGAGTATCATTTTCGCCGTGGTTCTTTTAATTACAAGCGACGTATACTCCGATGTAAGATGTAAGATAATATACAGAAGTTCGTTCGTCTTTATGCGGATAGTTCGACGCGAGACCACTATCTGCAGCTGTTTAAAACAAGCAGGTTTCGGGTTCGCTCAGATGTCAATATGCCGAATTGTGTAGTGCATCACAGAAACAATTTACCTTGGTTAGTCGTCCGTGTGCAAACAGCGCAATGTTTCTAAAGATTACTAAACATATATTTGTTGAAAACGCATAAATCTGGTTGTGTTGACTTTGACCGCAATGCTCGCTTGTGGAACACTGGGCTGTATCAACGTACAAGACCATTTATTTAGCCGGAAGTGATGGGGTTGACGAAGGATTTCCTTTATGTTATCCACAAACCAATAAACCAATGAAGTGGCTGGTTAGCCAAAGGACTGGATCATTTCACTTCTTTATCTTATGAACGCGGATAACATCGAGTAGTATAAAAAGGTGGCCTGTCGTCAAGTTGTTTATTCAAACCATTTATGGAGGAGCAGCTTTCATATAACATAGAAGAGCCTTACGTGATTTGGTCATAACAGAGGATGAAGCGTTATATCGGTAATCAAGGCAAACTTATCGTTTGGTTAAGTTATGTTGGTGGCCTCGCATACTAGAATTTTGAATTGGATGCAACGGATAGCAACAAGCTTGAAATATTATCTCCGGTATTAGGTGCATCGTCTCACGGGGAAATATCCAACGCTGCAGCATCCCAAGGTATCCAGTTCTCGTAACTAGGGCAGGTGAAAGAGCCATTAAAGTTTTTCGCCGCTCAAAAGTTGGAGCCGGAAATGCTAAGCAACACTGCATGCACCGCGATTACTAGATATGTATCGAGTATTTTATTTGAATCCGCACGTAGGCGCACAGCATTTCCGAAGAGATAGATAGCACATTCATCCCGTAGGTTCGAAGTATGAAGGTAGGACGATGACTGGCGCTTCTTGATGCAAACACGAGTTGTTTCAAACGTATAATTTCTCTTTCCTCAAACCCGCTGAGAGCGATTACCTAGAAATATCGCTTCTCTCCTTGTAACCATACAATATGATCCGTGGTAAATATGGACGCCATTTCACACTCCATGAGAAATATACCAATTATTACATATGTTCGTGAGTATGCTGAAGGATATGCATCGAAATTGCATCTCACAGCGTTAATGGAAAGCAGAATTTCAAATGCTTACATATATGCCATGGGAAGATCGTTGTGCAGTTAGGCATGATCAACCGCTCTATTGAAGTCATACCAGATTTGGATGTTATCAGCGAACAGAAACAATTTCCAACATAGCTCCATGTTAGCTTGTTGAAGAATAGTTGACGAAAGAAAGTCTCTTGCTACAGCCTGCAAAGAAACACCAATGAGCCGAAAATAGCGTTTGTCTCAATAAAGTTCAGCACTGGGTAAATATGGAATATAGTATTGGTAAACAATTTTCCAGAATTAAAAGTTTTGCAGAGCTGGAATGCAAATGAGCCGGAGCATGTAATCGAACATTCTAATTATCTAAAGCGAACGACGTAAAACTCGCACCAAGGTTTTGAGAGATTTCGCAAAAAATTCGACTAGGATTGGCAAGGAAATATCCTCCTATTATCATACACAGCACATTGCGCAAAGTGAAAATATCCCGAGGAATGCAAACGGCAGTCCGGAGATTCAATCGGATCTCACACGATGCACTACACACCAACGGTGGCGTACCACTGCTTGCACAGAGTTTCACGCGATGAGGCGCAGACCAGGGATACTTGAACGATCGATACTTTCTGGACAGTTTTTGCGGACAGAATGTTTCGCGGAAAACTGGATTCCTGTTGGCTCTGTACTGACCGAGGTTCAGCCGTAGCACTGAATTTACCATTACGTACAGGGTCTACTGTGGTAAAATGAGGGAGATCGCGTTGGCGAACGAACGTACATGTGGTGCACAACTGCTGCAATTTCATGGCAGCTGTGTTCCCATTAAAGTAGACCGAATGACGTACACATGAGAAATACGTTTTCGATTTGCCCGTATTTGTGTCAAAGGTAAGGTTAAAACGCAGTTACGGTGAACATGCCGGCAGACTGAAACCTCGATTCCAAAAGAGCACTGTAGGAAAAATGCACCACGTTCAATCAGACCTTTCCCAATAGTAATAATAACGACTTGGAAGTATTTTGCTTTCCTGTTAAGTGGGTCAATTTCTATCTGGAATTTCTCTTTCTTAAATAAGCTACGATACTTAAGGTTACCCGGTTGTTTCATTTCAATTTCTAACAGTTGCTTTACCATGATCCTGGAACCAAAGTGCTGTGGATTCAGTTGCCGCAAATCGCTTTGTCATAGTATCAAAAATGATGAATGATAACTAAATGCGGTTAGACATAAAAATGATACTAGGAGAATGGAAACAAGAACGAGGAGCATGAAGGTAACCGCATTAACTTATGAACAGCTGCTCGCAAGATAACGAATTTAGGGGCAGAACTGACTCAAACAATGCGCCAAGTTCGATAGAGTCACTAACCATTGTTTTGGAATAGCATCTACGATACGACGCGTAACTGCTTGACCAAGTCTCTCGGTCACTTTCTTTATACCCCTATGCCAAGTCATCAATTGGACACATCGTGGTTTCACCCAACTTGGCGCAGTGACGGCGTACAATGCTCACCGATGAAGGCGGTTAACTGGTGTACGGGTACATGACCTAACCAACGTTAGCGATTCAACTTTGACAGACACTGAAATGAGGAACCGGCGAATTTCTTGCATAAAGGCAACTGGCGGCCCTCAGCAGTGCTCACCCTGTGTTCCCACCAGATGATTACAATATGCGTGAGAACCGGTAATCACAGACAGAAAACCGTTTGATGTCTTCCGTACGCACTTGTCAAGTCTCAGATGCGTACATTATCACCAGCCTTATCGCAGTTGTTCCCAGAAGTATATTTTTGTTACACAGTGCAATAAAGCATCAACGAACGCAATATGAATGTACATTAAGGAGGGTTTTGCCACCAGGTGATCTTGCATATTTTGTTAGGCCAACGCAGGAAGTCAACAACAATACGCTACTATGGAAGCTGTCCTGAAGAAGCTTACGTCTCTGCCCAACCACAGCTCCCATGCTGTCGATATTACTCGCTCAGAATTACTGGGAGCATCACGACAACTGGCAGAACAGTTGGCCCAGTTCTTTTAGAGATATTACATCCTCCAGTACTTTTGAGGTCATGGAGGCCACCTTTGCTGTTGGATTGCCGTCCTGAGTCTTGTGAGCGAGGTAACATTATTGTACAGGGAAATAATAGCTATAGGTTCATGGAAATCTGCTTTGAACTGTTCCGTGCTATCTGCCGATATTTCGAGGTCGTGTACATTGAAGTCACCGGCGATGAGATTGTGGCTGTACCTAGTACGTGTTATCCTGTTCATGACGCGTATAAAGCTAGACCCCATTGCCGGATAGGATGGTGTGAGTCGTAAGCGACAGTTACGGGGCATGTGTCATTGTGTGTTAGTCACAGATGACACCAGAGTGAGACCGATACTTGTGTTCTCCGATGATCAATTATTGCACGTTGTAGGTCAATGCGATATTAGAGGAGGGCCCCACCTCCAATTCTTGAACGATCGTTCCGGATGAGCGAGATTCCTGCTATATCAACGTCAGTCTCAATAATTTCTTGGTGTAACCAGTTTTCGCTAACGTAAATTAGGTCCCAATGATCCGGGACCTGATCTAACCGAAGTTGAGAAAATTTGCTTAAGAGCACTTAGGCGTTAGTGCACTTGCAGCAACGTTTCTTAGGTTTCAGCAATTGGTTGGGGCTTGTGCAATCCATACGTGAAGAATCGACAAACAGTTAGTGACCGGAGACTAATCTTCTTTTCGGTGGGTACGTTGCAACTGGTTCGATGTGTTAATTCTCGGCTGTCATGTATGTCCCATACCTAACCTACATATGGAGTAAGGTGTCGGGTTATTCCCTACATCAATACGTTGCATGGGTTTAGTATGCAAATTACTGGTGACCTGTTAAATTATACTTCCGATCGTCCTTTGTACTTTGGGTGACTTATCATCTCTGGAGTGCATATTAATTGCTGATTTTAACAGAAGTTCTAATCTCAACCTGCAACGAAATACGCGTTCGCTTTACGGCAGCCATGTTATGTCTAATTTTGACGGTAAGACCAAGTTCATCACACTCAAGCCACACCCATTGTAGTCCGTTGAGTTACGTAGTCATGATTTCGATTTTAAAAGCACTTCACCGAAGGAAATATTTTCACGGATATATCACCAGCAAGGTTGATAGATAGCATGATAAAAAGATATCGCTTTTTCAGATTAATGACCGCAGATATACCAAATAAGATGCTGGAGTGAACGCGTCCTGTGCACTTTTGTAATATGTAAGAGAACTATGTGTACATCATCCTGAGATTTGCATGCGTCGCACGATTGCCTCGTTGCGTTTGCAAATTTGACCACGTGAATACGGCCACAAATGCTTAAGCGTTAATCATACGGCGTATTCAGTCCCTGATACCGGATCGCACAATAAAATACTTTGAAGATTTGTGTGCCATTTCTACCCAGTGAGTCATGCTGGATGGGGCTACACAAGCATCGTTACAGTCATTCATATCATTTAGGTCAACGGTTATGGGCTAGTTAATCTCGAAGTGGGAGACAGACTAGAAGTCTGGTCAACGCCATGACCGCTAATGGACCCCAGCTTGAGGCTGCATACACAATCCAGGATTGCCTGCAGTCACCCTTGTGAGCAAGCACTACACCAAATTTGATACAGATCAGGAACTGGCGGCAGTTTGCATTTAGTGTTATGTAAGCAACTGCGTAGGGTGACATTATTTGACTGGCTGTGTGCATAATGCGGCCAGGTTCAGTGCCGATTCACGTTTGATCGTCACATATGTCCACAAGCTAAAATTGCACGTGCACACATAGCATGCGCGTAATTTAACTGAACTGCACCGAAGAATAATCTGATCGCGGGAGTGTGACCGTCTTTTATTTGTTTAGCACATCGTAGATATTCCACTGCGTTGCATATATGTTCCCTCCTTACGTTATTAAAATGTTGACTTTGGTGTTGTAAGGTGGCTGTCAATGCACGTCTGTTTTAGAGAGTCCGGTCAAAATGGCGTGAGGTGGCTGCAAATTGAGGTAATGAATCGGCTCTTGCAGAGAGCATTTTTGAACATCAAGTCAACATTGTGCACTCTGGTCATCTGTGCATCACTTGTTCCGTCACCTAAATCGGACATATCTTCAGCACACACGAGCTCTCTTTGCAAAACGGTATTGACTCCATTCGCAACGGGCTGGTTCAAGTTAGCGGGCGTGACCCTTTGTTCTGGATATGGTCAATGCCGCGACTTTGAGAGAAAACAAGAACCAAATGAACTTTCATGTTAATGACCCTTGGCGTGAAGCTTTTTCAGTTATCGATCGATTTAAACCGGGCATGATGTTGATACTCATGCAAATCTTGTTGATTAGCTTTTAATTATATTTATTTTTCTTAGGCTTCGCGCTATATTTTCTCTTGCATAATTGCTTGACTACACCATTTACTATGTTTGTTTTGCAAGCTCTTTTTATAAACCGTTTAAGTACCCGAAGTAGCCGATTTTGCTCTCTTGAATTATTTCCATCTATATTTTATGCGCGACGCATATGTTACGCACGCTAACGGCAGTACTCTATGCATCACATTCTCTATGGGATGAGACAAATGACTTAGCTCTATGGACCGTGCGTGCCTTTTCGTAAACGTGTGTGATGGATGCTTACTCAGTAAACTTCTGAGGTAATATTCTGGAAGTCCGTCTATTGCATCCTTGTGTTAGCTTCCATCAATCCGCTGCATTTTGAATTTGGACTCAACCTTGTTAGAGTATTTTTGGATGCCATTGCTAGGTAATTTTTGTTCCGAATTTTTCCCTTGAAAATCAATAAACTGGATTTTGTTTTTCTATGCATCTCGATCCTGCTTACTCGGACAAACTTTATAAGCGTACCGTGTCAATTCAATGATAGCCATACAGTTTCCAGTTTGACACCTATGGACGGACGTGATTTGCTTTGTTGAAAATACTTTGTTTTGCAACGCACGTTAACTATCACGTAGACCCAGCAGAAAAAGACTATCCTGACGATATTGAGTAGATATTTGTCCTTGATAGGCAGTACATTAGGAGGACATAATCTTTCTGTTTGGTACCGCCGTACTATAGCGCTTTGCAAATGCAACGAAAAAAGCGTCGACTGATCGCTTCGCCCAAGCGGCGTATTTACGTTTGTGGTGTCGTCCGTTTTTTCATCCCTCGAGAGCATGATATCTGAGATATAACCTTCATCACGTGTTTTGAATTCTTGGGGTTGGAAGGGTAGTTTTCTAGTCGTACATCGCAAGGCCGAATTAAGTATGCTTTTTTGTGAATCGGGACCCAGAAACAATGACCGTATGCCGGTGCCATTAATCGCTGCATTTATCGAGCTATCCGGTGATCCACTTTTAGGGTGAACACTGCATGGAGGTAAGCAGTTGCTAGTAAAAAACCATCATATTTTCTCCGCTGTAGACAGCACAAATGAATATGCAAACCTTCAGTTATTGACTCGATGAAAACCTCAATAGGCAGGTCTTTATTAATGACGTGCCTGCAAAGTATCTACTAGTTATAGCAAACCAATGGAAGACTTGAGGATTATCTACGCGTATAACAATGTCCTCACACATTTTGACTCGCTCTTCCTGTAAAAAGTATTCACCAAGTTTCTTTACTAGCCAGTTGAAACGACGGACTAGAGAGAACGCGAACCCAACACGAATTTACACGACCTAAAAAGTGAGAGCAAATTAAGCACTTCGCAACAGGTGGCAATTACTGACCAAGAAAGGAAACAAAAGAACATCCTCCAGTATTAATTATTGCCCACATTAATGCATTGTGAAACATTATGTATAAAACAGTTTGTTTAAGCTAAACCAGGATACATAGTGAAACTAGGTGACTTGCGGCAATTCAAAGGGACAGTCTCTGAAACAAATAATTGTGTACGCGGGTCGGTAGGGGGGGTATTTCTGTTGATGCGAATGGTGCTTAAACTGGATTCCAAGACATTGTAAGCAGTAAATCTATCGGAAGACCTAAGCCATTGCGCTTCCATAAGAATATACAAGAATAAAGCCAGCAATGGAAAACGGTCCAATTGTAAAATATTAAACATAGTAAATGCCAATAAGATCAGTAAATGTACTATCGGCACGGGCGTTTCATCAAGGATAAATGTCAAAAATCACGAACAGGAAGCTTTAAAACGCACGTGAGAATGAACTGGTTCCAGTATATTGTGGCTTACAACTGGCTTACCCAAGACCAATAAGAAAGAAGGGAGGCTACCGTAGTCCATGATTGTGAGAATCCGAAAATTACACAATGCGGTGGCATGGTATGTCCGATACACACAAACTGTGCACAACACATTAGGCCAAGCAAATTGGTTCAAATATGTGGACTTTACTATCAACAACAATGTACTATTGTAGGCTCACATTCAGGTGCGTGTAATTTGAGTGGAAAATGGAAATATAGTGCACTAATGACTGATTGCGTGTTGCAATGGGAAACCATTGTGCTTTTTAAACCGAAGTCAGCGAAGTAAGACAAACGTAAGATGGAACGTAGTTAAGTCATATTCTCCACGTGTACCATAAATGTAATAATCATGAAATCAGAAACGTGCTCCGCATTGCGCTAGCGAAATACGACTAGTCTTTGACAAAGAAACGAGCTGGGAAAAAGGATGAAGGCAATCGCAGCCAAAGGGTGATTGCGTGGAATGAACGTGTCAAAAGAAAAGTCGGTCTTGTTTATTCTATAGTTTGAATGCGGGTTGCTGAGATATAACTCTTTTCACTAGCGTTGTCTTGTTGGGAAATACATTTTAGTAACAATTACGGTAGGGTAATGCAAGATAACACTGCATCGCTCCATAAAAATGACAAGCCGGGGCGCGTTATCTTAACAGCCTAGCTCACAATATTCAACAATGCTTCGGTCCGTGTAAGAGTATAACATGGCATTGAAACTTTATATGTTGGAGTCAAGTTTACTTACTGAAAAGACGTCGTGTGTTCGTATACTAACATAAAAGAACCGCAGGAGTTAAAGCTTAATACTGTAAGCATATGTTATTTAATTTTATGCGCCACGGTATGTGAATTCTGGAAATAATAATTTTATTTGTTGAGACACCGACAATGGTTACGTGTCGCTCGCTGGTTCGTGTGAGTAGTTCCTATTGCCAACATCTGGTTGATAACTTATTCCACCTGCAGTTGAGACTATTTTAACTGCGTCGCATGTACCATCTGCATGTCAAAGTAACTGCAGACTTGACTAATTTCTTCAATAAAATCTTGTTTATTTGTGACCGAGTGTCCATCATCTTTATACGTAATTAGTGCGCCAGTATCTGCGCATGTTATGCCGGAGTTCGGTCTCGCTTTCATCAATAGATTTTAAAAGCAATTTTAATCATGTCTCGCTGATCACGTTCGTCCTATTTTATTGATGATGGCACCCTTCAGATCTAGCCCTTGATCACGCTTTTGAGAGAGAGAGCACTTTACGTACGGAGCGTCATTCATACCACTTATAAACATTGGATTCTTGCTCGCTTGAATTCCGAAGCTCAGTGCCACTGTGAACGTGACCTATTTTACATTTTTTCCCTATTCTATGAACTTTTAATTTCTTGTCTTATGTTTGATACAGGGAACTTCTTGAAAATCACGAGCGGTATATTTAGTGACACGGAGGCAGTTGGCTGAGAACAGAACTTCCAATGCATCATCTCTGACTAAAAGTTAACTTCGAGTAGCCGTGATTCATAATAATGTACATAAGTTGGATTGCGGACGAGACGCATTATACTAGACGGGTTAGCTTAGTCCGATATTACTTGACGGAGATTTACACAATTTCCGCTCATGCAGCACTATGGTATGATGGCGTTTCCTTTGGATTAAATCAAAATGCAGCAGCTGTCTCATAAAAATGTGACATATTCTGTTGTTTCACATTTTGAAAACCTTGTTAGGTGTTTACTTTGGTCAAACGACAGATGTTATACAAAGTCGTGTAGAAAAAGTGACAGCACCTGCTTCAAAAAATTTCACAGTATTTGTGGTTACGACGGAAGATATCTCTCTCATGTTGCTGTCAAAAACGGATGCATCTGCTATTGGTCCTTATGTAGTGTTTTGATGAAGGGTGTGTTAACAACACATCATTTAAAGCAACCTCTCGAACCAAAGTGCCCACCTCTGAAAATGCACAATATTCTTAGACATGGCTATATTACTATGAACTGGATTTCGATGTTGGACATCCAGTTTGATGCACTGACGCAACTCTGACCAGTTGCATAGGCCTTAAACTAGCTGACATTTCTGAAATTGTGCCAGTTTAATATACATGCAGCAAACCTTTATGCCTTTTAACGTGTGGAATAATCATCCGATCCTTGCGGAAACAAACAGAATTAATCACAGTAGTGTACTTGATTACACCACTCATATGTATGCGACCGCATGTAAATGGAATTCTGTATAATAGTTAGTGAATTGCATTCCAAATCTTACACATTGAACACAACCTATCCTACCACGACTAAAGTACAATTGTGATATTTTAGACTCATCTTTCTTTGGGCAAGCTGCACGTGCCATTGTGTTCATCACTTATGTGTATGTCGATTGTCGCATTGTCCTTCGTAGCAGGTTGATCGCAAACTTAGTTCGTGAGACTGACACAGCTTGGTCTAATTATATGGGTGGCAAACGAAATACAAACACGAGCAGATGTTCCGCCGCACAAGATCACGCTGTTCACATCTCAGTGGTGTGAGTATTTGGTGATCGCCAGTGCTCCTCAACCTGTGATTACATATCCCCAAGGGTAGAAAAAGAAATATTTCTAGAGGCAAATCTAAAGGCAAGGTTTGGATCATTACGCTGTAGCCAAATATTTAATGATAATTGCATATGTGTCAAAAGGTTTAACTATGAACCTAGGTTTATTTTTAGTGACTAGTCAGTGAATTAGACAACGTTCGTTAGTACCATTTGTTGTCTAAATTATGAGCACAAGCCTGATAAGCAGTGCAGATCTATCTGTTGACTAGTCGATCGTTTTTTGTTACCCGCGCCTGTATACCGGGCCGAACCGCATAGTTGATTGCACATCACTAATCGTGCGTTTAGATAAAGGTGGGGCTAAATGTTTACATGGCAGAACGGACAAGACGGGTGCTTAATGTTGGACGTACCAATACGGAACCGTGCTGTGAAGTTTTTATTTAGGGGGTACTATGTGAAGGTTGAAACAAATGCGTACCCACTAACGTATGTTTATTTTTTATTGGGGATCACACAAAAAACAAGAAACCGAATGAACGTAGAGCTGAGTTGCAATGTGCATAAGCCAAATCACACAAAATGTACAAGGTTATTATAAATAATAAACATCAGCCGTCTGATTAACAAGCATCTTAAAATAATGTACTTTATTGCATGAACGTGTTTCTATCAATAATATGCAGCTGATTTTCACACTGAGAATTTATGCTGAAGTATGAAACCTGCTAGGGAGGTTGAAGCAATCGAATTCTCTTAACGAACAAATTACACCGTAAAAACGAAGAACCCATCTATGCATATCAACGCGCAGTTTTCACAATTTTTAATTTAATTAAATGTATCCATTGCCTATTCACTAAACCCCTAATATTTCCCTGTGCCTATAGTTTTGTCATTAGTTGTCAACTAGGGAAAGCGGAACTAATAAGTAGTAGCTGCCTTGTAGGCGATTTACTTTAAAATAGAAAAAGCTGTCCAATGGATGCCAAGTATAATTTAATTGGCCTATTGTATAAAGTATGAAAATTATCCCGTCTGCAAATATGGGCAGATAAAAGCAGTGACACTCCAGTCAAGGTCAAGAAAATGGCGCATGTTTTATTTTTCTCCATGATCAGAACAGCGGAGCTAATTGTAAATTAACCTATTAAATGCCATTCATTTTATTTAAAAACGGCTTTTATGTCGAGCGATGGTGCCAACAGTAACTTTTAGTTTTGTTTAAATATGATCGAAGACGCCATGAGTATTGCAAGCAATACATTTAAAATTTGGCTACAAACGTGTGTTATAAAATGAAATGGCCCCCCATCGTTTCAAATGCTATGGATGTAGAGTCAATTGAAAAGACGTGATCAACTCAGAGGTTAGCCACTGTCAATGACAGTAGAAGGTAGATGCTGTTTTATCCAGTTAGCTAGCAAATTATGTGGTTCAGTAAGCGTCTACCTTGGCTCAGTGGCTTAAGCTGCTGGTTAGTTTGCATCTGCCTCTAGCGATCAGGGGTCCGATCCCCAGTAGGTGAACGAGGAAATGCACATCACTGACCAGCCCCAATAGACGAAACGGATATGTTGCTTTTCCGGACTAGGCTGTGCTATGTAGCTTGTGAAATACAAGGATGGATGACTTATCAGCTTACATCTAAAGTCCTGCTAATCACGAATAATGGGTTTCTTGTTAGAAGAAGTTGTCTAGCTTTATGGTACATAACTTTTGACTGAAACTAATTTATAAGTCAATTAAATTTATAACATGTTTGGATCAATTTGATATGAACAGTACATTGTATACCAACTATGTACCAGATGTGATTTTTAGTTTTTTTACAATGAACCAAAGCTATAAATTAATCTCACATATATGTAAGAATAATATTAATGCATTATTTGACAGGTACACAAATTAAGCCACAATGTGTATTCATAAACATTATTATCCTTGTGGTTTAACAATCCAAAGCCGCGCCTTCACAATAATTGTAATCTTATCGTAGTTGAATTAGTAGTTACAAACTATTGTACGCATTGTTTGCACGAATATACTTGACAATGTGTACTAATCCACTTAGTTATGTAACCCGAATAATTGCTCTATCGAACAACCTACACTTCAAGGAACCTTCTATTTTTTATTTTTGTTTAATTTTTTTATTTCCTTTTTTTCTGTTTTTTCTGTTTTTTATTTATGTTTACCTATCGGTACTAATTGTAATCTCTCATCCACAACATGGCAAATGTGCTGCCAATTGGCTGATAATCTCACACTTGTGTGCTTCAAAATGATCGAATGATAGCAATAGCGAAAGTAGCCAAAGAAAATGGCACATTTTATGTAGTTAAACTCCTGTACTAACTTAAAAATCACTTGAGAACCCCTTTGTTCAATAGATAGGTAATAATATTTCACTACATCAGCTGCATTACAAATTGCTTTCACAACATATAATGGTTGAGGGATCATTCAAAGTATATGATTGTTCTGCTCTTAATTTCTTTGCGTCCTCTTGATATACCTCACTTACATTCTAGCAAATTAAGAGGATGAAAACCAAAGGACTATTATCTGCTTAAATCGTCCACTTGTAAGTGTAAATATCAGAGTTAAACGGACTTCCTGTTAACCGACGAAAATCAGATGGAAACCGTGTACTGGCACTATATCGCAGTGTATTCTTATCAGCTGGATAAATCCAACCGATGTAGAAAACTAAAGAAGAAATATAACCGGAGCTATTTTAATATTAGTTGTTACGCCCCCAAGATGGTGCGTCATTAGAGCTTAGTAATCGACCCAGGAATCAGTAATCTTAGATGTATTAATAAAAAATTAATCGCCAAGTGTTACCCATAGTGCCACCAACCCAGCCATCTGTTGCAAAAATTAATCTGATCCCATTACTTTTGTTTACCCATCGCGCACATATTTTCAGAAAAGGGCTAAAAGCTAAAAGTAAATTAAACTTAAGAACAAATTATAATTGGAGCAAAACTAATCGCACCGTGATAGGGTGTGCACATATCAAGGATGCCTAATGAAAATCAAGATATTAGGTTGAAAAACGGTCAAGGACATAAAGTTGCGTGTTCCCCAACTTGGGTCAATCTTGTGTGCGGCCAAGAAAGACAACAAATTCACGCAATTAGATTTCGCGCCACAATTCTGGGTTCTGGATAGGAATAACAAACGTTTCGAACGTGGATATTAGACAACGTCTAGCGTGTATTGACTGGATGGTTTAAATCAACTAAATGTACCTAAACTGCGCTCGTCATCGTTTTCGTCAAATAACTACAAAGATAAACCCGGGAATGCCCTCGGATTCTCGCAAACATTCTCCGGCTAGTTACTCTAAAGTGTCATGCTGGACATAAATTTGAGGATAAGTACACACGGAAGCAGTCGACCGAGGAATTCTATCCTAGAGTTGCTGCCACATGACTGGTGCTGAAATAAATATTAGCGATATGCTTGCGCGTAGGTATCGTGAATGGCGTGGGATAGACTTTGAACAGTTGCCTGCGCTATTCCATCCCACTTGAACATTAACGATAAACGGTCAGTTTCATTCCTACCGAAGCTGATTTCTTTTTGATTTGTCAGGGCTGATTAATTTTCCGAAGAGACGTTTCCCGTTAGCCTTTTCTCTCGAAAGGGAAACCTGGCAAATTCAACCCCTTTAGTAGTGGGCCCTCACTACATATCCTTTTAGACCATACGGTTAAACATAGCTTCACATCCCGTTTTCGTATTGGCCAGGGCAAAACTGGCAACATATTCGTATTAGTCCTTTTGCGTTATTTCTTATGCACTCTTCGTTGGACTGAATCATTCTATATTCTTCCAACATGGAAGTCTAGGAAGGACATTGTGTCATAGCTTTCATATTATGTGGGAAAATCTAATTATCGTACAATGAATTTAAATGGAATCACATATGCTGTGCCCAACTTTGATTGACCCGCGAAATAAATCGTGCACTTTTCGCCGTAGTGGAGTAAGCCGCTAATGGATCCCATTTACTCAGGAAATATTTCATTATAAAAAGTCTTAGCGGTATGCTAAATGTCTCTCCACCATTTTAAACCAGAATTCTCAAGTGATATAATTACAGTTTCTTACTATACATCAAGTGAAGTAGACTTAAAGCATTGGTATAAAAACCGACAAGCAAATGATCTGCTAGATCGGTTTGCCACATTTAGTTGATTGTCTCTTCTAACCTAACAACGGTTATGGGCGAAACGATGTAAACTGAAAATATCCTTCTTACGGCTAGCTCAGGCTGTCATTTTAAATTCAAGTAGATAAAATTCAGGAAATACCTGGCTTGGCACTTCCATGTTACGGAGTACTGTGTTAGAAATGTTAGGCAGGGACATAAGTGCAACGCAATTTTTTTATAAGCGTTGTATCCAAATTACCTTCCCTGTTAGCTGAATGAGTTCAACCACGGCGCATTCATTGGCGAATTAATATTTCGAGTACCGCAGATGATCAATAAATAGACCTTCGATTACCTCGCAGATGGAACACTGCGAACCAGGCGCCGAAAGCCGCACTGATGATATTGACTAGTCAGGCGACGAAACGACTTCACACTAATCATTCAGCTCGGAGAACAGTGCAAAATGCGCATCCACACCCCGAGCTACGGATATTCTCATGTATTTCAAATAGTCAGGTTTGTTCATTGAAATAATACTCGAATATTTATGAGCCTAAAGAACAGCATATTATTGTTTTGCTTGAGTGATTTTAGAGAAGCTAGGTGATATTTAATCGGTAACACAGAAGTTTGGTCTCCTGATGTAGATACTGCAAACACACAATGACCAGGGTGAATTAAAATGCATCGCATCTAATACTGACAAAGTCATAAGTGTAAAAGTTTGGGAAAACAGATATTTAAACTGAATTTATAATTATATTTTTATCGAATATTTACGTGGACAAAGAAATTATTAGTCTAGTAAGTGCAATAACTAAAAGTTATAGGGTATATTTCCGGGTCGAATAAAAATAAAATACCCCTTTTCGTCGCAACTCCTGCCGTATCACGGATGCTGGCGGTTCACTAATGCTTTTACTATTCGTTGCTGAATTTCTGTGATTTTACGCGCTCTTTTGTATGTTGATTGCAAAGATGACGGTTTGTCGTGCACCGGTTGCGCTCCGGCTAATCGGCACCAGCGATGACCATGTAATGATTTCAACGTATGCCACTTCAACGCTATATTAATTGGATCAATGCGATTTCTTCAGAGTATTTCCTTTTCAAGATATTCGCAGTGAGTATTCAATCTACAGCTTCGGCTTAATTCATTTTTACCTAGAAAAAAGTATCGCTCCTAACCATTTTAAGCAGCAACCTAACGGATAAACTTTTCTTTAGCACTAATTGTAAGGCATCAAATCTAGGTCGAGTATTCCATCGTGTACCCTTTTTGTTGTTTTTATCTAATACATTATAGATCCGAACAACCACAAATGAATGGTCAAGTAACAGAGATGCTCTATTCTGTCAAAGAGTTGCGCGTCTTCATTTTCACTTAGCGCATTCAATTTACACTGGTTCGAAACGGATTAACGCCCTGTGTTCGTTGGGCATATTTTACAGACATATTTCCTATGGAATGTGTATTGTGCTACCCTAGTTGTTTTACCGAACTGCGCGCTTACCTCCTGACACACCACCTTGTTGCTTTTAGCAGAAGTTACTTCTGCGACACTGCAATGCATCAGGAATTCTCCGCGCTATATGATGGTCCTTGAATTACCTCCATAGAGACATTTCTAACAAAGCTACGACTGTATCTGTGGATAAAACTACTTTCGCCTATCGCCGGTAAATGTCGCTGACATCCACCCAATACAATTCAATGCAAACTGCATCGTCCTATGCGCACCACTGTAGTATAATAAGCTAACCAAACTCCGTATACGTGTGCTCTTGTCGTAGCACACTGACCTACGGTACCCGACCTGTAGCCTTTGCTTAGAATAAATACCTCTGATTTACTCTTCTTTCACCTTACTTGACCAGACAATTATGGCTTTCGAACACAACCATGGCCCTCCGAGGTGAGCTAATATTTGTACTAGATTTCAAAGGTGCATTTTTGTAAATTGCGTACTTGCGATTCAACCCCACTGTGGTGCTGCAAGCCAACCATTATGTAAGAGACAAATTAACCTGACTGATATACCCCAGTTTTGCCAAATATGTGGAGCAATCCCAATAGTCCATTGTATTAGATCGCTCGAGAAACTGTGTGAAAACCAACCGAAACAGTCCAGTAGATGTCGAGCTTCAAGGTTGGGCTATTAACATCTAATAACCGAGATTGTTCTACAGAAAACCCACAGATTTCTGTCACAAAGTCGAATGGTAAAATCATTCTTGCTAACCGCCTAACGACATTTCGCTACCTACTGTGACGATTACAACCCTTTAATTGAGCAAGCCACATCCAGCGTGACTGCTATTAACTCAATCATTGTTGCTACACCTGACGAATTGGTCACAACATCGGAAGTCTAACGCCAGGTAGCTTGCGCATCGCTCGCCTCGATAAGAGCGCAAGAAGGTACATGCGTAAGTCTCTTTCCTGGACCAAGCTAGAGTGATACAACGCTGTTTTCCTGAGATTACTTATTAACTGCTAAATAATCCAACTTACCCGCCACTACACCCAAACCGACACTTGTTAAAGAGAACCACAGTACGATATCTATATTGTGCACCGTTCCTGAGTCCAGGTCTAGGAAAATAAATGGCTAGATGGTAGGTGATCGCAACTAGTGGGATTCCATGTTTGTTACACTTGGTATTTTGACTCAGCTAACTACGCAAAAAGGCGCAGCGCGTCATGCATTTTGAGTGCACTGCGATGAAACTTGATTGCTTCAAGTAGTATTGAACTCACCCTATTATAAACAAAGATCGTCATATTCTAAGCAGTTTGTCTTCGAAATTCATAAGGCTATGTACGCATACTACCAATAAACTTTGGCGGCGCTACTATGAACGAACTCAATATATCCGCATTTGTTCATGGCGTCTCTGAACTGCCGAATTCTCCAGCTTTCAAAGCGCAGAGACATGACCGAGAACAGGGGTGCTACATCCGCCATGCACTCTCCCTGGGCGGGGTTATCGTAACACGATCGATGAGAATTCCTTCATTTCCAAACTATACTAGCTGCCGTACAAAAATAATTATATTGGTACTACAATCCGAATTTTTGGCAAAAGTGCTATTGGATAACTGGTTGAAGCTTGGCTCCAAGTTACCAACTAATAGTAGGCTGAATAATGCCGGTGCACGGCCACGATTATGCAGCAATTAGTTGGAACATAATACCCAAGAAAAAAGCTTGCACCCACATTCTTTTACTGTGCTTAACACAGTAACATTCTTGACACCTACAAGCTAGAGAGAAGCAAGGTAGAACGTCGCAATATTGAACGCTGTGTGCTGCCATGCTACCTGACCGAAATGCAAGAACCTGTGACCCACGCAAAAAAATTAGCGGCCGACTATCAAACGGTCACCTTAAAACTAAACACGAATATGACGTCTTCCAGCACACATTCTCATGTTTTATTGTAACGCACAAGGCCTTATCAGCTAACTGAAAGCTTCGGCTACATCATGTACGAGCTTGAGGAACCTCATTATGGTAACCGAGACATGGTTGAGTAAAGTAACCACGGACAAGGAAATAGGACTTCCCGGAATATTCGTGTGGCAAAGATCGTGTGAATAATTGTGACGGTGTCCAACTCTATTACCGCAGTGAGCAACATCTTGATCTAACGGATGAACCAGCTGTCATTTTTTCGGCGCTCTAAGACTTGGTGAAACATGTTTAGTGAGCACCGAGTGCCGCCCTGCTTTATCCAGTTCAGAAAAGGAAACTCCCATAGCTTCTACTAGGAAACTATCTTCGCAGAGACAGATAGTTACCTCCTCTGGTTTTTGACTTCCATCCACACCGCCTAGAATCACAAACCTGTCTAGATGAGAAATTTAATGTGGAATTGCAAGAGCTAATCATTGGTTTACGACAAGACAACCACTTTGACACCCCCACTAGATTCAGCACGGGGAATAAACCAAGTATCCTCAATCCTTTGTTCACCAAGCAGGGGCTGATTATCGAAACAATAGCGATATTTAGGGCATCGGGTCGTTGCAATCATGCAACATTCTTGTTCAACTACACCTGTTATGCAAAGTATTCCGCAAACAAAGCCGATATCTCTCAGCTTATTACCAATTCGGCTGTTCTGACCACACACGTTTACGCGACTGGCGAATAAATTCTTTCTGAACAGTCCCTCGATGATGCCTGGTGGGATGTCGTTTGTCAGTTCAACGAATTTATATAGCCAGTGCTTTGTGAAATATCTCCTCATGTGCAAAGAGAGTAATGTCCTTCATACGTAGCAGGATGCGGAATTGCATGATCACAAGCGTTCCACTCGGGCGAAAATACAAGTTGTCAACCAGGTGCAGAAGGATGAGAAGCCTACACTGAACGGCAAATTCATTACGTGTACCTGGTACGTGAGGAGAATGTAAAATATCAACAGAGTAAAACTGGTAAGTTCTCCTTAAACCCCAGGCTCCTTCTCAGATACGTAAACAAACTGTAAAGTGCAGTGATGTATTCCTGCCCTCCGCAAGCCAAGACTATTTGCAGTTACTAAAGCTGATGCGGCCAAAGTCCTACGTCATCAGATATCCCCAAACTTCCACACTGAGTCTTCGTCGCCTATGCTGTTCAGGCAAGTTATGTCACAACCAGAATATAGTCATATCTCCTTTATGGTCACAGATGCAGTCAAAAGGCTTAATTCTCTACAGGAGCGTACCTCACCTCTAGCTGAATGTATCTGTCCATAAGCGCTGCATTGAAGTTGACGGAAAAGCTTTAGGTACTTTCAACGATCTCTTGACGACATATGTTTGTATACTATTTGAAAGTACGGAATCATCATTGCCATTCACAAAGGCGGAAATTGTGCAGATCAAGCGAACTATTACCCGATAAACCTCTTGTCAGTGTTATCCAAATTCACCGAGGCGTTTATGAGTTGCATAGGGGCACTAATTTTGCCAGAATCAGTGTTGCACCACAAGGTTGCTCCTTGCCCGCTCAAGTTGGACTGAAATCTTTGACAGCCGTGTAAGTGTTAACACCTTTTCCTGGACCTCTCAAAGTCCTTCGATCGTCGGCACCACCGCATTCCCATTCACAAGCTTCACAGCTGTAGAATTGAGAACCAAATTCCTAGCGGGTAGCTAACTTGCTGATTCAACGGCACCGGAATATGAGTGTTCGCAGCGTCATCACTGACCGTATCGATGTTCAGTGTGGAGTGACACGGGGCCCAATACTTGGCACACGTATATCCTTGATAAAACTTAAACAGCTTGCAACTGTGATCACTCTTCGCCGATCATATTAAATGTGATGGGCATCAAGACCACGTAGCGCTACAGCAAGACATTACTAGGGTATATGAATTGGGGACTAAGAAGCTGCTTCATTGGGAAGCCTCCATCTGTACGACACTGAGCATTTTTTATCAATGCCCTTGCAAATAGAGGCTGGGTGATCACGATTTGTAGCGTGTTACCAGTGAATACAATCTAGATGTCATATACAAGTGGATCTATTGTACACATCAGACGGAGAAAGCATTCAAATAAGTCAAACAACACCTTGGCCTTTTGCGAAAAGCATTCTGGATATTTGACCCTTGCGTTTGTTCTCAGATGCAAAATGCATAAATTAGGCCCATTATGAATATGTTATCCACGCCTGCCAGCGCTGTCACAAACAGGAACACATCACTTCAAATGCCACATAAAAGCAAGACAACTTGCTTGTAGGGACTGCTTCTTCTCGCCTATCAAATAAGATCTAAAACAGCTGTGGTCTAGGTTCAACAATGATACGGAGGCCCGCATGCTATTTGAAGATGATATATTTTATCTAAGAAATGCAAGGCACGTTGCTAGTCAACTTCTGAAGAGGAATCATAATACAGATTTAACAGGATATCAAATAAAGTTGACTACGCAGCATAGCCGTTTGGATTGTCGAAGAATTTCTTTTCACTATGAGTGTGCTAAACATGGAGCGTTCTCCATATTTATGATTTCAATTCTCCCACACTGACGGTACTCAAGCAAAGTCTAGGTGATGCACACATAAGTTTACGTTACGCCATATAACCAGCAACATGCGGTCATAAACATAGCAGTAGAAATCGACGTGCGCGTTTTCAATTTCTGCACGAAAATTGTTAGAAGCTACTACCAGTAAAGCTGCACACGAGTAAACGTTGTAATTTCCATTATTTTATATAGCTCTTAAACAGCAGATAAACTAGAACCAAACCAGCTTTTTCTTTTTGCGGACACATTCAATTCCCAATGCAAACTACCATTATGCACCACTGCGTTTAACTATATAGTCCATAGACCCAAGAATCCCTTATCACTTGATCACATTTTCCACAATACAACCACCCTTGGGGACCTGTCAATCACAATCTATTTACCAGTGATAAATCATTTTTCAATGTTTGAGACAATCCTGAGTTTCTTCCGCTTTTTCTGCGCAGCGGTGCGAGGAAACACAAAAGAGCGAATTGTTGGCACATTTAGTTGAATCTAACCAACATGTCGATACCTACCAGTATTTCCAATTCAGACACGTAGGTAAAATGTTGTTTATTTTCAGCAGTGGATACGATTGCTATTCGCCTCCAGAGAGCAAGCATATGTACGCAAAAATGAATAGTGTACATTTTCTCTAAATGGCCGCTCACTATAATGAACCAATTTGGGGAACACGCCATATCCATATAATCGACCGTTTCTCAATTAAAATCTAAGTTTCTGATTCTATTATTATTTTAATACGTTAGTCATGTTTTCCATGATTATCATTTTACCACTTAGTGCATCCCTAACATTTGATGGCCTATTATACGCTGGATTTTGCCGCAACATATGCATAATTTAATTTTGTTGAAGCAAAAACATTTTTGCCAAACACTGATCAATCTTTTAACTAACTTTTATTAAATACTATATGAAGATACTTGCTTACATATTTCTTTACAAACATATTTATGTTTTTACGCAATCATAAGTGCAGGATTTTTATATAATTAGTTTAGATTTTTCGCAGCCAGCTTCCAAATCAGATAATAGTCCACATGCTTGGAAAAGCGCTGACAGTATTTTCAGCCTATTGGACATCGTCAGTAGTGCGAATCCATCGGATCCTTTGGGATTCAAACCCATGACCACCAACACCTTGAACATCCATTCAGCAGCTTATGCCATTGAGCCACGGAGGACAGCTTCAGACAGTCATGATTTATTAACTAATTACGATATAGCGCGTCTTATTCTTCACTGCGATGCCAGTTACGAACGTTACAGAGTACAGGGTTGGCCTCAAAAGACACGAATTCCACTAACAGTAACTATGTGCGAAAAGCATTTAGAAACTGTTAATGGACTTCGTGTATTTCGAGACTAACCCTGTACTCTGCAACGTTCGTAACTGGCATCGCAGCGAAGAATAAGACGCGCTATATCGCAGTTAGCTTGTAAATCATGATGGTCCGAAGCTGTGCCCCGTGGCCCAGTGACATAATCTGCTGAATGGCTGTTCCAGATGTAGGTGGTCATGGGTTCGAATCCTAATAAATCCGATGGATGCGCACTACTGACGATGCCCAATCGGCTGAAACTACTGTCTAGTGCTTTTCCCGGTATGTAGACGATCTTTGATTTGGAAGCTGGCTGCGAAGAACCTCAATTACATATTTGTATTCACTGAGATTTTTGTTTGACCGTGCTGTCCGATAAGCAAAACCACTGCATGGATGACATAATCTTCATCAAGTGTAAATGTACTCCTGCAGTTCCTAGTTTCAGAGTGTTCTTATTGAAGCGCGATTGGCTGTTATTGGTTTATATGTTCAAGCTAACATTTCAGTAATATCTTACATGGGACTCTCCAAACCTTCCGCCTTACACAGAGCAAATGTTCTTAAAATCAATTTATGCTTAATTAAATGACGTTACTGCGCTACTGTGAAGCATCTCGTAATAATATTTTACATGGATTGTTCAGTCAAAAATCGATTCTCATGATTTGTTAAAAACTGGAAAGTGCTAGAAAGATTATGGATTTCAGCTGAATCTTACGAAGTTAAAGTAGGACTTCTTGTGATGTTATAGTCAAAAATGTAGATAGATTCGTTTTCAACCAACTTAACAACAAGTATATAAAAATTGATTATGTTCGCTTGTTAGATACCTTTCCCCCAAATCAAAATACAATGGCGGGTATCAAAACATCTAACAAGTGAAATACTTCTCAATTCGTTTATTACTGCAAGCTGGTATAATTTTCAGCCGACGCCATGTAAATCTCACTAGGAATATAATTAAAACAAATGAAATTATGGGAAAACAGGCAACACACGAATCCAGCTTAACATAAAATTTAATCATGCATCGTTTTTAGAAGCCATATATAAGGTAATTGCATCTATATTCTAGATCAGATTGTCATATAGTTTGTAATGGTTCAAGTAGAAATGGTTTATTAAGTAGTATGCATATAATAAAATGACCATAAATCTTTTTAAAGTTTGAGGACAAGGGAATTGTTCCTTTTACGTTATTTGTTACCATGCCTAAGCGAATTCGTAGGATTTCTTTTACTACATTTCTAAAGCAAATATTTCTCTGTGATGCTGATCGCAATAAGTGCAACGTAAGGGATGTGCTGATTACGGAAGCAGATCATCTGGACCCAACGTTTATTGGTAAAAGCTACAAGGAATGGAAGGCAGGTAAAAAGAGGCACACAATTCTATGGTGCTTTCTAAAGAGGAGGAGAAGAGGAAGTGTTCGATCGGTATAATCAGTTTAAGAAATAGATGAACATATGACATTAGCAAGAATAAAAGCTGATGGCAAAAATTACTGAAGAATTAATTGATTCACATTCACTACAAGTCAATACGTGTAATGTTACAACTGGTCGTTTTGCAAACCAACCAAATCATTCCGCACGACTAATGTTTTGTTAAAAGTACATCAATCAGCCGTCTTTACTATCATGAATAAGCTGTTTATGAAGTAGAACAACGTACATGCCTGTAGTTTCATCTATCACATTAAACACATTCTGCTTGCGCCAAGCCAACAAGAGCTAAAAACGTTCATGTGTTACTTTGCTTTAAAAACTGGCATTGTTATAGGTCATTAGGCTTTATCGTTCAAAGCCTTTTCAACGTCAATTATCATGGCTATGTTTCGACTTCCGTAAAGGGGACATTTAAAAGGATCTTAAAAACACTGCTACTAAAAAGGTAAAGGCGAAGTTTCTTTCATTCCATTTGTCCTAAAAGCTTGTAAAGACATGGCTGTGTTCTTTGTAGTTAGTTCAAACCATTTAGCGCAATTACAGAAGCTGCGATAATGTGATCGATAACAAAGAGCAAACGTTAAAATAGGGGTGCTCTTTATTAGTACAAACAGTAAAGTCAGAAGACCTAGATTTTGTGGTGAGGACAACAAATCGTGCATTCCTATTAATCACAAAACTCGCAACATCGATATGAAAATCAACGGCCAACGGTGTCAAAGCTATCGAAAGTAGCCACACATTTGCGCTATCGGGTTGCGACTTGAGGAGAAATCTGCTGTTTTTGGATACAAAGAAACGGTCGCTCGCTATCGATTACGATGGCTTCCAGTAGCCTAAGCATGTGACAACGCGGAGCGCGTAATTCCTCCGTAAATGGCTTATCAAGAAAGACTGGGGGCCCGGTGGTAAGCAAGTGCTTTGTGACGACCGCAGCAGCTCGGTTTCCCGATTCAACTGATACCGTCTTCATAGGCCACATAAGACTGCTAATCACTTGGGCACTTGTACATTGACCCTTACGCCTAGACTTCGGTCAGTGTGCCCAAGGTGGCTGTTTCCACAACTAGAGGTGAAGTTATTTACAGGGGGACATACACTGCCTTAATGTTAGTGTCTTAATTGAACAAAATTGCATAGACCTAGTTGTTGTGAGTAGCTGCCGTTCAGCCGCATACTACGCTACTTTATGTGAAGCAGTTATCCGTATCTCGGAGGCTTGCTTAATCCATTTATCTGGAGCCGTGTAAACAGCTATGTTGGAAGCAGGTACCGAAATCTAGACTTCAGGTCATTGAGCACATCCACAAGTAGTTACTCAGCCCGGCGTGGGCTGTGAAGACAGAATCAATTGAATCGGGAAAGCGAGCTGCGTCCGCAGTCACAATGCACTTGCTTACCACCGCGCACTCAGTCATTCACAGTCCTGTTACGCGATCGGGCTATTGGAGCCCCTTATTATCGATCGCGGGCGACCGCCGCTATGCATCCAAAAGCAGCTGCTTGTGACTCTAAGCCTAAACTGGTAACGCAAATGCTGTGCTATTTACGATCTTTTGACACGATTGATTTGGTGTTTATATATGATCGTTGTGTGTTTTGTGCTTATCAAGTCTGCATGGATTGGGGACGGCATGGCACGATCAAGGTTTTCTGTATTCCTGTTTGGAGGAAAATTTTGTTATTATGTTTAGGTAATTCAGCCATGTTTGACATCAAATATCTTGTCATTGGTTTGATGATGTAATATGAAGAGGCGGCCATTAGATTGTATTATATTTGGCGGGTTTTTCTTTAATAACATATGTTCTGTTATCATTGCCTGAAACATCCCTGGCGCTGTGCATAGCAGATTGCACAGAATAAGTTCCCACTATCACTGATCCTACAAAATCAAGCATAGCAAACGAATGCTAAAACCATCCATCATATACATTGATTCTTAAATTCCTCAGTAACTCAGATATGTTAACTCCAAACGTCAAAAGGAAGCATTCCCATAGTTAACAGGTTAGAAAGATATTGATACTGCTAAAGACCAAAAAGCACAAACCCTACAATCTTTGGTCTAACCACGTTAATGCATTATTATGCGGCTTTTTCTATCCGTCTATCAAATGTAGATAAATATTTGTACCACACGATAATATAAGTTGTTCTAAGCAGTTAAAGATACAGCTATCCCGATTGGCTTCTATTAATAAATCAACACGCATAAAGCACCAACACACCTTTAATAAAAGGGCATGTATTTTTCAGCTACCCACTAAGGAAACAGTATGAGACGCAGCTTCCTGAGGAAAAAAGTTCTTTATTTTGTTGTCAATCAGCCTACTTAAAACGATGGGAGGGTTGAAACTAAATTTTCTCGGAGAAAATATAGAGAAAATCCTTCGTCCTTTCGAGAACATAACACAGGGCAGGGAGAAGTTAGTTAAAGAAATGTGCTGCCAACCATTGCACGATATCAAAAGGCAATTATTTTGGAATGATTAAAAATGTGACTAATCAAAGCACATATTTTTTAAAAATTAGTTTAACACCAGTAGCCTTGTTTGAAAAATTAGGACAATGAATTATTATGGCTATGCGACTTTCTATCCAGTATACTTGTTCATTTAGCCAGGACCATCAATATATTTACCAAAATTTACAAATTCAAAGGTAGTTGGAAATGTACTCTCTACCTATTTAAACTAGGTATTATAACATAAGCAACTGCCATTTTACCCAGCTTATTATTTTTGTCAAATGTAATAAGAGATCAGAAAGTGGAAGCACGCCAATGCTGTGAAGTTCGACCACCCCGAATTCACTGAGAATGACCAACTGTTCAGTATTTCAGCTCAGCTAGGTATTTCATCATAAACATAATGCAAATATTGGGTGCCTCCGACAAGAAAATATCACATTTTCTAAGTGTTTCGCGCTAATGATATATCGCCATTTGCATATAGGATGCATCGAACACGGGATTGTTGTAATATTAGAAGAGAACTCTTCTCATTTAGCCCATTTGCTTCACCTGACGCCGTTTCAGAAGTGCAGTGTCTTCGGGTGGGAAATACCCAATAGGCAACTGAATCTGAATTATAGCCACTGTGTTGTAGTTGTATAAATTTCACTTCAATGTGAATTGAGGATTAAGGGTCACATTCAATTACGAAACCAATTTTTTAACCTTTTGATTTGTGGAGCGGAACTCAGGTATTGGATGCGACAAGAACCAGTAGGAACCAATACGGATAACAATTATTCAGAAGTAAGTACGTAGCCGGGACCAACGCGTATTGTAAAGAGTTGCAATGAACTGGAAGCGAAGTAGCAATAGTACAGAGTAACTTGGCGTGCGAATCACAGAGAGTTCGCAAGGGAACCAGACGAGCAGTCAGTAAACCAAATGGACAATCAGAAGGTACAGACCAGAAGAAAATCCAATGTCAAAATAACGAAACCGTAAATTTTTCATATACACTACAGTTGTCTCGCCCTATAAGGCTGAATGAGAGTAGCCTTCGATAGAGATCTCAGGGGAGAAACAAACTGAGGACGGGAAAGTAAAGTAGTAGTTGCAGTAAGCGCCTCGGGACAGAGAGAGCGTGCGCGGAGTTCGTTGAGTCCCGGCTTCTTTGTTAGTTTCTATTAAATATTTGGGTGCGAACTGGAGTGCGTCATCGTTGGGCCGTCGGGGAGGGCTGGTCGTACTGCAAAAGCTGGCTAGTACAGAAATACGGTCCACAGGTCACTTCCTCCGCTGTGCGCTTGGGAGTTGTCACTCCAAAAAAACAGTAGGATTCCATGGCTGTAACGATACCGTCTCGAGAACAAATCTGGACGTCTTCTTTAGAGGCCAGATCAGGCATTGTGACACTGGTAGTAGGGAGTCGCGATTGCTTGGAACCAGGATTATGGTGCAGGAGTCTTCCGGCGGGCAAACCAGAAAGTGAGAATAAAGAGACCACTTGGTGAGCAATTGCTTTCGATTATTCATCTTCAGACCGATACAATCATATATAGGGTTAAAACCGGGTAAGACCGACATAGTTGATACAATTAACATAGGATAAAAAATCGAAAACGGGTTAATTAAAAGTTTTGGGTTTCTTGACCTTGCGCCATTGACCTCATTATCATCCGCTTTTGCGGGCCAGAGAAGCTGAATAGCCTTAATTAACTTCTGTTGCGAGCATACCGATTGTCGGAATGATGGAATACAAATCGATTCGGCCGTTGCAAGTGTACGGAGACGTTGACCCTTTGACCGGTGAGGCGGAAATCTGTATGCTACTCTAAAGTTACGCTCTAGATCCACATGATGTCCGCTGTCCACAATATGTGCCAGAAAATTCCGCGTGTACGTGCTAATGTTGCAATCATTTGCTCTGTGTTACATTGGACGTATCCCTTTACATTCTTGTGCAACGTCTTTGGAAGTACGCTCAATCGATTCGGATCACGGAGCTCTATGCAACGGCGTCTATATTTTTGTAGTAACTACAACGACACCTTGGTACACCAAAAATAAATTCTGCGGAAGTCTATTCACTAAAGCCAACTTGAATAACTTTGCTTAGGTGAGTTTCATCAGTACCTATGGGATACCATTCGACAGATCTTCTTTAGCGATGTCAGATAATATATAAATTACTACTGTGCACCACGGTATACCATAGGTACAAGCATTTATGTCATCTCACCACCATATTTTACGTGCATTTCACTGCACAAATCCTGTGTGATTTTGGCTACCTTTGCGCCTAGTGACGCATCACCAACAATCCCGCTGACCGGAGCAGAAAACAGGCAGCCTAAACGGCGTGGCCAACGCAACCTAAAAGGGCATACCGACCATTAATCCATGGGCCGGAGAAGCTTGTCAAGCGGGAATCCATTGAGCAACAAACTAAAGGATCACCGTAGCTCAGACAAGCGGGGAATTGAAATCCGCTCGAAAATCACTTGTTCATCCTATGCCAATTCATACGACGCAACAAATGTGAACATTACACTTAACGGATTTAACAGCTTATCGACAGAGCTTGTGGTTTTGTGACTTATGTTCAGATAGTCCGATAATTTTGATACGTCAACAAATAAAATGTTACTACACCAACACACAGGGGCTGTATTCTAAACTTTCGGAGCTGCGCCATTGACAAGAAACAACAACTTGGGACCTCATAGAAGTTACTGAGACTTTTCTCTCAAACAACATACTTGATCCCAGATATTGAACTTAGTATGATGTCAGTCATTCGAAATGATCGTCCACCTCGTGGGGCGATGTTGCTCTCTACTAACGAGATTATTTTATATGTGAGGCTCTTACCGAAAATTCCCAAGTTATTCCCGAAGTACTATTTCGCTGACTGCGTCTAGCAGGTGGAGATGTTGGTCCGCAGATAAAGAGTGTTGCTTACCTCTTAGCAGTGATCTATAGGCCCCTGAACTCATCAGCCGACAGCGATAACATTCTTTTAAGCGTCCTCCGCCATGCTGTCTCACAAAAGTACTCTTACTATCTTATAATGGGTGACTTTAATGCTCCTTCTATAGCATTAAAGTCCCCTAATGGGCCATCATTTAAATCGAAACTCCTCGAATTCATGCATATGGCAATTTTGCATAACCATGTACATAGACCAACCAGACATCGCGGTTCAAACAAGCCATCACTCCTGGACTTAATCCTGACTAATGAAGAGTTGATGGTTGATTCAATAGCGCACCATCCTCCACTGGGCCTTAGCGACCATTCAGTCCTAACATTTGTTTATGTGTATTATGGTAGTATTGTTTCTAAAGAAAGAGAGACTCAACGAATTATTACGGACTATATTAAACTGCGTAGCTTAGCAGCAACCGTGGACTGGGGCCTACAGACACAGCTCAGCAAATGACGCGTGGAATGAACTGAAAGACAAAATTAACTGGATCATACAATCAGCATCGAAGGTTGTACCATTACGAGCATCGCGCCGGACACATACGTGGAACCGAAGCAGAACACGTAAATGGACCAACAGAAGAGATGAAATCTGGAGGCAACATTTGCTATGCCCACGTGATATCACATGGCAGAATTATAGTCAGCAGAAACTACTGCACGTCACTTATTAGAGTCGATAAGTACGAATGGCAGGAGAACATAGTGCTGAAATTTACGAGTAACACCAAACTACTATGCAGATTTGTGAATGGCAAAAGAAAGTTTAGCCCAGAATACCACCACTCAGGACGGCCAGTGGCCCAACAACTACTGCAGTGGATGCCGCGGAAGCTCTACTCTTGCAGATTGGCTCGGTAGCTACAAATTTCATAGGACCTTCGCCCCATCAGTTCCCAACAAATGTCGTTGGCATATTCAGCGTCATCTTTATTCCAGCAGCTGTTCAAGCAAATTACAATCTATCTGAGAGTACAGTGCCCCTGGAATCAACATGATCTGCCCGGAATTACTAAAAACGTTTGCTCCCACGATAGCAGCACTATTTGCAACCTTTTCCCAAGGTCTGCCGTACTCTCGTACACTCCCATCAGAGTGGAAGTTTGGAATTATCACGCCAATATACAAAGGAGGTAAGCGATAGGATCCTGCTACCTACCGATCTATTATTCTCCTTCCTGTTTTATCAGAAGTGATCGATCGGTAATCGCAGATGGACAGAGGTGCTACTTGGAAACAAAAATAATTTCTAATGCCTAACATGTTTTCAGACGCAGACAAACGTTTCTCACAATTTGCTAATTACTCGGTACTAATAGACCAGGGCAGCTGATGAATGAGTGCCCATAGATGTGATATACCTGGATTTTTCTAAATCAATCGAGAGTGTCAATCACTTTTTCTCCTCAAAATTCTTGCTGCATACGATATCAACGGTTCCATGCTCATCTGGTTAGAAGACTATCTACGCGACAGAGCAATCAAGGTAAGAGTAGCCGACACCTATTCTGAAAGTCTTGCGTCTCCAGTAGTGTACCACACGGATCCGTCTTTGGCCCGCTACTGTTCTTAGTCTACTCTAATGACCTTCCAGCAGACATTCTATCTCCGATGCAAATATTTGCAGACGATGCTAAAATATGGAGAGCAATTCGCTCAGCATCCGACCGTGCCCACCTCCAGGGAGATCTGACCCGCATTAACGAATGAGTAGAAAGGAACCAGTTCCTACTGTACCCTGCAAAGTGCCACCTGCTACGGTGCGCAGCAGCTTCGTCAACACATAGGTTTTGGGGCAACATGTCATGCAACACGTGACTAGCGACGGCGACTTAGGTATAATCGTGCTAGAGAGCCTTGAAAATTCGCTTTGCAGTGTTCAAAAGCAGCAAGTGTGGCGAACTTGAACTTGAGACTTTTGAGGCCATCTTTCGGCACTTTTGAGCGACCGCTAATACCATTGCTGATTAACTCCTACATTCGTCCTCAAGTTGAATTCGCAATTCATGCCTGGTGTCCATGGTTAAAACGAGACATCCGCCTATTGGAACAGCCACAAAGAACAGCCACAAAGGCAACGCACGGACCACGCGGCATAAGTTACGAACTGTGTCTTCGTGCAGTCGGTGTGTTCTCATTAGAATACCGACGTCTTCGTAGAGATCTTCCTCTGACATACCGGATATTTACTGAAAACGATCATCCATCTACATCACGGTTGACTTTAACACCTTACAAACAAAACCGAGGCAACCACCTGAAACAAATGAAGCAAAAATCCCGTCTGAATTCTAGAAAGTAGTTTTACTCACTTAAAAAATGTTCACACTGTAATGCATTAAGGAAAGATATGGTGAAGGCACGAAACATGACAACATTCGAAAGACACTTATACTTTCCTCTTAGAGATAAACGATACACAACAGTTTGATTAAGTGCAATGATTCAACCATTAATGCTTCACCTTTCACATTGGAATATTCTTATTTATATTTTCTTTGGCATATCCATCATGTGGGTCTTATAAAGTTATGCTTTTTATTCCATCATACATCATTGAAGAACTGAACCATTCTAAGGGGCTTGATAACTGGAATGTTAAATTGGGGAGGGCGGTACTTGGTCGGGATATGCGGCGTCATGCCGTATGCATAACGAGGCAAGTATAAGAAACAAGCAGGTGTACATCTTTTGTTTGTTTGTATTTTGCAAAAACGGTTCTTTATGTATGTTAGCCGTTTTGCGAAACATTTGTGTGTGATAGACAAGGTTAACCTGAACGGTGGAAAATACGCATGTCAATGAACCCAGAAAACGAACCCAGAAAACGAAAGAATATCTGAAAAGTGGATTGGACGTTTGAGTTTTCTACCGCGTAGGTTAGTTGCTTTGGGTTGGGGCTAGGATGGCGATGGTTCAAGCTTAACAAAGGGGTTTATGGTGCATGGTGCGGAACAAGCACCTGCTGGTACATTTACCTTTGCGACTGTACCAGGTAAAGTTGGAGGTATCGCTTCGACAAATATCACCTTAATGCGATCGACATACACATTCGTTCGGTGACCATTTTGGTCTAAGAGTTCGTTGAAGCAATCTGAATTTGTCGGTGCAGAATGGCTGAAGGGAATGACGCGCTGCGTCTGTGCGGAAGAAAACATGAGTGCAGGTAGAGCCTCCACTGTGCACTTGCATACATCTGATCTGATCACGAAGAGGGGTCGGGCGCTGCGAACGCATGCCTTAAAAAAGGGCGGCTGCGAACTTTGATGGCGGCATACACAACGACGAGGGAGGCGAACTGATCTCTCCTGGCAGCTTATTTGTCGTGCCGTATACCATATCTGCTTGTTAGCAATACAGGTCAGCTCTGATGCTGCTGTGGATACCTAGAAGTACTAACGGAATGATTTTTCCCCAGGCAGAGCCAGAAGTGGCACAGGGAGATGACAAGCTGTGGATGAAAACGCATAACTAGGCCATTCTCCATATGGTGATATGTCGTCATGTAGATATGGCGGCAGTCTAAGAAGCTGCAGAACGTATCGAAGTACGGAGATGCAAAGGGCGTTTCGCGGTCGGTAGTGATGTTAGATGGGTATCCGTAGTAGGGAAACCCAGCGGTTCAAAACATTTGAAAAACTATTTCGGCCGTGCTGTCTGGTACAGTGGTGTATTCTCACCATGTAGTGAAACGGTCTACACATCTCAGTATGTAACGGATCCCCGAGAGGGAGGCGAATGTCCTTCCATGTCTAACTTTAGTGAGTGAAATGCGAATCCGGAGGAGAGAATGAGCTGATAGGACTACTGAAGTGTTGATGTACCATGGAGCGCTGGCAGTGAAGAATAGCTCGAGCCCAGTTCCGTAAATATTTGTTTACTCTTGGCCAAATGAAACGCTCGGTGACCAGTTTTAAAGATGCCCGAGCAACAGGATGAGACAGTGAGGGAAGGTTTTCAAAGAATGTGCGTCTGAAATAGGTGGGCAAGATGGGATTTGGACAAACTGTAGAAGTGTCACTAATTATAGCTCCATGCATAGATTGGAGAGGAACGGGTTACACATGCAGTGAAGTAAACTGTAGGGTGGGTAGTTGGTCTTCCTCTTGGACCTGAGCCGATGCCATGAAGGCGAGATGGACAGTAAGCCAGTAGTGCAGAGCGGTTGACACAAGAGACAGCCTCAAAGACGGGGTTGGCGACAGCAGTGACATGGCGCATATCGGCAGTGAAGACCTTGAGAAAGCCAAGGTGCCTAGTTTCTCGTGAATATTTGTTAGAACATGAGTTGTAGGCGAGAATATGACGATTGTGTTCAGTGTATACCTTGATAGCCCTATATTCTAAGGTAAGTCGGAAGTGACGAATAGCTTAGATAGCTAGAAGCTCTACCGAACCTGATGTAGCGGTAGTCCACTGCTTACAGGCTTTGAAATAGAAACCAATGTGTTGTCGCTTCGAACCAACGTGTTGTTGGAGAGCAGCTTCTACCACAACGTCTAAAGCATCGTTTGTCAGAGAAAGCGGAGCAGATATTCCGTACTGAGGTTGGAAATCTATGTTGGGAATAGCCTTTTTGAGCTGGGTGAAAGCCATTTGTGCTGCGTCGGAAAAGGAAAACTTGTTTGGTTTTTATAAGCAAGTCAGTCAACGGCTGCGTGAGTTAAAAGCAGCGGAGGAGGAAGCGCCGGTAG
Source organism: Dicrocoelium dendriticum (assembly GCA_944474145.2). Lineage (NCBI taxonomy): Eukaryota > Metazoa > Platyhelminthes > Trematoda > Plagiorchiida > Dicrocoeliidae > Dicrocoelium > Dicrocoelium dendriticum. The sequence goes on from OX104070.1 coordinate 17,752,703, forward strand.
TAATTGACTAGACCACAAGATCGATGTAGGCGCTTACTTGCAGTCCAGGATGGTATGTTTTAATGAATTGGACGATGTCCTCTATGACTTCGACACCGGATAATGAGATGAGGTGGTCTGGGACTTCTATGAAGGACGTAAATAGTTCCGACTTAGTCGGATTGATATTGAGGCCCTGTAGGGTTCATCACCGAGAGTGGAAAGGAAGATGAACTAGATGCTCTTCGTTGGACGAACTGACCACTGAAATGTCATGGAGATAGTGGTAGACGAAATCTAGGCCAAAAGTGGCATCTGTGATGAAGTACTGAAATGTCCATGCGGAGTTGCACATTTCAGCAGTCATCCACAAAAATTCGAACAAGCCGAAATGAATGATGACGGATATTTTAGAAAGGTCATTTTCTTCTACAGGTATCTGGTGATAGGCTCGAAATAGATGGACCTTACTGAAAACCGGCTTACTTGTAAGGCATGCAGTAAGGTCCTACTTGTGTGGGATAGGATACCTACCAGGAATCCTAAGCTAATTTATTACCTATTAGTCACCGCAAGAAAGCCAGTCTCCACATTTCTTTGAGAAATTCTGGTGTGGAGAGAACCAGAAACTATCTGAAGGACGGATTATCCTAGTTAAGAGCATGTGCTCGTCTCCGACGGAAGACGGCGCGGGCGTGATGAGACGGTTGGGCAGTTAGTTCGCATAAAGTGCAAGACTTGAGGTGCCAATGGCAGAGTTGCGTCCATTGACTGAACAAACTTAGCGTAGTGGGAGAAAATTCGGCCTAACCGGGACAGCCCTGTGAGCGAATGCAGATAGAGGTGCTGGATGAGATGTCGGCTTTGGTGGCATTTATGCTGAGCGTCGTTGCATAGCTGACTAAACACATTTGTTTCACATCGACCAATAGATCCAAATGCCTAAAGAATTTTATATCGACCATGGCAAACCCAACGTGGGTAATAATGAACACCTAGCGAAATGTTCTACTGTGACCCAACTGAAGTTTAAATTGCGTTGGCCGCAAGCAGGGATAAGTGCGTCGTTGGCGGCCCGAAGGCAGAGTGTAGAAGGCCTAGTCGCCTCCCCAGGTGCCGGCGGAACCATGCTTACTGAAGCCCCGATATCAACCAGATTTGCAGTCCTGAAGGTACACGAGGCTACTGATGGAGATGTGGCCGGTGACGTTATTGGTAAGGGATTTGGGGCTTGGGAAGTTCCCCGATTGCGTCGTGTTGAAACTGCATGGCGTAGTACATGGTTTCGCCTGAGGACAAAAGTGGCAATAACACATCATAGTTTGTTACGCCTGCTGGGCTTGGCCGACTTGCTCTCACTTGCCGGCGAGTTATCCTGTCCTTAATGAGAATCGAGTCGAAGCTGTTCCTTCATTGAGTCAGTAAAACAAACGTTATGGAACTTAGACGAACATCGGCCAGACAGTATTTAAGTACCGAATCCTTTATATGCGTCTCTAAAAGGTTTTCTATATCGTTTGTTTAATCCAGCCGTTCACTCTGACTGGATATCCCCATCACACACGGCTATGGTGATTTCTAATGAAAAAGCGAAATGGTACACCTACACTCGTAAAGGTGGACTTTGCCAGATAGATAAAAGTGCTTCTTACAATTATTGATTTGTTAACCTCATAGCAAAAATATATGTGCAGGTTTTTAATGTCCTTTCGATGATCATGGCAATCGTATTCAATTGGATCTGATAAGGTTTTCAATTATGAATGTTTTGGCTTATTACATATCCCAGGTATAGAAAACAGCAGCTCATTTCAGCGGATTCCATTAGTCTAGGATATTAGGAACAATTGATCAGAAAGTAGGCTGCAATTAAGTGTACAAGCTCAGAGACGTAGATTGTCTGGTTAAGAAAGCACTTAGACGCATAACCTCAGATGAAAGGTACATGTCAATGTTACCGCAGGAGTTGTAAGGAAAGAAAGTCCCCAATAGTCGATCATGCGTTATAAAGCTGATGCTTGACACATCCAATAAAATAAATAATATATATCTGGGAAACAAAGCGGCATCAATTAGAAAAGTATTTGGTGGACTAAGTAACTCATAATTCATGACATGCCTAAAGTTAAAAACCGAACTAAGTAAATACACTTTTAAACATTACTGATGGGCTTTGTGTTATTATAGATAAGTGGCTGGTTGTTGCAGCACAATATGTGTTAGCTTGAGGCTGTGAAAATTAATAACTGTTATTTATAATGGAAAAAACAATGGTGCCAACATTAAATTTCATCCTGCATAAAAGATACCAATATTATGACTGTGAATCGCAGATATGCTTTTGTCAGACGTTGCTGATTGCTGAAATTTTTGATATCAAGTGTGGGGGGCCATAAGAAATTGTAAGGTTGAAAAGGAGGCCTCGGCTGAATAAACGCTGAAAATGCCTGCTACAAAGGACTTAAGAAATTTTTGATAACATTAGCCTAGGTCATCACAATCTGGGTTTTGAAACCAGAACTGGGCAAACAACAGAGGCCGGTGCAAACCTTGAGGGTAGCTTGTCCGTGAACGCACTCCGGCTGGGTTTTCTCATCCCAAAAATGACAGGCGACCAGTATTTGTCACATCTGACCTGTCTGCCTTCATATACTTTGTTTTGTCCAAACAAAAGACTTCGATAGACTAAAGCATTGATCGATGACAAACCATGCCAACCAGTTAGACTATTTGGATTACGTGTTTCTTTCTAATGTTGGGCTAAACTTCAATAGCCAATTGCTTTTTAAGGTGATGCTAGCATTTTAAATAACAGCTGAGATTGGTGGAGAAGTTGTTCTCCACGCAACTGTGAGCTTCTGATTTCATGGGAATTTTTCAAGTGTTACAGAAGTACAAGCAGCCCCTGGCTTTTTTGTGACTACTTAAAATGTATTTGCGATGCGTATTGCTATCAATTCTGCACTCCAGTCTTAGCCATACCATTTTCTTCTTTTTTGGTGCACGGTTTAGAAGAGTATCTAGTTGTATTCAGCTGTCGTCTCGGTACTGTTGCGTTTGTTCGCTTTTATTTTTCACTTAAGTCTGCTTCATTCTTTATCGAAAGGTAGAAAACCTTATTATGCTTTTGATTCATCATTCTATATATCCTTCAGTTTTCTGTTTTTGGCCGCAAACAGAATATGCTCATGATGTGACGGATTATATATTTCAAGGTAAAAATTTTACCAATTCATGGCATATTGCCACTGATTCGCTGACAAATAACAAAAGTTTTCATACTTGAATGATCCGCACGACGATCTGGTTGAGACTTCATCGCTCATACTGCGGGCACCAAGTGGCGCTACTAAAAATTTATGAATTTGTTGATGGCTTACATGCCATTTTACCACATTGGAGCTCAGTCATTTGGAGCATGGAATTGCGGGTGAAACCCAGCCATCTACCAACCCGCATGGAAGCAGGTCTCTAGGAATCGGTTCCATAGATTGCCGTATAACTTTACCTGAACATTTTGCTTAGTCTGCATTTGTTACTGTTCCCATTTTCTTACTCTCTCCAACAGCATCAAATTGTCATTCAATACTGAAACTCATTTGGGACCCGTTGTACAAAACTTGAACTGTCAACTATTTCATGCAGACGTGATGTACAAATTGAACAGTCCGCTCAGTTGAATTGTGCCTCGCACCGTCAAGGAATAAAACGTTTATTTATTTTTTTCTTTTCTTTAACCATCCCTGCCTCAGTAACTGCTCACATTATTGGGCTCCGATTTAACATATTGACGGTTTACTAGAGTTGGCTTGCATTGTTTGTGATTGATTGAATGTATAGAAATCATTTGTGCGCCCATGGTATTTATGTCTTTGTACATTCTCAAGCAAAATATTGTCCAATCACATTAGCTGCTCAAGCTCCATTATATCCCGGGACGCGACAGTGCCGGCAATCTTCGACACAATTTTCCCGACCTGTCCAATAGAATGCTGAACAAGGCTTCACAAATGGCTCGGCAGTTAAGGCTCCGAAAGAACAACGTAAAAATCCCAACATAGGGAAAACCTGTGTGAGACCCTGTTTTAGTTGCCGCCAGAGGACAAACTCGACACAGTTGGAAACAAGAGAGGGTTCGACCGGGCAGAGAAAGGCCCTTAATGTAGGCAAGTTTCTGTAGTAGAAATAACGGAAAAATTGCTTAATTCAATACAGGTAGCTGCAAATGTGATCACTCTCAGAGCCTGGCCGGTAAAATCAAAATATTGCATGGCAAGAGGCGATATCTAGGAGGGCTCTGCAATGGTAGTGATGGAAAAATCAAAGAAATAAACAAGCATTTTATAACTACAGTATCGTTTGTAAGCTCAAAACAAATGGATGCATTCAGTGTGTTCTAACTAACGAAATGCTGCTATACAAAAATTGCAGAGTTTGGACATACAAATGTAATCATTGTAGATTTTGCTATCAACTGCTTTCTAGCATCTAAATTACAAATTTTGCTTTACCTCAGTGCATTTTCTTGTTTCAAATTACAAAACATTCACAAAAGATTTGCTTTATATTAGGTTTTTACGCCAATAAGTGTGTTGAAGTAGTTAATAACACTAAAAGTTACGCAAACCGTGACATTGCTCTTCTATATGATGTCGAATTACAATGCCACCAACAGTTATCCGCGGGAAATTACTGTACCTGACCGAAAAAACTTTTGATATCAATGAAGAGCCAATGGACATCTTTTTAGCAAATTTGTAAAACATTAGCCCAACATTTTCTATTAATACCCAACGAACAGTTTTCAACTATAAGTACGCTTCTGGGAATCGCAACTGCTTTGTATATCTTACACCAAGCTGTTGCATGGATTGAGTAGATGTATGCCTATAGGCATTGTGTATGGGTCTGCATAATCAGTGAGATTTAGCTGCGGACAGGATCGTAGCTTATGTAAGTAGCACATACTCGTCTCATGGCTGGATTGAGGAGCGACGGCATATTACCGGTACGGTCACGATGAAGGAATAATACACGATGTCGTGACATCTGCGCCAAAACGTACAAAGTTTGAGACGACATTATGGTGCACTGTGTTATGGTTGTTGAAGACGTCCACAAAAAATTACCACTTAAAATAACAAATCCATGATGCTGAAATGAGAAATCGAGGATATATATATATATATAATATTCAATCCTATCTAGATCACGCACCTTCGCTGAATCTTCTAGCTTATCCAGCGCGGTGGCAGCAGTTTACATTTGCACCACATCTTATCCTGGGGCTATACCTCCTATACCTATAATCACCATATTTGGCGTCTAGCAATCTCTGTTATTCCGACAACGATTTCGCCTCGACTAGCATCTTCGGCAAGTTGTTTTAATACATCACCACTCGAGGCTAGAAGTTGAGTAGATCCGCGATACGCGTCAATTGCGGTGCCAGCATTGTGTACCGGTGTCGGCGCGTGCTGCCTGTTGCTCTAACTTGCATTAGCGGTCTCAACAAAGTGCAGTTGGCCAGGTGCAACACCCGGTGAGACATTATGACATCAATTCGAAGCCGACGATATGACAGGCAATAGAGCCTTACACTACTACATTCGTCTTACTACAACACACCACGTTAACCGATGATGAGCAGAGTAGCTGCAAGCTGAACTTATTGCATTCGCTGCAACTCATCTAGTTTGATCAGGCGATAGGCAGGTGAACGGCACTCAAGCACCGCTCTTATCATGCAAGGGCGAATACCAGTGACAAATTCTTCAGACAAAAAGCAGAAGCTTCGTCTAAGCTTCCAAAGCAAGGGAAGTCCGTTGCCTACATTCCGTTTGTTTTGTTGCAACCAGCAGATCACATCATGGGAGTGCAAGTAGCTCCTTTACGGAACTTTAAGGATGCAGCAGATGGCCGGCTGTTGTAAAAGCCCCCTTTCTCATTCTTCCTCAGATTTATAAATTACAGCTGGACCGGGCAGATCGGCAGATTAAGCTTGCAGACAACAGGGACATATAGTCGAGATTTTGCTGAAGAACGTTACAGGAGTCTAGATAACCAATGAAACTCCAAAAATTCTAATCGTTTGCAAGCAATGTACAGGGCGATAAAAGAACCTGAGGTATTTCAGAATAAAAATTGAACCTAATAGTGTACATTGGTTACGTTACTAGGGGATTTGCAATATTATTTTCGATGGTCATCCACCTGTACCAACAATTTATCCCAATGAAAAAGCCACTGGTTCACTGGCGTAGTGAGTAAACAATACCTCTAATCCTCAATGTGCGGAGGAGGATCTCATGACTTACTTTATCGAAAGATTTACTTAAATCAACCTAGAAAACATCCACTAATTTCCCCCGGGTTCAATGCTTGCAACCAGACGTGCCGGGTCAAGCACCGGCTGGCGATGCAGGAGCGGCCATACATGAAAAGGAGCTACGCGCGCGTTAGCAAGTATTCGACTCCATCTGCTGGAGAAGACCATTTTCCTAATATTCTCTTGCACGTTCGCTTAAATGCAGGTCATTCAAATATGCCGGCATTTATGCACATTTGTTGTGCCACTGCCCTTTATAATCAGCTACACTATCGAGCATTGCACATTCAGAATATTATCTGTCGATCAGATCAGTCACAGCATAGGAGATTATGGGTCAGAGGGACTTTATGATTATCGGATGGAGTCCGTCGTTTCAGGAGTCCTCGTGCCGTCAAGACTAGCGCGTAGACTGTGGACATCTTCCACATAGCATTCCAGGTAATCGAGCCCCTTAGTAGCTTCACACGTCGATTTAATCATATGTACATTCCCACCTGTATATACGGAAGCTAAGTGCGCCGCCATCGCCAACGCTCCTATTGCGCTGTAACTTAGAGCCTGTCCAGGTGATGCCTCTAATTATGTTTGGACACCGGAGATATATGGGTGTAGCATCACGTAAGCAAAAGTCTTCTTGGGGGATGACATCGCTGAGGTTGTCAGCTCCTCTTACAAACCTTGATGATTTCGTGCTTTTGCTCTGTTGCATAGATTTCACTGCGACTTGTAAGCCTCAAAATGGTCGATATATTTATAAACAAGGAACCCAATACACAATACACGTCGTTGTCCAGCCAATTTGCCATAAATTTTTCCAGTCATTATGACTTAACTATTGCATTGTTCCAAGATTTAAGTGGTTAGAAACGAGCACACAACCTTGGCACACCCTATTTTTAGCAGAACAACAGGATTCAACAGACGATTTCTTAGGTAGCGATTAATCCACTTCATTAGCTGCGCCACTGAGACCATGGAATTCGGTCTTTCAGTAATCGAACAATGGCTCTAAATGAAGTCAGTCGGGCTGCGCTAGGCTCATTTTGCTTTTGCAATGCCTAGGTGTCAGCCTTCTGAGGTGGACCTTCGGATCTTTAGGCTTGGAATGATCCCCATTCTTTGCCGGCTCACCGCCTTTTTCGAGTCCCGCTGTTGCATTTTACCTTAGCGCTGCTTATAAATAACTGGATAAAATCATCCTTGATCACAAGTAAAATTTTACTTGCCAATAGCAAGACTAATATAGGAAACGCGAAAATTCACACAACAGGAAATTAATAACTGCTGTCGCACAATGACCAACGACTGCGCTGCATTACCCAAATTTGATTCGTCCCTAATACTGCAAATAACCAAGAAGAGTAAAGTTTTGATCTGTGGACAATAAATAACTGTATGCAAGCGCCATCAAAAACGTAGCTAGAACAAGAATTTGCAAAGATAATTTCAGGATTGAAGACTATACCTTTCTTAACAAAAATGACACAAAACTGTTGCGTTATAGCAAGAAATAAACGAAGCAAACTTGTCTGGCAGCGAAGTATAACAGAGTATAATATATAGTCGGATGAGATTAAAAGTTTATGCGACTCTGAACATGAGAACAATTAGGAGCATAGCTTTATGTGAAGGAAGTTCACAGATACAGTAAACTATATACGGTAACATAGTATGCACGATTTTAAACCTTGCCGTTTCCAAAACCCGTTTCATTATGGGCCTCGTTCCCATAGCTTGGCCTCAGATAAGTACACTTCTAGCAATTCAGAAATACCGGTTACATTGAAACTTAAGCCTTAGGTAGTGTGTGCTCTTCCGGACTACCAGTTAGTTTATATGAATTGTCGGCTTATTGCGACGAACACAACAGATCGACAAAATTCTTCAAATCATAAATAATAGTGGGCCATCATTTAGACTTTGAGATGGAAATTTGTTTCCTAAGCAGCCTATTTTGTACGAATGCATGTCTATTAAGTAGATGCTAGCAAGTCCTGTACATATGATAATCGAATATGGTCTCATTCGTAATGGGCAACGTTCATTCTGGTTCCGCCGAACAAACACATCTGCTATGACAGCTGATTCATTCTGGATAATTACAATATGTACGAAATTATAAGAGAAACTGCGGAGTCAAAAACTAGTGCAATAGTCCATAGTCCATAATAAGCGCTTAGTAAATGAGTGTTGAGGGCACACTGTTGACATTTTCACCGTTCCTAGAGTTATAGTGCACCTGGAAGCAGTATACCAAAGGCAATCATCATTAAGCCTTATACACAGCCACCCTAGCTGATGGGTGACCTGCCACAGCACTCTTGTTCAGTGAAGTTCTATGAACTGGAGTAGTGTACTGCTGGGGAGCTTACTGAAATTTGTTTGGTAAATGCGGTTGCTTATATTGTAAGTACATTGGTGAGTAAAATACATGGATAACTGATACCGCTGAATTATGTCTTCGAAAATTCTATCGTCCAAAATTTTACCACCGGTCAAAGACTTTGCAACCGCTTCGACTACGACACATTCATTAGCTTATTCCATGGCATCTTGTATGAAGAAATCTTAGATATCATCTGCAACCATTAGTGGCCTTCTGTAGGGGAAGCAAAGGAAAAACTCGTTAACATACAGCAGAAATATCAGTGCGTCTGGTTCGCTACATTTCGTCCTACACAAATACCAGTCTTATCGAGAGGTTCTGTTTTTTGAATTAAAATGAGTAATACGAAAAAAGGTATTGTAGAATACATGAACGATGAAGTGGTTAATAGACAGGTAGGCATCTTGTCAACATAAACATCAATCGCAACCATACCAGAAATATCAAACTACAGCCATTCAATTTAAACGACAAGCTGAAATAAAATAAATCCAATAATGCATACAGATACGGTGGCATAACTCTTCGCTAAATTACCATATGAAGTAAGTTGGTCAGCAACAAATCCGTGATAAGTAAGAAATGTCCACAAGTTACTTAAAATGCTACAAACGCAACAAAATTACCGAAGATAAGCGCAATTAGTGTAAGCAACGTGGCCAGTTAATAGAACATTATTCAGGGAGGCAGAACAAACCAAATAAAGCGGAATGAAATTTATCCAGCTTAAAAAGACCTAGTTTAAGTGTAAGTTGGTTTAGCCCAACTGCGGTGAAGAAGCATCAAGAATGCAACATCAGCCTCAGCATGGGGCACACATACATACATGGTTGGCGGCATCCGGTTTCGGATTTGCCTGTCACTGTGGCAAGCCACAGGACGCCTGCGCCTACAGAGGGACCATGGATGGCTTGCGCTGCACCACCCACAGCTCCAACCACATACCCCATATCCAGTGTAAACCCGAAGGAATAAGACCGGGAGGCATGCGGATGGGAACCACGTTTCATCAACGGAGCCGGCCCACACTCCTTCACAGGCAAACACAAGCACGCTGTATTTGGGGAATCAACCGCACACAAGGCGGTGGCTGGACCGTAGTCCGCTCCACACTGAGTGCATGGAACCGCTCTTTGAGCCTAGCACGGCCACAAGAACCGTGCACCCCGTCCCCTCCAGCAACGACCAACTGTCTCCTGGAGCCAGTATGAACGATGTAGTGGGTAATAGACAGGTAGGCACCTTGTCAACATACACATCAAGCGCAACCATACCAGGGATATCAAACAACAGCCATTCAATTTAAACGACAAGCTGAAATAAAATAAATCCAATAATGCATACAGATACGGTGGCATAACTCTTCGCTAAATTACCATATGAAGTAAGTTGGTCAGCAACAAATCCGTGATAAGTACGAAATGTCCACAAGTTACTTAAAATGCTACAAACGCAACAAAATTACCGAAGATAAGCGCAATTAGTGTAAGCAACGTGGCCAGTTAATAGAACATTATTCAAGGAGGCAGAACAAACCAAATAATGCGGGATGAAATTTATCCAGCTTACAATGACCTATTTTAAGTTGGTTAAGCCCAACTGCGGGGAACAAGCATCAAGAATGCAACATCAGCCTCAGCATGTGGCACGACACATACACGACACATACAGAGGTATATACCATCTAATCATTATTCCGTAGCCTGTGTTAAAAACCTAGGTG
>OX104070.1:17763609-17817130 GCA_944474145.2 Dicrocoelium dendriticum
TTGCGCCAAGCCAACAAGAGCTAGAAGCGTTCATGTGTTACTTTGCTTTAAAAACTAGCATTGTTAGAGGTCAATAAGCTTTATCGTTCAAAGCCTTTTCAACGTCAATTAGTATGGCTATGTTTCGACTTCCGCAAAGGGGACATTTAAAAGGATCTTAAAAACACAGCTAATATAAAGGTAAAGGCGAAGTTTTTTTCATTCCATTTGTCATAAACGCTTGTAAAGACATGACTGTGTTCGTTGCCGTTAGTTCAAACCATTTAGCACAATTACAGAACTTGCAATAAAGTGATCGATAACCAAGAGAAAACGGTTGAAATAGGAGTGCTCTCCATTAGTACAAACAGTAAATCAGAATACCTAGATTTTTGGTGAGACCACAAATCATGCATTCCTATTAATCACAAAACTTGCACCAGCCATATGGAATTCAAGGGCCAACGGTGCCAAAGCTATCGAAAGTAGCCACACATTTGCGCTATCGGGTTGCGACTTGAGGAGAAATCTGCTGCTTTTGGATACAAAGCAACGGTCGCCCGCGATCGATTGCGATGGCTTCCAGTAGCCTAATCATGTGAAAACGCGGATCGCATAAAGCCTCTGTAAATGGCTCATCAGGAAGTACTGCGTGCCCGGTGGTAAGCAAGTGCTTTGTGACGACCGCAGCAGCTCGGTTTCCTGATTCAACTGATATCGTCTTCATAGCCCACATCAGACTGCTAATCACCTAGGCAATTGTACATTGACCCTGACGCCTAAACTTCGGTCAGTGTGCCCAAGGTGTTTAATTTATTTACAGGGGGACATACACTGCCTCATTGTTAGTGTCCTAATTGAACAAAATTGCATAGACCTAGTTGTTGTGAGTTGCTGCGGTTCAGCAGCATACTACGCTACTTTATGTGAAGCAGTTATCCGTATATCGATGGCTTTCTTAATCCATTTAACTGGAGCCGTGCAAACAGCTATGTTGGAAGCAGGTACCGAAATCTAGACTTTAGGTCATTGAGCACATTCACAAGTAGTTACTCAGCCAGGAGTGCGTTGTGAAGACAGAATCAATTGACTCGGGAAAGCGAGCTGCGTCCGCAGTCACAATACACTTGCTTACCACCGGGCACTCAGTCATTCACAGTCATGTTACGCGACCGGGCTAATGGAGCCCATTGTTATTGATCGCGGGCGACCGCCACTATGCATCCAAATTCAACTGTTTTTGACTCTTACCCTAAACTGGCAGCGCAAATGCTTCGCTATTTATGACCATTTGACACAATTGATTTGGTGTTTACATATCATCGTTGTGTGTTTTGTGATTATCAAGCCTGCATGGATTGGGGACGGTATGACACGATCGAGGTTATCTGTATTCTTGTTTGGCGGAAAATTTATTATTATTTCTAGGTAATTAAGCCATGTTTGACATCAAATATCTTGTCATTGGTTTGATGATATAATTTAAAGGCGCGGCCAGTTGATGATATCTAATTTGGCGGGTTTTTATTTAATAACATGTGTTCTGTTATCATTGCCTGAAGCATCATTGGCGCTGTGCATAGCAGATTGCGCAGAATAAGCTCCCAATACCACTGGTCCTTTAAAACCATGCATAGCAAATGCATGCTAAAACTACCCATCATATACAAGTGATTCTTAACTTGCTCAGTTTCTCAGGTAGATTAAATCCAAACGTCAAAGGAAAAATTCCCTTGGTCAACGGGTTAGAAAGATGTTGAAATTGATAAAGACCTAAAAGCATTAAAACCTAAAACCTTTGGTCTAACCAACTTTATGCATTATTATGCAGCTTTTTCTATCCGTTTAACCAATGTAAACAAATATTTGTACTACGCGATAATAGAAGTTGTTCGAAAGTAATTCGAAAACAGCTATCCCAATGTGGCTTCTTTTAATACATCAACACTCATATAAATCACAGACACTTTTAATAAAATCGCATGCATTATTTAGCTAGCCACTAAGGCAACATTATGAGTTGCTGCTTCCTGAGGAAAAAATTCTTTATTTTGTTGTCAATCAGCCTACTTAAAACGATGAGTGGAGTGTAACCAAATTTGATCGGAGAAAAGTTTCAGGAAAACCTTCTTCCTTTCGAGAACATAAAATAGGGCAGGGAGACGAAGTTAAATAAATTTGCTGCCAACTATTCCACCTTTTTAAAAAACAAATATGTTGTATGATTAATAATGTGAGTAATCAAACTACCTATTTGAAAGAAAACTAGTTTAACACCAATAGCCTTTTTTGCAAAATTAGGACAATGAAGTATGATGATTATACGAATTTCTATCTTTTAAACCTGTTCATTTAGCCAGGGTCTTCCGGATATATACCAACAATTTACAAATTCATAGGTGGTTAGAATAGTACTCTCTACCTATTTAAACTAAGCACTATAATATAAGCAACTGCCACTTTACCCAGCTTATTATTTTTGTCAAATTTAATGAGAGATCGGAAAGAGGAAACACCCTAATTCTGTAAAGTTCGACCACTCCGCATTCATTGAGCATGAATAACTGTTAAGTATTTCTGCTGAAAAAGCTCTTCCAACATAAATATAATGCATATATTGGGTGCTTCCGACTAGAAAACATTGCATTCTCTACTTGTTTCGAGCTAATGATATTTCATCAGTTACATATACGTTGCATACAACACAGGATTTTTGTAATCTTAGAGGAGAACTCTTCACATTTAGCCGGTTTGCTTCACCTGACGACGTTTCAAAATTGCAGTGTCTCCTGGTGGGAAATATCCAGTATGCAACTGAATCAAATTATAACCCCTGTGATGTAGTTGTATAAAGTTCACTTCAATGTGAATTGAGGATTAATGGTCACATTCAAACACGAAACCAATATTTAAGCTGTTGATTTGTGGAGCGGAACTCGGGTATTAGAGGCGACAAGAACCAGTAGGAACCAACATGGATAACAATTATTTAGAAGTGAGTAAGTAGCCGGAACCAACATGTATGGTAAAGAGTTGCAATGAACTGGATGCGAAGTATCAATAGTACAGAGCAAGTTGGCTTGCTAATCACAGAGAGTTCGCAAGTGAACTAGACGAGCCGTCAGTAAAACAAATGGACAATCAGAAGATACAGACCGGAAGAAAATTTAATGTCACAAAATACTGAAAGCGTAAATGTTTCATGTGCACTACAGCGGTCTCGACCTAGAAGGCTGAATGATAGTAGCCTTTGATAGAGATCTCAGATCGGGGGACAAATTGAGGATAGGAAAGTAAAGTAGTATTTGCAGTAGTCGCCGGCTTCTATGTCAGTTCGTATTAATTATTTGGGTGTGAACTGGACTGCATAATCGGTGGGCCGTCGGGGAGAGCTGGTCGTACTGCAAAAGCTGGCTAGTCCAGAAAAGCGCCCACAGTTCATTTCCTCCACTGCGGCACGACGGTGCGCTTGGGAGGTGTCACTTCCCCACCCCACTCGGAGTCCATATCTGTAACGGCACCTGTTTCGAGAACAAACCTGGATGTCGTCTTTGGAGGCCCGACCGGTCGTTATGGTACCGGTCGTAGGGAGTCGCTGTTGGTTGAAGCCAAGGTCTATGGTGCTGGAGTCTTCCGGCAGGCAAACCAGGGCATTCCGCGTTTTCTTAGTGGCTCGATATCTGGAATTTTAAATTCGGGGAGGGCGGTACATGATCAGCATAAGCGACGTGATGCCGTACGGATAACGAGGCAAGTATAAACAACAAGTAGGTGTACATCATTTGTTTGTCTGTTTTTTTGCAAAAAAAACGGTTTTTAGGTTTTTTAGGCATTTTACAAAACCTTTGTGAATGATAGACACGGTAACATGAAGGGTGGGAATATGCATGTCAATGAACACAGAAAGCGGTAACAAGATCTGAAGAGCGGACTGAACGATTGACATTTCTACCGCGTCGGTTAGTTCCCTCGGGTTGGGGCTAGGATGGCGGTGGTTCAAGGGTAACAGAGGGATCTAAGTTGTATGGTGCGCAACATGCAGCTGCTGGTACATTTACCTTTGCGACCATAATAGGTAAAGTTGGAGGTGGATCTTCGAAAAATGCCACCTTAATACGATCGATGGACACCTTTGTTCAGTGACCATTTTAGACTAAGAGTTCGTTTGAGAAAACTGAATTTGTCAGGGCAGGAAGGCTGAATTGAGCGACGCTCTGCGTCTGTGCGGAAAAAGACATGAGTGCAGGTAGAGACTCCACTGTGAATTTGTATCTCTGAGCTGATCACGAAGAGGGGTCGGGCGTCGCGAGCGCATGCCTTTAGAAAGGGATGCTGCGAAATTTGACGACGGCATACACGACAGCGAGGGAGGCGAACTGATCTCTTTTGGCAGCTTAGTTGTTGTGCCGTAGACCAGCTCCACTCTTAAGCACTGCAGGTCAGCTTTGAGGCTGCTGTGCATACCTAGAATACTAACGGAGTGTTTTCGCCACAGCCAGGGCCAGAAGTGGCACAGAGAGATGACTTAAGCTGTGGATGAAATCGTACGACTAGACCATTCACCATAGGATGATATACCGTGGTGTAGATACGGCGGCACTCTAAGAACTTGCATAAGGAATAGCATTGCGGAGATTCAAAAGGCATTCCGCGGTCGATAGTGACGTTAGATGGGTATCCGTCGTAGGACACCCAGCGGTCAAAACATACCAACAACTATTTCAGCCGTGCAGTCTCGTACAGGGATGTATTCTCACCATCTAGTGAAGCGGTCGACACATGTCAGCAGGTACACGGATCCTCGGAATGGGGGCAAATATAATTCCACGTCTAACTTTAGTGAAAGGACCGCGAATCCGGCGGGGAGAATGAGCTGATAGGACTAGAGTTTTTTCGATGTACCTTGAAGCGCTGGCAGTGAAGACAACCTCGAGCCCAGTTACGCAAAGCTTTGTTTGCGCTTGGCCAAATGTAATACTCGGTGACCAGTTTTAATGATGCCCGAGCACATGATGAGACAGTGTGTGATGCTTCTCAAAAAATGTGCGTCTCAAATAGGCGGTCACGATGGGACTTGGAAAATCTGTGGTAGTGTCACAAAGGATAATTACATCCGTAGATTGGAGAGGAACAAGTTACACTTGCAGTGACGTGGACTGCAGGGTGGGTTGGAGGTCTTCTTCTTGGGCTTGAGCTAATGCCATGAAGGCGGCGTCGACAGTAGGCAAAGCTTGAGAAAGCCTAGGCGCCTATATTCTCGTAATGAATATTTGTTATAAGATGAGTTGTAGGCGACTGTGAGACGCTCGTGGTCAGTGTAGACATTTAAGGCCCTATCTTCTAAGGTGAGTCGGAAGTGACTAACTGCTAAGTAGATAGCAAGCAGTTCTCAACCGAACGTGATGTAGCATGATTCTGCCGCTTACAAACGTATGAAATGGAAAACATGGGGTTGCCGTTGCCAAAGACGTGTTGTTGGAGAATAGCTTCTAACAAAACATCTGAATCCTCGGTTGTCAAAGAAAACGGAGCAGATATTTCGTAGTGAGCTTGAAAAGCTATGTTGGATATTGCCTTCTTGTGCTGGGTCAAATTCATATTTGCTGCGTCGGGGAAAACAAACCTTTTTTGTTTTTTCCAAGTAGGTCATTCAGTATTTGCCTGAGTTGAAGGCAGCGGAGGTTGACTTGTCGGTAGTAGTTGACTAGACCACAAAATCGACTTAGGCGCTTGATTAAAGTCGGGGGTGGGAAGTTTTAATGAATTGGACTATGTCCTCTATGACTTCAACTCCAGATGATGATATGAGGTGGTCTAGGAATTCTACCGAGGACTTGCGTAGTTCCGACTTAGTCGGATTGGCAGTGAGGCCGTGTTGGGTCAATCGCTGTAAGAGGGACTGAAGATGACGTATATGCTCTCCGTTGGACGAAGTAACCACTAGAATGTCATTTAGGTAGTGATAGGCAAAATGTAGGCCAACAGTGACATCGTGGATGAAGCGCTGAAATGTCTGTGCGGCGTTACACATTTCAACAGTCACCCACAAAAATTCGAACATGCCGAAAGAAATAATGATGGATATTTTAGGAATGTAATTTTCTTCTACAGGTATTTGGTGATAAGCGCGAACCAAATCGACATTACTGAAAACTACCACTTAAAATAAAAAATCAAGGATGCTGAAACTAGAAGGCAAATATATATATATATATATATATCGCTTATCCTTACAGCTTCCAGCGTCCAGCGGTAAAGTATTAAAACAATTTGCCGGAGAAGGTATATCCCCAGGATAAGATGTAATGCTAATTTAAATTGCTGCCACCGCGCAGAATCAGCAACATGATTCCGCCTAATTGCCCGATCTAAACAGGATGGATCATTATATATATATATATATATATATATATATATATGTGTGGCAGTGCCTTCTTGACCAGACAATCTAGGTCTCTGAGCCTGTACACTTAAGTGCAGCCTACTTCTGATCAAATGTTTCTAATGTCTTAGACTGAAGGAATCCGCTGAAATGAGTTGCTGTTTTCTATCCCTGGGGTATAAATAAGCCACCACATTCATAATTAATATGAATCAATATCAGAAAGCATTTCAGGGTAAAGAATTCTTTTCGGTAACTCTCATCAGACCCAAATGTTTACACAACAGTGATTGTGGTGATAGCGTCAACTGGGGCTAGAATTGACTTCTTGACTGTTTGAATGACCAAAATCGATAACTTGAGACAGAGATAGAGATGTTAGACCAAGTAAACTAAATAAACATGTGTACACAAGGCTCAGTAGTGCAGTGTAATTAAGTAGGTAAGATAACAGCCAAATAACTAAGTAACGGTGTCCGTTGGCCAAGGTAGTAGTATCGGCCGTATAAATCGCATTTGGACACATAATTTTATTATTATTATTATAATTATTATTGCTATTATTGATATTTAGTATTTTATTATTATTATTATTTTTAGGTAATTAAGCCACGTTTGGCAACAAATATCTCGCCATTGGTTTGATGATGTAATTTAAAGGGCGGCCAGTCGATGCTATATTATTTGGCGGGTTTTAATTTAATAACATGTATTCTGTTATTATTGCCTGAAGCATTATTGGCGCTGTGCATAGCAGATTGCGCAGAATAAATTCTCAATACCCTGGTCCTACAAAATCAAGCATGGCAAAGGAATGCTAAAACCATCCATCGTATACATTAATTCTTAAATTCCTCAGTAACTCAGATAGATTAAATCCAAACGTCCAAGGAAGCGTTTCCATTGTCAACAGCTTATAAAGCTGTTGATACTTCGTCCTTTCGAGAAAGTAACATAATGCAGGGAGAGGTTAGTTAAAGAAATGTGTTGCCAAACATTGCACATTTAAAAAAAGAATTATTTTGGATTGATTAACAATGTGACTAATCAAAGCACCTATTTTAAATAAAACTAGTTTAACACCAGTAGCCTTGTTTGCAAAATTGGGACAATGAAGTATGATGACTATGCGACTTTCTATCCAGTATATTTGTTCATTTATCCAGGGCCATTCATATGTGTATACCAAAAATTTACAAGTTAAAAGTGGTTGTAAAAGTACTCGCTGTCTATTTAAACTAACCATTATAATATGAGAAACTGCCATTTTACCCAGATTATTGTTTTTGTCAAATGTAATAAGTGATCAGAAAGTGGAAGCCGCCAATGCTGTGAAGTTCGACCACGCCGAATTAACTGAAAATGACTAACGGTTCAGTATTTCAGCTCAGCTAAGTCTTCCATCAAATACATAATGCAAATAATGGGTGGCTCCGACAAGAAATCATCACATTTTCTTGCTGTTTCGAGTTATTGATATCTCATCAGTTATATATAGGATGCATTGAACACGGGATTGCTGTAATGTTAGAGAGAACTCTTCTCATTTAGCCCGTTTGCTTCACCAGACGAAGTTTCAGAATTGCAGTGTCTTCAGGTAGGAAATACCCAATATGCGACTGAATCTCAATTATAGCCGCTGTGATGTAGTTGTATAAATTTCCATTCAATGTGAAGTGAGTATTAAGGGGCACATACAATCACGAAACCAATTTTTTAACCTGTTGATTTGTGGAGCGGAACTCAGGTATTGGATGCGACAAGAACCCGTAGGAACCAATACGGATAATAATTATTCAGATGTAAGAATATAGCCGGGACCAACGTGTATTGTAAAGAGTTGCAATGAACTGGAGGCGAAGTACAATAGTACAGAGTAACGGCGTGCGAATCACAGAGAGTTCGCAAGTGAACCAGACGAACCGTCAGTAAAACAAATGGAGGATCAGAAGATACAAATCAGAAGAAAATCCAATATGTCACAAGAATGAAACCGTAAATCTATCATATACACTACAGTGGTCTCGCCCTATAAGGCTGAATGTGAGTAGCCTTCGATAGAGATTTCAATGGAGAGAAAATTGAGGATGGGAAAGTAAAGTAGTATTCACAGTAGGCGCCTGCGGACAGAGATGGCGCGCGTGGAGTTCAATGAGTCCCGGATTCTTTGTTAGTTCCCATTAAATATTTGGGTGCGAACTGGAGTGAATCATCGGTGTGCCGTCGGGTAGGGTTGGTCGTACTGCAAAAGCTGGCTAGTACAGAAAAGGGTCCACAGGTCAATTCATCCGCTTCTCGCTTGGGATTTGTCACTCCTCCACCGCAGTAGGATTCCATGACTGCAACGACACCTGTCTCGAGTACAAACCTGGACGTCTTCTTTTAAGGCCAGACTAGTCATTGTGACACAGGTATTAGGGAATCGCGGTAGCACAGAACAAGGATTATGGTATCGGAGTCTTCCCGCAGGCAAACCAGGGAATTCTGCGTGTACGTGCTAATAGTGCAATCCAGTGCTATGTGTTAAATTTGACGTTTCCCTTTCACTTCTTGTACCACGTCTTCGGAAGTATGCTCAATCGATTCGGATCACTGAGCACTATCCAAATGCGACGATATTCTTTAAGTAAGTCCAATGACACGCTGGTAAACCACAAACAAAACTTCGGAAGTCTATTCAATGAGGCCAACTTAAATAACTTTGCTTTTGTAAGTTTCATCAGTACATTTTGGATACCATTCTACAGATCTTGTTTAAGGCTATCAGACGATATACAACTTACTACTGTGCATCATGGTATACCATAGGTACAAGCATTTTTGTCATATCCCACATTTTTACATGCATTTCACTGCATAAATCCTGTGTTATTTTGGCTACTGTGCGCCTAGTGACGCACCACAACCAATCCCGCTGACCGGAGCATACAACAGGCAGCCCAAACAGCCTGACCAACGCAACCTAAAAGTACATCTGACCATTGATCCATGAAGTTTGTCAACCGCGAAACTTGTGAGCAACTAACCTAAGGTCAACCGTAGCTCAGACAAGCGGGGTCTGAAATCCGCTCGAAATTCACGTGTTCGTTTTGCGCCAATCCATACGACACAACAAATGTGAGCAATACACTTAACGGAGCTAACAGCTTATCGAGCGATAGCAGGTGGTTTTGTGAATAATGCTCAGATAGTCCGATAATTAAGATTGTTCAAACGCTTACGACAAGGTTTGAAGCATTAACTGTTACGTAGACAGACCAAAAGGAACTGACCGCGGTATTGGGAGGAAAAATCTCAGAAGTCGGGTTGTAGATTGGTGCACTACATAGCCCGAATCCCCGACTTGTTTAAAGGCAAAAGCTCTCTAGCAACAACGTTACCCAGTCCAGCGAAAGGTAAACACCGTTGATGAAAAACAGTAGTGAAAACCGGCCGTCTGTACGGTATCCCAAGTCTCACTTAATGCGCCAAAGCATGCAGAGTTACGCACAAGTTGCATGCTCACCTCCGTCAGTAGTTGGGCCACAACAATTGACCCCTACAGATAGCGCAACCAGCGTGGTCGCATGTAAAAATTCTTGCCGTAAACTTAGCCTATTGTCCACGGAAGACAAGCCAGACACCCCACTCGATAATCCTACGCTCACAAAGAACTGCAGAGGAAACAATTAAAACGCAACAAAAATGCGATGACGGTAACATGTTCAAACGTTTCAGAACCCACTATCAAATCGCCGAAAGGTAAATAAGCCGAGGAGCAAAACTGCTGAGCCGAAATTAGCTGCGCACTCAGACTGACATTTCTCCCAACTAGCCTTAAACGTCTTTCACAAAATCCATCATCTCCACACGTAGGAAAACCTCGGTTACTGCGAGTAATGTTTGGCAACACGCTCGACCTGGAAGAAGTTCTCTTAACAAGCACACACTAGTGAACTCTTATGTCAGTGCCCGCAATTTATCTGAGAGGCCAAGGGCAGAAAGACAGAAGCGAAAATCCAACCGTAGTTCCTCACGTCAAAATGAGATGAAAAATGTTACTAGTTCACGGTGTGCCAGAATTGCAGCATAACGATAGCAGTAAACGACAGAAGCACGACATGGAGGATGCAGGTACATCGCAGAACTATACGACATGCAGAATGTCGAGGCTTTTGACGTCACCCATCAAATTGCTTCCACATACTGCCAAGTAGCGGGCCACGAATTTTGAAAGTTACCTTGGCTGCACCTGAAATGGTATCAGCAGCAATGTAAGCATGGCATGACAACAGGAAATGTGAGCCACCAGTAGTACGGTTAAGACCAAGCCTTCAATTAGTACAGAATTCAGATACAGATGGGCCAACCTCAATTATACCGATATCAATTTAGCCAACTGTGCAAACAACCGTTTCAAAAACCTTCAGCAGACTGGTAATATTTGTGCCGGTCACTCACAGCGAAACAGGCTGCTGAGGCGTCAACAAAGAACGCTGCTACGTCAACACTCATGGGTTGTATTCCAAGCTCTCGGATCTGCGCCGTCGACATGAAACAACAACTTACGACCACATAGCAGTTACTGAAACTTGGCTCTCAAACAACATACTTGATCCCAGATGTTGAACTCAGTGAGGTATCAGTCATTCGAAATGAGTGTCCATCTCGCGTTGGCGGTGTTGCTTACAACTCTCGAGATTATTTGAAATGCGAGGCTCTTACCGAAAATCCCCTTGTTATTCCTGACGTACTATTTTGCCGACTGCATCTAGCAGGTCGCGAGGTTGGTTCACAGAAATCGAGTGATGCTTGCCTCTTAGCAGTTATCTATAGGCCTCCGAACTCATCAGCAGACTTCGATAACATCCTGTTAAACGCCCTCCGCTATGCTGGTTAACAAAATTACTCTCACTATCTTATAATGGGTGACTTTAAAGTTCCTTCTATGGCAACATGTCCTCGAATGGGCTGTGATTTAATTGAAATCTCAAATTCCTGGATATGGCAGTTTTGTATAAAAATGTGCACCGACCAACCAGACATCGCGGTTCAAACAATGACATCACTCCCGGACGTATTTCTCCCAACTGAATAGTTGATGTTTGAGTCAGTAGCAAAGGATCCTCCACTGGGCCGTAGCGACCATTCAGTCCTAACATTTGGTTATGTGTGTTATGCCAGTATTGTTGCTAAAGAAGGAGTGACTCAACGAAATATTACGGACTATAATAAACTACGTAGCTTAGCAGCAACTGTTGGCTGGGGTCTACAGAAATACAGCTCAGCAAATGAAGTGTAGAATGAACTGAAAAACAAAATTAACTGGATCATACAATCAGCATCGAATGTTGTAACATTACGATCATCGCGCCGGAACAATACGTAGATCCGGAGCAGGAAAAGTTAATTGATAAACAGAAGAGATGAAACCTGGAGGCAACATTGGCTAAGCCGTGTGATATAACATGGCAGAATTACAGTCATCAGAAACTACCACTTGTAAATTTTTAGATTCGGTAAGTACGAATGGTAGGAGAACATGGTGCGGAAGTTTACGAGAAAAACCAAACTAATACACAGATTTATGAATTCCCATAGAAAGGTTAAGCCCGGAATACTACCACTTAGGACGGCCAGTAGCCTGACAAGTACTGCTGTGGATGCCGCGGGCGCTGTTTCCCTGCTGTTTGGCTCGGTAGCTACAAATACCATGAAACCTTCGCCCTATCAAATGCCAACAAATGTCGTTGGTTTATCCAGCATCACATTTACTCCAGCAGCTGAGGAAATCAACTTGCACTCACTCCGGAAGTACATTGCATTTGGACTCGACATGATCTGCGCAAAATCCTGAAAGCCAAGTCTCTCACCATAGCAGCACTACTTGCAATTTTTCCAGGGTATGCTTACCTCCCATACACTCCCAGCTGAGTGGAACAATGGAATTATCACTCCAAAATAAAAAGGAGGTAAGCGATCGGATCCTGCTAACTAACGATATATTACTCTCCTTCCTGTTTTCTAAATGGTGGTGGATCGGTAATCGCAGATGGATGGACGTGATACTTTGAATTAAAAAATAATTTCTAATGTTTCAGACGCAGACAAACTGGTCTCACTAATTTGCTAATTACTCGGGACTTATTGACCATGGTGGCTGATGAAGGAGTGACCATATATGTGATATACCGGGATTTTTAAATCCTTGGACATGGTCTTTCACTTATTTCTTCTCCAAAAGCTTGGTGTCTTTGTTATAAACGGTTCCCCGCTCAGCTGGTTAGAAGATTACCTACGCGACAGAGCAATCAAGGTAAGAGTAGCTGACACTTAATCGGAAAGCCTTTGCTTCTCCATTTGTGTACCACAAGGATCCCTCCTCCGCCAGCTATTGTTTTTATTCTACATGAATGACTTTCCGGCAGACATTCTATCTACAATGCAAATATTTGCAGACGATGCTAAAATATGGAGAGCCATTCGCTCAGCATCCGACCGTGTCTACCTCCTGTGAGATCTGAGCCGGATGAAAGAATGGGCGGAAAGGAACCAGCTCCTACTGAACCCTGCGAAGTACCACCTGCTGTCGGTGCGCAGCAGCTTCGTCAACACATAACTTTTGGGGCAACACGTCATACAACACTTGACTAGTGAATGCGAATTAGGTATAATCGTGCAAGTGAGACTTGGAAATTCGCTCCAATGTTCGAGAGCAGCAAGTGTGGCGAACTTGAACTTTAGAATTTTTAGGCAAGCTCTTGGCACTTTTGAGCGACCGCTATTGCCATTGCTGATAAAATCCTACATTCGTTCTCCTGTTGAATATGCAATTCAGGCCTGGTCTCCATATTTAAAACGAGACATCCGCCTATTGGAACAGCCCCAAAGAGGAGCCACAAAGGCAACGCATAAACTATGCTTTATAAGTTACGAACGGCGTCTTCGTAAAGGTGTACCTGATCCTAAGAAACCCCAACAACCCATGACATTGCCTTCTAACACTCAGTCAAAACACCTCGCTAATAGGTAACCAGTTTAAGATAGTCCCGCAGTTCAGCCGCCTGGAATGTCAGCCAAACTATTACCCCCTTGAGTCTCACAGCGTTGGAACGCCCTCCCGGAACATGTAATTAAGGCACCCACCCTTTCCCTTTTCAAAAACCGCCTTGACGATACCCTGTCACATTTAAACTACGTGATAGAGCTCATGACCACCAGATGCTGGCACTAATGTACAAAAGACAGGGGATAATGCCATAACCCTACTGCAGAATGAGTCATTCCAAACTCCCTGCACGAAATTTGATAAGCGCTACTACTATAGAAACTGGATTTCTGTATCCTGTCAACCCAAGATAGCTGCGCAAGAGTAAACGTTGTCCTTGCTATCATTCTTATTTTTCTCGCCTATGATGTGAACAATAACCACTCCAATGTTGCGTTGTGTGCGCACATTCTCATTTCAAACGCCATTAATAAACAGTGCAGTTACTTTTGTAAGCGCCTGAACTGACGACTTTATTATCTCTTCGCTATCTTCTTCTTGTCACGCTAAATATACTACGGGACATGTCAAGCACCTGCTTTTTTACCCGTTATAAATCATTGTTCGGTGTTCATTGTTCGTGTAATCGTGTGTTCTCATTAGAATATCGACGGCTTCGTGGAGATCTTACTCTCACATACCGGATACTAACTGAAAGCGAGCATCCATGTACATCATTGTCGACTCTAACACCTTACAAACAAAACCGAGGCAACCACCTGAAACTTATGACGCAACAATTCCGTCTGAAATGTAGAAACTATTTTTACCCACTTAGAATCGGTTCTCACTGAAATGCATTACCAGACGCACCAGACATGACGACATTCGAAAGAACCTTATACTTTTATCTTAGTGATAACCGATACACAACATTTTGATAAAGTCAATGATTAAACCACTGATGCTTCACGTTCCACATTGGAACATTTTGATATTAACTTTCTTTTGCATCTCAATCATGTGGGTCTTGTAAAATTAAGCTTTTTAACCCATCATGCACCATTGAACCATTCTAAGGGGGCTTGATATTTGGAATGTTAATTCGGGTAGGGCGGTACATGGTCGGGATACGCGGCGTGTTGCCGTATGGATAACGAGACAATTATAAGAAACAAGCAGGTGTAAATTTTGTTCGTTTGTTTTTTGCAAAAACAGATTTGAGCTATTTTAGCCGTATTGCAAAACAATTGTGAGTGATAGACAAGGTTAATATGAACGGTGGAATATACGCATATCAAGGAACACAGAAAACGATAAGAATATCTGAAAAGTGGACTACTGCGTCGGTTAGTGGCCTCGGGTTGGGGCTAGGATGGCGGTGGTTAAAGGGAAACAGATGGGTTTAAATTGCATGGTGTGGAACAAGCACCTGCTGGTACATTTACCTTTGCGAATGTACCTGGTAAAGTTGGAGGTATATCTTCGAAAAACGCCACCTTAAGACGATCGACGGACACCTTTGTTCGGTGACCATTTTGGTCTAATAGTTCTTTGGAGAAATCTGAATTTGCCGGTGCAAAAAGGCTGAAGGAGACGGCACTCTGCGTCTGTACGGTAGAAAACCTGATTGCAGGTAAAAACTTCACTGTGCGTTTGCATATCTCTGATCTGATCACGAAGAGGGGTCCGGCGAAGCGAACGTATGCCTTAGGAAAGGGCGGCTGCGAACTTTGACGGCTGAATGCACGATGGCGAGGGAGGCGAACTGATCTCTCCTAGCAGCTTTGTTGCGGTGCCGTATACCAGCTCTGCTTGTTAGCACTGCAGTTCAGCGTTGATGCTGCTGCTGATACCTAGAATACTAACGGAAGGTTTTCCCCAGTCAGGGCCAGAAGTGGCACGGGGAGGTTACAAGCTGTGGATGAAAGCGCATGACTAGACCATTGGCCATCAGATGATATGTCGTCTTGTAGATATGGCGGCAGTCTAAGAATTTGCAGAACGTATCGAACTACGGAGATTCGAAAAGCTTTCCGCGGTCGGTATTGATGTTATTTGGGTATCAGTAGTAGGACACCCAGCGGTTCAAAAGCATATGAAAAATTATTTCGGCCTTGCTGCCAGGTACAGTGATGTATGCTCATCATGTAGTAAAACGGTCTACACCACTCAGTATTTAACGGATCAAGGAAACGGCGGCAAATGTCCTTCCACGTCTAACTTATTGAGTGAACTGGACATCCGGGAGAGAGAATGAGCTGATCGGACTAATGGTGTGTTCAAGTACCTTGGATTGCTGGCAATGAAGACTAGCTCGAGCCCAGTTACGTAACTATATTTTTACGCTTGGCAAAACGAAACGCTCGGTGATTAGTTTTAAATATGCCCGAGCAAGAGGATTAGAAAGTGAGTAAACATTTTCAAAGAATGTGCGTCTGAAATAGGCGGGCACTATGGGTCTTTGACAATCTGTGGAAGTGTCACAAAGGTTAGTTCCATCCGTAGATTGGAGAGGAACAGGTTACACATGCAGTGACTTGGACTGCAGGGAGGGTTGGAGGTCTTCCTCTTTTGCCTGAGCCGATGCCATGAAGGCGAGATGGCCAGGAGGCAAGTAGTGGAGTGCGGTTTACCCAGGAGTCAGCCTAAACGACGGGGTTAGCGACAGCGGTGACATGGCGCATATCAGCAGTGAAGAGCTTGAGAAAACCTAGGTGCCTAGGTTCTCGTGGTGAATATTTGTTAGAACATGCGTTGTAGGCGAGTATATGAGCTTAAGTTCAGTGTAGACCTTGAAATCCTTATATTCTAAGGTGAGTCGGTAGTGAGGAATGGCTTAGATAGCAAGCAGTTCTATACCGAACGTGCTGTAGTGGGAGTCCGCTGCTTACAAGCGTTTGAAATAGAAGCCGATGGGTTGCCGCTGCTAACCAACGGGTTGTTGGAGAGCATCTTCAACCACAACGTCTGAAGCATCGGTTTTCAGAGAAGGCGGAGCAGATATTCCGTAGTGAGCTGGAAAAGCTATGTTGGAGATAGCCTTCTTGAGCTAGGTGAAGGCCATCTATGCTGCGTCAAGGAAGGCAAAATTGATTGGTTTTTATAAGTAGGTCAGTCTACGGCTGCATGAGTTGAAAGTGCAACAAGGTTTAGGAAACCAGTCCAGTATGCTCGACCTTACCACCTAAGGTCAGGTTACCGGAGTCAGCGGATCAGTTCGATCGAGAGAATGCCTGAACCCAACGGGAGACACAGCGATGGTTGGACAGCGAATCACGAGTGGCACACGTATGCAGAAACCGACAAACCGGATTGGACACTAGAACATATAGCGCGCACTGGCAACTCAAGAATCGCTATTAACGGCAAGTTTCAGAGTGCAAAGCAAAATATGAGTGGTCCAAAGAAATACGGCCAATCAGATGCTAAGCACGAAAGACGTGATCATTGCGCGAGACAGGAAGACAGCGACCGAAGAGAAATAACGTAGCCAAATGAAATAAAAGGGGAAAGCAACCAATGAGGTGAGCCGGAAAACAGGAGACCCACTGAGATGGCTCGAAGATTAATAGTGTTTATTTTCTTTTAAATAGGCTACAAAATACTGAATAAACGCCTGTTTTCCGCCCGCCGCCGTCGTGACTTTTTGATCGTATCCGTGTAAATTGACAGAAAGCATTGGAGGACGATGCGTCGGTAGTAGTTTACTGGACCACAAAAGCGATGTAGGCGCTTAATTAAAGTCGATAATGGGAAGTTTTAATGAACTGAACGATGTCCTCTATGACCTCGACGCCAGAAAATGTGATGAGGAGTCTAGGACTTCTATGGATGAGTTGCATAGTTTCGGCTTAGTCGGATTGACATTGAGGCCTCATTAGGTCAATCGCCGAAGGTGGGACTGAAGATGAACTAGATGCTCCTCGTTGGACGAACTGACCCCCAAAATGTCATGGAGATAGTGGTAGACGAAATCTAGGCCAAAAGTGACATCGGGGATGACGCAATGAAATGTATGCGCGGCGTTGCCTAGTCCAAATATCACCCACAAAATTCAAACAAGCCGAAAGAAAATGTGGCGGACATTTTAGGAATGTCATTTGCTTCTACAGGTATCTGGTGATAGGCGCGAACCAGATCGACACTACTGAAAACCGGCATACCTTAAGGTATGCAGTAAGGTCCTGCATGTGTGGGATAGGATACCTATCAGGAATCCTAAGCTAATTTATTGCCTAGTAGTCACAGCAAGAAAGCCAGTCTCCAGATTTATTTGGGACAATTGTGTGTGGAGAGGACAAGGACCTATCTGAAGGACGGATTATTCCAGTTACAAGCATGTGCTCGGTCTCCCCCCTAGTTGGCTAGAGCTTCTCCGGCGGAAGACGGCACTAGTGTGATGAGACGGTTGGGTCGTTAGTTCGAATACAGTGCGAGACTTGAAGTGCTAATGGCAAAGTGCCTCCATTGACTGAACAAACTTTGTGCAGTGCGAGAAAATTCGGCCTAACCGGACAGCCCTGTGAGCGAATGTAGACAGAGGTGCGTGATGAGATGCCGGCCCTGGTAGCATTTATGCTGAGCGTCGTTGCATGGTTGAATAAACTCATTTGTTTCGCATCCACCAATAGATCGAAATACCCAAAGAAGTTTATGCCGATGACAGCAAACCCAAAGTGGGTAATAATGAACACTTAGCGAAATGTTCTACTGTGACCTAAGCAAAGGTTAAATTGCATCCGCCGCAAGTAGGGATGAGTGCGCCTTTGGCGGCCCGAAGACAGAGTGTAGAAGGCCTAGTCGCCTCCCCAGGTGCCGGCGGAACCACGCTTGCTGAAGCCCCGGTATCGACCAGAAAGGCGGTTGCAAATTTGCAGTCCTGAATTTAAAGGAGGCTACTGATGGAGATGTGGCCGGTGACGTTATTGCTAAGGGTTTTGGGGCTTTGCAAGTTCCCCGACTGCGTCGTGGGGAAGCTGCATGGCGTAATACATGAATTCGACTGAGGACCAAAGCAGCAATGACACAGTATGGTTTGTTCCGTCTGCTGGGCTTGGCCGAGTTGCTCTCATGTGCCGGCGATTTATCGTGTCCTAAATGAGAATCGAGCAGAAGATGTTCCTTCATTGAATTAGTAAAACCAACGGTTATGGAACCTAGACGAACATCGGTCAATAAGTATTTAATTATCGAATCCTTTATGTGCGTCTCTAAAAGGTTGTTCGCCTTTAGTTTCATTAAAAATTGCTTAAACTTTAATCAAAATGTTGAAATCCTTATTATGCTTTTGATTAAACATGCTATATATCCTTCATTGTTCCGTTGTTGGCCGCCAGTAGAATGTACTCATGAGGTAACGGATTACAGCTATCAAGTTAAATTTATACCTATTCAAGACATATTGTCACTCGCTGACAAATAACAAAAGTTATCAGACTTGAATGATCCGCATGACGAACAGGCTGAAACTTCATCGCTCATAATGCGGGCATCAAATGGCCCTTGTAAAAACAATTTTGTGAATTTGTTGACGGCTTACATGCCATTTAACCACACCGGCGCACAATGATTTGGCGCATGAAATTGCGGATGAAATCTTGCGATCTAGTAACCCGCATGGAAGCAGGCCTCTAGGAGCCAGTTCCATAGATTGCAGTAATTCCTTTACTTGAACATTTTGCTTAGTCTGCATTTGTTATGGTTCCCACTTTCTTACTCTCTCTAACAGCTTCAAATTGCCATTAAATATGGAAAACCTTTCGGGATCCGTTGTACAAAACTTGAACTGTCAACTATTTCATGCAGCCGTGATGTACAAATTGAACAGTAGGCTCAGTTGAATTGTGCCTCGCACCGTCAAGGAATAAAAGGTTTATTTCTTTATTTCTTTTCTTTAACCAGCCGTGCCTCAGTAACTGCTCACATTATTGGTCTCCGAGTTTACATGTTGACGGCTTACTAAAACGGGCTTGCACTGTTTGTGATTTAGTGAGAGTATACCAAACTTGTTTGCGCCCATGGTATTTATGTCTTTGTCCATTCTCAAGTAAATTTTGTCCAATCACATAAGCTGCTCAAGCTTCATTTTATCCCGGGACGCGACGGTGTTGGCAATCTTCGACGCAAGATTCCAGACCTGGCCAATAGAATGCTGAGAAGAGCTTCACATAGATCTCGGCAGTTAAGGCTCCTAGAGTACAACGTAAAAAAGCCAAACATAGGGAACACCTACGTGGAACCCTCTTTTGATTGCCGCCAGAGGGCAAATTCGACTCAGTTGGAAACAAGAGAGAGTGGGACCCAGCAGAAATGCTTTAATGTAGAAAAGTTTCTGTAGTACAAATAGCGGATAATTTTGCCTTATTCATGTAGGTAGCTACAAATGAGAGATACCTAACAGGTGAAATCATAATCTTGCATAGGACGAGGCGATATGTAGGAGAGCTCTGCAATGGTATTGAAGGAAAAAGCAAAGAAATAAACAAACCATTTATAAGTATAGTAGCGTCTGTATGCTCAAAATAAATGCATGCATCGAGTGTGTCCTAAATAACGGAATGATGCAATACATCATTTGCATAGTTGGGACGTGCAAATGTAGTCATTGTCGATTGTGTTATCAACTGTTTTCCAACAACTAAATTACAAATTGTTGCTTTACCTCATTGCATTTTGCCTGTTTCCATGTATAAAATATTCACGAGAGATTTGATTTACATTAGAACCTTCCGCCATTAAAAGTGCTGATGCAGTAAATAACTTTAAAATTTATGCAAAACGTGACATTTCTCTTCTATTTGACGTTGAATTACGATGATTCCAACAGGTGTGAGTGGGAAATTACTGGATCTGCCCAAAATAACATTGAGATCAAAGAAGCGCCCATGGACATCTTTTTAGCACTTTTGTAAAATATTAGCCCTACATATTATATTAATACCTAACGAAAGGGCTTTCAACTATAAATACACTTCTGCGAGTTGCAACTGATTTGTATATTTTACACCAAGCAGTTGCCTGGCAATGAGTAGATATGTACCTATAGGCATTGTGTGTGAGTCTGCATATTCAGTGGGATTTCGCTGCGGACAGGACCTTATATTATATAAGTAGCACCTACTCGTCTCATAGCTGGATTGAGGAACGACGGCATATTACCGGTCCGGTCACGATGAAGGAATAATACATGATGTCGTGACATCTGCGCCAAGACCTACAAAGGTTGAGGCGAAATTATGGTGCACTGTGCATCGGTTGCTGAAGACGACCACAAGTAAATTATCACTTAGAATACGAAATCCATGAATCGGAAATTAGAAAGCGAGAATATATATATATATATATATATATAGTGATCCATTCTGTCTAGGTCGGGCACCTATACGGAATCTTTTCTCTGATCCTGCGCGGTGGCAGTAATTTAAATGTGCAATAGATCTTATCCTGGGGTTATACTTCCCATACCTATTATCAAAAAATTTGGCGTCTAGCAATCTCTGTTATTCTGACAACGATTTCGCCTCGGCTCTCATCTCCAGGAAAATTGTTTTAATACTTCACCACTCGAGGCTAGAAGCTGAGAGGATAAGCGATACGCTTCAATTGCGGTGCCAGCAGTGTGTACCGGCGTCCGCGTATGTTGCTTGTTGCGCTAACTCTCAGTAGCGGCCTCAACAAAGTGCAGTTGCCCAGGTACAACAACCGGTGAGTCATTATGAGATCAATTCGAAGCCGACGATATGGCAGCCTATAAAGCCCTACACTCCTACATCGGTCTTCCTACAACCCACCCCGTTTACTGATGAACAGCAGGGTTGCTGCAGGCTGAATTATTCCATTTGCTGCAACTCATATAATATGATCAGACGATAGGCAGGTGAATGGCACGCTAGCATCGCTCTTATCAAACAAGGGAAATGACCAGTGATAAAGTCTTCAGACAAAAGCAGAAGCTTCGTCTAAGCTCCTAAAGCAGGGAAGTCTGTTGCCCTCATTCCGTTTGTGTTGTTTCAACATGCAGATCACATCATGGGAGTGCAATCAGCTCTTTTACGGAACTTGTATGATGCGGCAGATGACCGGCTGTTGTAAAAGCCCCCTTTCCCATTCTTCCCAAGATTTATAAATTACGGCTGGATTGGGCTGACCAGCAGATCAAGCTTGCAGACTACAGGGACATATAGTCGAGGTTTTGCTGAAGAACGTCACACGAGTCGGGATAACCAGGGAAACTCCAACTATTCTCATCGTTTGTTAACAATGTGCAGGACGATCAAATAACCTAAGGTATTTCAGAATAAAAACTGTCCCTACTAATTTACATTTGGTTACGCCACTAGGAAATTGGCAATATTACTTTTGTTGATCATCCAACTGTACCAGCATTTTATCCCAAAGAAAATATCACTGGTCCACTGGCGTTTTATGTCAACAATACCACTTACCCTCAGTGTGTGGAGGAGGATCTCATCAATTACATTATCTAAAGAGTTACTTATATCAAACTAGATAATATCCACTGATTTCCCTCGGTTCAACGCTTTCAACCAAACGTGCTGCGTCAACCATGTGCTGGAGATGCGTTAGCGGCCATACATGAAAAGGAGCTAGGCCAGCGTTAGCAAGTATTAGACTCCATCTGCTGGAGAAGACCATTTTCCTAATATTCTCTTGCACGTTCGCTAAAATACAGGTCATAAAAATAAGCCGGTGTTTATGCACATTAGTTGTGCCACCGCCCTTCGGAATCGGCTACACTATCGAGCAATGCACATTCAGATAATGATCTGTTGATCAGATCAGTCACAGCATGGGAAATTATGGGTCAGAGGGACTTTATGGTTTCCGGATGGAGACCGTCGTTTCAGAAGTCCTCGTACCATCATGACTAGCGGGTAGACTGTGGACATCTTCCACATAGCACTCCAGGCAATCGAGCCCCTTAGTAGCTTCACACGTCGATTTAAGTGTATGTGCATCCGCACCTGCATATACGGAAGCGAAGTGCACCGCCATTGCCAACGCACCTACTGCGCTGTAACTTAGAGCCTGTCCAGGTGCTGCCTCTAATGATGTTTGGTCACCCAAGATATATGGGTGTAGCATCACGCTGAGGTTGTGAGCTCATCTTGCAAACATTGATGATTTAGTGCATTTGCTCTGTTGCATAGATTTCACCTCGTCTTGCAGGCCTAATAATGATCGATAAATTCATAAACAAGGAACCCATTACACATTACACGTCGTTGACCAGCCAATTTGCAAACCAATGCTCGAGTTACCAGTGCAAAGAAGTAGTCGGTCCTCGGGCTATAGCATTCGGCGGGAGTTAAAACCGCTCATAAACTGGAAGCTGATTCGACTCATGTATTTGCTGACATGCGGAAACCAATCCAGAGATCGGCATCGCAGGATTCGATAAACGGCACTCACAAACAAGCCACGCACTCTCAAGCGGATTGAGCACCATATCTGCACGCAAAGGCCATATTTTCTTTGGTATGGATTTACCAGTATCCTGCACCGCGAGTACCGAATGTATAACCTGTCGCAACGGAAGCACGAATAGCCATTGATCTTAAGTCCTAGGTAGTGACATTATGAGTTATGTTTTCAACCAGTCTTAGCACGTTTGAATGACGAGAGGCACCGAAGTAATGCAGCTAGTCACGCTTATTACTTAAACCGCAAACATTTGCAAAATATGTGTACAGGCCGCTCTAGGAACTGCTGGGAAGGCATGATGCATCATCTACATATTGATCCAGGTTCAGCGGACCATGGGAGCTACTCGAAACTTGACCATATAAGAATTTCTTTTCTCAACAGTGGTAAGCCGCTTCAAATCAATAACACCGGATTACCCTTCTTTTGCGGTCCGACAGTTTAATTTCTGGACGAGGTGGGATAATACCAGCTTCGGACCTGCATCTAGTGCAAAGCTAACCTCTAGACGACGCGCCTTCCCGTCCTAAGATATTATATGAGCTTGATTTAGTTTATCCTCACCCATACTCACTTACATGAAGGACACGGTCAATCAAGCTGTGTAGAAATTTGACATTGTATTGATAACAAACATAAGGATGCGTATCCATTGACTTAGGCGCGTGCAATACAATAATTGTGAGGCGCTACTGGCCCTTGGCGGTTGCTCAACACTTTCTTCATTGCGTTCGCCATTCGCCTCTTTGGCTTGCTTTATCGTACAACAATTAGCCAGCGTTCGTTTGCTGCAAAGCAGACAAGCCATCTAGACCACTAGTAGCAGATAGACATTATACCGTTGAGTCCATAGTCGGCGAAAACTTAGGCTCGTTTTGCCTTCGCAATGCCTACTTGTCAGCCTTCTGAGGTGAACCCACGGATTTGTAGGCTTGGAACGATCTCCATTCTTTGCTGGCTCGCCGCGTTGAGCTTTCCCTCTGTTGCATTTTACCTTGGCTCTACTTATAAATATTTGGATGAAATCATCATAGACTACAAGTAAAATTTTAATTGCCAGTGGTAAGACCAATGTAGGAAATGCGAAAATTCATACAATAAATAAATAATAATTGCAGTCGCTCAATGACCAAGGACTGTGTACATTACCAAAAATTCGATTCGTCATTAATACTGCAAATAAACAGGAAAATTATATTTTGGATCTTGGAGAATGAATAATTTATGCACGCGCCATCAAAAACTTAGCTATAACACGTTTGCAAAGATAATTTCAGAATTGAGGACTTAACATAAACGACAAATTTGTTGCTTTTTATCAAGAAATAAACGATGCAATCTGGTCTGGCAGCGAAGCATAACATATTTTATAAAAATGTAGTCGGATGGGTTAAAAAGTTTGTGTGACGCTGAATATGATAACAATTAGAAGGAAGGAAGTTCAAAGAAAAGAAAACTATATACTCTAACACATTATTCATGGTGATAAACGTTTCCGTTTGCAAAACCCGTTTCATTGTGGGCCTCCTTCACATAACTTGGCTTCAGATAAGTATATTTCTAGCAACTCAGAAATATCGGTAACATTGGAACATACGCATTAATTAGTGTGTGCTCTTCCGGACTGTCAGGTTATTTATCTGAATTATCAGCTTATCGCGAGGAACACAATGCTCGCCAAATCCCTTTAAATCATAAAAATAGTGCGCAGTTATATAGACATATAGACATAGACGTTTTTGTGTTGCATGAATTGTTGGCCGACGGCGAGGAATTCAATATTCCGATTAATTCACCATGTACATATAGACTGCTTAAAGAAGGAAATTAACGTAAGGCTAGGTGTAACTCAGCTGAGGGCAAAACGAGGAATTAAGTATTATCCTGGTCAAAAATGGTGGTTTTTTCCTACATCCAGATTTGAATGCGTGACCACACAGGTGAATCCGCCTAACCGATTCGCATTGTCCATAGTTCATGATAGTTATTGTTTACAAGTAAGACTTCATCCAAGATATGGGTGAGGCGAAGTAATTTGATGTTTATACCAATCAAATGTCAATAATGTCATTTCGTTTATAAATCTTTTCCTTAATCATTTGCTGTTGTTGGCGAAGTTGAGGCAAAAACATATCGACACGAATAAAAGTTGTTTCAATTGGACAACTATGTTCCATGCAATGTTTTCCGTAGCTATTTAACTGGTCAACGAATTTTGATGCTTGCGCATCATTAAACCTAAAAACCTGTGGGGGCATTGTTTTCATGCAATCCTTGAAGGTTTTGGTAAGTTACTGTTTCTGATGAAATGTCGATCCATGCAACCGGTGAGATCTCTGTGATTTATCTTTTTATAGAACAGCGAGGGATGACTTTACAGTGACACTGTCAAAGCGCACAAGTTGAGCCAGATTGCAAACAGAATATGCTTACATTTTGTTGACTAATACCTTGACATTTATTGCATCTAAATTGGTTGGTGACTACGCGGTTTCTTTAGTAGGGGTCTTGCAGTGAATCTATTGTTAGGTCCGTTAAACTCACCGGCAACTATGCAACATTAAATCTGCAGGTATTTAAGGACGGCAGCTATAAAGCCGTCGCAAAAATATTCACCTTCGTATCTTTGACATCCGGGTGAGACATGAACATCAACCAATAAAATGGAACGAAGTCTTTCGGCAATCTCGGATGCACTTAAAAATTTGACAGCGTATGCATTGCTAGCATTAATGAACAATGATTTATTTCGATATCACCAGGATTATTTACTGTGAATAATAACGCCACCACCGCAATTCATCATGTAAATTTGCAGTCAACTCAAAGAGAGCGACATCCGTCCAGTTCCACAACTTCAGCTTCAACATCAGCTTGAAGCCGGGATTACTGAAGCGTTATAACGCCAACTCGAGAATATTCAATACATTTCACAAAATAAATAAGGTGTTATTGACAATTAACAGTTATCCCAAAGAGAGAGGGATGTAGAAATTATGGGATGGTTTTTTTAAGTTTCACGAAGAAATTTATTTTTCGCTAAGTGTTAGGCTATTTTGTCAGCACAGATTTTATGTATTGGCTGTTGTCTAACGTTTTCAACAATTATGTTTGACATTTAGATCAAACAGGAAGCTTTATTTTTATGGAATTGCATCTGCTTTAGCATTTACTGGTATAGAAAGTATTTCGGGTCTGGCGATAGCAATGTATGACCCCCTTGGAGTGAGGTAATTTGAAACACCAACATGCATTGATTTTGGTCCGAAAGCGACTATTAAGCTAGACACAACAAGGAGGCAAAACGTTTTCCTTCGGAGCTTAGTTTTTATTTGGCTATTCGTTACATCCCTCGTGGTACAAACCGGATGCTGAAGGTCTTTAGGGAAAAGCTAAACATTTTCCTTCCGACTTATACGGCTATCCATATGCCGCCACGCAGTTAGACATAGAATTATAAGGAGTGTTACTTGTAATAGATTGATGTATCAACTCTTGAGACATGAGAGGAAAATAGTACGCATTGTAAAGCGTAAATTAAATAAAGTCGAAATTTAATCGAAGTAATATGAACATCATATTTAATACACCAGTACTGTATGATATACTTTTGTCTAACACAGCATTGTTATTAGTATATCGTTATTTTTGTGTAATGGATGAAATGAAATTTGGTAAAATCCGAAGCTTAATTGCGTCAAAAGTTTCCACGGCAATTTCTTGTCGACTGTTAATGTAACTTTTGAAACAAATGTCCTAGAATTTTAGAAAGAGTATACTTACAAGCAGGTAAATAAATTCAACATGTTTTCTGTACCATTTTCAATGAAAGCATGAGGGTTTCCTTGGAAAGATATATACCACTTAAAATTTGCCAATAGTTTATTAATCTTTTTATATTCTAGGGTGGTTAGTTGCGTTTTCAAACAGAAATGTGTTATATGTTGCATATAAACCTAAGCTTTATGACTCTTTCTGCAATTTAATTTCCTTCTTGTTTAGGGCAAATGTCAGTGAATTCCAATATTTTTACATTTTTGCTTATAGATGAAATAACAAAATCTGAAGCTGTATGGTGACACAGGGTACCCATACTATACAGTGCAAACACAACCGGATTTAAGTCTGTCCGCTTTACTTTCCAAGCCTTTGTTTTATTGCGTCACTGATCTAAGCGGAGTGTCTGATATGCTATGATGAAGATACACCGAAATATTTACTTCCGGTTTGAATCGAGAAGCAAAAATTTTGCAAACATGTCCAAAAGTAGCCTGAGGGTTAGGATAACTTCTTTGCAAATTTCTCCAGAATATTTTTCTTGGAAGGGCACAGATTTGAGTTAGGACTATAATAAACTACTCCAATAAGTGATGCTGCATATTAGGATTCGCAGCGGTTTGTTGAATTATTCGCGGATTTAAACTTTAACGACCGAAGCAATATTGTTTAATTGCAATGAAGTAATCGTAGTATTTATTTTGTCGATGATATTTATATAAAGCATTTAAGTTTTATTCTAATTGCTAGAGGTTTTGGTTCCTGTTACTTATATACCTGGACTAATTTATGGTACTAATAATTTTATTTTGTGTAGGTGACTCAGCTAAGGTAATTTTATATTTATCGGTTCACTGCATTAGCAACATTTCCGATGTCTCTTTAAATCCCAGGGTTCTATACTTTGCGCTATAAACGCCATGAGGTTAGACGAATTTTATCTGTTGGCCAAACACTTTAGAAGACATATTAGAAGGTTCCTATGCTACGCGCGTTGCATACGCACCTTTCTTATATGTCTTCTAAAGTGTTTGGCCAACAGATAAAATTCGTCTAACCTCATGGCGTTTATAGCGCAAAGTATAGAACCCTGGGATTTAAAGAGACATCAGAAATGTTTCTAAGGCAGTGAACCGAAAAATATACAAATTACTTTAGCTGAGTCACCTACACAAAATAAAATTATTAGTACCACAAATTAGTCCAGGTATATCAGTAACATGGAGCAAAATCTATGGTAATTAGAATGAAATTTAAATGAGTTGTATAAATATCATCGACAAAATAATTCTACGTTTACTTCATTGCAGTTAAACAACATCACTTCGGTCGTTTAAGTTTAAATCCGCAAATCATTCAACAAACCGCTGCAAATCCTAATTTGTAGCATCACTTATTGGACTATTTTTTATAGTCCTAACTCAAATCCGCGTCTTTCCAAGAAATATATTCTGGCGAAATTTGCAAATAAAGTATCCCATCGCTTAGGCTACTTTTGGATATGTTTGTAAATTTTTTGCTTCTTTGTTCAAACCGGAAGTAAATCTTTCGGTGTATCTTCATCAAAGCATATTAAACACTCTGCTTAGATCAGTGACGCAATGAAACAAAGGATTGGAAAGTAAAGCGGGCAGACTTAAATCCGGTTGTGTTTGCACTGTATAGTATGGGTACCTTGTGTCACCAAACAGCTTCAGATTTTGTTGTTTCATCCATAAGCAAATATGTAAAAATCTTGGAATGCACAAACATTTGTCCTAAACAAGAAGGAAAGTATATTACAGAAAGAAATTAAAAGCCTTATTTAATGTGCAGCATATAACACTCTTCTATTTGAAAACGCAACTAACCACATCGGAATATAAAACTCGAATTAAAATAAGCACATTTTAAGTGGTATACATTTTTCCAATGAAACCCTCCTGCTTTCATTGAAAATGGTACAGAAAACATGTTGAATTTAATTATTTGCTTGTAGGTATCTTCTTTCTAAAATTCTAAGAAATCTTTTCAAAAATTGCATTAGCAGTCGACAAGAAACTGCCGTAGAAATGTTTGATACAGTTAATCCTTGGGTTTTACCAATTTTCCTTTTCATCTATCACAAAAAATAACGCTATACTAGTAACAATTCTGTGTTAAACAAAAGGAAACCATGCACTACTAAGGTATAAAATATGATGTTCATATTGCTTTGATAAATTAATATTTTATTTATATTACGCTTCACAATGCGTACTATTTTCCTCTCATGTCTCAAGAGTTGATTACATCAATCTATTAAAGTAATTCTTTATTATTCTATGTCTAACTGGTGGGCATGGTAAGCCGTAAATCGGAAGGCAAATGTAGCTTTTCCTAAAGACCTTCAGCATCCGGTTTGTACACTTGAGGGATGTAACGAATAGCAAAATAAAAACTAAGCTCCCGAAGAAAACCGTTTTGCCTCCTTGTTGTTGTTCTTAGCTAATAGTGCTTTTAGTGACAAATCAATGCATTGTTGTTTCAACTTACCCTTTCCAAGGGGGTCATATATTGCTTATTGCACACACCCGAAATACTTTCTTTACCAGTAAAATGCTAAAGCAGATGCAATCCATAAATAAAGCTTCCTTGTTGATCTAAATGTCAAACATAATTGTTGAAAACGTTTGGCAACACAGCAAACATAAAATCTGTGCTGACAAAATAGCCTAACACTTAGCGAAAAAAACATTTTTTCGTGAAACTTCAAGAAACCATCCCATAATTTCCACATCCCTCTCTCTTTGGGATAACTGTTAGTTGTCAATAACACATTATTTATTGTATGAAATGTAGTAAATAATCTCGAGTTTGCGTCATAACGCTTCAGTAAACCTGGCTTCAATCTGATGTTGAAGCTGAAGTTGTGGAATTGGACGGATGTAGCTCTTCTTGAGTTGACTTTCAAATAAAATGGTGAACTGCCGTGGTGGCGCTATTATTCACAGAAAATAATCCTGGTGATATCGAAATAAATCATTGTTCATTAATGCTAGCAATGCATACGCTGTCAAATTTTTAAGTGCACCCGAGATTGCCGATAGATATCGTTCGATTTTATTGGTTGATGTTCATGTCTCACCTGGATGTCAAAGATACGATGGTGAATAATTTTCGAAGACTTTATAGCTTCGGTCCCTAAATACCTGCAGATTTCGTGGTGTATAGTTGCCGGTGAGTTTAACGGACCTGACACTAGATTCACTGCAAGACTCGTACTAAAGAAACCGTGTAGTCACCAACCAATTTAGATGCAATAAATGTCAAGGTATTAGTCAACAAAATGTAAGCATATTCTGTTTGCAATCTGGCTCAACTTGTGCGCTTTGACAGTGTCACTGTAAAGTCATCCCTCGCTGTTCTATAAAAAGATAAATCACAGAGATCTCACCGCTTGCATTGATCGACATTTCGAGCAGAGACAGTACTTTACCAAAACCCTCAACGATTGCATGAAAACAATGTCCCCACAGGTTTTATAGTTTTTATGATGCGCAGGCATCAAAATTCTTTGACTAGTTAAATAGTTACGGAAAACGTTGCATGGACAATAGTTGTCCAATTAAGACAACTGTTATTCGTGTTGAAATGTTCTGGTCTCAACTTCGCAAACAACAGAAAATGATTAAGGAAAAGATTTATAAACGAAATGACATTATTCACGTTTGATTGGTAGAAACATCAAATTACTTCTCCTCACCCATATCTTTGATGAAGTCTCACTTGTAAACAATAACTATCATGAACTATGGACAATGCGAATCGGTTAGGCGGATTCACCTGTGTGGTTACGCATTCAAATCTGGATGTAGGAAAACTAACCCCCATTTTGTGACCAGGATAATACTTAATTCCTCGTTATGCCCTCAGCTGGGTTACACCTAGCCTTACTTTAATCTCCTTCTTTAAGCAGTCTATATGAACATGGTGAATTATTCGGAATTTTGAATTCCTCGCCGTCGGCCGACAATTCATGCAACACAAAAACGTCTATGTCTATATGTCTATATAACTGCGCACTATTTTTATGATTTAAAGGGTTTTGGCGAGCATTGTGTTCCTCGCAATAAGCCGATAATTCAGATAAATAACCTGACAGTCCGGAAGAGCACACACTAAGTAATGCGCATGTTCCAATGTTACCGATATTTCTGATTTGCTAGAAATATACTTATTTGAAGCCAAGTTATGTGAAGGAGGCCCCCAATGAAACGGGTTTTGCAAACGGAAACGTTTATCACCATGAATAATGTGTTAGCGTATATAGTTTTCTTTTCTTTGAACTTCCTTCCTTCTAATTGTTATCATATTCAGCGTCACACAAACTTTCTAACCCAGCCGACTACATTTTTATAAAATATGTTATGCTTCGCTGCCAGACCAGTTTGCATCGTTTATTTCTTGATACAACGCAACAGATTTTTGTCGTTTATGTTAAGTCTTCAATTCTGAAATTATCTTTGCAAATGTGTTATAGCTAAGTTTTTGATGGCGCGTGCATAAATTATTCATTCTCCAAGATCCAAAATATAATTTTCCTGTTTATTTGCAGTATTAATGACGAATCGAATTTTTGGTAATGTACACAGTCCTTGGTCATTGAGCGACTGCAATTATTATTTATTTATTGTATGAATTTTCGCATTTCCTACATTGGTCTTACCATTGGCAATTAAAATTTTACTTGTAGTCTATGATGATTTTATCCAAATATTTATAAGTAGAGCCAAGGTAAAATGCAACAGAGGGAAAGCTCAACGCGGCGAGCCAGCAAAGAATGGAGATCGTTCCAAGCCTACAAATCCGTGGGTTCACCTCAGAAGGCTGACAAGTAGGCATTGCGAAGGCAAAACGAGCCTAAGTTTTCGCCGACTATGGACTCAACGGTATAGTGTCTATCTGCTACTAGTGGTCTAGTTGGCTTGTCTGCTTTGCAGCAAACGAACGCTGGCTAATTGTTGTACGATAAAGCAAGCCAAAGAGGCGAATGGCGAACGCAATGAAGAAAGTGTTGAGCAACCGCCAAGGGCCAGTAGCGCCTCACAATTATTGTATTGCACGCGCCTAAGTCAATGGATACGCATCCTTATGTTTGTTATCAATACAATGTCAAATTTCTACACAGCTTGATTGACCGTGTCCTTCATGTAAGTGAGTATGGGTGAGGATAAACTAAATCAAGCTCATATAATATCTTAGGAGGGGAAGGCGCGTCGTCTAGAGGTTAGCTTTGCACTAGATGCAGGTCCGAAGCTGGTATTATCCCACCTCGTCCAGAAATTAAACTGTCGGACCGCAAAAGAAGGGTAATCCGGTGTTATTGATTTG
Source organism: Dicrocoelium dendriticum (assembly GCA_944474145.2). Classification (NCBI taxonomy): domain Eukaryota; kingdom Metazoa; phylum Platyhelminthes; class Trematoda; order Plagiorchiida; family Dicrocoeliidae; genus Dicrocoelium; species Dicrocoelium dendriticum. The sequence continues at coordinate 17,795,514 of OX104070.1, forward strand.
AAGCGGCTTACCACTGTTGAGAAAAGAAATTCTTATATGGTCAAGTTTCGAGTAGCTCCCATGGTCCGCTGAACCTGGATCAATATGTAGATGATGCATCATGCCTTCCCAGCAGTTCCTAGAGCGGCCTGTACACATATTTTGCAAATGTTTGCGGTTTAAATAATAAGTGTAACTAGCTGCATTATTCCGTTGCCTCCAGTCATCCAAACTTGCTAGGACTGGACGAAAACATAACTCATAATGTCACTACCTAGGACTTAAGATCAATGGCTATTCGTGCTTCCGTTGCGACAGGTTATACATTCGGTACTCGCGGTGCAGTATACTGGTAAATTCATACCGAAGAGATGATGGCCTGTGCGTTCAGATAGGGTACTCAATCTGCCTAAGAATGCGTGACTTGTTTGAGAGTGCAGTTTATGGAATACTGCGATGCCGATATCTGGATTATTTTCCGCATTTCAGCAAATACATGAGTCGAATCAGATTCCTGTTTATGAGCGGTTTTAACTCCCGCCGAATGCTATAGCACGAGGACCGACTACTTCTTGGCACTGGTAACTCGAGCATTGGTTTGCAAATTGGCTGGTCAACGACGTGTAATGTGTAATGGGTTCCTTGTTTATGAATTTATCGATCATTATTAGGCCTGCAAGACGAGGTGAAATCTATGCAACAGAGCAAATGCACTAAATCATCAATGTTTGCAAGATGAGCTCACAACCTCAGCGTGATGCTACACCCATATATCTTGGGTGACCAAACATCATTAGAGGCAGCACCTGGACAGGCTCTAAGTTACAGCGCAGTAGGTGCGTTGGCAATGGCGGTGCACTTCGCTTCCGTATATGCAGGTGCGGATGCACATACACTTAAATCGACGTGTGAAGCTACTAAGGGGCTCGATTGCCTGGAGTGCTATGTGGAAGATGTCCACAGTCTACCCGCTAGTCATGATGGTACGAGGACTTCTGAAACGACGGTCTCCATCCGGATACCATAAAGTCCCTCTGACCCATAATTTCCTATGCTGTGATTAATCTGATCAACAAATCATTGTCTGAATGTTCATTGCTCGATAGTTTAGCCGATTCCGAAGGGCGGTGGCGCAACTAATGTTCATAAATACCGGCTTATTCTATGCCTCTGGTTTAGCGAACGTGCAAGAGAATACTAGTAAAATGGTCTTCTCCAGCAGATGGAGTCTAATACTTGCTAACGCTGGCCTAGCTCCTTTTCATGTATGGCCGCTAACGCATCTCCAGCACATGGTTGACGCAGCACGTTTGGTTGCTAGCGTTGAACCAATTGAATCAGTGGAAATTTTCTAGTTTGATTTAAGTAAATCTTTCGATAACGTAAGTGATGAGATCCTCCTCCACACACTGGTGATAAGTGGTATTGTTGACACACTACGCCAGCTGACCAGTGACATTTTCATTGGGAGAAATAGCTGATACAGGTGGATGACCATCGAAGGTTGTATTGCCAGTCCCCTAGTAACGTAACAAAAGGTACAGTATTAAGTTCAGTTTTTATTCTGAAATACCTCAGGTTCTTTGAACGCCCTGCACATTGTTTGCAAACGATTAGAATAGTTGCAGTTTCATTGGTTATCCCGACTCCTGTGACGTTCTTCAGCAAAACCTTGACTGTATGTCCCTGTGGTCTGCAAGCTTGATTCGCCGGTCAGCCCGGTCTAGCCGTAATTTGTATATTTGGGAAGAATGGGAAAGGAAGCTTTTACAAGAGCCAGCCATCTGCTGCATCACACAATTCCGTAAAGGAGCTAATTGCACTCCCATGATGTGATCTGAAGGTTGAAACAACACAAATGGAATGTAGGCATCGGACTTCCCCTGTTTTGGGAGCTTAGACGAAGCTTCTGCTTTATGTCTGAGAAATTTGTCACTGGTCTTTTCCCTTGCATGATAAGAACGGTGCTTGAGTGCGGTTCACCTGCCTATCGTCTGCTCAAATTAGACGAGTTGCAGCTAATGGAATAATTCAGCCTGCAGCAACCCTGCTGTTCATCAGTAAACGGGGTGGGTTGTAGGAAACCGATATAGTAGTGTAGGGTTCTATAGCCTGCCATATCGTCGGCTTCGAATTGATCTCATAATGACTCGCCGGGTGTTGCATCTAGGCAACTGCAATTTGTTGAGGCCGCTACTGAGAGTTAGCGCAAAAAGCAACATACGTGGACGCCGGTACACACTGCTGGCACGGCAACTGAAGCGTATCGCTTATCCTTTCAGCTTCTAGCGTCGAGTGGTGAAGTATTAAAACAATTTTCCTGGAGATGAGAGCCGAGGCGAAATCGTTGTCAGAATAACAGAGATTGCTAGACGCCAAATTTTTTGATAATAGGTATGGGAAGTATAACCCCAGGATAAGATCTAGTGCACATTTAAATTACTGCCACCGCGCAGGATCAGAGAAAAGATTCCGTATAGGTGCCCGACCTAGACAGAATGGATCACTATATATATATATATATATATATATATTCTCGCTTTCTAATTTCCGATTCATGGATTTCGTATTCTAAGTGGTAGTTTACTTGTGGTCGTCTTCAGCAAATGATGCACCCTGCACCATAATATCGCCTAAACCTATATACGTTTTGGCGCAGATATCAGACATCGTCTAGTATTCCTTCATGGTGACCAGACCGGTAATATGCCGTCGCTCCTCAATCCAGCTATGAGACGAGTAGGTTCTACTTAAATAATCTAAGGTCCTGTCCGCAGCGAAATCCCACTGAATATGCAGACTCACACACAATGCCTATAGGTACATATCTACTCATTGCCAGGCAACTGCTTGGTGTAAAATATACAAATCAGTTGCAACTCGCAGAAGTGTATTTATAGTTGAAAGCCCTTTCCTTAGGTATTAATATAAAATGTTGGGATATTGATTTACAAAAGTGCTAAAATTATGTCCATGGGCGCTTCTTTAATCTCAACTGTTATTTCGGTCAGATCCGGTACTTTCCCACTCACACCTGTTGGAATCATCGTAATTCAACGTCAAATAGAAGAGAAATGTCACGTTTTGCATACATTTTAAAGTTATTTACTGCATCAGCACTTTTAATGGCGGAAGGTTCTAATGTAAATCAAATCTCTCGTGAATATTTTATACATGGAAACAGGCAAAATGCAATGAGGTAAAGCAACAATTTGTAATTTAGTTGTTGGAAAACAGTTGATAACACAATCGACAATGACTACATTTGCACGTCCCAACTATGCAAATGATGGATTGCATATTCCGTTATTTAGGACACACTCGATGCATGCATTTATTTTGAGCATACAGACGCTACTATACTTATAAATGGTTTGTTTATTTCTTTGCTTTTTCCTTCAATACCATTGCAGAGCTCTCCTACATATCGCCTCGTCCTATGCAAGATTATGATTTCACCTGTTAGGTATCTCTCATTTGTAGCTACCTACATGAATTAGGCAAAATTATCCGCTATTTGTACTACAGAAACTTTTCTACATTAAAGCATTTCTGCTGGGTCCCACTCTCTCTTGTTTCCAACTGAGTCGAATTTGTCCTCTGGCGGCAATCAAAACAGGGTTCCATATGTTGGGATTTTTACGTTTTTCTCTATGAGTCTTAACTGCCGAGATCTTTGTGAAGCTGTTCTTAGCATTCTATTGGTCGGGTCGGGAAACTTGCGTCGAAGATTTCCAGCACGGTCGCGTCCCGCGATAAAATGGATCTTGAGCAGCTTATGTGATTGGACAATATTTTGCTTGAGAATGGACAAAGACATAAATACCATGGGCGCAGAAAGTTTGGCATACCTTCACTAAATCACAACAATGCAGGCCTAGTTTAGTAAGACGTCAACATGTAAACTCGGAGACCAATAATATGAGCAGTTACTAAGCCATGGCTGGTTAAAGAAAATAATAAATGAATAAAACTTTTATTCCTTGACGGTTGCAAGGTACCATTCAACTGAGCGGACTGTTCAATTTGTACATCGCGGCTGCATGAAATAGTTGACAGTTCAAGTTTTGTACAACGGATCCCGAAAGGTTTTCCATATTTAATGGAAATTTGATGGTGTTAGTGAGAGTAACAAAGTTGGAACAGTAACAGCTGCAGACTAAGCAAAATATTCCATTAAAGTAATACGGCCATCTATGGAACTGGCTCCCAGAGACCTGCTTCCATCCAAGTTAGTAGATCGCTAGATTTCATCCGCAATTTCACGCGCCAAATCGCTGTGCGCCGGTGTGGTTACATGGCATGTAAGCCGTCAACAAATTCACAAAATTGTTTTTACAAGGGCCGTTTGATGCCCGCATTATCAGCGATGAAGTTTCAGCCTGATCGTCATGCGGATGATTCAAGTCTGATGACTTTTTTATTTGTCAGCGAGTGACAATATGTCTTGAATGGGTATAATTTTTAACTTGATAGCTGTAATCCGTTACCTCATGAGTACATTCTACTGGCGGCCAACAACGGCAAAATGATGGATATATAGCATTTTGAATAAAAAGCATAATAAGGTTTTCAACATTTTGATTAAAGTTTAAGCAGTTTTTAATGGAAACTAAAGGCAAACAGCCTTTTAGAAACGCACATAAAGGATTCGATACTAAAATATTGATTGACCGATGTTCGTCTAGGTTCCATACCGTTTATTTCATTAATTCAATGAAGGAACATCTTCGGCTCGATTCTCATTCAGGACACGATAACTCGCCGGCAAATGAGAGCAAGTCGGCAAAGCCCAGCAGGCGTAACAATCTATGATGTGTTATTGCCGCTTTGGTCATCAGGCAAAGCCATGTAATACGCAATGTAACTTCACCACGACGCAATCGGGGAACTTTCGAAGCCCCAAATCCCTTACCAATAACGTCACCGGCCACATCTCCATCAGTACCCTCGTTTTCCTTCAGGACTGCAAATCTGGTTTATACTGGAGCTTCAGTAAGCGTGGTTCCGCCGGCACCTGGGGAGGCGACTAGGCCTTCTACACTCTGCCTTCGGGCCGCCAACGACGCACTCCTCCCTAATTGTGGCCAACGTTATTTAACCTTCATTTGAGTCACAGTAGAACATTTCCCTAGGTGTTCATTATTACCCACTTTGGGTTTGCTGTCATCGGCATAAACTTCTTTGGGTATTTCGATCTATTGGTGGATGCGAAACAAATGAGTTTATTCAACCATGCAACGACGCTCAGCATAAATCCCACCAACGCCGGCCTCTCATCCCGCACCTCTGTATACATTCGCTCAAAGGGCTGTCCGGGTTAGACCGAATATTGTCTCACAGCCCTACGTTTCTTCAGTCGATGGTTGCAACTCTGCCATTAGCAACTCAAGTGTCGCACTGTATGCGAACTATCTGCCCAACCGTCTCGTTACGCCCGCGCCGTCTTCCGTCGAAGTAGCACTAGCTTGCTAGGGAGGAAACCGAGCACATGCTCTTAACCGGAATAATCCGATCTTCAGATAGTTTGGTTCTCTCCACACCAGAATTTCTCAAATAAATGTGGAGACTGGCTTTCTTGCGGTGACTAATATTTAATAAATTAGCTTAGGATACCTGGTAGGTATCCTATCCCATAAATGTAGGATCTTACTGCATGCCTTACAGGTAAGCCGGTTTCCAGTAAGGTTGATCTGGTTCGAGCCTCTCACCAGATACTATAGAAGAAATTGTCATTCCTAGAATATCCGCCATATCTCCTTTCGGCTTGTTTGAATTTTGTGGGTGACATATGGACAAAGCACATACATTTCATTGCTTTATCCCCGATGTCAAGTTTGGCCTAGATTTTGTCTACCACTATCTCCATGACATTTTAGGGGTCAGTTTGTCCAACGAGGAGCATCTAGTTCATCTGCAGTCCCATCTTGGGCGACTGACCTACTAAGGCCTCAATGTCAATCCGACTATGTCGGGCTTAATCATCCGGAAACTCAAAACTGTCGCCACTCAAGTTGTGTTTTTTGCCCATTAGTCGATCGATACCAAATCATTTGTGGTCATTCCAAACAAAGCGATACGAATTTGGCATCTATGCGATGACAATTTCATTCGTTTCCTTTTGAATACACTCAACTGTGTCAATACGTGCCGACTTAAGGCAATACTAACTATCTGTCGGACTAAATTAGGTTGTATTTAGCGTTTTGTGTTTGAAGCCTGTTGTAACACTACTTTAACCGTTTGTTTCACTTTATTGCGATATCAGCCGAACTTCGCGTCTCAATATGATGGAAATGTCGCACCAGTCGAGTCCTAACGAGTTTCGAATAAGCCAGATAGCAACTGGAAATCCGTTCTGTGATTTAAACCCTTGGTGCAATTATCACCTCAATGTAGCAGCAGCCAAATTATGTGTGATAAAAACAAGTTATGCCATGGAATGTTTTGGAGGAATTTCCTATGGTTGGGATAAGAAATCATCTCGCTAATTTGTTTAAAATTTGTATCTTTCGTCGAGCACAAATATGAACTGTACCCTTTCTTTATGACCAGCAACATAACTGACGCTCATGAGGGACGAATCATTGGAAATATTTTATAAAGCCTATTAAAATATCTGTAATGTTTTCTTTCTTTGAAATGGAATTCATCTAAATATAACTTTCCGTATTTCGCCTCACCTGGATTGATATTTCTCCTTAAAATATCAACGCGACAAATATTTCCTGTATTGCGTGGCGAGCTACTGAGGGCTTCCGTAAAATATCATTGTAAACGTTCATGTTAAGTTCATTCCCAGTTTACTTTGAGTGATGCATGAACTTTACCATTTTTGAATTTGATGACATTGGATTTCAGAACAGCTACTCCCCAATGCAGCGCATCATATGAGTGTCCTTGTACTGGTGCAAACGCGTGAGTCTACAGATGCCATAAGCAACACCGTTGTTACCGAACCTCAAATGCGGAAGCGTTATACTCACGAACTTCTTGAGTAGGAACACTTTCAATATTTTGTCTTTAACAAACGATACCATGAAATAGCCTTATATATGAGGCAAACTGATAATTTATTCCAGTCTATTTTGAGTTACCTGTTACTAAAGATACCTCTTTGCTGATTGCCTTACCCCCTACGTCAAATAACTGAATTATTTCGCTATCAGTGATTAGGTAAACATTTGCATGCCTTGCGTTTACGCTCTGTGATACCTAAGGGCCAGAGAGATTTATACGTGTTTGTGGCGCAGATCATATTCATAAACCCGTCAACACGCTCCAGCTATTCACTCCGCTGTACTATCGTTTTAAGTTTATCGGCAATGCGCAAAATATGCGCTTTCATCATTCAGCTTCTTTGAACTAAATTATGACAATTTCCAAGTGGTGTGGTGCACACTGGTCTGAAATGCACCTTGATAATTGGGCGCAACTAGTCGCCCCTAATTTGGAAAATGCTCTTGCTGGACTCAATATGTTGCTTCTATTGTGCGTTCATAGTTTCAATAGCAGATATATTAAGTCTAATATAAACACAACTTGCTGTTTGTGCATCGTGACATCTTTGTGTAAAGGGCTGCGATTTATGGTTATTTTAATTGCTCGTATTTCACCATGATTAACTATACACTTAAAAAATGGTGGTACAAGTTACTGCGTGAAGATATTATTGTGCTTGTCCTACAAGGAATCAGACAGTCCGAAGATACTTTCTCACGAGTCGTACTTGTAGCATTTCATTGAAACATCGGAGTACGTAAGGGAAATTTCTCCAAATCATTGCATATCTCTACCATAGCTAACAATGAATTCTGGAATTCAGGACTGTTTTCGTGAAAAGAACATTCGGTAGACTGGTTATTGTTCTCAGTATCTTCGCATCTGTCGTGAATAAAATGGGTAAACTGCTCAGGAAAAGACAATGTAGTGACAAAAAGAATACAACCTAAGTAACAAGCAAATATTTTGGGCTGGAATAAATATAACTTTGCAATATAGAAAAAAATATAGAGCAACGCTTCGTTCAATTTATCGAGCACCTTCCTAAGTACCACATGAAGGTCAATAGGAGATACAGGCTGAATATTTCGTTTCTATGACACTTAAACGCAATTTGTGCGAGGATGTGTTTGACGGTTTGCATTACATTTTATGAATTGTTAGCCAGGGGATACTGAACACAATCAAAAGATGTCTTGCGAAACTCCCAACCAATGGATTTTTGATTTATACTTTTAATACTCAAACAACCGCGCTATTCTATTCAAGACTTTGGTGAGACCACCAAAGCGCTTTTCATTTTATCATGCAATTAACTTTTTGAAAAAACTTCCATCCTACATGAATATTTAAGTATTGCTATTTTGACCGTAATAAACCATGGTTCCATTATTCGCTTTCGAGATTGACACGATATTACGTATCGCTAATTAACACCGTAAGTTAATGTAATCAGATTTCTCTTACTATTTCATGATTCCATCATTTGAAAACCACGTAGTTAATATATGTTCTTTTCAAGAAACGAATGGTGTTTTGGCCTTCGAAATGGCGAGAATAACATACTCATGAATTTGACAGCTTGCTAAATAAACGTTGTCGTGGATATACAGTGCGAGCGCAACGGTTTTCAAAAGAGTAGAATGCATACTTCGTCTAAAGAATAGTTATTAACACGAATTCAGTGTAATCTATCCAACACCATTGATGTTTTTTGTAAAATTTGAAAAATCTTATAAATATAGCGTTAATGTAACAATACATTTAGAAAATAAATTGTTTAGAAACTGCTTAAAAATGTGCATGCATAATATCAGATAGCTTACAGTTAACTAAGCAAAAACAGAAAGAATATGTACTTGCTGATTTTCTCAACGACAATGTTCGTTCCATTATCTGCCTACACCTTACTTCTGAAATTACGGAAATGTTTCTTCCTATTATATGGTATTATCCATAAGATTTTTCTAAATTTTGCTATATTCCAAAGGAAATGCAACGGTGTTAATCTAAATGACTTTTACTTATATATTCGGCTCCAAGTTAATGAAAAATAACACCAGGGTCTCTGAATTACCCACATAAATACGACAGTGTCTCTCAATTTTGCAAACATCTAAAAAAAGATGGACATAAATAGCAAGTTAATCTATAATTTTGAGCAAAATCTCTGCTCTGTTTAAACTTATTATTGGTGTTTGTGTCCCATCTGCATGACAAATCCAATAATTATATGGTGGTAATTGCATTTTTAGGGAATACGACATATGACTACTAGCTACGGTATTATCCAACACATTTTATTGGTGACTGTAGAACTTGTGGTAGGACTATAGGTTTAATTCTCATTTTCTTGAGCAAATTAACCATAAATTTCAAAACAACTAAAGCAACAATGTCAAACTAATAATTTCTAAATTTTACTAGAAAACACACCGTGTTTAACATATTTCTCTTGCAAAATGTGCTGTTGGTTTAATTTGATAGATCAAATTACTGCGGCTATTAAATTTTTGATAAATTGCTTAGAACACCTTTATACTGTTTTTAAGGGACCTACTAGTTTTCGAAAAAAATTAAAATGAATCTCATAACACTGCAACTGATAATATGAAGTCAAATGCAGTATATAGCATTTTTAACATGGCTGGACCAGGATCTTCGTATCGCCATTTTTCCAGTGACAGTTAATGGACCTTGTGTAGTATAAATATTTATTAGTGCTCCATTCCAACATGACTATATATCTCATGTCCATATAATGAATAATACAACAACTTACTATTGGAGCGAATTTCTATGGACATATCCTGCGCTTATACATGTAATCCTTGAATTGCAAAAAAAGCATCCGCCATTCAGATAAAAAAAGGTTACCGTTTTTTGAACTTGTGTTTGTTCGCTTTACAAAAAAAGTATCATAACCTATCCTTTACTTACTTTTTGTTACTACTAATTCGAATTCTTACACGAATATTTTTATCTCTACGTAGCACGTCATGACATCATCAACGTAGTTATTCTCTGTGACACAAAACCCTCAAGGTAAACCAGTACAATGCAGCCCCACAGCCCAACCTACATATTTTTTGTATGTAAATTATGATACATTTGTTTTCTTATTTTTCGATTCCAGCGCTGTATGAGCAGCAAGCGTAAAGGTAGAAATTATAGATTATCCGCTCGAGTTATCATCGTAGACATGAGCAACACTGTACCAATCTGTGCCGCTCAAAAAACTTTCGCAAACTGTATCTTTCGGGTTAAAATACTTTAGTATTCTCCAACGTGAAATGAGTGAAATGAAGAACATTAACTTAAGAGATTCTAAATTAAAAAGATATACCCTAGCTAAGCTAGTCCGAAAATAAGGCATAAATAAAATACAAATTTATTTTACAAACTTGCAGTAACGAAATGTCGTTAATATTTTAGTGGCTTATTATACAATTGCTTCCTTTCTAAAGTTCGCTGACATTCAACACTACCGTCAAACATTCAGATACGTTTAGGTGGATGCTCGTGAAAATAATTTAAATAGTAATGTTTTAGGAAGAGAGTGACATGAGGTACATATGAAACACAATAGCACTATTCATATTTGGTATTCCATTAGTTTCAATATTAATGGTTTATGAGCATACAAGCTGTTGCTTTAATGATGAGAATTTAAACAGAGAACCTTCTGCAACATAATTCTTATACATCAGTTAAAATTACCAGCACGACTAACACAACTATTAGTATTTGCTAGCACAGGGCATATGTGATAACGTACTTAATCGTGGGTTTTCGCAGTATATCAATAGTTCAGAATTTTGAAGGTTCATGACTGGCAGGCACTCAAGCCTTCCATCTTGCTCTATAAATGATAGAACTATTAAACTAATGATAAGGTATACCTTAGTTTATAAAGCTCGCCAACGTGTCTCCTTTTCAGATGCCTACGGTGGGTCTTCAAGGGTCTTCAAACAACAAATCTAATCTATCCATATCATTCGTGCCCCATAATTTCATAAAATTCCAACGGGCCATCAATCTGAGTAACTCGACTAAGATAACAACATAAACAAAGAGAATTCCATAGATGAATCTCATGCATCCAAATGCAGGTACTAAATGTTTGCGATGTCAGTGGCTTTGACATGAAGTGCAGAAGGAATCAGAGACAGAACTAAATGACGTGGCAAAATAGGTTATGATACATGAAGAATGAAGTGCATGTTGACACGACGATATTTTATTCTCATCATTATCTGCACTTTTGTAATGATAATTCCGCAATTGCTTTTATGTTGCCAGCGCCATGTTCGTACACATAATGGTCTAGTAAAATAATGCGAACCAGTATTTACTGTTATTAACATTTAGCAAAATTTTCTTTACATCTTAAATGTCTAACGCAAAGATCTTCTAAAAGCCTAAGAAATTCTAGCTTATCGCGTGAGATATCTCTGGATGCTGTGTCCAGAGATATCTCACTGCAGACGTGGGCGACATCAAATTGGCTTTATAAAACATTCTTTGTTCATTTGGTCATAGAGTGAGGATTCTTGAAAGAAAAATACAAGTAATCCGTTAATATCAGTATTTGGACAATTTCGATAAATATCGCTAAACACAACTTTAAGCTTTGATGCCATAACGGTTCGATTTTCACTAATTATAAATATATTTATAATGGTGCGTAGAGCTGTTAACAAGAGTTCCTTTGATACCTGTCCTCAGGTTTTTTTGGTTGCACTCGTCTTGTGTCTTGTAATGCAGCTAGCAGAAGTGGAATTATATTCTAATGCTTTTCTGGCCCAAGGTTAAATAACTACTGAAATATTTCTATTGTTATTACCACGCAGCATATCATCTCATTTACGGTCCACGTTCTGCCTCCTTATGCTTAAATCGCACTCTAAAATACTATTTACTCAAATGTTGAAAGCCCAAGCTAAATATTCAGTCTCAAGTAGGAGTTTAAAATCTTTAAACGCAAGCATTCCGGTGGAGCCGTTTATCCGTATCACATGATGCTGAACGGTTCATTGAAGATCCGAAGGCAATAATTCCAGTGAAGCTTAGTTTTGATTGATGGAAAATATAAGCGACAGCGTTTGAGATTTGGTAGCACACAACATTGTATTTTATCAGCAAGTTAATGCGTTCTCTTCTTACGTACTGCGGGGACTAGATTCTACTTATATAAAAAGTGGCGGACCAAATATGTTGTCTTTTAGCACAACTATATTAATATATCTAGTGTAAGACAGACCGAATTCTAAACTGATTACCTAATTCCGACCAGCGTGGTAAACATATATAAATGTTGTTCTTGAGCAAGGGATTCCAGTTAGATAACGTTTATGTATTAAACATTTTTGTGAAAGTTTTTTAAAATTAAATAAAATTTAGGCCTTATAATCCTGTGCCAATTTCGTCAAGTGATCAAAGGAATCTGGTTATGGAATGGTACTTGAAAGATTTTAAATATGTACTTAATTAAATGTGACACGCGATTGTTTGAAGCTAGGGTTTTAAGACTGCTATATTTTAACGAGGCACTCCACGATTCCACAAATGTTAGCAGTGTGATTAATAGGCAGACAGATTTAACGATATAACTTAAACCGATTAAATGGTGGACAGTCACTATCTTCAGTTTAAACGGATTAGGATAAACAATGATGACATTGATGTATTAACCAGGTTAAGTTGTGAGTCGAGTGTATCTTTAGCACCATGCTTTAAAAGTATTGGATGGAATCCATCTAGATCAGGATGAAAAGTTATATTTATTGCTATGATAGGAAACCTGAAAGCTGCAGTTGCGCATTCAAAGTTAAAGACACTTTGTCTACAAAACTGTGTTGGTTAACCACAGATTATTCTTTCAATTTTTAACAAAGCTTAGGCCACTTTACAATTTGTGAACTTTTTCCTATATTAATCCAAATATCCTTTGTTACAGCTATAGCTAAAATTTCTAAAAAAAATAATGCTTTTACACCTCCATGTTTCGCTTCGCTGCAATTGTATAAACTAAAGTTGATTATACAGAATATTTTTATTTCTTTAACATAGCATATCAGCAGTGTTTGATGCCTTAGTAGCTGAAGTATATTAGCAAAGAAATTTAATTAACAATCCTGGGATAACGGGTGTCCAAATTCTGACCACCGTGTCAGATGTGGCCGTCATTAACATTTGAAATAGGCTGCGGGTTCAGCGTAAGGAAATAAGTTCAAGGTTACATTATTCCATACAGAGGGGATTATATAAATTACAAAATATTAAGGAGAGTACAAGAGAAAATTTAAGGTAGTCCGACATATGCAAAGAAATGGTGTTTTATGATAAATTTTTAACCAGCGAAGAAATACAATCTAGTTTTTTAATAAAGAATATTATCTTCAGGAAATATTCAACAAGAATTCCATCATTCAGCCAAAGCGTTGACTTGAAAATCCTGCATTTACTAATGATTAAGGATGTAACCATTATTTCACGTATTATACTGTATACTAGCGGAAATAATTTTTTTCATATAAATTGTTCCATTTGGCTGAACCGTTGGAAATTTCCCTAACGTATATCAAGTGGATGTTTGCCAATTACACTCGATTGATCAACGCTTGCATATGAATCAGGAAAAAGCTATGTTAAGGATAAGAAAACAAGGATTGCTCTGTACTTCTAAGGTAACTAGAATTACTTTGAGCCAACGTTTGGTTAGTTTTGACTGCAATTTTCTAATGGAATGCAGACTGCTGGCCATATACTACTATCCTACTTGTGTCTTGAAATTCCGTATTATTTACTTCACTGCTTTTGCGTCAACGTTTACTATTAGTAGAAACACTTCTGTAGGGTAACAGCAGTTATTTTGGCTTTTATTCAATTTCACTGTGCTAAGCAATAATAGAAATGTGTGCAAGGCTATCAAGCAACGATAACTATTTGGTGCGTTCATGAAATATGCATAACTCGCGTAAACTATAAAGCGCAAGCATTATGAAAGAATGAAATACAGGGAAATGATTACTGCTAACTAGCTCAAAACGACTACCAAAAAAAACAAATTCCTTTTTCTGGATACCACAAGGCTTAAGAAGCCTACAAGAAACATGCATAATGACACCAGGTCAGCAAAACGTGAAAGGGCAGTATCGCTGAAAATTAGCAAAAACATCTTCAAATGGGATCTATCCGTACAGGTACCCACAACCGTGGTCTGCTGACGATTTGTCAGAGTAAGAGTTTCCGGATGTACAGCTACTATATTTGAACGATTATCTTGTTTTCAAAATGGTGAGATTCTAATGTTTTTATTCGCAAGTAAATAGGTACATATACCGGGTTCGGATTGTACACTCCTAACGAAGTTGGCGGCCTGGACTGCATTACTGAATATTTATACAAACCTTTAGCGATCATCGGGATAGCCTGACATAATCCACTTATTGAATTCAATTCCTCGTCGCCCAACATCACTCCTTCTGTGACTAAGTTAAACTATAGGTCGCTAATAATTCGGTCATTAACCCTTATTTACTGAAATGTCTGAGAAATACATCCGACACAAATAACCTATAACAAGAACAAGGTTGACAAATATTGACCGGAAACCTGCCATCTATTTTGGCTACGTCCGTGAAGAAGAGTTCCCTACATTTTCTTAAATCAAAGGCCACTAGACGCTCGCAAACTATGGTTCCAGGAAAATGGCTTATACATAAGCAACCTGGTTTTAACAATCCCACAATAATTTCAATTGCGAAACCAATACAAAGCCGTTTACAACACTTAATTGTATATCAATAAATAGGTTTCTGACGTGGTGAACCATGCCGTTTGCAGCCTGGCGCCTCGCCCAAGTAGTGGGTCAATAATTACCTTGTCAATTTTAACCTTTGGTGTCTAGATCTATAATCCTCTGAACGACTGGTACCCTTACGCAACCGCGTGAATCAAAGAGTTACATTAGGGCTCAAATTTTCTGAGTCATATAAACCATGTGATTTAGATTCTGCGTTTTACTTTCGCACTGCTAACAAATTGCGTAAAGTTGTGGAGAGTAAATCAGGAATAAAAACCATACGACCTGCTTCAGTTTTAGGGTGAGCACTTCTCCACTTGAATTTCATTGGTCATCATTCTAATAAGCCCTGTTAATTCCTTACTCATAAGGCTGGTTAAAAGTGGAATCGGTTGAAAGTACACTTTGGCCGGTCAAACGTTTTACCCAGAAGCTAGAGTGAAAGACATTTGTGTGCTCGGAAGTTGAGACCGGAAGTCCATGGCAAACATAAATAGGCAGTATCACAAGGTACGTCGTATGGTTTGGACTTTTGAGCGAAGCATCTGCATTTGGCTTAAAATGCATGCAAATCGCCTATCTTTATAATCTTACGACCGATGAATAAGTATAATTCACCTGCCTAAAATTCTCACACACTAGGCGTGGTCCAAACAAATTACATTAAGATCTTGCGGTCAACATACTTATCCAACTTTACTATGTGTGCCCTATGTAGATCGGTGCAAGCGGTTAGTAGTTCACACCCGCTTTTCGTCGAATGTAGGTAGACGTAATCATGGTTCAGCGGATAGTATATGTTGACTAGTTTGTTAAGATCGGTGTTTCATATGTGGTTATGAAAAACACAGAGGGATACCGGCACAAACATGTATTATCGGATTTAAATAAGTGCCCCACTGAATCTGCTTTGAACCAAGAGCGGTAAAGCTATAAAGTATGCTCGTTCCGCAAACAGTTAAAAGATATTTAGTGTCCAAATTCAGAAATTCGTAGAAGAATTTATAACCGACATGAAATATCTGCAAACAGTACTAACATTAGAGGCGAAAATACCTAAGGGATTTTACATAGGCTCTAAAACGTAATAAAAGTGTATGTCTATTATAACAGGTACTCAATATTTTGTGTTGTAAAACCTGAATCGATAACTACAAAGGTTTAATGGGTAATGCATGAATTTTGAACTACTAATTATATATTTACAAAGACGTTTCTTATACATCTTGTGATACCATTTTATTTAACTAATGTAATATTGCTCTGGAAAACAAAAACAACTTTTGTTTTCGAGTTCTGAATTAATTAGCTATTAGACCAGAAAATGCAAGTAAATCCGCATGTAGTGTACATATACAATACCCAGTTACTCGAATTCACGGACTATGTAATAAACATGGTAACAAGTATATCAACTCAAATCAAGAATAGAGTTACGCACCCAGGTGGATACATTTGTAGCAATTTATATAATCCAACTCAAGTGTGGAAACAACAGCATCAGTAGTTAACGAATTATACAAGTTTAAAAACGGACGGGTTAAAGCTTGCACATGCCACGTAAGTAAACATTCTGGATTAGTTTATCAAAGACCGCACATGACTGAAGGAATTATAAGATTCTTATTACAGTTGATGAGGCCAACATTTGTCAATGACTTGTATTGTTAGTCCATTTAAACTGGATAGAAATAGTGAACTGCGAATTTGACGGGGTATCTTAGAACGTTTTCCAAAGAATCGGGGGAGTTGAGCAAACCGGTTAACATGGAAATTTTCCAGCCACTGAATCCATACAAAGATTAAAATATACTTGTTACGTTTGTAGTAGATAGCGCGAGTACAATGTTTTTAGTGAGAGCGGCTAATTCCACATTATACTCTTGCCTATCCATCGACACAAATGCTTTTTTATTAGTTTTATAAAATTTCCAAATAAGTTTACCATTTAGTGTTGTTTGCTTTGAAGGCAAAATCTGCAAAAGTACAGAAAGAAGTTAAATAACACAAGCATAAGTCATTAGATATTTAGGTATGTGTTCAATTCGTAACTGCTTTGGCTTTTCAAATCATTGAGTTAAAGATGAATATATATGTTTACTACAGTCGAAGTAAGTCTAACTATGTTATTTTAAGTCTATCATGATTATGTTTGCGAGTACGCATGCACGTAATGTCATAGCATCCGAACTCCGTTAATCTGGGTAAACGACATTGCATGCATGCCAAAGTAAACGCACCGTTGGGTAACTGGTATTTAAGCCTGGGTCTGAATGATTGCAGGTGTTGAATCGACAAGGTGGGTAACATAAGATTGAATCTGTGTTAGTAACACAGGTTTCAATATATTCCCTTTATTCCCAAAGAGGCGTAAATCCGAAATGAAGAGATGGAATATCCAGAATCGTCCTACTTTTGACAAATGTTTTTCAATAGGGCTCTTGCATTTCACATGGTATGTAAACAACTACAGTAAAATAATTATTTCCCTATTAAAGCAGGTACTTTCTCAGTGTTTCTTTATAAACTATGGTATACAGTTTAAAGGGTGTACAGATATTTTGATTTGCAGGAATTTTCCTCTGGTGCAATTCTCCATTTTTACTGAACGTATCTTTAGGTAAAATGTAGCTTGCTCAAATCAATAATTCTTAGCTTCTTACGGTTTATCTATAATGCGGTTTACCATGTAATTTAAATGTATTTTGTTAAGTTCATAAATTCGAAGTCATAATCATCGAATTTTTGAATACATATTTGCGCCTGTACAGCGTTTGATAAATAAGCAATTTCGTATTGCCCCTTAATTTACTTCGAGATTCCCCATATAACTTTTGAATTTCCTACCAACAATATTACAATTTTTGATTTACATACTTACAAATTTCTTTGGGTTGCTAGCTGTTAAATTACGTCTGCATGTCTTTAACATTCCCCGTTAGAAGTGGTTAAAAGTTTACTCGTAGCTTTCTGGTAACCGTTGAGAATTCAAAAGATGGTAAATGGGAGGCAACAAGAGATTTTATTGGCCTAAGTTATGCATTGGTTTTCGTATGTGAATTGTTCCGTTTTCTCAGTTTCAGGTAATGTTATTAGCGCAAGCTCTGCGTCCATGCCAAATTGAAGAGTTTATCCCATAATTGTATACACATATCACCAATACACTTATGTCAATAACTTTCGCTTCTGCCACGGAGTATGATTGCACCAGGGTGCGACTGAGGTTTATTGACACAGATTCTACTTTGCAAGTAAATTGTTGCATAATGCTGCTTAAAATTGTGATAATACATTATAAGTATAGCATTATCTAAATCTCAGAAGCTTTCAGCACAAATATATGGAAATTGCGGCATTCCACATTAAGCAATTTTTAAAGTGTTTGCCCAGTTTTATCGTAAACAACATGTGCAAATCCGTAGCGTCATTTATTCAAATTTCAAGAAGAGCTTTGTTAGTGCACCAGTCAATGACATTATGTTGAACGAGGTTGTAAAACCATCACATTCAGTAAAACTGCTTTACCATTCTGCCAACTTTAGAACTGTTTTTCAGGTATAGGACACAAACGTGCAGATCAATGAACTAGGATCTATGGAATCCTGTACAAATAACGCCGATCTGGAAATCCAGCGAAATTTCTTATTTGACTGAAATAATGGGATTAAAGATTTCTACGTGTCAACCTATCTCTCTCTCAAAAGTTTTTAGTCCACGTCTAACTTTTGCACGAGCATATTGTGTTTTACTACTTCGTCGCGTCAATTATGGCTGCGCAAAACAAAACAAAAGCGTTTAAAGGGGGAAACATTCGTGCTGCCACACGCGCTGGAATTGCACCTGTCATGCTCAATTATGTAAACATTTTTATGAGGTTTATAAGACTATTGTTTACAGTCCTCCGGAATAAAATCAACTTATCCCAGAGGTACTGGAGGTTATGGATGTTAAGCTAACTTAAACAATATCCAAATTTTTAGCGGTCTTTAGTTGTTTAAGCACCGTAGACTAATTTTAGAAATTGGATTACTTTGCTGTATAAGAAGAGTTCCGTACTGAATCTTGTAACTGTCACCTATTAATGTTTTGCTGCTCAAGCTGGCAATTGCAATACGCTTTTGTATTTAGACTTTATTTTCTTCTTTTGAGATTTGCGGCTTTGCGATGCAAAAGCAAAAGGGATTTTATTTGTATCTGCAATAAAAAGCTGTCTTATTGCATGATTTTGTTTGATGAAAACGCAGCTGAAGAGCCATCCACCTGAACTTATCCGTACCTCATAACTATTTGGAAAAAGTTAGTTGCTTTTAAATCTATGGAAGGTTAAATATGTACTTAGGTGCAATAAATCGGAATACTTGTAGCTCGGGTGATCTGTTCAGATTTTGTTCTGTTCTCCGAGCTGAACATTTTCGTTGCAGACGTTTCATCACCAGTCGTGTTGACGCACGGAGGAAGTCACCACAACTGGTGATGAAACGTCTGTAACGAAACTGTTCAGCTCGAAGAACAGAACAAAATATGTACTTGAACCGGTCGTTTATTTTTTTTAGCGGAGGCCTGCAAGTGGGTGTTTGAGTATAACTTTCTGATTTGACTGAGGCAAATCGGGATTTTGCAGTCATCGGTGCAGGAACCTATCGCATTTCTGGAGTTCAGTGAAGATTTTGCAGGCGTCGATAATTTATAATAAAGGCTGTCGCTTATGATGTCAAAATCTGGTTAGCAATTAGTAGTAATAAAGAACACCAATTCCTTCAATAAGACCAGTATTGGGTCTAAAACTTCTCAATTATAAGAGCACCATAGTTAACGCTGCAAATTATAAGGTGATTCATAAACCTTATTAGACAGAAATAGAAAACAAACTTGGACGTGTACTATTGCAAGATTTTTCCCAGGCTTTTGATTCAAAGGAAGCTTGTTTAAGAGAACCTCAGCTGTTCCATTAAATCAGACAAAGCTCATAACCAGTTTTAAAGTTTACAATCACGTCAATTTTCCTACTCGATTCTTAACAGGTTAAAGACAGTTTTGCTGCTTTTATGTTTACCAATAAGGAACAAAAGATCAATGTATTGATTTTGGCATGCATTTTAAATTGCATTGATCATGGAATCATTAGGTTCGACTTCATATTCTATACGGAATGTTATCACTATTAATTGAGATGGTGTGCAGCATTACCCACTACGACAGCTTACCCCAGCTCGTCAATCCCGGAAGTAGAATGACTTGAATTCATTAAGTGCTAACGGATGCTTTAGAGACAAGGGGATTTAATTAGACTAAAACCGTTGCCTTCGGATTTAGCAGAACTGGATAATTCTTGACAGATACAATGCAGCCCAGCTTGAGTACAGATTATCACCATAGTTAGCTAAGTTGGATAAGTACGTAGCCCATCATAGCCACTGCAATCTAACGCTCAGAGTAACTAAATTCGGATTTCACAGAACAGGCAAAAACCCTAAGGCTAACCATAAATTCGGTACAAATATTTCAATGGCTATCGCAAGATGAGGCAAGGAATACCTCTGCCTTGGATGACTGATGAGCAACCCGGAACAGCTATTAAAGTAGAAAGGCGTTTCGGACGCATATTGCTCCAACTAATTAATGGGTCTTAACATCAGATCATCTTCCAAACTATACTTCTGTTTCTAAGAGTGACCAACGTCTCAATTACTGCCGAAGTTTTATTGCAGCATCTTATGTCGCGGTGCAACCCTAGCTACACGGGCGTCGACACTATTCACCTCCATCACTAACAAGAGCATTAATTAGTTCTTCCGGCGCTGCGTAGAACGAAAACTGATTCCTGCCATGTGGAAGATGTGAAACAGTCTACTTCGAAGAATTTAACTACCTGGCACAGGAATGGCAAAGCTTTCGACGAAATAAGTCGTACGCACAAACCTACTGCTTGCTTGATTCAGCTGGGCAGGTGCAGTGTGCATTGGCATAAAGATTGATGTATTTGTTCTCGGCTTCTCAAAAGTCTTCGAAGGGTTAAACTTTATTTTTCGGCTACCTAAATACTAGACCTTTTAATTAGGGCTTATCTGGTCTAGTTGAGTAGAAACTTTATTCCACGTCACTGTTCGCTTGGCTCAGAATGACGCTCGATATTCAAAACCTGTCAAAAGTTGCCACCTAATCCCTAAGCCTATTAGGGCGTTCATTCAGTGAATCTGATTATTCAATAGTTTAACAGCTTTGTGGCTCAAATTAAGTCTGCATGTTGAATGGGCAGTATAAATCTGCAAATCATGACTAGGGACAGATATCACAGCAGCGCTAGTTGAAAACACCATGCAAACTAGAATGCCAAGTTTTGTATAGTTAGCCTATAAACAAAAGTTGTGATTGATCAGAGCACTCACAAGTCTATGCCGTCGCTTGCGTGAGGACCTTAATAGGTCTCGCCGGATTTTGAAGAATCCCAATAACATGTGCTGCCAGCTTCTGGAGCGGAGACACACAGCAAACCTAGGTAGCCAACATCTCAAACTTGCAGAAACCTTCAGTGGTTCCGAATGCCATTATTTTAATTTCCTTTACGCCATTGCTAATTATGGATTGCCTTATTGGAACCTGGCATACGTACTTCAATGTTAATAGATTTAAAATTCCTAGTTGAACGCGCACACTTTGCTTAAACTTTACTTGTAACCCATTGCTCACGGCTAAAATTGGATGACTGGTAGAGATTTCAATGAGCGTGTAGAGAGATCATTGAACTTGCATGTCGAAAGTGAAACAGTATGCGTTGTCTAGGTATATGAGGTAGCCTCGTCATACGAGTGTCTGCCGCTTGTTTAAGCTC
>OX104070.1:17817630-18043274 GCA_944474145.2 Dicrocoelium dendriticum
ATTGCCTGGAAAATATGCGGGCCTAGCTTTCCGTGGGCAAGAAGTACGTGCGATTGTGACTGTCATATCTGCAGAAGCGGGTCGTTGCGACATCTACAATGGTATGCGAAATCCAAACGCTGTCCGTCAGGCTGGTGCTTGGGCAGACCGCGCCATTAGTAAAATTGTATATTAATAGTGGTTGGTTAGAAGTCAGGGTAATTGACCACAACGTTTTCTGACATATATAACCGATTTTTCATCCAATAGACATTTGGTAACTAATTGGTTGGCAGCTAATATATATTGTGTAATATAATCCTCCTCAATACGTATTTTATATCTGCGAACAAATTGATTTAACATCACTGGAAGACAGATGTGTCGAAACTTCCATAAATATTTCAAATTCCAGATGAAATATTATGAGTTATGCATCACCGGTTCCAACACATTGCTTAGTTTTCTGTGGAATTCTACTCCCTTTATCAGAATCGTTGTTTGACTTTGTTCACCTTTACTCACCTTTTTTGAGATTCAATGCACAAGTTGATTACATGGTAGGAAAAGTTGGACGAACTATAAGAACCTTATGCCTATTTATATTAATAATAAGCGAAGATAAGTCCCTGTCATTCTAATTGGATGCCGGATATTCGTTGGATTATAATGCCACAAATTTATTAATATTAGAAATTGCGACACTAGTGTGATCAAGCTTCACAAATGTTTATAACCCAGCGAATCGTTTTGTGCATTTTGCATTGTCGCACCCCGGGTATTACTCAAATGGATGACTCAGTTATGGCTTATTAAATTTTGCCGTATTGATTGCTTGAATAAATATGGTTTTCTATTAGTCTAATGGGGTACATACTTCGTTTTTACTCCAACAAATGATCCTTTGGTGACTTAAAAATCTGGGACAACATTGCGTCGGATGGGGATTATCTTCGATTTTTCCCTTATCTATACTGTTTCTTACAACGTTCAGACTATGCTTGAAGACACACTAATGGCATTTGAAAAACAAGCGCATATTGGTAGATTGGACAAGAACGATTCTTCATCAACTTTCGTATGGTACTATATTTCCTTACATATCTATTAAAACCCTAGCGTATCTGTGAGACATGGACCTACTGAAGGGGAGAACGGTTCATGCCCTGGAATTAACCCGCCAACCTTTTGTACGCAATTCCAATTTCCCTGTGTTATCATACCTTAAGTTTATTATTAGGATTAACTTAGTTTTCGTGCTGTAGCTAGTTCCCAGTTTCACCGTTTGGTTGCACAACTTCACCTTAATTAAATTAATGCCATATAGGAAATTTAGGAAAAATTAAATAATACTTTTCATTTATATAATGTCACTCAAAGCTTAACACGTTTTATTTTAGGTTCATTTTTCCAAATATCCCTTAAGGTATCTGAAGGTTTTGCAAATTTCATAGGTTCCAGCGAATTTTGAAAGCAAATCATTAGCTCAAGAATCAATCGAAATTAAACCATATCTGTTTTCATATGCAACCATAAAATCATTCTGCATTTCCGTTGTGCATTATGATCGGACCAGCTGAGCTTATCTGTACCTCACCCAGTTAAGAAAATACCAGTTTTACTAATTAAGCTGTTTGCTATCAAAACCGGCTTCGAATTTCACAGAAATCGAGATGTATATAATGACCATTTGTTGTTGGCAAAATATTGCCCAATTAGACTTAACCCAAGCTCTCGTATTTTTCTGACGATAAGGTAGTTCTTGTGCGGATGGAGAGATGACGCCTTTTCATGAAACGGAAGTACCAAGAAGGATCTACTTTAAGTTACTGCATCTTTATATCACCTGCAGTCGGTATTTCATTGAATCGAAAGGAGACGGGAGAGAGACTTCTACCTATTGTATTATGTTTTTAAATCTACTCTTCAATATTCTACTTTAACTTTGTTTCACTGGAAACTGCATTTTGGTCTGTTTGCTTGCACAGGCCATTTTCTTGCTTCGTTCACTTCCGTACTATTGATTTAATAATGTTTAATTGTTTCATTACAGTTATATTCTCATGTTGTACTGCGTGGCTGATGGTCTTGAAATTGTTATCCCCTTCAAAGCACGACTCCTAACAGGTGTGGTTTTGGTTCATACATTACAGTTACATTGAAGCAAAGTATGTATCAAGATAAGTGGAAGGGAAAGCGAACAAGCTTCATCTTGATCTCCAGCATGGGATCGGCGCTGAAAAATGTTATCTTACGACCTCATATGTTTAATAGATTGTATGTCATCACGCAGTTACCTCCTCCGAAATACTCGCAAGTATAATTTTGCCCAGTTGTCTATAATAGAAGTCAGCGGTGTAGCAGATGATGTGCGTTGATTCAGTACTCAGTCCCTCGGCGACAAGCTTTTATTCGGCAGATGACGAAATGTCCACAAACAAACGTTTTTTCTTTGCAAGGAATTATTTTTGTTCTTGTATGTCAGGGTCAGGTTTTACCAAGCATAATGCTAGGTTTGACTTCGCATTGGGGTAAAATAAGAAAACAGCGCTCCACTTATGACCTACATTTAATTCCAGATTGCTTCTGTGATCCTGTGTCAGGGCGAATCGCCAGCTTCAGTAAAACGACAATTACGGTTATTTAAGAACGATCTTCCTACTGACTATTTAATATATCCCAAATATTGTATTTGAGGCAAGGCCATTGTTCAAAATACAAAAATTAAAGAAGAACATTAACCGCAAAACTGTTTTCATCTGATTCCGTTAACTAGTAGCATATCAGAAGTGGTTCATTGTCCATTTTTATCATGTTTTGTAATTCTGGTTGCTTTGTTTGTCGATTCAGTCCGTCATATGTTCGCCATGCGTTTTTCCATGCGATATAGCATCGTCGGTGCAGTGTGATGGGATGCACAATTGTACTGGTTAAAAAGTTGTTCCGTTCTGGATGTGCAGAGAAATTTTGGAAGTGACTGCATCCATCAGCGTCCCGCGAATTGTAACCTTTTCCCATGACAGAATGCGGTACTCGGGTGGTACTGCTCTAAGTCATGTGGTAAAATCTTACTCCTTTTCCCTTCTAAATGCTTGGATATTGAATTGATGCCGACACGCAAATTATTTCCATACATTCATTCATTCATTATACACATTAGCTGCAGGTGGATAGCACATCAGCTATTTTGTCGCAATACAGAAGATAATAAAAAACAGTGGAACGCGGGCTGAGTCACCAGTAACGGATGGACATCGTTCCGAAAAGCTAACAGCCGGCTACATTGCCGCAAAAAGTATATTGTACCTAAAAAGTAATATCGCGATTGGGGAGGATGCTAAGCATGAGGCGTATGGACAAAGGAACTTACAACACAAAAACCACTAGGACCGGCACTTCGCCACATCAGCAAGTGTGTCCAACCAAACGTGTTCATCGTCCTTATGACCACAGCCACGCAGTTTTGTTATACCAACGGACGCCAAATGCAATGTAAGTGTTTTCTTTTCTCTTGATCAAGTCATCGCTTGCCCCCTGCTTCTCTCTAACCGCAAAACCGACTCGCAAACAATGTAGGTAGTGGAAGTCGGTGTGCTGACATGCGCGGCACTTGGCCCAGCCATCGTCGCCTGATGCGTGATGTTTTGATGCTGATCAATGCACCCGCTCTTCATGCCCCCAACACGCGACTCGTAACGCTAATTGCTCACCCGATGCTCCCAACTGACATGAGCCAAGCCTCGAAGACAGCGATGATCAAATGTGACCAGTCTCTTTATATCGGTCGATAAAATGAACTAGGTTTCACAACCATATAGGAGAGTTGAACGAACGGCTGCATTATAAACTATGCCCTTCAAGGCGAAAGTCATGCTGCATATGCGCCACATTTGGCGGAGCTCAGCAAATATACCTCGTGCTTTTGCACGTCGATTTGTACCGCATATTGTGGATTGTATGGCGTAATGTAAACGTATGTTTGCATCACCTAAACGTTGCTTGAATACCGTCAGTGTGGGAGAAGTGAAACCGTAAATGTGGAGAACGCTCCATATTCGGCAAACGCATGGTAAAAATAAATGCTTACGACAATCCAAACGGTTATGCCATGTGGTCAGCTATATTTGGTATCCTGTCAAAACGGTATTTTGGTTTCACTTCACCAGATGACTACTAGCTTGATTTGTATTCCTTAGGATCAAAAATGTCGTCCTCATATTGCATGCTGGCGTCTAAATCGTTGTTGAACATATACCCCAAATGTTTTAGATAAAGCGAGATGAAACAAACCCCTCAAGAACTTAGTCTTGCTTTTATAAGATATTTGAAGTGATGTGCTCCTGTTTGTGATAGCGCTGACAGCCTCTGATAACATATTTAATTGGGCTTAATTTATGCATTTTAAGTCTGGGAACAAAAGCAAATGTCATATATCCAGAATGTTCTTCACAACAGGCCAAGGTTTTGTTTGACTTTTCTAAATTCCTCCTCTGTCTGATGTGTAATACATATCAACTTTTATGACTTCTAGATTGTATTCAGTGATAAAACCATGCAAATCGTGAACCCCCAGCCTCTATTGCGAGGGCTTGATGAAAAATGCTCAGTGTCGTACATATGGAGGTTCCACAAAGAAGCAGCTTCTTAGTCCCCAATTCGTATACACTAGAAATGTCATCCATTAGCGCTGCATGGTCTTGATGCTCGTCACATCTAAGATGATCAGCGAAGTGTGTCATACTTGCAAGCTGTTTAAGGTTTAGCAAGAATAGACGTGTACCAAGTACTGGGCCCCGTGTCACTCCACACTGAACATCGATACTGTCAGTGATGACGCTGCTAACTATCATATTCCGGTGCCGTTGAATCCGAAAGTTGCCTACACGCTGGGAATTAGATTGTCAATTCTGCATCTCTCAAGCGTGTGAATAGGAATGCGGTAGTGCCGATGATCGAAGGAATTTGGGAAGTCTGGGTTAACGGTGTTATCTATTACACGGCCGTCAAAGATTTCAGTACAACTTCAGCGAGCAATTGCAGCGAGGTGGTGCAACACTGGTTCCAGCGAAAATAATGCCTCCAAAATATTCATTAGCGCCTCGGCGATAGTAGACATGGTGAATTTGGATAACGCTGCCAAGCGGTTTATGGAGCAACAGTTCGCTTGATCTGCACAATTTCCGCCTTTGTGAATATAAATGATGATTCCGTACTATTTAATAGTTGGCAAATAAATATCGTCAAGAAATCTTTGGCAGTATTTAAATGTTATCCGTCAACTCCAATGCAGCGCTTATGGTCAGATACGTTCAGCTGGGGTAGTGGTACGCTCCAGTAGGGAATTAAGCGTTTGGACCGGATTTGTGACCATAAAGGAGATATGAATATATCTTGAACAGCAAAGGCGATGAAGCCTTGGTGTGGAAGTTTGGGGATAACTGATGAAGTAGGAAGTCGGCCGCATCCGTTTTTGTTACTGCTTGTAAAATTGGCTTGCGGAGGGCGGGAATATATCACTGCAATTTACGGTGTTTGCTTAAGTGTCTGAGAAGGAGCTTGGGGTTTAATGTGAACTTACCAGTTTTACTCTGTTGACATTTTGCATTATCCTCACGTACCAGGTTCACGCAATGAATCTGCCGGTCAGTGTAGGCTTCTCATTCTTCTGCACCTGGGTGACAGCTTGTATTTTCCCCCGAGTAGAATGCTTGTGACCATTCACCTCCGCGTTCTGTTGAGTATGAAAGGCATTACTCTATTCGCACATGAGATGTTTCACAAAGCACTGGCTATATAAACTCGTTGAACTAACAATCGACATCCCACGAGGCAACGTCGGGAAACAGTTCAGAAAGCATTTACTCGCAGCTGATTAAACGTGTGTGGTCAGGGCAGTTGCATCAGTAATACACTAAGAGATATCGGCTTTGTTTGCGGAATACTCCTCATAACAAGTTGGTTGAACAAGCATGCTGCATGATTGCTGCGACCCGATGGCTTAGCCCTGGTATTGCTCCGACCATCAGCTCTTTGTTGGTGAACAAGAGACCGAGAATACATGGTTTATTTCCTGTGCTGAATCTTGTGGTGGTGGCAACGTGGTTGTATATTGGCAAAGCAATTGTTAGCTCTTGCAATTCCCCACTGAATTTCTCATCTAGAGAGGTTTGGGATTCTAAGCAGTGAAGATGGAATTCAAATACCAGTCGCGTTACTATGTGTCTCTGCAAAGATAGTTTCCTAATAGAAGCTAGGGTATTTTCCTTTTCTGAATTGGAAAACTTAGGCGGCACACAGTGCTCACTAAACATGTTTCACCACGTATTAGGTGCAGAGGACACCAAACAGCGCCGAAAAAAATGACAGCTGGTTCATCCGTTAGATCAAGATGTTGCTCACTGCGGTAATAGAGTTGGACACCGTCACATGTATTCACAAGATCGTTGCCACACGAATTTTCCGGGAAGTCCGATTTCCTTGTCCGTGGTTTCTTTACTCAACCATGTGTCGGTTATCAAAATGAGGTTCCACAAAATTCTACATTACGTAGCCGACATTTCTAGATGGCTGCTAAAATTCTTGTGCGTTATAATAAAATCTGACATTGTGTGCTGGAAGACGTCACATTTGTATTTAGTTTTAATATGACTGCTTGATAGTCGTTCGCTAAATGCTTATTTGCGTGAGTCACAGGTTTTCGCATTTCGGTCAGGTAGCATGGCAGCACACAGTGTTCAATATTGCGACGTTCTACCGTGCGTCTCTCTATCTTGTAGGTGTCAAGAATGTTACTTTTTCTAGCACAGTGCAAGAATGTGGGTGCAAGGTTTTTTCTTAAGTATAATGTTCCAATTAGTCACTGCAAAATCGTGGCCGTGCACCGGCGTTATTCAGCCTACTATTTTTGATAAGTTGGAGCCAAACCTCAACCAGTTATCTAATAGCCATTATGGCCCAATTCGGGTTGTAGTACCAATCGTATTATTAGTGTACCGCAGATGTTATTGCTTAAAAATGAAACAATTCTCGTTGATCGTGTTGCGACAACGCCGTCCAGGGCGACTGCATAGCGAATGTAGCATCACTGATTTCGGTCATGCCTCTGGGATTTGAACGCTGGAGGATTCGGCAGTTTAGGGACGACATGAACAAATGCAGTTATATTGATTTCGTTCATAGTAGGGCCGCCAAAGATTTCTGGTGGTAAGCGTACATAGCCTTATGAATTTCAAATACAAACTGTTTAGAATATGACGATCTTTGTTTATAATAAGTTAAGTTCAAAGTTACTTGAAGCAAGCACGTTTCCTTGAAGTGCACTCAAAATGCATGACGCGCTGCGCCTTTTTGCTTAGTTAGCTGAGTCGAAATACCAATTGCAACAAACATGGAATCCCACTAGTTGCGATCATCTACCATCTAGCCATTTAGTTTCCTAGACCTGGAATCAGGAACTGTGCACAAGATAGATAACCTACCGTGATTCTGTTTAACGAATGTCGGTTTGTGTGTAGTGGCGGGTAAGTTTGATTGATTAGCGGGCAATTAATAATGTCGTGAAAACAGCGTTGTATCACTCTAGCTTGGTCCAGGAAAGAGACTTATGCGTGTCCTTTCTTGCGCTTGCATCGAGGCGAGCGATGCACGAGCTACCCGGCGCTAGACTGCCGATGTTGTGACCAACTCGTCAGGTGTAGCAACGATGATTGAGTTAATAGCATTCACGCTGGATGTTGCTTGCTCAGTTAAAGGGTTTGTAATTGTCACAGTAGGTAGCGCAAATGTCGTTAGGCGGTTAGCAAGAATGATTTTACCATTCGACTTTGTGACAGAACTCTGTGGGTTTTCTGTGGAACAATCTCGGTTATTGGATGCTAATAGCTCAAACATGAAGCTCGACATCTACTGGACTTTTTCAGTGGGTTTTTCACAAGGTTTCTCGTGTGATATAACGAACTGTACTATTGGGATCGCTCTGCATATTTATCTAATTAGGGGCATATCAGTCAAGTTAATTTTTACATAATATTTGACTTGCAGCAACACAGTGGGGTTGAATAGCAAGGACGCCATTTGTACAAAAATGCACCTTTGGAAAACTGGTACACATATTAGCTCACCTTAGTTAAGGTAAATCGAATCATTTCCGTGGAGGGCCATGGTTGCTTTCGAACGCGATAATTGTCTGGCAAGTGAGGTGAAAGAGGAGTAAAATCGAGGTTCTATGTTCTGATCAAAGGCTCCAGGTCGGGTACCGTAGGTCAGTGTGCCACGACAAGTACACACGTACAGGGAGTTTGGTTAGCTTATTATACAACATTGGTGCGCGTAGGACGATGCCGTTTGCATTGGATTGTATTGGGTGGATGTCAGCGACATTTACCGGCGATAGGCGAAATTGGTTGTATCCACAGATTTAGTTGCACATCGTTTGAATTGTCTATATGCAGGTAATTCTAAGACCATCAAATAACGCGGAGAATTCTTCATGAATCGCAGTGTACTAGAAGTAACCTCTGTTTAAAGCAACAAGGTGGTGTGTCAGGAGGTAAGCGCGCAGTGCGGTAAAACAACTAGGGTAGCACAGTACTCATTCGGTGGGAAATATTTCTGTAAAAATATACCCAACGAACACAGGGCGTTCATCCGTTTCGAACCAGTGTATGTCGACTGCGTTAAGTGAAGATGCAGACGCGAACTTTTGTCAGAATAGAGCACCTCAGCTACATGACCATTCATTTGTTGTTGTTTGGACCTATAATGCAGTAGATAAAAACAACAAAAAGAGTAGACGCTTGAGTAATCGACCTGGATTTGATGCCTCACGATTAGTGCTGAAGTAAAGCTTATCCGTTAGGTTGCTGCTTAAACATGTTTAGGATCAATACCTTTTCAATGTAAATATTTATTAAGCCGAAGCGACACCATGGTTCTCTGTGGACTGAATACTCACTGCGAATGTCTTAACAAAAAGAAATACTCCGAAGAAATCGCATTGATCCAGTTAATATGGCTTTGAAGTGGCACACGTTGAAATCATTACATAACCATCGCTGGTGCCGATCAGCCGGAGCGCAACCGGTGCACAACAGTCCGTCATCTTTGCAATCGACATTCAGAAGAGCAGGTAAATACCCCAGAAACATAATCAACGAATAACATAAGCACGAAGTGCACGCCAGCATCATTGATGCACCAGGATTTGCGACGAAAAGTGGTATTTCATTTTTATTCTACCCGGAAATCTACGCCTATAACTTTTATTTTTTACACGTACTCGACTAATGATTTCTATGTCCACGTAGATATTCGATAACAATATAATTATAAATTCAGTTTAAATATCAGTTTTCCCAAACTTTTACACCTGCGGCTTTTTTGGTATTTTATTCTATGCATTTCAATCTACCCTGGTCATTGCGTGTTTGCAGTACCTACATTAGGAGTTCACACTTCCGTTTAAGCGTTGGAAGATCACCTCGCTTCTCTAAAGTCACTCAAGTATAACAATTATATCCGGTTCTTTAGTCCGAATTAATAATCGGGTATTATTTCAATAAACAATCCTGACTATTTGAAATACATGAGTATATTTGTAGCTCGGGGTGTGGATGCGTATTTTCAGCTGTTCTCCGAGCTGTGTTATTATTGCGAAATCGTTTCGTTACCTGAGTCGTCAACATCATCAATGAGGCTTCCGGGGCCTGGTTCGCAGTGTTCCGTCTGCGATGTAATCGAAAGTCTATTGATTGATCCTCTGCGGTACTCGGAAAATTAATTGGAGATTGAAAGCGCCGCTTTTGAACCCATTCAGATAACAGGGACCGTGATTTGGATACTTCAACGCCCGCAGCAGTGAAAAATTGCGGGATTTGAAGCTATGTTTATCCGTAAGGTCTAAAAGGATATGTAGTTTGGGCCCACTATTAAAGTAGCTGAATTTGCTAGGTTTCCCTTTCGCGAGAAGCGGCCATCAGGAAACGTTTATTCGGAAAATTAATCAGCCCTGACAAATAGAAAAGAAATCGGCTTCGGTAGGAAAGAAACTGACTTATATATCATAACCTTTCAGGTGGGATGGAATAGCGCAGGCAACTGCTCTAAGGCTATCACACGCCATTGACGATACCTATGGGACCAGCTCACGGCTAACATTTACTTCAGCACCAGTCATGTGGCAGCAACTCTAGGACAGAATTCCTCGATCGAGTGCTTCCGTGTGTGCTTATTCTCATATTTATTTCTAGCATGATACATCAAAGTAACCATCAGGAGAATGTTTGCGAGAATCCGAGGGCGTTGCCGGGTTTGTCTGTGTAGTGTTTTGACGAAAACGATGACTAGCGCAGATTTGGTACATTTAGTTGATTCAAATCATCAAAGCAATGCACGCCAGTATTTCCAAATCACAGACGAGGGAAAGACGTCGTCTAACATTAGCATTCGAAACGATTGTTTTTTGTATCCAGAGCCCAGAATTTTCGGCACAAAATCTAATTGTGCGAATGATTTTGTCTTTCTTTGCCGCTCACCATATTGACCCAAGTTGGGGAGCACGCCACTTGCAGTCGTTGAACGTTTTTCAACACAATAGCTAGATTTGTCATTAGTCAACATTGTGCAACATGTTACGGCACGATTAAATTTGCTCCAATTAATTTTGTTCTTAAGGTTAATTTACTCTTAGCTCTTAGCACTTTTCTGAAAATATGTATGCTTTAGGTAAACAAAAGTAAAGCAATAGCGATCAGATTAGCTTTTGCAACCGATGGATGGGTTGGTTGCACTACGGGTAATAATGCGCGATTAATTTTCTATTACACCATCTCAGATTACTTATTTCTAAGTTGATTTCTAAGCTTTAGTGACGCAAGATCTCGGCCGCGAAACAACTACTATTCAAATAGCTCAGGTTACATTTCTCCTTTAGTCTTCTTACATTGCTTGGATTTATCCAGCTGATAAGAATACACGGCGATATATTGCCATTACACGGATTCCATCTGATTTTCGTCGGTTAACAGAAAATTCGTTTATCCCAGATATTTACACCTAAAAGTGGACGATTTAAGCAGAGATTATTCTTTTGATTTTAATCCTCTTAAGATGCCAGAAGGTGAGTGACGTATATCAAGAGGACGCGAACAAAATAAAGAGCAGAACAATCAAATACTTAAATGTTCCCTCAACCATTGTTTTTTGTGTGAAAACAACTTGCAATGCAGCTGACGCAGTGGAATATTATTTTCTATCTACTGAACAAAGGGGTTCTCAAGTGATTTTTTAGTTAGTACAGGAGTCATACTACATAAAATGTGCTATTTTCTTTGTCTAATTTCGCTATTGCTATCATTCGTTAATTCTGAAGTACACAAAGGTGTGCGATTAATAAAAAATTGGCAACACATTTGCCATATTTTTGGATGAGCGCTTACATTTTATTACCAATAGATAAACGGAGGTACAATAGAAATCTCCGTGAGGTGTATGCTATTCGATTTAACA
Organism: Dicrocoelium dendriticum; assembly: GCA_944474145.2. Taxonomy (NCBI): domain Eukaryota; kingdom Metazoa; phylum Platyhelminthes; class Trematoda; order Plagiorchiida; family Dicrocoeliidae; genus Dicrocoelium; species Dicrocoelium dendriticum. The sequence continues at coordinate 17,829,115 of OX104070.1, forward strand.
ATTATTCTGGTTGCATAAATAAGTTGATTATTACACATTGTCACTTATATGCGTGCACACAATATGTGTAACTAGTAAGTTAATTACGATTAGAGTACGGTTATTGTGAAGCCCTGGCTTTGAATGGCTAAATAACAGGGATACTGATGGTTATTAATACACATTGTGGCTTCCTTTGTTTGCCTGTCAAATGGTGCATTAATATTATTCTTATATATTTGTGAGATTAATGTGTAGATTTGGTTCATTGTACCAAAATAAACGTCACATATGGTATATTGTTTTTCGACAAGGAACCGTTCCTACCAAATTCATCAAAAAATGTTATAAATATAATGACTTACAAAATATTTCCAATCGGAAATTATTTAAAATTCCCTGGACAACTTTTTCTAACAAGGAATCCATTACTCGTTTTAACCGGACTCAAGATGTAATCTGTAAAGTCGTTCATCCTTGTATTTCACAAGCTACATAGCACTGCCTAGTCCGGAAATGCACCATAATCGTTTTGTCTATTGACGCTGGTCAGTGATGTGCATTCCCTCGTTACCCTAAAGGGGATCGGACCCCTGATCGCTAAAGGCAGATGCAAAATAAACAGAAGCCTAAGCCACTGAGCCATGGTGGATGTTAGCTGAGCTACATAATTTGCGAACTAACTGGATAAAACAGCATCTACCTTCCACTGTCATTGACAGTGGCTAACCTCTGAGTTAATGTCGTCTTTTCGGTTGACTCTACATCCATATCATATAAAACGATGAGGGGCTATTTCATTTTATAACCATCGTTTGTTGCCAAATGGTAAATGTACTGTTTTCAATACTCGTGGCACCTTCGACATAATTAGACAAAACTACAAATTACGGTTAGCAACATTCACGATAAAGAAGCAGTTTTAAATAAAAAGTATAACATTTCATAGGTAAACGGTACCATTAACACCGCTGTTCTGATCATGGAGATAAATAACACATGCGCCATCTTCTTGAACTTGCCTAGTGTGTCACTGCTTTAACTGTTTATATTTGCAGACGCGATACTTTCCTACTTTATACAAAATGCCAAATTAATTATACTTCGCATCCATTGGCCAATTGTTATCTTTTTTAAGATAAATCGCCCACAAGGCAGCCACCGCTTATCAGTTCCCCTCTCCCTAGTTGAAAATTATTGACAAAACTATAGGCGCAGGGAAAAATTAAGGGTGTAGTCAATAGGCAGTGGATAAGCTTATTTAAAGTAAAATTTGTAAAACTGCGTGTTGATATACATAGACGGGTTCTTCGTTGTTATGGTGTAATTTGTTCCTTAAGAGCATTCTAATCGTTACACCAACATAGCATGTTAAACAATTCGACATACCTTCTCAGAGTGAAATTCAGCTGTTTATTTTTGACAGCAACACTTTCATGCAATAAAGTGCATTATTTTAAAATGTTTTAAATGAGACGGCCGATGTTTATTATTTCCAATAACTTCTTGTATATTTTGTGCGATTCGGCTAATGCACATTGCAACTCTGCTTTATATTCATTCGGTTCCTTGTTTTATGTGTGATCCCTAATAAAAAATGAACATAAGTCAGTTGTTACGCATTTGTTTTAACCTTCACTTACAAGTACGTCCTAGATAACAACTTCACACCACGGTTCTTTATCGGTACGCTCAATATAAGGCCTCCGTTTTGTCCGTTCGGCCATATAAACCTTTAGCCCCACCTTTACCTAAACGCAAGATTAATGTTCAACCTACTCTGCAGTTCGACCAGGTATACAGCCGCAGGTAACAAGAGAACAACGATAGACTAGCAAACGGATAGAGCTGCACTGCTTAGGAGGCTTGTGCTTCTAATTTAGGCAACAAATTGTATTAACTAACATTGTCTAATTCACTGACCAGTCGCTATGGATAAACCTAGGTACATAGTTAAACCTTTTGACACATTTGCATTTCTGATTAATTTTTTGGGTACAGCTTAATGATCCAAACCTTGCCTTTGAATTTGCCTGTACAATATTCCATTTTCTAACCTTGTAGGTATTTAATCACAGGTTGAGGAGTGCTGGCGATCATCTAACAGTCACACCACTAAGCTGTGAACGGCGTGATCTTGTGCAGCGGAACATCTGCTCGCGTTTGTATTTCGTTTGCCCCCATATAATTAAACCAAGCTGTGTCAGTCTCACGAACGAAGTTTGCGATCAAACTGGTACAAAAACAATGCAACAATCGACATATACATAAGTGATGATCACAATGGCAGGTGCAGCTTGCCCAAGGAAAGATGAGTCTAAAGCATAAAAATTGTACTTTAGTCGTGGTAGGACAGGTTGTATTCAATGTGCAAGATTTGGAATACAATTCACCAACTGTTATACAGAATTCCATTTACATGCGGTCGCATACATATGAGTGGTGTAATCAAGTACATTACTGTGATTAATTCTGTTTGTTTGCGCAAGGATCGGATGATTATTCCACACGTTAAAAGGCATAGAGGTTTGATGCATGTATATCAAACTGGCACAATTTCAGAAATGTCAGCTAGTTTGTCCGAGATGAGTCAGTGCATGAAACTGGATGTCCAACATCGAAATCCAGTTCATAGTAGAATAGCCATGTCTAAGAATATTGTGCATTTTCAGAAGTGGGCACTTTGGTTCGAGAGATTGCTTTAAATGATGTGTTGTTAACACACCCTTCATCAAAACACTACATAAGGACCAATAGCAGATGCATCCGTTTTTGACAGCAACATGAGAGAGATATCTTCCGTCGTAACCACAAATACTGTGAAATTTTTTGAAGCAGGTGCTGTCACTTTTTCTACACGACTTTGTATAACATCTGTCGTTTGACCAAAGTAAACACCTAACAAGGTTTTCAAAATGTGAAACAACAGAATATGTCACATTTTTATGAGACAGCTGCTCCATTTTGATTTAATCCAAAGGAAACGCCATCATACCATAGTGCTGCATGAGCGGAAATTGTGTAAATCTCCGTCAAGTAATATCGGACTAAGCTAACCCGTATAGTATAATGCGTCTCGTCCGCAATCCAACTTATGTACATTATTATGAATCACGGCTACTCGAAGTTAACTTTTAGTCAGAGATGATGCATTGGAGGTTCTGTTCTCAGCCATCTGCCTCCGTGTCACCAAATATACCGCTCGTGATTTTCAAGAAGTTCCCTGTATCAAACATAAGACAAGAAATTAAAAGTTCATAGAATACGGAAAAAATGTAAAGTAGGTCACGTTCACAGTGGCACTGAGCTTCGGAATTCAAGCGAGCAAGAATCCAATGTCAATAAGTGGTATGAATGACGCTCCGTACGTAAAGTGCTCTCTCTTTAAAAAGCGTGATCAAGGGCTAGATCTGAAGGGTGCCAACATCAATAAAATAGGATGAACGTGATCAGCGAGACATGATTACAATTGCTTTTAAAATCTATTGATGAAAGCAAGACCGAACTCTGGCATAACATGCGCAGATACTGGCGCTCTAATAACGTATAAAGATGATGGGCACTCGGTCACAAATAAACAAGATGTTATTGAAGAAATTAGTCAAGTCTGCAGTTACTTTGACATGCAGATGGTACATGCGACGCAGTTAAAATAGTCTCAACTGCAGGTGGAATAAGTTATCAGCCAGATGTTTGCAATAGAAACTACTCACACGAACCAGCGAGCGACACGTAACCATTGCCGGCGTCTCAACAAATAAAATTATTTTTTCCAGACTTCACATACCGTGGCGCATAAAATTAAATAAAATATGCTTACATATGTAGCTTTAACATCTGAGGTTCTTATATGCTAGTATAGGAAAACACGACGGCTTATCAGTAAGTAGACTTGACTCCAAACATATAAAGTATCAATGTCATGTTATAATGTTACACGGACCGAAGCATGGGTGAATATTGTGAGCTAAGCTGTTAAGATAACGCGCCCCGGCTTTTCATTATTATGGAGTGATGCAGTGTTATCTTGTATTACACTACCGATGTCGTTAATAAAATGTATTTCCCAACAAGACAACGCTAGCGAAAAGTGTTTTATCACATCAACTCGCATTCAAACTATAGAAGGAACACGAATGACTTATCTTGTGACACGTTCATCCCAATAAACAACCCCTTGGCTGTGATTGCCTTCATCCTTTTTCCAAGCTCGTTTCTTTGTCAAAAACTTTGTTTTATTTCGCTGGCGCAATGCGTATTACGTTTCTGATTTTACGTTTATTATATTTATGGTACACGTGGAGTATGTGGATTACCTACATTCAATCTCACTTTTGTCTTACTTGGCTGACTTCTGTTTAAAAGGCACTATGTTTTCCCATTGCAACACGCGATTATCCATTAGTGCACTATATTTCAATTTATCCACTGTGCTCAAATTACCTCGCACCTAAATGTAAGCCTACAACAGTACATTTTGTTGCGAGTAGAGTTCACATATTTGAACCAATTTGCTTGGCGTAATGTGTTGTGTTCAGTTTGTGCGTATCGGACATACCATTCCATCACTTTGTGTAATATACGGAATCTCACACGCTTGGACTACGACAGCCTCGCTTCTTTCTTACTAGTCTTGAGTAAGCCAGTTTTATGCAAAAATATACTGAGACTAGTTCATTCTCAAGTGTGTTTTAACGCTGCCTGTTGGTTATTCCAGACGGTTATCCTTGATGAAACGCCTGTGTCGATAGCACATTTATGGATTTTATTGACATCTGTTATTTTTAATATTTATTTTCCAATTAGACCGTATTCCATTGCTGGCTTTGTTCTTGTTTATACTTGTGGAAGCGCGATGGCATAAGTCTTCCAATAGATTTGTTGCTTACACATGTCTTGGAATCCAGGTTAATCACCATTCGCATTTAGAGAAATACGTCCCTGCCGACACGCGTACGCAATTACATGTTTCCGAAACTAACCCCTTAAATTGTCCCTAGTCACCTAGTTTCACTATGCATCCTCGTTTGGCGTAAACAAGCTGTCTTATGTATAATATTTCAAAATGCATTAATGTGGGCATTAATTGATACTGGAGGATGCTATATTCTTTCTTTGCCTGGTCAGTAAATGCCACCTGTTGCGAATGGCTTAATTTGCTCTCAATTTTAGGTCGTGTACATGCGCGTTGGGTTCGCGTTCTCTCTAGTCCGTCGTTTCAACTGGGTCGTAAAAAACATGGTGAATACTTACTACAGGAAGAGCGAGTCAAAATGTGATTGAACATTGCTATACTCGTAGTTAATCCCCAAGTCTGTCCTTGGTTTGCTATAACTAGGAGATACTTTGCAGGCATGTCATTAAAACAGACCTGCCTATTGAGGCTTTCATCGAGTCAATAACCGGTCTGTATATTCATTTGTGCTGTCTACAGCGGAGACCATATTATGGTTATTTACTAGCAACTGCTTACCACAATGCAATGTCAACCGTAAAAGTAGATCACCGGATAGCTTGTCCTATGAGGCGATTCATTGCACTAGCATACGGTCACTTTTTTTGGTTCCCGATTCACAGATCTAGCATACTTAATTCGGCCTTGCTATGTACGACAAGAAAACCATCCTTCCAACCCCAAGAATTCAAAACAGGTGACGAAGGATATGTCTCAGACATCCTGCTCTCCAGGAATGAAAAGACGGACGACACCACAAACGTAAATACGCCACTTGGCCAAAGCGAGCTGTCGACGCTTTTGTTTTGTTGCACCTGCAAAGGTGAATAGTACGCCGGCAACAAACAGAAAGTTTATGTCATCCCAATGTACTGCCTGTCAAAGCCAAATATCTCCTCAATATCGTCAGGATGGACTTTTTCTGCCTTGTCGACATGATAGTTAACGTATGTTGCAAAACAAATTCTTTTCAGCAGAGCAAATCATGTCCTTCCAAAGTTGTCAAACTGGAAACTGTATGGCTATAACTGAGTTGACACAGTGCGCTTATAAAATCTGTCAGAGGAAGCAGGATCGAGATGCATAGAAAACAAAAACCAGTTTATTGATATGCAACTGAAAAATTCGGAACCAATATCACCTAGCAATGACATCCAATAATACTCTAAAATGTTTGAACATGCAGTTAATAGCACCGCAGATTGCAGCGCGGAGTCCCAATTCAAAGTGCAGCAGATGGATGGAAGCTTAAAAATCCATGCAGTAGACGGGCTTCCAAAATATTTTCTCAGAAGTTTGAGTAAGCAGCCATCACACCCGTTTACTACACAGCACGCATGGTCCTTATAGCTATGTCATACGTCTCATCCCATAGAGAATTGGATGCATATAGTAATGCCGTAACCGTGCGTACCATATGCGTCGTGCACAAAATATGATGGAAATAATTAATCAAATAATTAATCAGTTTTGAAAGAAGCTTGCGCATAAAACAAAGTTAGTGGTGTAGACAAGCACTTATGCAAGAGAAAAAACATAGTGAAGACCAAGAAATATTGTAAAATAAATATAATTAAAAGCTAATCAACAAGATTTGCATGAGCATTAAAAGCCATGCCCAGTTTAAATCGATCGATAAGTGCAAACGTTTCACGTCAAGGGTCATTAACATGCATGATCAATTAGCTCGTGTTTCCTCTCCTCAAACACACTTGCGGCAGTGACCATATACAGAACAAAAGGTCACGCATGCAAACTAGAACCAGCCCGTTGCGAATAGAGTCAATAATGTTTTGCAAAGAGTGCTCGTGGGTGCAGTAGGTATGTCCGTTTAAGGCGACGGAACAAGTAAGGCACGGAGGATCAGAGAGTACAATGTCGACCTGATGTTCAAATAGTTTTCTGCCAGGGCCGATCGGTAATCTCACATTGCAGCCACTTTAAGCCATTTTGACATGAAAATATAAAACATCTAGACGTGAAATGAAGGCCAAATGAGTTAAGCTATGCATCGCAGTTGCATTTCTACGATGTACTAAACTCATTAAGGACGGTAGCACTTCCGCGATCAGATTATTCTTCAGTGCAGTTCAGTGAAAGTACCCTCATGTTATGTATGCACGTGCAATCATTGCTTGCGGACTCACGTGATGATCAACTTGTACTGGCGTGAACCTGTCCGCAATATGCACACAGCCAGCCAAATAATGTGTCACCCTACGCAATTGCTCACAGGTCAGTAAATGCAAACTGCCGAAAGTCCCTGATCCGTTTCAAATTTGGTGTAGTGCTTTCTCACACGGGTGATTGCAGGCAATCCTGGATTGTGTTTCCGCCCTCAAGCTATGGTCCATTCGCGGTCATGGCGTTGACCAGACTACTAGTCTTTCTCCCACATCGAGGTTATCTAACCCATAGCCATTGATCTATCTGATATAAAGGGTTGTAACGATGCATGTGTAACCTCATCCAGCATGAACCGCCTGGTAGAAATGGCGCACACACCTTCAAAATATTTTATCGTGCGATCCGCTATCAGGGATTGAATATGCCACATGAATAACGCTTCAACAGGTGGGGCCGTGTTCACGTGGTCAAGTTTGCAAACTCAGCGAGGCAACCGTGTGATGCAGGCAAAGCTCAGGCTGATGTACACAGATTTCTCTTACAGATTACAAAAATGCACAGGACGCATTCACTCCAGCATCTTATTTGGTATATCTGCAGTCATTTGTCTGAAAAGGCGGCGTCCTTTTATCATAATATCTATCAACCCTTCTGGTGATATATCCGTGGAAATATTTCCTTCGGTGATGTGCTTTCGAAATCGATGTCATGGCTACGTAACTCACCAATCTACAAAGGGTGTGGCTTCAGGGTGATGAACTTGGTCTTACAGTCAAAATTAAACATAACATGGTTGCCATAAAGCGAAGGCGTGTTTCGTTGCAGGTTGAGATTAGAGCTCCTGGTAAAATCAGCGAATAATATGCACTCCAGCGATGATAAGTCACCCAAAAAACAAAGACGATCGGAATTATAATTGAACAGGTGGCCAGTAATTTACCAAGTGAACCCATGCAACTTATTGATGAAGTGAATTACCTGACATTTTACGCTATAGGTAGTTTAGGTTTGGGACATACATCGCAGTCGAGAAATAAGACCTCGACCCAGTTGCAACTTATCCACCGAAAATAGATTAGTCTCCGGTCACTAACTGTTTGTCGAATATTCGCGTATGAATTGCACAAGCCCCAACCAATTGCAGAACTCTGAGAAACTTTGCTGTGAGTGCACTAACGCCTAGGTGCTCATCAGCAAACGTTCTTATTTACGGTTAGGTCAGTTCGCGGATGCTTGGGACCTAATGTAATTTAGCGAAAACTGGGTACACCAAGACATTGTTGATGCTGACGTTGAGATAGCAGCAATCGGGCTCATCCGGAACGATGGTCCAAGAATTGGAGGTGGTGCCCTCCTCTAATATCGCATTGATATACAACGTGCAATAATTGATCATCCGATAACACAAGTTCCGGTCTCACTCTGGTGCCATCTGCGACGAAAACACAATAACACATGCACCGTAACTGTCACTTACGACACACAGCGTCCTTTCAGGCAATGGGGTCTAGCTTTATACGCGTCATGAACAGGATAACACGTACTAGGTGCAGCCACAATGTCATCGCCGGTGACTTCAAGGTACACGACCTGGAAATATCGGCATATATTACGGAACAGTTCAAAGAAGTTTTGCATGAACCTGTTGATAATATTTCCTTGTACAATCATGCTACCTCGATATCAAGACTCAGGACGGCATACTGAACTTGCATATGGGACCTCGTACTCATGAATGCAGAGCAGTTGGTCAACAAGTTATTAATGTAAATTCTTTTAGATCTCAACGCTGATGTCTTATTCGTGTTTAACCTTGTTTAACCCATTTTACAAAAATTTAAGTCTGTATTACAAATCTGTCTGCATGAACACTGCTTGCTTCAATATAAGCAACATTTGATTTTGGGGCTTTAAGCTCAGCTTTCTATGGGACAGCAGTGCGTGCAATTGTGAGCTTCGTTTCCGTAAATGTCGCTTGCTGCATTGTGTTGCCAAGTAAGCTGAACGCGAGCGTTTGCGAGCAAATTGCTGTTGGAGCTACCGCAGTAAATTTCATGTACTGAGCAGTATATGAGGACAGGTCAAGTCAGGTCCCGAAGTTTCGTCACGTTATTCATGGTCACCCCGAATTGGGATTGCGACGTGAAACCTCTTAAACCTCATGAAACGTCGAATGGGCAGAAAAATTTTACAAGTGAACTTTAATCCTTGTTTGAACTCTAACAGCTCGTTTGCTATGGAAAGTAATTGGTCTATCTGCTTCTAACTAAAAAGCAAAAGCAGATGATATCAATCACTTGAAATTAATAATTAGTTTCCTATGATAAAATATACCAACCCGAAGCGCAAAATAATAAAACGTTCATATTTATTTCAAGATTAAAAGCCTTTTAAAATTTTCTTAATTACTTGGGAGCAAGTCTCCATTAAATATTTAAGGCACACGTAAAGCAATATCATTCTCTGAGATTATGAACCTGAAAACAATAATGTTCAAGTGCAGTCATCTGTGCGTGATATAGGTGACGTTACCAACGAAAGTATTGTTAATATCTTCAAAAATTCCATCTTTGATAAGCATTCTAATATACTACGAGTATAAATACACAAGTAGATAATGCTTAATTTTCTTTTAGGCGTGATTGACATCAGGTTTTGAAAAACTCCTCAACATTTTGCGTGCATGTTAAAGTCAAATCTACATCACACTCATTATTCTCATAAACTGCAACAACAAAAGAACAGCAAAGTGCGGTAAACTGTGATATTGAAATGATCTCATGTATCACCCGAAAACGTCACAACTGACGCTGAAGGACAAAAGTTCATTTGAAGTAGCATGTACCCAAAATGATTCGATAATTGTTTGTGGCATTCCGTGTTAAGGGGTCAAACTGAGCACGTAGTATATCCAACTATAATGTTAAAGGAACGACTTGGCACTCAGTGTCAGATAGCTGGCGCTCCTTGCTATCACATATACATAATGCTTCCATATTAACACTATCTAGAAAATTACTTGACGATACACAGATACAATGCAAATTGTGGTGCAGCATTTGGCCATAACATGAATTCAATGAACACTGGTAGACTCCCCATAAGATCTGGGAAAGTATGCTCAATCAAACATGTCCTGCGGACAGCGGCTTTCGGTCGATTATTTTTGGCTGGGTTGACAAGATCACTTTGCGTTGGCTTTCTGCAGTCATTGGAAGTATTCCCTTGAAATGTAGGTACAATTCAGCCTTATTTCCGATTCTGAAATTTAGGACCAGAAATATTTTTGATTTCATCGCTTGGTTTCAGCGAGAATGTTATGGCCATTTTCTTCGTCAATTGGACGCCATCTTATTTTCGGATTATTCACAATGCCGAAGTAGTCACCCTGTAGTGCTTGCTCCACGCTATTAGGATACCGTGCAAATGCCCTCACGTGTGTTTTATGCCAAGTTGTATACCACATTTCATGTGTTGGATTCTCAGCTGAGCATTTTCTTCGTCTTCGCCAGCCCCAACACCATTTTGTTCAAACTATATGTGAAATTTGCTAAAATAAGATAAAGCCAGGAAGAGTAAATCCGACGTATAGGCTTCATCATTTTGTTGCGAACAGCTCCATGCGTTTGGCCAAAAAACTAACCCGAAGAGCCTTCAGGTTTCAGTTCCGTCACCCTTCTCAAACTTTGCAAACTACCTGACACGGAATCCAACCTGTGTGAGAAGGCCAGTTGCAACTAACATAAATTGTTTATCTCTGTTGGGTCCAGCGGACACTGATATCCCTGCAGGTGAAAGTCTGAGTGCTGAAAACAAGTGGAAAGAACAAGCAAGAAATTACGGTGGAGTATATGACGTTTATCTTCTGGAAGTCAACACTTAGCCAAACCACATGAGGCTGGTATTATACTTCGCCCTGCAAGGTCAACCTCGTCCGACCATAGGCGTTATAATCTCGAGATCTTCCACGCGCCGGAGTCCAGTTATCCATTACCCCAAGTGCGCTACGATCACAATGTCGAATTTTTAGAGTTTAATTGACAGACTCCTCGACGCTGGTGACTACTCGGTGAAAGTGAGGCAAATTATCCGTCTTGGTAAGCAAGGTGCTCAACGAAATTGGCCTACGACAATCACTTTTGTGGACGAAGAAAGTCCAAGACTGATCTAGTCCACCTAAGTAAGCTGAAATTTTGAAAATCCATGTTCTTCCAGACCTGGACCCAGTAGAGATAGTGCGGCTCAGGGTTGCCATCATTGAGCTGAAAAGACGCACTGGTGATGGGGGAAACAAATCTTCGCTTGTAACTTTTCGTGTGGTTTCCAAAAATCTGCGAATCAGGATAAACAGGCTGCTCACACTTCGATCACACCCGGCGACTTCTGCTGCTGCCTGCGAACTGCTTTCACAAACGTTTGCAGTTTTATGAATAAGCGCGATGAGCTTTGTTGTTTCGTTGCGTCTGAGCAGCCAGAATATTCGGACTAACAGAGACATGGCTGCCTTCCTATTTATACACTCTGGATCTGTAGCTCAACGGTTACTCGTGCTTCCGATGTGACAGACTAACAAAGACCTGCTGTGGTGTCTTGCTTTACATCCGGTCTTCCATGCGTGGGAGACTTGTGAGCATCTACCGAAGTGACGATTGTTTGTGTGAGCTAGTGTGGTGCTCCATCCGCCTCAGGCGCGGAGAACTGCCTGTAGGGGCAGTTTATCGCAGCCCCCAGAGTAGTTGTTTGGATTGGCTGACCATTCTTTGCAACCACATGAATCGTCCATGCTTTCTACTTATGAGCGATTTTTACTGCCCACAAATACGATAGTCCGATGTGCATTTGATGCCTGGACATAGTGAGGTTGAAGCAAATTTCGTGGATTCGGTATTTGAAACTGGTGCATCGCAACATGGTTTGGCAGCGTTCCTATCCGGATTTGCCTGTCACTGTGACGACCATGGGGACAGTCACAGGATACCTGCGCCTATACAGGGCCATGTGTGTCTTGCGTTGCAACCCTTACACTTCCAAACACACTCCCCATATCCGGTGTAAACCCGAAGGAATAAGACCGGAAAGCATAAGGATGGGAGCCACGTTTCATTAACGCTTTCAACACGCTTTCAACAAGCAGAACAGAAGCGTTTCGGCCTACTTTGGAAATCATGCACACCAGACGTAACATGGCGGTGGCTTGACCGTAGCTCGTTCCACACAAATTGGAACCACTTTCTGAGCTTAGCAAGTCACAAGGAGGGTGCACTCCGTCCTCGCCAGCGACAACCAACTGTCTCCTGGAGCCAGTATGGACGAGGTGGTGGGTAATACACAGGTAGGCACCTTGTCAACATTTACATCGAACGCATCCAAACCGGAGGCTCAGACAACATCTACTTTTGAAATGCAAGATTATTCAGCACGCAAGCAAACATACCAAAACGCCGCCCAATTGGCCTGTATTAGTAACTCGAATGGGAACGTGTGCATCGTGCTTCTATTCCGCGGGCAGTAGTACGTTCTACTGTACCTGAGCAACCGCTCATATGATCAGTCCACGGAGTTCGCATCCATCAAATTTTCCTCTGATTCGCAACACCTGAAATCGACATGAGTTTGTTATAAACACACCTACTTCATGTTCTAGAAATGTTATTTTCAGTTTGCTCGAGTGCCGTTTCACTTCCCTAAGTTTTGCCGTACAAAAGCGGTATGTGTATCTACGTCAAATTCATTCGGTATACATATATACATAGCTTGTCGTCATCCGTGTCCAAAGGCAGTTCAAATGCAACCTATGCACATGCGTTTATCCAAACTTAAGTGTGATCTTTCACAAACTTGCTAGGGATACATTAGACATCATTTTAAACTGCTCGACAAACGTGTATGGGTTTCGTTTGTAGGTCAGGTTAACAACCACAATCGCAGGCATGAGAATAACTACCCAATACGAACTGTTGATGTTCTCTTCAGTATTTAAACGTGACAGCCTTAAAACTTGGGCACCCGTATTTGAAGGAATCCGATATAGCAATAGTGAAGCAACTGTTAGTTAGAATGATAACTAAACTACGGATACAGTGAGATAGTGTGTACTTATGTGTTGCCCTCTACATGTACATTTTGGTTAGAGTAGCTGGTGGGGAGATCGCACAGCATTCGAATTCAATCTATTGACCACTTCTGGCTCTCTGTGTCTCTGACCGTTGCGGTCATGTGCTGCCCTAGATATGTGCACCTACTCAAAGAACGATTGATGTGCAACCTTTGGTAATGACAGGTGACATCAACTAAAATCTTGCTGCCCACTGTCAAACATGCGACTTTCCAAACAGCTCAGTTGTTGTGGAGTTCTCCGAGCTGCGCAAATTGGTTGCAACCAAGCTGCTTAGCTCGGAGAACTCCGCAACAACTGAGCAAGCCTCCCGAGCTACCAATATTCCAACTCATTTCCAAACAGTGTTAGCATTTATTGCGCAATTGTCCAAGTACGCAACCGTTTGTACCTACGAACGTGTACTCAACTGTGGCCATAAGCTATTTGCTAACGGTCTGTATCGTAAGTTTAGGATGCAGCATTTCGGTGCTCATAAAACCATTGCAGCTATTCACCTATACCTTTCCGATGTAATATACTACCACGCTGAAGTACCATTCCTGTTAGGTTCAACACCTTTTACTTAACCCATCCAAAATATTGGCGATGTGCAATGCAACTTCTGGTAGGCATTTCTGTACGTCTGCCTTCCATCCGGTTAGTACGTGTGTTTTCATAAGCCCGGTAAATTCAGTATGGTTAACGTACAAATGGAACTATAAGTATGCTCACTCTCATCGCTAGTCTGCAGTATGGAATATGAAATGGCGACATCGTGCTAATCGCTAGTCGGTTAATTGTTGGTATTGTGCAAAGGACACAGAATTTCAAGTGAAATTTCTCTTCGAATACATAAACAATGTAATCACAATAGGGACAATCTTTGGGCATTGTGTTCCAAATGCCAAATTTGACAATTTATGCGCACTGTAAGCGGCCAAGCGATGGTAATCTTTTGGTACCAACGTATCCATCGAAATGGAAACATACACAAAATTTGGCCACCCTAGCGTTGATCCGTATCAAGCACACAAATTACTCGGAAAATCCGCACGCACGTCTATTACGAATGATCTCATTTATGGGCTGAACCATTATTCTGCGATAACTTGAGCAGCCGGTCAAGCTACGATTATGGTGAGTGATAACTTGGAGATTACGTAGTGATGTGAATCGCGGCCAAATAATATTACAAAGAGGAAGATGCCATAGCTCACACTCTCGGTATGTAGCTACACTAGACTCCGCTTGATAAGGTAGCGAGAATAGAATAGCATAGGTCATGATGAGTACAATATCTAATGGGCAACATGTGAAGTCATCGCGAATTACTATCTAGTTAAGTAAGCATAAAATTGTTAGGTTACCTGTGGCTCATCCGTTCAAGGCATGTGAAATGAGGATAGCATATTGCACCAATTCATTAAATATTCATTCTAGAGTGAAAAAGTACCTAAAAGCGACTTACATGTGGGATATAGAATAAGGATGACACAAAGAAAATAACATAGATGTAGTAAGCAACTTTTCAAGTCTGCAGGGAAATAGTACAATTATGTCCACTGCATGCTATCCTTGTCGTAATGTTAAACGACAGTCTGTTATAATTGTCTTTTGTCCAAGATGAGCGAGAATCAACAGGGATGTAGAACCACCAGGCAGTCCGTCATGAGTTATTATTTATTTCCCCCGGGTTATTCGTTCTGACCGCTAGCATATCTCCACAAAATCATCAGTGACCAAAGTAATACCTATGCCCAAACATTTCGATCTGGACGTCATAACATAATATCGCTGTTCCGGAAGCAGAATATATGCCATCAAGCACGCATAACAACACGCTTAACACATTCCTATCTCTACCTGATGTTAACGACCTAGGAACAGCGAATTCGTGTCGTGGGGATCCTATAGCCCCTGGATACAAGCGACCATTCAGTGCTCGTAGCTGATATGTAATTATCTTTGCCGTATTTACTTTCGATAGAACCAGCTCCCAACTACTGGAAAACGGACTTCGATTGTCTAGCTCGAGCAGAGAGCCAAATAAATTGGTGTCTGTCACAAACTATATTTGTGAAAGACTGTTGGATATTTGTAAAAGAGAGATGGACATAATTGTGTTCTCAAATTTTGCCATTAAAATGTCGGAAATTCGGACCGATTAAGCCTCATTCGCTTGACAATGAGTATGTAAACCTGGCTCGGATGCGGCCCAGACTATTGGACAAATTTCTTCTCTCCAACTTTGCCAATGTTTACGAAGGGTATACAAGCCAGCGGGATCACTACAAAAAGGCGAAAAAGCATAAGCGAAAACATTTCGAAGAGCAGCTCACAGTAGCCGCAATGACCGCCTCAAGGAGAATCTTTGCATATGTGAAGCAACCCTAAAAGCCGACAGGTGATATGCCAGTGCTGGATGGCCAGCATCTACAGTCCATAACCTCCAGCAATAGCCTGGTCCAAGATGGCGGCCTCTTAGCTGGTGTATTTGTTAATGACCAGGTGTCTGCTCCGAGTTCGACGTGTACCGCTTTTACCGAACTCGATATTCTGCATTACGGTGTTGAATAGTTATGTCAACTACACGCCAACGTTGACGGCACCAAACCTGCCGGAACTGATGGGTTTCACCCACTGGTTTCCAACTTACTTTTGAACATCATCTCTTCTGTATAGACGGACCTTTTCAACAGGTCCCTGCCCGTAGGTTCGTGGCCGGTTGACTGGAAATGTTCGGTGGTGAAGCGTATTCCGAAAGGAGACAAAACTAGCAAAGTAGACAACTACAGTCCAGTTTGTCTGACAATTATTTTGACAATGGCTGCTAAGAAAATGGTGAAGAATAGATTGTCGCATTTGCTACAATCAAAGGAGGTCCTGAAGCCCGCACACCACGGTTTTATGCAAGGCCGCTCATGCATTACGAACCTGGTTTGCCGAGGCATGAGTGCTTGAAGGCAATATGCAAGGGGAAGTATGTCGAATTGTTATTCATCGGTTTCAGTAAAGATTTGGACAAGGTCAGCCAATAGGTTCTGCTTCACAAACTCAGAAATTGAGGTGTCGGTGGCTCACTGCAACGGTGGATCCGCGACTTTCTTGTTGGACAACAGTGGAGTGTACAGGTCGACGGCCATCTAACTGACTGGTATCCATCTGCAAGTAGCGTGCCTCAAGGCACTTTTCTGGTACCTTCTCTGTTCCTGCTCCACTTCAATGATCTACCGCAGCTTCTCCGTTCGCCTTATACCCTGTTTGTGGAAGACATGAAGATTTGGGGAGTAATTGCCGCTTTTGATGAAGTGGCTTACTTCAGCAAGAGGACAACCGCTTTTCACCAGGGTCTGCAGAAGTTCTTCTCTAGGTCAACCCAGCCAAACCTGTATTTATGAGCCTGGGGAAGGGTGCTGACGGTGGCAGTCGTGCTAAACGAAAATATTCTCGCCCGATAACTCTACTTCCTGTAATCTCCAAGTTTATGGAGTCCACTGTAGATGAGGCTTAGATGAAGTACCTTCAAAACAACAACATTCTCGTTCCGGAGCAGCACGGATTTCGCCAAAATCTCTCCTGTACCAATAATTTATTGATTGCTCGTGTGAGCTGGACGGAATCTGCGGACGCTAGTGTAGGAGTCGACGCGGACTAGGTTTATTTCTCAAAGGCATTTGACCGTCTAGACTATCGCATTCTCCTCCGCAAACTCCAGTAATACGGAATCGGCGACCTTGTTCTGGGCTGGATAGGTGACTTTCTCGTGCAACGTCACCTGAATGTGAGGCATCGAAGCAACCTGTCGGAAACATTTAAGTTTATTGCGGCGTACCTCAAGGCACGATACTTGGAACCCGTCTGTTCCTGGTTTTCTTAAATGATCTTGCGAGCGTGCTATATTCTAACTGTTTGTTATTTGCTGATGATCTAAAGCTATGGCGTATTATAGATGCAGTAGAGCATCACAATGGGTTACAAAAGGACCTGGACAATGAGTACACATGGTCTAGCTAGAAAATGCTGCATTTCAACATCTTAAAATGCAGAATTCTCAACATACGGCACAAGAGTATGTACAAGTACCGCCTAGGACCACAAATTCTACAGTGGGCTTCTCACGAGTGCGATCTCGGCGTGGTTGCTCAAGATGACTTCGGTTGTTTGAGGCTGGGTGAAAATGCATCTAAGAAAGCAAACTAGTACCTCGGCCTTGTTCACAGATACTTCGGGAAGTTTGACCTTCAGTCTTTCCAATAATGCTTAGTTCGTACGTGAGGCCGCACATGGAATACGCTATTCAAACTTGGCAATACTGGCTCAAGCGCCATCTCACCACGCTCGATACTTCACAAGGTAGGGAAACGAAGAGCGTCAGAGGTTTGACCAGCGTCCCCTACCAACTCAGTCTGAAGACTCTCAACATATGCAGTGGACGTTATCGGCGTCTAAGGGGCGATCTCACTTTTGTATAGTTGATCCTGAGAGACTTCAACCACCCATGGCATTCCCTTCTAATACTCAGTCAAAACCCCCCGCTAAGAGGTCACCAGTTAAAGCTGGTCAAGCAGTACAGCCGCATGGAATGTCGGCGAAACTATTTATCCCATTGAGTGTCACAGAACATATAATTAATGCACCAACCCGATCCATTTTATAAAAGCGCCATAATGGCACTCTGTCACATTTACCCTACCTGCTATAGATCATGACCACTAGATGCTGGCACTAATACACAACAGATAGTGGACAATGCCTGAACACTACACGAAAATGAGTCACTTAGCTCCCCTTGCACGGAATTTGATAAAAGCTACGAATATAGAAACTGGATTTCTGTATCTTGTCGACCCAAGATAATTGCATCTAAGTAAGCGTTGTCCCTGATAAGATCTTATTTTTTTTCTCGCCTATTACTTGATCAATAACCACTCCCTTATGGATCATTTTGCGTACATTAGCTTTTCAAAATCCCTTTATACGCAGTGCAGTTAAATCTGTAATGCTTCGAACTGACGACTCCATCATCCCTTGATCTATCTTTTTCACTCTAATCAAACTACGGGGCATGTCAAGCACCTGCTTTTTTACCCGTTATAAATCACTGATCGTTGTTCAGTGTTCCTCCTCCTATCTTCCGCTCTTCCTGTTTTGCACCTTTTAGTCGACCTTTTCATTGACATTTATGATATGAGTATCCAACCTTCTACCAGATATTTATTTTGCTTCACAGCGCTAAGCTTCGACTATGACCTACAGTATATTTTGGACAAGGATTTAATTGGCAAACCAGGCCAGAGCAACAATACACATATCAAGTTTACCGTTGCATGCTTAATTGTTTTGAAGATTTGGAATACTACATTTCACGGTTAGATAAATCGAAGATATTCCGTAAAAGTAATAATGACAGGTTATTGTTTGGTACACTGGCAATTACAATTCATGCCGTGCCCTAAATTAATAAGCATCAGTTTTCTGGTCGAGTACGTTTCATTTTGAACATATAATATGCGCTTATCATTTCAAAGTTATAAATATTTTTGGATGATCCTAAGTATTGGTTAGATATTAACTTAAAAACGGTGCACAAACTAACCATATGCTGCCCATAGAGCAGTCATAATTTGTCATTCAGCTATTTTCTATGAAGCCTTCTACCTAAGTTCAAAATTGACTGCATTCCGGTCTATGTAACATCATATCAAATCTTGAAAGTTACATCCGGCATACTGTTCACAGGCATTGCTACTTTGGGGAAATATTTAAGGATAACCTTAGCTTCGGATGGTAAGTAGGGAGCAATCTATGCGTTGGGAGTTTGCAAAATTTTAACACATAGTTGCTGCCGCATGTAGAATTATCTGCCCAGACCTGCATTGCATTAATATATTCTTTGTATCAGATTAATCTCATGACCAAGCTCTTGCAGCATTCAGTATCCAAGTCCGCTGGAATATTCCTGACAACATTTTACGTCCAGAGGAACACGAACTGCATCTTCACTAAACATGTGCAAGTTATTCATGACAGAACGTTACTAGTCAAGCAGCATAATGAAATGCAACTCCAAAGGAGCTAGTACGCACTTCACTTTGTTATGCTTTTGAACGCTATTCAACTCGGGAAATATGGGTTCCCACCTTATTCATGTTTACAAAACTTTTTAAAGAGTGCCATGATAAAAGACTTAGAGAAATATTGGCCATTAAAATATGGATGCTTTTATCATAAGGAAAACGCTCTACTTTGCATTCCACGTCTAAATGACATTGGCATATTAGTCTGTTTTCTTGTACACTACGACGGCTTTTTCCAGAACTCCATAATTTGTCACCACGTAGCTTTAAGTTTAAGTTTTGCATTCCGGATTCCTAAAGGCTCCGTTATAAAAGGAATTCCGTCTCTGGGATGAAACGATTATTTTAATTTTTCATCTATACTGAAATCTTATATAGGAACAGTGGGTAGTTTGATTTTGCGTGTTGTGTGGCATGCGACGAATAACCCTCTGCTGATTGTTTCTTCATATTGTCTTATATAGCTTGCTGAAGCTTTGTTAAACCAAGTGAAGAAATCACAAGTAAATCAAAGAGAGAATGAATGCAATAAATTTAAAAATTTTATTGGAATATTCCAATATTTGTATCTTGAATAAGGCTGCCTTTATAAGTGGTAGGTGAAAATCTAAAGATACTAATGCGTGTGCAATATTATATAGATACGAAGCGTATTCGCGTTGATTGACAGGCCGAAAATTCTGTGGGGGCGTAACACATCAAAATAATTGCGCAGTTTGGCAGGACAAACAACACTAGAAAGGTAGCAGTTGTGCCATATATGGAGATACGAACCAGAGAGCAGAAAAAACATGTCACGCAATTTCGTACCTAATTTTCGCCATCAACTCATTCCCAAACAATACAAAGACGAGACAATAGTTGAGTAGTAACAATATTGCAATTATATTGCATCCTTTCTCCAGGCCCTCTATCCTACAACCTTTGGTTCTTGTCAAGGTATCAGAACGCGTTGAGATAGGATTATTTATATATTTTCGGCATTAATCATATTAAATATTCGTTTAGTTTTATTAGGATTATTACTGATATTAACAATACATTCTTATTATATATCGGGCTCGGTTATCTCGTGTGGGTTTAGGGGAGCACCTATAGGAGGAAAATATATTTATCAGTTAGATAGTTTATTCCGAAATTATGACACCGAAAACTGTGTGCCCCACTTCAGTTAACGTTTAACTTCGGAGCTTTAGGTTTGGTCTTCCTTAGATAAGCATTGCTAAAGTTTTGATCCTCAGTTATGTGATTGTCGCTGTCCGCATTGTTTATCCAATTTGCATACTCAATTGTTGTTGGTCAATCTAATATTGTGACTGACACGCATTTGATTACTCATTTGAGTAGCAAGCGGATACATGAACTACTCGAGTCACACAGGCTATTTGTTTTTACGTTGACGCTTTTGTCTTGTGACTAATGTCTATGGCATTCTGTCTCAATGAAGTGCGACTTAGTGTCCGTGCTGCATTCGCACGATATTGTGGCTTTATGGCGTGAGATATTTAGCACCTACGGTCAGATTTTTGTATGGAAAGGCAGATTTGCCGAGTGTATATATGAGTTCCGCAGTTAGGTAAGGGGAAATTTGACTGCCGCTGCTCCACATGAAAGGAAATGGAAGTAATGACAAATTATTTACTAGTGCTGAAATGCTCTATCTATGGAGACCGAAATATGCCTCCGTGGTTTGTAATTATGCTGGTAGATATCGATGAACCGATCCTGGACTTCACTCTGAAAGGTATATTTTGGAATCATTGACACTAAATTTATCGCATTATGGTACTTATTTGCACATGTACAAGCAGGACAAATAAGGTAGGATCACGTGTTTTGCGGAAGATTCAACTGAGCTAAAGCGCAGAACACTCTACTAAAAGAATGTGCGACTAGTACGGGACAACCTTTTACCTGTGTTGTATAAAAACGACATTTCATATGATTGCTAAAATACAAATTTGCAATATTTTCCTAAAAATTTAACTCACGTGTAAAGCATTTCAATAAGATATTACTATGATTAGCATTAATAAGCTAATCATATATAAATAAGCGGATGCTATTTTCAAAGTTTGGGTCATCGGTTTGCCTTAACTGTACCCATAGATAATCTATTGCTTACGCGCTACCTTAGCGTAAAAGAAGCTTTTTGAATTAGGTCCATAAAACATAGACAGAAAAGTGCAGTACAAATTCCTGTTTGACACGTCCTATCAGGGTTATGAAACCGCCGACCCGTACGTATGTTGCTAATTATTCAATGTTTATCCTTTCACGTGAATTGCTTGAAATACTATCATTTAGTTCAAACATTGTTGTGCTATGCTCCAAGGGAAATGCCTATCTCAAACATTAAAACAGATGCACTACCAACTAAAGCTGTTTAAAGCTCCAAATATTAGTTCAGCACCTGCTGTTATCAAGAGCAAAATTATTTCTGGAGTTAAAGTAGACTGGGAAAAGTTAAAGACCGCCAGCTGTAGAGGAGTTAATATTTAACAAAGGAATTACCGTATTTATGATAAATAAATATATATATATATAGCTGTTGTCTTAAGGGATATAAATGAATGCGCGTCGCAAATGACACAGCTTATCTGCTAAGAAACACATTATTTTAACAGGAGAAAAGTAAAAAAATGTTATTTCTAAGCGCTTGTCAGATTGAAAGTCTGTCAGAACATCTATCCGGAGAAGTCATGGGCAGAAAAATGTTCAACTATTATGTGTAACTATGTTACCTAGATTGTTCAAGAAGAAACACTGGTTAACCGTAACTCTTGGCCAATTAGAAAACGAATTGTTCGATATTGGTTACTTGGCAGTTTTGTGTTGGCTCCTACCAGACTAACCAAAGTGGGTTGCGAAGCAGGTTTATTCACACCTATTAAAACAGTGTTCACAGTTCATCAACTTACGATTAAGGAAAACAAAATATATGTTTGTACAAAGTGTAGGTTATATTTTTACGAATGTAACTGCTAGAAGTTGTATTATACTAGCTTACCTTCATGCACGAGAAGAACATTCATTTAGGATACGTTTTACAAACAACAAGTAGCAGTTAATGAGACGCACCCACAATGTTTTCAACGTCATATATTACCGACCGAATGATGATGTTGCAAAATGTTTCCTCAATTGAACCGCTATTTTTTATAGCCAAATTAGATAAAGAACAGTTGGATGTAAAGTGTACAAAAAAGCAGAACATCTATTGAGAATATTTGCCAGTTAAGAAAACACCCGATCGGCATTTCGGCCAATCTTAACTTTTCCAAATTTTCATAGTCTGGCCTTATGCATCTAGGTCCAAAACGCAGTACGTGTGAAACCATTGTCATCGTCAGATATCGAGCAATTGGCCGAACATCTACAGCCAATGCACACGCATCGAACTGAAGCGAGAAATTGGAACGAAATCCTAGAGAATCTAGAAATTAAGCAAGATAAAACCAAATGCTCATTAACAGGTGGAAGACAAAACAAGAAACTCTATTTAAACGCAAAAGTACCTGATCGCTAGGAGACCATTTAAGGCCGTTAAGACTAGTATTGGCTATGTATAGACGACTTTTTTATTTGACTATAAAATATCTAAGCTTAGACCACGTAAAGGTATAGGTTAACAATGAACATCCGGCAACCAATTTAACTTCGATGGAACAAATTATCCAGCTCTTATTTCTAGATGTGCACTGGAGTAGACGAACTGGTGCTTCTTTACCAACGTGGATCGGCAGACCACCGTTGAAATTTCATTAGGCAAACGTCCGTGGTTTCGCATTCCTTAATTACGTACCAATATTAGCAGGATTAACATGTCTGTTCGGAAGGTAGCATAATGAAAATTATTTGGCTATCTAGATATACTCATGTAGCACAACATACACCACAATATAAAATTGGACACTAAGCATGTTGTTGAAAAAACGCCTTCATTATTTAGCTTTCTAGTAATGGTGATAAATGTGATGAGCACGTAACAAGGAAACTGACCGTTGATAATGAAAACATTTGTAGTTTTGGAACCCGTTATGTATATTCATCACCATATCGTGTATTTCTATATGCAGCAAGTACAGTTTGCCGCATCTGGTTTCCTCTAAAATCTATTAATATGAGAACATTTGCAAGGTAACATGCATTAGTTATGCTGCTCGTTAATTGACACCTCTCATTAAGGAGCGTTTTACTATGTGTTTAGCCAACGGAGTTACTGCAAATTGACAGCGGAACTTGTTCACACTTACATGAAACAGGTTTCTGGTTTTACTTAGTAATGCATTTACTGTGATTTAACGATTCTCTTTAACCAAACAATAATATCTGTAACATGTGCGAAGAATATACTTTTCGATTATTCTCATCGGGTATTTACATTAACTGAGCAAAACGTTAGACGGAGTAATGTTCGCGGAGGCTTGTTTACCTTCGGCAAATGATGATAATGAGCAACAAGCTCATTAATCTAGCGGTATAAAAACTAAACTAATGGTCCATTAGTTAGACTGTTGCATGCAGAAGGCGTTCAATGCTTGTCCCACATCAGTCTTGGAGACCTTGAAGAAACTATAGAGATCAAGGTTATTGTAGAGCCGGTTGCCATGTGTACTACTTTAACAGTTATCTACTCATAAAGTCTCCGTCTAGGAATACTCGCCACAACATATGCCATTTTGATCCGCATATTGCGACCATACATAAATCTGTAAAAATAAGCTTTTCAATAATTCATTCGACCCTGGCCCAACGGTAGTAAACTGATTCGTCAATGTGTCCGTGGTTTCTGGCATAATCAAGTAAACTCAACTAATCTCTGTAGGAACGTGATCAGCTATCTGCTGTCTAACGTGTGACATAAGTCTGAAACAATCGCAAGTCATTTGTTCGCATTTTAACTATTTCTGATTTGCACCTGTCTGAACAGGAACAAGTTTAAAAAAAGGATTTGCCTCACAAAGGTGTTCTAGATGAACCGATAAGTTATATGTTGAATGGTAATAACTAGAGATAAAATCTTTCTTTATATGCCATTTGGTTTTGTGGATTACGAATTCCTGATGTTCAGTCAGGTATAAAGATTCACTTCTTGGTCAATGCTTCAAAGCCTCAGTTTACTTATTCTATACAAAAAGAAATTTCCTCTAAGATAAGCAAGCCTGTTTAATCGTGTCAGTTCGTTCAAGGTTTAAGTGGTCAATGTAAATGTATCCAAAAATAATTTGTTTGCAACATTTCACAAATCAGGAATTAAGATCAGAATCACTGCGTTTGTCTAAACAAATATCTGCATCACTTGTAAAGTAAATGCATAGCGCTAGAATAATGATTAGATTAGCGGCAAGTACATTACTTATCTATTAGTTGCATTTTCAACAATATTGAAGTAGATTTCCGTGAAGTGTTGAATTCCACTTCACGAATTTATTGCTTAACAATATCAAACTATATTATACACTGTATACAAATATTTCTTATATATGCGTATGTTACAAATGTATCTATACGTACGTGTACATACGTATACATACATGTTTGCACCTATATATACAAAATATATACATATATATTTTCCTATATATAATACAAATATATTACATTATGAGTGTTTCTAATATGCAACCTAATTAACTACCTTGCTGCTAATGTGCTTATATAAATGCAAGATTATTTTCATAGTTTTGGCAGTCCTGCAAATCATGTAATCAGTGGAAAAAAGCCTACAATGAATATAAAAATTTCTCTAATAAAATATACAAATATATAGTAATTTTCAGCTCATGCACATTGCGCTTTTTGCAAAAGCGTAAAAACACAGTTTACCCCTTTGAATCTGCCTAACATAGATTTACATAAATTTACTCAAATGTCAAATGATGCCATCCGTGCGATTTTAATTTTCAGCGGTTGAAACTTTTTTTAATTAGGTGGTTCTCACAGCAGCCTTATAAAAGCTATATTTTTAGTCGAAAGCAATAAAACGTATTTTACAGATGAGATGTTGCAGGTGGTTGGGATTTAATTATACACAACAAATTTAGATTTATTGTACGCAAATTTGGCTACCCGTATATAATAAGTGTCCCGTTAGCATATTTGCTAATTATTAAATTTCTATTTCAAAATTTACCGCCTAATATCGGACATTAATAAGACTCTCTGTAACCCTGATTTGATTGTTAGTTGAATGGTTCACCAAAAAACGTTTGCAGCCTGCTTCCGCACACTGTAATTGAAATTTGCGGCTAAACTTTCCTCAGGAGCCGTGCATCTAATGTGACCTGTTCGATAATCCTGTCCATGAAAAAGTAGCGTTTTTTCGCTGATGAATATAGTTATGCTGTAGTTTGCGAGAAGATAGAAGAAAAAGACGTCTGATTGCTTATTGACACTTGTCAAAAATGAGTGGGATATTTCACGGTAAATAAATGATGTACTGCGCGCATATAATTCGGACGCTAAACGATTGTCATTACCGTTCCTAGATCATAACATCATGGTCGGTGCAACGGTTGCGTTTTGTTCTTTACTTGGTATGTTTTATAGAAACACAAAGTAAATCTAATTAATTTCCACTGGTTGTTGCTTCGTTATTTATGAGCCTACCACCAGGAATTCAGACAAATATGTCCCGGAATGTATGCCAATGATTTTAATAATCTAACTGCCGCTACAATAACACAGGAAGGGTATATTTGAAAAGGCATATATCATTTTCAATTTTGTAGGGCGCATAGCATAAGACCATGGTTTGCTAGATTTATCAATAATTAAAATATATTACATAAAGCAAACTTGGAACAATTGCATGGTCGGAGTTTGGGAAATATGGTCACTTCTTAATGGCATGGTTATTCCAAAATATTCCGCGATTTATATTCCATGATGTAAACTCAATTTGCATTACTGACATTAATCGAAAACGAATTAAATCTTTTATTTCTTGAGCTTGCGCGCAGCGATTTCTACTTAGGGAAGGCTAAAAGTCATTCAGGTTTATTTCTTTAATACTTTTTGCATCTGTGTTGGAAATATGCGCAATGTTATTTTTGTTGCAGTTTCGCACATGCGAGTTAATCAGGAATTATTACCTAAACGCTTGGCTTAGCCTACGTTTGTTGATGCTCTCCTATGTTTAACTGCATATATTTAGCCTGCTAGTTAATTAGGTACCTTGCTTGGACCCATAGTAGAAAGTGTAGCCAATTACACATTGTACGCTACATCGTTGTATGAGCAAATCAAAAAACTCGGTCGCAATGCGCTTCAATCCGTCGACAAAGTTGCCGTCTATTTATGTATGTATAAAAGCGAATAGGAAAAGAAAACCATTTCTTAGGTAGCACCATTCTTCCGCTGTTATTCAATCTGTTAATTAATTTTAACGTACTTAAATATTTTCCGTCGTTAAGTGCCTCTTCTTTTCACGGTTTTCCCATCTCCTTTTTGCTTATATGGTTAATGAATATGTTCTTCAGATCAGCGCAGTCTTTTATGCTTTCTGTTACGTTTTACCTCTGGTTGCATTAAAATCTCCAGATCAGAGTAAATATAACGCCACATAAACACATTTTACCAATGGTATCCATTTTATCCTTTTATGGATTAAGTATAACAAAATGGATTGGCCAAATATAAGCAAGCCTGTATAAGCTTAGTGCTGGACAATGTAATAACTAGGAATGACAATACAGCTAAGTAAGCGGAATTGCCAATTTTTGATCTCATTCATTCTGATAAATATTAATATATTTTACACAGTTTCTCTACGTTTTCCAATATAAAATTAGGTTAGGAGACCTACGAGATCACTAATTACATGGTTGGATTATTTTAGGTATGATGACGCGAGTAATAACAGTACGCTTATTAATATTTCATACTGAACCCGAACCTTAACTTTTACATAAAATGTAAGGGTAGTAAAATAGTTATTATGAATGCCTAACGACTGTTTGCCCAGTACTTTTAGGCAAATGGTAAATCCCAATTTTGTAAATAAACAAAGAATATTTTCGGATGCAAGAGGTTTCCCATCATACTGTTAGCAAGGTCTTACGGACAAGGAAATCCTTTAGAATTATAGCGCAAATCTAATTTTATAGCAGTGTAACAAGTGTTTTGGAATTCATGCTGGCAAAAACTGATACTTCAAGCCTGGATCCCATGGAGCAGTAAAAGCCAAATATCGTAATTTTGTTTTTCTACCTTGGAGCAATGTGTTTGAGCTAGTAAAATTTGACTTATGTAAATATGCAAGCAACAGAAAAAGTAGGTTTGAGGCAATCACGTTCAAATATGATGTAAACAGAACATCGCCGCCTTTCATTACGCATAATAGTTACCAATCATGCGAGCTGTATCAAATTCCCAAGGCAGGGAGCGTGTAGTTCTAGAGAAATCGTCGGCAATACTCAGACTAAGAAACATTTCCATCTGCATTTGAATTCCTATATGTGCAAGGTGCTTGGACAGGACTGTTCTTAGTTGACATCCATGGCGCTTGCAGATTTTTAGGTTCCTAATGTACACTTGCTTCTCTCGCGAATGGACTGAAATGCGACTTCTCTTTAGACTACAGGGCAATGTACAATAAAAACATTGAAAGTCATGAGTGTTTGCAGGTTTGAATATTCTCTAATATTTAAAGCAACACAACGTAGATCGACAGCACTAGCATATTTGCGTTCGATATACATATATTTACATATCATTTAGTGAAAACTTTTGGAAAACATCCAAAGCTTTTCAGAGAATAATCAGTGCAGGTACTCGTTTCAAGAAATGCTAGAATATTATGGTACATGAATGTTCGTGTTAAATATAAGCAATGCTTTGAGCGGGACCCAACTTCTTCACGGTAAAATGTCAATTTGCCTAGGCATTGGCAACTATGTATGTAGGTGTTTTTGGTGTTCAATATACGCGGATCTCTCCGCTGACACTCCTTAAAATGGTTGGTGTAAGATAGACCGCCACGTGTTTGAAAACTGCACCGGTCCTTTACGCGCACTTAGCTGCTCAACATGATATCATCAACCGCTTCAGCAGTCAGTCATTAGTGTTCTTATGGCAAAACATCCTACGGATATTGACTTGTATATGTGCTATGCAAGGTGAGGTTATCGCAAGCAACACTGATTTCAAATGTTGGGAACCAAGTAAATGCGATCGGCGAACATAGCACTTGATAAAACAAAATGTCATTACTTACTTGCTGTGGAAATCACTATTGTAAGTTAAAAAGAAACACCTGTTTTGAAAAGACAGATGCTGGTTGACTATAGCAGATCGGTGTCAAGTTCATAGTGATGTAAAACATGCGGCCGAGTATCTGATCCTAGCCCGATTGTTCGGTCACTAGTATTGTTACATGCGGCAAACGTCAAAAATATGATGAGTAAGCTGCATATTTTATCCTCATTGACGCAACACTTGGTAATACATCGCGGCCAATTCTGCTCCGTTTATTAACCAAGGCAAATAATACAGTCCATGTGGTATGTATGCTCCTGTATCGCTGCAGATGGATCATTCGTGTATCTGCGTCCTTAGGTTCTTGAATATCAGGTCTTGGTTGATGAGTGTTTTCCTCGATATGTTGACGCTTGATGAAAATGTTGCTAAAATGTCTGCCTAAATATTACAATCTACCTCAGTTTCTGGCACCAGGGGGCTGTTAATCATTCTTGTGGTGGACAGGATGCACGGCACTCGTGATCGCGCTAGGTTCAAAAGAAGTTACATGCATCCAATGTGGAACGGGCCACGGTCTAGCATTCTGCACTGGGCACAACTGATTTTTATCATAACGAAATTATTTAGAAAAGTTTGTGCGCTGACTCTGATAACGAATAGTGTCTCTAAGGCAAGTGCTCCCAGGTATTATTCCATCGAGTCTACATTGCATAGAGTTTCTCTGGATGGAACCATGGGCGGTGCAACGCAAGCAGTGTATAGTATTTCTGTAGGCTCTGTTGTTCTATGAAGGTTTACATGGACGCAACTGCATCAGACATTTTCTGAACGGATGCCGCTACATTATCTCACTAGGTATATAACCACTGTAGTTTTTCTGTATACAATTGCATTTCGCAGCGATCGTGCCATGTACATGTCAAAGTGTGAAATAAACATTTTAACATAGGTGTGGTTTGATCGAAAAATTTTTGGATGATCACAGACTGTATTACGTAAATTGAAATGTAACGAATCAATGAGATGAAGTTGTTTGCAAATTCACTAAGTAGACGAAAAACGTCAGATTTCGTTATGTACTACGGTTACTAAGCCGTGGAATTCCCGAGCCTTAACAAACTTTTATTATAACCACATCAGTAGCTTAAGGTTTTACGAAGACCATTTTTCGACACATCTCCTCAGATATGTGCAATTATAAAATGGAAGGTCAGAGCACAAATAACAGATGAAACTAAAGATGGGAGAAAGGTGGAATCGCGACAAAAAGAAACGCAAATGTTTTATCAATAAATCGACTAAAACACATGTGACAGAGCATTTGTTTTTTGCTCGTGGGATGCCAAGCGCACAAACTGATGAAAGATGGTAAGCTAAATAGGGCCGTTAGAAGAAGCCCTTGCGGTAATGCCTTCTGTTTGCATAAGTCCGTTTGAATTACCCTAATAGCGATCGCTTAGACCGACCTAAAATGTGCTTTCTAAGAGTATTAGTGTACCGTTGCAGCACAGCATAAATACTTGAAATGCATCACTTGTTCTATTTTTGTGTCCGCTTTACACCAGATGTCTTAAGATGGAAGGGTTTGGGCGAGACACGAAGCATTTTCGCAATGCAGCTGGGCAGTTATCCGCAATGTTTTTAGACAGACGAATGATTGTGTGTACCACATAACTGGCCCCACAGGGTGCTCTTCTCACATTGGGTTCTTGCATTTCTATGAGTATGATTTACGATCTAAAAGGTTCATTGCTTTGCTTTTTGCTAATTTCGTTTACTGGAAGCTCAACAACTGCTGAAATGCTAACATATTAAGATATCGGTATTACGAAATAAACCGTCGCAATTAGAGAGATAGTGATGGATTTGAACCAGAATAATAAGTATGCAGGCAGCACCCAACTGTAAGATAATAGAAAATTTAATAAATATATTCGTGCATATATCCACTCGTTCAACAGGACTCACTTTATAAGAATACTTCCTATTTATGAAAACACAGTTGTTGCAATTAGTCATCTAACTTTTGTCTGCAGATAACGTAAATTTTAAGTTGACAAAAATTCCAGAGAACAATCTGCATATTACCCTTAAAATCAATAAGATGTTTGGCTTAATCTTGTGCGACTCCCACTCAACCAAGAAGAAAACAATTAGTAATAGGACCGTAATCGATGTCCGAAAATTTATACTTAACCAATATCGATGCATCTCGCTTAGTTCCTTTGGTAGCAGATGTAAACCCTTCGCTAAATAGATACGGGCTCATTTTCTAAGGATACTTGCTAAATAACGTATGATTATATGTATCCAAATATTTGTACGATGCGTTAAGAAGGTAAGATATGACTAAATTTTATAATAACCTTACAAACAAATTATGAAAATATAAATACTACGTTTTAAACTAGTAACTGTTTCGGTACTGCATCCTGTGTAGTAAAACCAATGTATAGCAGATGGAGGTAAATTTTATAATTGCACTTATCATACGGAAATATATGCTATGGTATTTTTGCATATCACTCGAAAAATAAAATTTTTCTTTTATTAATTTGCAGTGCTGTTGAGAATATTGTGTTCTAACTTACGCTATTCATAGGAGAAGTCATGAAATATAATAGCAGGATAGGATAAATTGTCATTAATAAATATTATGTAGCTGAACACACGAAACATTTTCATTAATTTAGACAAAATAAGACAGCACAGACTACTAAACTTCTTGTGGGCTCACTTGGCGAAATAATTGACCTCACATTATTACATAAACTACGTTAAACACATATTTTGTGTTTACTATCTTGCTATATGTCATCACATTTCCATGAAAGGAGATAAGTAGTGAAGTTGAAACAAATACAAAAAATATACGTTTTAGGACGTTTGTTGGCGAAAAATATTATGATACTAATTTTAATCTTACGGAAAGGAGCCGTTAATCTGAGATGATTAATTCAAACCATTGTTTAATGGCCATGTAATAATCAGAAGTTTATGTTAGATATGGCATTTAGGCGCGTCTTTATCTTGGTATTAGAGTTTACTTAAGCTTTCCTCTAAGTGCAATATGAAGAGTAGACCCAATTTGCTATCTAACAGTGGCACACAGAAGCATAATAATATACATGTTTCTCAATATTAGCACTTATCTGTGGAAAATTCCGTCACACCTTAGGTGGCGCACTTTAAAGGAGCTTTCTTAAGTATATAAATAAATAATTTTATTGATGAACTCACATGTATAATTGAAAATATAGTTACGTACACGTCAAATGAAAACAAATCTAATAGTATGCAATAAATAAATAAGTGCATGGATTTCGAGCAAATTAACCGATACACTATATCAAAATGTATCTCTCTTTATGCATAAAGTAAAACAAACATCCTGTTGCGGCTACTAAGCCATAGCGTTTTTGAAAATAAGATTCTGCTAAATTTAATATTCTGTTGCTCTTATCTATTTTGTGTACTCGAAATCTTACCTGTGTCGTTTATAATTGGATGACATAATCGAGGATAGTACAGCAAATGCACAATTACCTGAAGGACCCCGCATTTGTACTACAAAGGCTGATAACTTTTGAGTTCTAACCTAAAACAATCAGTTATCACTCAAAGCTAGAAGAAGTGAAATAAATACGACACATCATGCTAGCATAATTCCAAGGATAGACGACATGCTTTGCCTGTCTATCTGAGCAATCCCTTTTCTAATTTATTCTGAATTACAGCAAGGACGACTGGTTTTTTCAATAAAACCGGCCGGCTGTGATGGCCAGAGTATTGGTACAAATTAGCAGGAGCCTGAGCTCAAGGAACAAGAATAATTGAGCTGCATACATGTGACGTCTGTTCCTCACACAGCAAAATATGCCGGATTTAGTTATAAAGATGTTTGTGATACGGTGTGCTCAAAAGTCACTGCAATGACTGCACAGCAACAGGGATATTGCAAGACAAACCTCACGTTGAAAAAATTATTCAATGGACATTATTAACATGGTAGAAGCTGGTCAAGTAGAAAATTAACTTACGCTGATGCATTGTCTAGCATTTCTTCTAATCTCGATAGGGCTTTCTAGTAGTGAAACATGATTTGCAGATCGTGATTATACCTCAGGGGCGCTGTGTGCACGCAGATTTTTTAAAGGTATGAAATATCCTTATATTGCATGGTTTTATGAAATTCGTTTGTACGCTTGAGGCAAGTCAACTGGTTAGTATACCGATGATACTATTCTAAGGCATGGTGCATGCTGGCCATTTGCAGTAAAAAGCTGGTTTAACGATAAATGGCACTTGAATTCTCGACGACCCTCAACCGTAGAATGGGCGTCCCACATTCCACGGCTACATATATTTAAACGGGCCTTGACTATTAGGCTTAGATGTAGTAAAATTTACTTATCAAAGCGCGACGTCGCTTCGGTGTGCCACACAATCTTAGTGGTGTATACCCCTTCTACCTGTAATGTAAGAACTATGGATCTTTTATGGGTATCAATGTCATTGCAGCGCGCTGATGAAATGCTTGATGTCCAGATATTGCTGGCAATTAGCAGATATCCAAAAGAAAGAGGAATGTAGAAATTATGGGATGGGTTCTTGATGTTTCATGAAGAAAGTTTTTTTGCGCTTAGTGTAAGGCTATTTTGTCAGCACAGAGTATATGTTTGCTGTGGTGCCAACCGTTATGAACAATAATGTTTGATATTTAAATCAACAAGGAAACTTTATTTAGGGATGGCATCTGTTTTGATATTTTACTGGTAAAGAAAGTATTTTGATTAGGGGCAATAGGCAAAGTATGACCCCCTTGGAAAAGGTAAGTTGAACCAACAAAGCATTGTTTTGTTACTGAAAGCACAATTAGCTAAGAACAGCAAATTGGAGGAAATAACGGTTTTCTTCGGTCGTTTAGTTTTTATTTTGCCATTCGTTACACCTAACAATTGGACAAAACTAGTGCTTCAGGTATTTAGGAAAAGCTACTATTGCCTTCCGATTTACGTCTTACAATGCGCAACAGTTAGAAATAGAATAATAACGAATTACGTTAACCGACTGACGTAATCAACTCTTAAGACATGAGAGGAAAATAGTACGCATTGTACAGCGTAAAGTAAAAAAATCTTAATTTAATCCAAGTAATATGAACATCATATTTAATACATTAGTAGTGCATGATATATTCTGTCTAACAAAGAAGTGTCATTAATGTAGCGCTATTTTTGTGAATTGGAAAACAAGGATAACTGGTAAAACAAAAATTAATTGTACAAACATTTCTATGGCAGTTTCTTGTCGAATGCTAATGCAACGTTTGAAAAAATGTCCTAGAATTTTGAAAGATTATAATTGCATCCAGGTAAATAAATTTAACGTTTTCTGTACCATTTTCAAAGAAAAGTATGAGGGATTGATGGAAAAAATGTAGACCACTCAGAATTTGCCAATAGTCCAATAAGATTTTTATATTCTATTGTGGTTAGTTGTGTTTTCAAAAAGAAGTGTGTTATATGTTGCTTAATAACTAAAGCTTTCTGTTTCTTTCTGCGATATACTTTCCTTCTTGTTTAGGACAAATATTTGTGCATTCCAAGATTTTTACATTTTTGCTTATAGATGAAACAACATAACTGCGATCTGTTTGGTGATACAGGGTACCCAGACTATACAGTACAAACACAACCGGAATTATGTCTGTCCGCTTTAATTTTCAAGTCTTTGTTTCATTGCGTTCCTGATCAAAGGGAATTTTCTAATATGTTAAGAGGAAGATAAACGAAAACTTTGCTTCCGGTTTAAACTAAGAAGCAACGATTTTGAAACATGTCCAAAAGCAGCCTGAGCGATGATATAATTTATTTGCAAATTACGTCAGAATATATTTTTGGAAGGGCACAGATTTGAGTTAGGACTATAATAAACTAGTCCAATAAGTGATGCTGCATCTTGGGATTCGCAGCTGTTTGTTGAACGATTTGCGAATTTATATTGTAACGACCGAAGCAATATTGTTTAATTGCAATGAAGTAAACATTGTTTTATTTTATAGATACTATTTATTCTACGCATTAACATTTTAGTCTAATTGCTATAGGTTTTGGTCTCTGTTACTTATATACCTGGACTAATTTATGGTACTAACAATTATATATGGAGTAAGTGATTTAGCTAACGTAATTTGTATATTCATCAGCTCACTGCCTTAGCAACATATTTGATGTCTCTATGAATCCCAGTGTTTTATACCTTGGACTATAAACGCCATGAAGTTTGACGGATTTTTCTGTTGGCTGAATACTTTAGAGAACATTTGATGTTTTAATATGTTTATGAATTTGCTAAATAGTATGAAAACACTCCCTATTCTGGACGCTTGAAGATGCAAATCCAACGCAAATCAAGTATTTATAAATAGAAGCCTGACGGACTTGGGGTTAAAACTATGATATGCAGTAGAAAAAAATTAAAACGTTCGACCAGTGGGAATGAGCTATCCTAGTGTATATGATGCATAATCGTAATTCATGATTCATAACGTTTCTGATAAGCAAAACACCATTCTACAATGTCTAACTATTTGAAATTATGACAGAAACATCTCTTCCACAAAATGGCTTAAAGTTAATCCGTTAAACATCGGTCCGTCGCAACGAGACTGGACCTTAACGTGGTGCGACGGTTTGCGTACCTCATTGACCCATTAAGCTATACTGGGGGATGCCTCCGAGCATTTTGAGAGCTACTCCTACCAGGTTGGTCAATGGTGAGAGGTCAGACAAACTCAGTCTCCTGGTCCTCCAGGTTGGGGGTTTGAAATTGGATGGCGTCCATTTCTGTAAAACTATATCACTGCCACCCCGTTGCCTTGCGGACAGGCTTTTGAGCCAAAGGCTTTGGATGAGGACCCTAATCGTTCTCCTGTCTAGGTCTAGGCGCCCTGGCAGTATCCCAGCCCACATACAAACATGACATTTTCTTCAAACATAAACTTCATCCTGCATCGGCCGTCGCACAGATTATCAACGGGCACCTTATCTGCTGTATACAGCAGGGCGGATAAGCGAAAGCATGATACTGCTGGCGCCTCCCTTCTTTATTTTCCACCTTTTTCTCTTACTCCCATCCCGGCCCCCATTACTAACCTTCCTTCCATAATTCCCAGCTTGATTGACAGCAACCGAATTGCTACTGGAGTAGAACCATCTGCAGCCACCATCCCACAGCAACTATCGGACGCCTATCGGCAAAAGTCCCTTATAAGACCACGCTGTCCCGTTTCCATGGCGACCTTCAACGTCCGCACTCTAAGACAAACAGGTCAGCAGGCTGCACTCGCACGCACCTTGGACACACTGGGTGTTGATGTGTGTTGTGTGTCCGAAACTAGGATTAATGACACTAACGGGGTTATTGATTTGACTGCACCCGGTTTATCCTCTCGTTATTGGTTGCACGCATCCAGAGACGCTGATGCAGCAATCATGGGTCAAGCTGGTGTAGTTATCATTCTTAGCTCCAAGGCTGTTATCGTTGGTTGATTGGATTCCGGTGAACGGTCGTTTATGTGCAGCCCGTTTGACGACATCAGCTAAGGTGAATTCGCGAAGTAAAACAAAACGCTGTTTGTTTGTGATTTCTGCTTATGCTCCCACGGACGGCAGTTCTAATGCAGTCAAGGACACTTTCTATCACGAACTGAACACGCTCCTACGCAGTGCTACTAGTTCATATATTATAGTACTTGTAGGAGATATGAACGCACAAGTAGGGCGTCTGAGCTCTCCAGAAGCTCAGCTGGGTGGTAAGTATGGACTTAACTCCGAACGGACTGACAACGGCGAGCGTTTGCTGCAACTGTGTGCGGAGCACCAGTTGTTTCTTACTAGCACTGCTTTTAGACACAGTGGGCGCCGAAGTGCCACTTGGCGTCCACCTGTAGCTGGTCAGCTATGGACCCAAATTGACCACATAGCCATAAGTTACAGGTGGCGCGGTTCCATTCTGGATTGCCGCTCGTACTGGAGTACCTGTGTCGAATCTGACCATGCCTTGGTGCGCTGTCGTTTCTCCATGAACTTTACCGGAAGGCGCAAAAGCGTCTCCCCCGATTGGCAACGGAGAAATTGTCCCAGCCCTCTGTCAGGCAAGCCTATCAAGAAGCACTGCATAGCGAACTCTCGCTGTCTTGTCCTAATGATACTGAACCTCAGTGGAATAGGATCTCGGCCACTATGCACGAGGTAGGGGCATCTGCTTGTGGCACTATCAGTCGTCATCGCAACAGTCACTGGATATCCGAGAGGTCCGTGAAACTTTTGGAAGCCAGAAGGCACCTCCCGGCCGGTTCTGAACACAATGTATCCAGACGGGCTGTTAGGCGTGAACTAAAGCGGAGCCTACGTGCTGACAAGGAAGCCTGGTGCACCAGTCGGGCTCAAGAAATGGAGGAGGCAGGAGCAGTAGGCAATTACCGGAAGCTCTTCCAGCTAATACGCACCACAGGTCCGGGAAAACCAGGCGTCAGTGAGACAATCAGGGACAGCGAGGGTGCGCTGATACACAATAAGGAGCGCTGTATGGCTCGTTGGGCTGAGCACTTTGAACATCAGTTCAGCTGGCCCCCTGCTCCCGGACCTCTTCCTACTCAGGTAATGCAGGACGAACCATGGACGGTTAGTTTAGAGCCTCCGCCGGAGGCCGAAGTCCGAAACCCGATCACAGCCCTTAATCGTTTTCTTGCCGCTGGCCCGGATTCCCTACCACCTGCACTATTTAAGGATGGTGGTGAGGTCCTCTGCAAAGCACTGACCTCCCTATTCGAACGGATCTGGAACGAAGAGAGTGTGCCGGCTAATTGGATCGAATCGATTATAGTGGCAATATACAAGAAGGGCAGTCGCACAGACTTTGCGAACCACAGGAGTATTAGCCTAACCCCAGTTGTAACAAAATTACTGGCCTCGATTATCGTTCGTCGCCTCACTGCAGAATGGGAATCTCGGATTAGAGAAGAGCAGGCCGGTTTTCGCCCAGGACGTGGCTGTATAGACCATTTATTTACTTTGCGGCAGTTGCTGGTGCAGCGCCACGCATACCGCAGACCGACAATAGCTGTGTTCCTCGATTTCATAAGTGCGTTCGCATCAGTCGATCGATCGATTCTGTTCGAAATACTTGCGCGGAAAGGTGTTCCTAGGAAATATGCGAACATCCTTCGTGCTCTATACTCGAACACTAGAGGCCGCGTCAGGGTCTATGGTGCCCTATCTGATAGCTTTTCGACTACAAGTGGCGTTCGTCAGGGTTGCCTGTTTTCACCGTTTTTGTTCAATTTCGTCGTGGACTCTATCATGGAGTGTTCCCTTGTGGAATCTCACGATGTAGTTGTTGAAGTGCTGCCTGGTGAACGGTTAGTTGATCTAGGTTATGCAGACGATATCGTCTTGCTTTTCGACAACGTTGAGGCAGCACAATTAATCCTGAATAGCTTATCCAGAGTGGTCCCATTATTTGGTATGCACTTTGCACCTTCAAAGTGCAAAGTGTTGCTGCAGGATCACCTGCCACTTGAATACCCCTTGATGCTTGCTAACGAGGAACTCGATGTAGTTGATCAATTCACTTATCTTAGCAGCTGCATCAGCAATGATGGGCGCATAGAAACTGACGGGAGCTCACGCATTGCAAAGGCCAGAACTGTCTTCTTGAACCTCCGTAATCTTTGGCGACGGAAGGGAGTTTCCCTTCGTCTGAAAGGCCGTGTATACAAGGCCACAGTAAGGGCCGTTCTGCTCTATGGTGGTGAGACTTGGCCCCTTCGGTCTGAAGATCCGAGGCGCCTTCAAGTCTTTGATCATCGTTGTTTGCGAATCATTGCTGGTGTCGGATGGCACCAGCGTGTCCGCAACGATGATGTGCGTAGGCGATACTAGGGGTTGATTATCATGCTAGCTCCCTAGAACAACAGATAGCACTGAATAAGTTACGTTGGCTCGGGCACGTGCTACGCATGCCTGGTCACCGCTTATATAGGAGGGCCTTGTTCAGTCTACCAGGTGTCGGATGGCGCAAGGCTCGAGGTGGATTTAAGTTGACTTGGCAGCAGGAAGTGAAGTCACTGACGACCAAACTGGGTGCCGTTGGTCGGTCTCGCCTTCCGGGTTGGAGTCCACGTGACTCACCTTGTGCTTGGCTCGAGACTGTACAGGATATGGCTCGCAACCGACACCAGTGGCGCGTCTGCTTCGGTCTCCTAATCGGGTTGTCTGTTTAAAGTGTGTTTGGTGCTGAGTTATCTGCGGGGTAATGGGTGATTATGACGCGTGGCAGTGAAAGCCGCAAGGAAGCTCTCTCGCCGATGCCGCCTTATCTTTGCACGATAGCCAGCTGTTTGTAACGGTTTGTTGTTAACACAAGGTGTAGGCGCCTTGACCCTGAATGTTTGCTTAGGGCATTAAGGTTTTTCAGTTAAGTCCCCCTTGTCTCCCTCTTATTTTTTATTTCATATTTCCTCATGGTTGTATGGCAACGAAGCATCAGTTCAAATGGCTGATGTACTGCTGTTGATGATGATGATGATTAACCATCGGTGAGAGAATGCGAAAACAAATGCAATCTGATGCCTTTCACTAGAAGTTTAGATATTGGAAAATTTCACTCCTCTTTTACATTACTCCTGTAAAATATAGGCATAAAAGTGCAATCCATCAAGTGATAAATAATTTCAATGTACCTATTAAATTTAACTTTTTAACTAACTGTATTGCACTTAAGGTTCAGCTCCAAGTAATTTATTGGTGAATAACCTATACGTTGGTGTACTTTACAATAATATAACTAGTTAATTTAACTAAAGACTGGGCTAGAAGCCTTATACGTGCTTACAGGTTAATTTGCTATACTTTAAATAAATAGTCCGAATCATGCTCATGCTGCTAGACTGCTAAAATTAAAGCCCTTTGCAAGTGTTTCAATTAGAGAATAACCTTGGAACATCTCCTGGTCCTGCTCAAGACACTCAATTTTATATATTTGCAAAACGCCCTGACATTTATGCTCCAATTACTGACATGCAACTTTATCAAGTTTTTTTGGATGTACATATTAGTACATTCATGTTAATTTATGCGGACATCTGTTTATGCTTATATATATTGATGATCATAGTGCGAATGTAGTTTTCAGGACGCGGTCTCAAAACGCAAAATGCGGACTGAGCATCGGCCATGAGCTTTTTACATAAGAAATTAAACGCTATCATTGTGTTACAAAATAATGCAGAGAGCTCCATTTAATAGTCCGGCGTCAACTTTCTTGGCCCTGGATTTCATCGTCGCCTTCTGGCAGTAACGTCTCACGCCAACCAAACAAAAATGGTTATGAAGTTCAAGCGTTACCTACGCTCACGCTCTTGCATTACCTCAGGCAAAACGGCGTTGCTGTCTAAGTGATCCAGTCTCATTCTCAAGAATTATTCAGGCATTCGCTGTATAAAGTTCGTAGAGCCGTTTTCCATGTCAGCTAAGACGGCTTCCCGTTTTGTCATTCTTTTGCAACACGCAATTCTTATTTGCATCAGTTATTGTCCACTTTCTGGGAAACCAAATTCCAGTTCAGAGGAAATCATGGCTAACATTGTGATTGTGCGTCGCCATCCATCCTCACAACGTGTATTTCAAGATGACACTCAAATCCAAGCAGTAGCTCATGTTATAAACGGAGGCGGTCCTGACCCGTTTGCCTAGGGTTAGAGATCATAACTAGCTTCACAAATGGCTGGGTTCGATGCCTGCCAACGCCATCAGATGAGAAGTAATAATATCGAAATGCGTTATTTGCTTGCAGTGTTTTCTATCAGGTAACACACAATTTACATTTACTCTAGTAGAGCGATTCACACGTTCCGCTTCTTGCCCTAGTGGCACACTCTTTTACAGTATGCATTATATGGTTTACAATATTGTCAACATCCGTGCTAAATGCGTATGAGAACACCGATCGCGGCCGACCTTTCGATAGTTAAACTATTTACCTGTCTTGTCCTTAGGAATTATATAGAGAAGTTGTTATATCTAATGTTTGTTAATATGTTGCTGCTTCTAACTTTTGAATTATTAAACTTACTACTATATGGTCAGTGCAGATTTATCCAGGGCAAAAATTACGAGATATTGCTGTTTTAAGCACCTTGATTTCTAGTTACTTAATTCGCTTTTATTTCTGTGCCAACCCGCTAGCTGGAGAAAAGCTATCACATATATCAAGCTTATCTTGACCACAGCCATTTTTATGCCTTTGGGTCTTTGTTTAATAACATGCATACTTTAGATACTAGCCCGCCCAAATTATGATATTATGTACTAGGGCGGCGATAACTACTAAGCCACCATGCATTTAGTCCCACTTAATTACTTTTGTCCCATTAGAGCTTATAACACAAAATGTATGACTAGCATATTAATCTCTTTTCCTTAAAAGCGTCCGATTCTAGTCTCACATTTGCTGTACAACGGGTCTCACCTCAGTAGACTGCTGCCGCTTTCGATTCCGGTAGACGATTGAATACCATACCTCCTAAAGTGTTGTGAATATTTTATTGGAAATAATTACGATTTGCCAAGGTTGTGTTGCTCGCCTCATTTTCTTGGTATCACGGTAGATCACAACATGTTGTGCTTATTGTATTGACCTGGGGTTACAAAGGTCATCCAAAATTGCCGACGGATAACAGAATAACACACTGTCTATAGCATGTTAACCACTAGTAAAAAATTTGCTTTTTTTGCTTTGGTTTCCTCTTAGTTTCAAGCCGTGTTATGCAAATTGTGCATAGGCAGCTTAATATTTCAGGACCCATGAGTTTACGGAATGTTTGAGCAATTGAATAATACCTTAAAATTTTCCTGCTTTCCTTTATCAAACTTAAATATTAGGTAGTTGACATTTGAAGCAATTGCCAGAATCTGCCAGGAATACATTCAAAATACGACCTTTGGCATGCCCTATCGTAAATTTGGGAACTAGCTTATTTAAGATGCACTTGCGCCACGTGTAGCTTACAAGTAGCTACAAACTAAATCACAAGGCTTTAGCAACTCAGTCGTCAAAAGCTTTATTTATTTCACTGCAGTAATTGGTTGATCAGTTTGAGAGAAGAAGATATTAAATGGTTGTGCACCAAAAAGGTTTTGCAATACCTTGTTAATTTTTTCTTTTTGCTATAAACGTGTCTACAGCTACACAGTTATAATGTTATGCAAACTTATCCGATTTATACTACCGTTGTTTTTTCAAGTTACATTCATCATGCCTCCTGAGGGTATGGGATTATTTGTTCTGTACCATCTTAATAATTACACACCAGGTGCAAATAATTACGTCAGAATGACTTAACAAATGCTGACTTGCAAACACAGCGTTTTAACAATTATTCAGCTCATAAGATTGTGAAAAGAAGATGTCTGTTTGCAACAAAATAGCAAAGCATTATACAAAGATTCATAGCTTAAGTAACATTTGCGCTATCACCATCTGTTTTGCTAAAATCATAGTTCAATTTGGTCGAATATCTTCACTTTTAACTATCGGGCCTTATATATTCAGGTTAATAAAACTTTTGTTTCCCATTAAGCCGCACAACGGATATTTAAATATCACTGAACGTGCTGCGTTTAGGGTTTCGTTTTATCTTAATGCTTTTCTTGAAACGCCAAATTATAGTTAGTGGCTTACTACACCTTCGCCTGCACCTAATTCAAAAAGTAGATTTGGACTGAAGATATACGAATTGGTCAAGTATTAGACTACAAATTTATTATGCTTACACAAATATGTTAGCTAGGTACAGCGGTGAAATCCTGGATGCATTAAATTAATATGCTCTTGGCATTAATTTTGAGAAACATATTAAGACCAGAACCGTAATCAATTAAATTTTTCAGTAGAGATAAATAATATCGACAATATTTAAGCTAGTATGCACCATTCAAACACACAGTGGTTGCTACCTAGCAGATATCTTGCATCAGTAGACCGACCAACATGAAATATTCAAACCTCACAAGAAGCGCTATATTTGTTGGGTAATCAGTGAAAACTCGGTAATCGGAGGCACGTAAATCAGTAGGAAAAGCATACAGGAAATCGTAATTTAACATCAAGCATATATAGTACATACATAGCTAGAATTGCTTACATCATACATAAAGTGAGGAAACTAATGTGCACAGTGTACAGTATATATTTGGTATGAACTAGACCAGGCGCTGGCCTATGATGAATGTCATTTGATTTTTGACAACTTCAATATTATTTTGCCTACAAACTACTCATGTGACACTAAGTATAACTAGTTGAACAACAACTGTGGCTTTGCTTGTCTGCAAACTTATTCACAAAATACACCTGCGGTTTGCATTTATTAATTAGTGGGGTGAAGATTATCATACGGCACGCTCTAGTAGGTTCGAATCCCTGCATTTTTATTCTTTAACAGAAAGAACAAGATGTCCTCTTTAGTAAACTTGTTTACTGAATAAGATAGTTTTCTATACAGATTCACCTATGTGAATTTTGGCAAAGCCGTTAGGAATAGTTTAATAAAAATACCAGTAAATTTATTTGACATCGGAGCACAAAAGGAATGTGATTTGAAAGTTTCCTTCAGTAAGTAGACGTGAAGGTATTACGTATCCGCTTCAAACAGCAGTTGAAACCAAAAAAGTAGTTTTATTTATAAAGTTAAGTCATTCTAAACACGACGCTCATTGCATGATGGTGTTTATGCAAGTTGATAGAATTGGCTTTAATTGGCTCGACGAACAAAGTTGGGAGTAAGTTTCTAACATGCATAGCATGCATATTTGAAGCACCAAATTGATAACACGATCCATTTAGACATAATTCTTTAGACCTGATGCTAAACAAGGGAGAACAAATAGATCAAATCATAAAAAGGTAACCACAACTTTCTACCTGAATTTGGTCCGCCGCGTGACACAATTTCGAAGATAAATGCTGTCCTCTTCATCCACAAAATATCTCTTGAAGAACGTTTTCTTACTGCTGGTTAGGGCAAGTAACAATTATTGTAATAAAACTAAGTAAGTCACAATTAGACATATAGTCATGTGAAATTAATGCGTACATAAGAGAACTAAGAAACATAGGACACACAATCAAAAGGAAGATAAGGTTTCTAATCGTTATACGCAGATGGTCTTATTTTCATGCGAGGTGGATCGACTGAGAGCTTGGCCACAAAGAACATGAAGATGTTTGGTTTTAATAGTTCGCTATATTCAATATTACCCATAACACCACAGGTATTATATGAATAGCTTCCATCGCAGCTTTTACTACCGTTATTTGCAAGGAACTATGTGGCAGAATTGTCACGCTAAATATAATGGAAATTTGCCACTTTGGAATTCTGAGTCATTTCGGTTGTGAAAACTTAAGAGGAAACCTATTTAATTGCACAGGCAAAATATACAAGATTCGTTCAAGGTTGAATGATAAAGTTTAGAGAGTGCATAGTATAGTCCTCTATTGACACAAAGGTTATATATTTTGGCAACATATTTGCGCAGATGAAATTTGTGTAACTAAACGATAATCTATCATGTTTATTAAGTTCAAGCTAGTAAATTGTTTGATGCCAAGTAAAGGAAAGCAAGTTGGCTTTTAATAAAATGCCGCTAATTTATTTGGGCGGCAGTTAACAAGTAATCACTCGGGAATTTAAGGGGCTAGAAAAATTAAAAAATATGTAAGGACGCTACTAGTAATCTGTTGATAATCTTAATAGATGACCGCAAACGAATAAAGATCACGCTTGTAAGGTACTAATTTAGAACAGCAAACGTCCGATTGCACCGCGACCTACGCACTGCTCAATGCAAAGAC
Source organism: Dicrocoelium dendriticum (assembly GCA_944474145.2). Taxonomy (NCBI): domain Eukaryota; kingdom Metazoa; phylum Platyhelminthes; class Trematoda; order Plagiorchiida; family Dicrocoeliidae; genus Dicrocoelium; species Dicrocoelium dendriticum. The sequence goes on from OX104070.1 coordinate 17,873,474, forward strand.
TATTATCTTGCTTCTCACCTCTTATTCTTAATGTTAAATCTCACCGATTATATTTGAAAACACATACCTAAGTTCCTAGTACTTACGTGTTGCATATTTCCGGTTTATTAAATTATTATTATGCCTATTATCTATCTATCTTTATCCTTATCTTTATTATCTATTATATCTATTATTACTATATCTATTTATACAACTGTCTACCGTTCTCTGATATTCTCTGTTGATCACTACGCAAACAAACAAACGTCTCATTTCACACACATTCAGTTTTATCATAAAATAAGTGCTCACTAATTTTACTACATTTATCCTCGAGTATAACAGCAGGTCCGTCTTTTTGTTTCGGTTCGGGTAAATTATTACAGTCGTTTACTATAAACAATCGCAATTATGTGGCTAGTGGGACACAGTTTACGATATATTCTTAGGCGTTCCAACTCAGACTGGTTAAAAAGGACGCTATATTTGTACATATAAGGTAAAGGATGCTTTGTTTGCCGCATTCAAACCAGGACGAATCTGGTAGATCAGGATTGCATATTTTTTAGCAAGCACCATTACGGCTTATAGTTGACATATTATTATTATATATACCTATGAAACCGTCCGTGATGCGTGTAGTTTCACTGATCAAAATGAGAAGAACTTGATTCAAATCAATTGCGGTCTTAAATGAGATGGAGTGTCGCGGTCGAGATACACAGAAGGTAATCCAAGAACCAAGAAATAAGGACTAACATATTTCCATTAATCACTGAAATACAATTTATTGTGCAAATTTTACATGAGCCAGGTATAATATTGAAGGTGACCTTTGTAGGTCCTTATAGCATCCTGCCGCTTTTTCTACTCATTAATTTATCTGTGTTTGCCTTTTTGCAGTTGGGTAATTTGGAGATATGACGTAATTAAATTACGTTTTATTTTGATCCATTAGAATGTTAGCATTTCATTTGGGTGTAAAATCAATATAAATTACTGACTTTTGTTGTCCTTTTTCTTGCACTAAGTAAAATGCTCTTTTTTGTTATTTTCCGCACATGTTATAAAATATTAATAAAGATATTAAAATTTCAATATACTACTACCACGAGAAACCAATTTTATAGATTGTGATTTACATGGATTTGCATATATAACATTTAATTAATTTCAACCTGGCGTGGTACTATGGTGAACTTGAAGTTTATGACTGCAAGGTAAGAAAATAACGTGACTGTAGAATCATTGGACTAAGCGCAGCTTTAAAATTTTTATTGTAGTAATTGTTCAATTAACCAATGGATAAATAAAACTGGAGGTGACCATAAATATATGTTATGAGGCAGCAATATACAAGTTGTCCGAAACATGTCTGATTTTTATCAAATATATCAATTGGAGATGGTGTGTTATAAAGTTGCATAGGAGAAAGGATCTGACTCTATTTTTATGCCACATGTGACCAATAACATAAAGTAAAAATGGCCATAGCAGATTGCTAATCAAAGATTGATAAAACGGAATTGTTTTAATTTTATTCAAACTTGTTCACAGCTTTCAGCATGCACTCCATTTTCTTGACTTAATTATATTAGCTTGATGTAACTTACCATATAAACATCTGCCGTTGCATCAGATCTAATTATAAAACTAGTTTGCAACTATTGAAAAAGCTATCTTCCGGTCTAGTTTTAGACGGCAGCTAATTAATTGACTGCAGATGCTTGGCTGCACTATATCTCACAAAATTGTAAGTGTACAAATCTGATGGAATCTGTCTGTTCAACTTTCTTCACAAAGTACAATGGAGGACGTGATCCTGAAAATGACTGAGTCGTTTGCATATTAGGCGAATATTCTTGGTATCTACGGCTTTGCGTTCCTATAATAGGTGTGCCTGAATTTAATCAATCAAGGTTATTGCAATGCAAAATACAGCACTGCTCATTAGTACGATACAATAATGTGCCATTAAATAAATGCATGTCTCTTTAGCATTTTGACGTCAGGTATGATATATTTTCCTACCCACTTAAGAAAGTGGCAAGTGGGGGAATTCTTGACTAACGTGTTCCGTGGTATACTTTTAAATGTATTATGTACACCTATACATAATTCAACTGGTAACTATGCTAGAACACCATAAATCATAATATGGAGTGTAAATATATTCCGATAATTATATTACATTGCTACCATCATTATGCAATTTAAGAAATAAAAGTAAAGTACATTTTGCTTACTGTTATAGAGCAGTATTCTCATTGTATGCAAACCCCAAAGGCCAAGTAATTACTCATATTTAATAATGTGTGTTGACAATAATTGGAAAATATGAAGAAGTACGTGTTAGGGACGTTACATATAACGGTCTTCATTTATTGCTTTTCAGTTTTGACCTGGTTCTAGGAGAACTGTGAATATCACCTAGGCATTGCCGGTATAGCGAAGATTCATACTTGGTACATATGTTGCTGATTTGAATATGCCCTACTTCGTTCAATCTCTATGAGTTATGGCCGTAAGTACTCTTATTTCGCACCTTTTGTTTTAGTGACAGCCGCGGGTATGTAGTCTGGCAATACCAAATCTAATTTTTAGGACTCTTTCCAAAATAGCTTATACTGAATTTTGTGCATTGCCGTGGACTGTATTTTGGTGGATAATTGTCAGCAATGCTCGGAATTCCTGCCCTAGCTAGGTAGGTATTTGCACATCACTAATGCACATTTTCTTCCTGATTATCCTTCAGATTGGTTGGCCGATTTGGACATTAATTTGCTTACCTAAAGTCTTCGATCTTCTTCAGCAGGACGTAGACCAGTAGACAACTTAGAATTTACATATCGACCTCCCGGTCAAATAAGTTAATCGCTGTTTAAGTACAATGTGAAGTAAAATGAATGAGCGTACGTAAAATATTGACGGCCAACATGCAAAGTTATGACGAACCTGGCGAACAAACATAGCTTTTATACTTTGTCCAACGAGATTGCCACATGGTTCTTCTCTTTCGTTATGAGACCGATTCTCGAGTATAGATCACTCGGTTCCTCCAATAACAATCCCAGGGATTAAAAACCGCTGTTACTACAGAAAGCTTAGAAGCGCGTGCAATTTTACATAAATGCATAAACGATACTTCCAGCTACTTAACTGATTGTATGTCGTTGTCGTTTTCCACTTTCGTAAAGCAATGCAACAACATAATCAACAACTTGCCTACAATGCCAATGTCCGTAATCGCGGCTTTGATTTTAATTGCTTATTACCTGTTACATGTTATATGAATAGAAATCCATATCGTCTAGAAGGGTGAACGCAAACACTGCCTTAAAGTTTCTTCGGATTTTTGGTTTAAGCATACGAAATAATATTCCTGTAAGTTGTCTCACAAGAGCGCGATTTACCCTAACCATCCATTGAGTTTTTAAATAAGGAATGGAGTTTCTTTCGATATCTGTGTTTTGGCATAAAGAAAAACACATGTTTCAACATTTTATTTTTTGATTGTTGCTCTGAGGTTGCTGTCAATGTATTTTTCGATACTTTCAATCATCTTTATTCATTTCTATAATAAAACAGAGCCGAACGTTTGTTCATTTGTATCAATGTTATTAAAGAGATCGCCGCCGGGCGTGATGAGTCTTATTATGTCAACACAAAGGTTGCACACCGAGTATTAGGTAGGTGAACAAATGCTTTTTGACAATCTGCTGAATACTATTCTCCGAGTTTTTAGAAATATTTCCACGGGACCAACGAAATTAAAAAGCATTTTGATGCATTACTGACATTATGTAGCCAACCGGATGCAGCTACTTGACTGCTCAGTGTATGTAGTGGGCTATCTCGCTGACCTTTGCTATATTTTATTTGGGTCTTTTCGAAAGCATGAATCAAATTCATTCCCTGATGCAAAACTTGGGCTCGCAATAAATGTCGCTAGTAAAATTTTAAACTAAGAACTAAATTTAACAGACATTTCAGCCATTTGTAAAACAGTTCTTTTGCTCTTGATTTGCTTTGTTATGGAAGGTACATCATCGATTTAAGCGAAACCCTTCCATTGAATCTATCCATTCAAAATATTTATCAGCAGACACTGAAAAGTCACTAGGAGTTTTGAGGAAATAAATACCAGTTTGGATTTCCGTCGCATTTACGCGAGCCCAGTGACATGCGTTTTTAACTGGACTCACCTGAGTCAGCAAGTACCAACTTAACGCGAAAACAAAATATTGAGCCTAGCGTTGTGCTTTAGGCTTCACATAATACAATCCACTTGGTACTAAAACTAATGTATTTTTCCCTCCTGACTTTGAGTCAACAACTGCATTTTATTGAGTGTTTCAGCTTCGAGCAACATTTGGCAACAAAACCTAGTCGAATCACTTGTTATGAGCCAAATTACTGTGCCGCTTTAGAACCTCTTTGAAAAGATGCATCCTGCTGCCAAGCTTGCGCTTTATACTCGCTAATATGGTACGTAAGGCTGTTCCCTTGAAACGTGTTTATTTACAAATCCTTACAAAAACCTTGTTTAAACCTGAATCCGTAAATCTTATGAGAAAACATATTAGTGCCGTAATTCCTCTGAAATTAAAGGCATTGCTTTCGTACCATGACACATCTATGTAGGTCAGTACTAACGCATTCGATTTCTTAAGAAGAGTGCGGCAAAATATCTTCACGGCTTGGCCGAGTATTTTCAAAATTATGACAGGAAGGACCAGGTGAAAATTAGTTCATCAGCCGTACAAAACTACTCCTTCTGGGTGGCCATAATAATGAAATTCCATCCACGAATTTTGATGAGAAATTGGCCATCCAACTTATGTTTCGGGGTATGCCGGACTATGAAGCAAGGAACCTGTAGTTTTTGAAGATAAGATTCAGTTTACTTAAGAGCGAACATGCGCGCAGGGCAGGCAGTGGGAATGCTTGGTGCAAAAATTGGTTCGTTATCGGAACGATGCTCTTCCCAACGCAGCTCACACGGTCAATTTATGACATTTTCGACTTGCTTGTTGCCGATAGGCCTCAATGCATGAAAATGCTCCTAATTTAGACAAAAATCGTACATGTCACACCTGCAGCAAATGAGGACAGCTCCCATGCGTATGCTGTTCAACGGTATCTCAGCGATTTATAACAAGCCCTGCACAAAATACCGTTGTGGAGGTAGAAGAAGTATCTGTCCATTCCATCTCGTATTTAATGGCACACACTCATGCATCTCACCTTATGTGGATACTTCCATATACAATTGTATTAGACATAGAATACCAGCTCGTGTGTTTGGAAATCGATAACGAAACATCTGTTAACTTGATCAACAAGTGATGTTTACCTGACCTGTTTCAAGCACCGACTCAATCTACGTTTGGTTCTTATACGGGAGGAGCACCCTATTTATTGAGGATTAATAAGGTGAGGGTACCTATTAGAAGTGATGCCTTGGTCATGTTTAATACGTACGGCCCAAAGCTCCTTGGCAGTATCAGATCGATAAATATTCCTGAAATGTTTTGTTTGATCAACAGGCAAGACTGAAATACAAATTTGCCCACATATTTGAAAACCCCTACTACTGTTCATGTTGCAACTCTTCCTGTGATATTGTGTAATTTTAATGCTGGCTTTAAGGTGATTTCAGCTGTTTAACCAAAATTTTCACTGCTCGGAGCTAGTCTTTTTCACTTAGTATGATGGCTTATTTGAAGGTGAATAGTCTCCAAAATGATGGAGTAATTTTGATGGTACACCCGTCATCCTGGGCCGCGCTCATCACCCCGGTACAGAAAATAGTTAGCTCAGTTCGCTTTGAAGTGACTGCAAAGTAGCAATCAAGGGGAAAATGACTACGGATCAAACCTGATTAAAGTAGTATAAAACGTTATATGTAACCTTTCACCTAAATATATCTTCTAACTTGGTCAAAACCCCGTCATTTCTTATGTATACATTTATGATTCTGCGAAGGAGGATATGGTTACAACTATCTACTTGTGTCTGATAAGCCACAACCGGTTGTCCTCTGGATTGCAAACCAGCGATCATTCAGAGGATTGTAGACAGTTTTATTATAGGTAGAACTGAAATGCGTGACTACTTGAATTCTATTTTTGTTACTTCTCTTTTAGATTAGAAGTAGCTGAAAACATATATGTTAATTAATAAGTCGTATATTAGATAACATTTGAGTCAATAGTAAAGCGGGTGCCCGTAAACAATAGAATCTCTGAACAAGCTGAAAATTATGCCCGCAATATTTGTTGAATTTTACTAAGCAAATTAACTAGATGATTTAATGTCCAGGCCTGATGATACAGAGCTTAGTTCATGTAAACCTCCGCCGTATATTTGTGTGCTGCTTATATTCTAAAGCTTTGTTGTGAATCATTTCGACCAAGATACATTCGAAATGTCTAAACAAATTGTGTATCTATTTTGTTTAAACCTTGCATATATTAAGAGATTCTTTAATACAAGGCATAAACATATCGCTTTAAATTGCTATACGTAGTGCTCTAAATATTACAACGTGACAGGCACTACTTAAACAAAATTTAACCGAATATTGACATTACACATTTGTCAGTAATTTGAAAAATATGATTTACACTATATCGATTGTATTTAATGTACCAAGTCAGTAGCTGTGGTACACACTTACCAATTCGGTTTAAGACGAGCTGGCACTTACCGAAAATGATCTGGGTTTTTAATTGACATTTGAGCAAACAATACTCGGAATTGCGTCGTTTACCACAGAAGTATTTCTCAACTATTTGGTCACGCATTTATCTATCAAGTTAGGATGCATTCGCTAAAAATAAATGTCGCAGCTTGGTGTTAGGGACTCTAGGATTTTGGCTTTATCGATATATCGGCTATCATCAGTAACAAGCTATTCAAAAATTTTGCCTCGACGCTCGACATATCATGGGTTGGTTACCAGTTCCGATCCTGTACTGTATATGTGTCAGCACATGCATCGGGACAATGTTAGCATAATCAATATCTAGCAGTCATCTTATTGTAAGTTATGCAAATAGCTGGACTATACATATGATCGTTTCGATGTTAACTGTCAGCCAATGAGCCGAATCGGATTATTATTTGTCTTACACCGTCTTCTTCTGAGCATTGGTGGCGTACGGTGTCGACCACACATTTGATAAGAGGTTTTTCGCTGGAGGATTTTCAGATCAGAGAGACTTTTCCGGCCGCTGAGCCGTACAATTTCACTGCATAAGCTTCGGTTGCTGGGAGAGGTGATTTGGATGCTTAATATGTTCTTAATATACTGTGTACTCTTTACAATCACGGAAGTCGACTGGAAACGAATACAAGATTGTCAATGAATGAGAGGTCAAACTATGCTGGCGCATAATTCATGCTTATCTGCTGTCGGGCGCTCTGGTCTCCCGGTCGGGCTCGCATGAATCAAGACCATGCATGGCTGATGATACCGGATATTTCAAGCAACCGTATGCAATGGCGAGTCTGTTACGAGTATCTACCCACGTAGATGTAGTTTTGCTCTACTGTATTAGACTTTTAATTATTCATTATATTTGTATGATATTTGTCAGTGGGCTGTGGCATCATGCCAAGTACATTGTAAGACAAGTCTCAAATGTTGACATGCTGAATATATAAACATATACATGATATTTAACAACTATTGCTCAAATGCGAACAAAGCTAACCGAAAGAATTTTTGTTAATTGTTCCGCACTGAACGAAACGAGTGGTATGATTCCTGCTTACTAATATTTGAGTAGTGGTTTAAAACGCAGCTGGACTTGCTAGTGTCTGAGCAGTGCTATGTATCGTGTCCAAACAAGTTACATTTTATACCGCAAGTGGCCAAATAGCGCCATTTTTATGAAAGAAAATGGATAATGTGAAGTCGAATAAATAAGCAAGCGGACAGCCTAAATTTCGCGCGATTTGTCCTATGGTTCTATCATAGAGTGAGATAGACATTCGGCACACGGACCATGTCCACTCTTTCTCTCTTTCAGCTCCGCTAATTGACACAAAGACAAGCTTGTCATTGAGTTGAAAGACATGCAACACGCTAATCATCCAGAAACTCAAAAAGGTCGCCACTCAAGTTGTGTTTTTGCCCATTAGTCGATCGATACCAGATCATTTGTGGTCATTCCAAACAAAACGATACGAATTTGGCATCTATGCGAGACAATTTCATTTGTTTCCTTTTGAATAGACTCAACTGTGTCAATACGTGCCGACTTAACGCAATACTAACTATCTGTCGGACTAAATTAGATTGTACTTAGCGTTTTGTTTGAAGCCTGTTGTAACACTACTGTAACCGTTTGTTTCACTTTATTGCGCTATCAGCCGAACTTCGCGTCTCAATATGATGGAAATGTCGCACCAGTCGAGTCCTAACAAGTTCGAATAAGCCAGATAGCAACTGGAAATCCGCCTGTGATTTAACCCTTGTTGCAGCGATCACCTCAATGTAACATTAACAAAATTATGTGTGATGAAACGAGTAATGTCACGGAATGTTTTGGAGAAATCTCCCATGTTTGAGACAGGAAATCGTTCCGCTACGTTGCTTAAAAATTATATCTACTGTCGAACACACGTATGATCTATACCCTTTTATTATGACCAGCAACATAACTGATGCTCATGAGGGACGAATCGTTGGAAAGATTTTATTAGGCCTATTACAACATCTGAACTTTTTCTTTCTTTTAATTGGAATGCATCTAGATGTACACTTCCCGTATTTCGAATCACCTGGATTGATGTTTCTTTTTAAAATATCAACGCGACAAATATTTCCTGCCTTGCATGCCAGCTATTGAGGGCTTCCGTAAAATATCATTGTAATAGTTCAGGATAAGTTCATTCTCTGTTTACTTTAAGAGATACATGAACTTTACCATTTTCGAATTTGATAACATTGGATTTCTGAACAACTACTCCTCCAATGTAGCGCATCAGATGGGTATCCTAGTACCAGTGCAAGCACATGAGTCTACAAATGCCATAAACAACACCGATGTTACCAATCCTCAAAGACGGAACCATTAGAATCACGACCTTCCTGAGAAGGATCACTTTCAAGATTTTGTCTTTAACCAATGATAACATTAAATAGTCTTATATATGAGGCAAACTGATAATTTATTCCAGTCTAGTTTGCATGACCGGTTACTAAAGCTACCTCTGTGCTGCACGCCTTACCCTCTCCGTCACATAACTGAATGTTTGCGCTATCAGTGACCAAGTAAAAATTTGCATGCCGTGAGTTTACTCTATGTGATACCTAAGGGCCAGAGATATATATACGTGCTTGTGGCGCAGATCTTATTCATTAACCTGTCAACGCCGCCCAGCTCTTCACTCCGCTGTATTATCGTTTCCAGTATATCGGCAATGCGCAACATTTGTGCTTTCCTCATTCAATTTCTTTGAACTAAAATATGACGATTTCCAAGAAGTGTGGTGCACACTGGTCTAAAATGCACCATCATAATTAAGCGCAACTAGTCGCTCCTAATTTAGAAGATGTACTTGCTGGCCTCAATATGTTGCTTCTATTGTGCTTTCATAGTTGAACTAGCAGATATTAAGTCCAATACGAACACAACATGCTGTTGGTGCACATTGTAACATCTTTGCGTAAAGGGCGGCGATTTACGGTTGTTTTACTTGTTCGTATTTCACCATGCTTCACTATACACTTCAAAAATGGAGTGGTACAAATTACTGCGTGAAGAGATTATTGTGTTTGCCCTACCAGGAATCACACAGTTCGAAGATACCTTCTCACGAGTCGTACTTGTAGCATTTCATTGAAATATCGGATTACGTTATGGAAATGTCTCCAAATCATTGTATATCTCTACCTTAGTTAACAAGGAATTCTGGAATTCAGGACTGTTATCGTGAACAGAACATTCGGTAGACTGGTTACTGTTCTCAGTATCTTCGCATCTGCAGTGTCTAGAATGAGTAAAATGCTCAGGGAAAGACAATGTAGTGACGAAAAAAAGTAACAAGCAAATATTTTGGGCTGGAAAAAATATAACCTTGCAGTATAGACACAAAAATATAGAGCAACGCTTCGCTCCTTTTCTCGAGCACCTTCCTAAATAACACATGAAGGAGAAAAGGAGATACAAACGGAATATTTCGTTTCTATGACAATTCAAACGCAATTCGTGCAAGGATATTTTGATTGTTTTCTACTCCAATGTTATAACAGCAAGCACAATTAAGCGGATGTTGATCATACTTCATGACATCTATAGGTTTCACTCGGTAATTTAGCATAGAGATAACTCCTGTTCTAATTACAAATTATCGCTTTTGCAACTGGCACCCATTTTTAAAATCGTTGACTTTATCTTTTCATCATTTCGTTTTGTTGATATATTGTCCACTGATTAAAGACTGTATCAAAATTGCTGGATACCTGAAGTGCAATGAACAAAATGGGTCTAAGAATTATGTTGTTTTGCCATGGCACATGCTTATTCTTTTTTCTTATGTATAAAAGCGCAAGTTCGAGTTAGCAGTGTAAAGTTACTCTTTACAATAGCTAACTGCATTTTGATTTTTAAGCTCAAGGTGGTATAGCTAAGTACTACTTCATTCAACTGCGTCAACAGCCGGCGGGCGATTACAGAAGTGGAGACCACACCTTGAAGAGGCCTATGAGGAGCTTGATGTGGAAGTATATGTACAGGAAAATCTCGGGAGTACAAAACAAACAGAGCAGGCGAATAGAACCGGCAATCAACCACTCAGCCTGCTGCGCAGCGTTTTTGGTCAGTTCCTACCCCAAACTTTCCTCACATGCTTAACACCAACTTGCGACCGCAATTGAAATTTCCTGTCCCGGCGTGGGAGCCGTGACAGAAAGACATGATCTCGTTGCTCTCGAAACTCCTAAATCATGTCTTCTCGACTTTCAGTATTGCAAGATTTAAAAAAACTAGTTAAATAAGCGTTGTCCCATTGGCATTACGTTTTATAAATTTTTAGCCAGGGGCTACCAAGCGCAATCAAACGATGTCTTGCGAAACTCCCAACCAATGGAGTTTTTGATTTATACTTTTAATACTCCAACAACCCCACTATTCTATACAAGACTTTGGTGAGACCAACAGAGCGCATTTCATTTTATCATGTAATTTACTTTTCGAAATAATTTCCATCCCACATGACCATTTAAGCATTGCTATTTTGACCGCAACAAACCATTGTTCCACTCTTTGCTTTTTGAGACTGACACGATTTAAGGTGCCGCTAATTAACACCGTAAGTTAGTTTAATCAGATTTCTCCTACTATTTAATGATTCCATCATTGGAAACCACTTAGCTAATATAAGTTATTTTCAAGAAAACAACTGTGTTTTGATTATCGAATTGGCGTGAATAATATAATCAAAAATTTGACAACTTGCTAAATAAAATTTGTCGTAGATATAGAGTGCGAGCGCAAACGTTTTCAAAGAGTAGAATGCAAGCTGCGTCTAAAGAATACCTTTTAACAAGAATTTAGAGTAATCCATTTAGCACTATTGATGTAAAATTTGAAAAATTTAATGCATAAAGCGTTAATATTACAATACGTATGGAAAATAAATTGTTAAGAAAATGCTTGCATATTTACATGCGTAATATCAGAAAGCTCACGGTTAAGGAAGCACAAATAGAAAGATTTTGAACTTGCTGCTTTTATCCACGACACTGGTTGTTCCATTATCCGCCTACACATTACTTCTGAAATTACGGAAAAGGTGCGCCTTATTATATCATACTATCCATAAGATTTTTCTACAATTTGCTGTATTCCGAATGAAATACAAAGGTGTTAACATTAAGGATTTTTACTTATCAACTCGGCTTCAAAATAATGAAAAATAACACTAGGGTCTCAGATTAACCCACAAATGTACGACGTTACGTCTTATTTTAGAAAACATCGTATAAACATATTTGGACATAAATGACAAGGTAATCTATAATTTTGAGCAAAAGCTATGCTCTGTTATACTCATTAGTTGTAAGTGCGTCCCATCTGCATAACAAATCCAATAATTATATGGTGGTACTTGCATTTTCAAGGAAAATGAAATATGGCTAATAACTACGGTATTATCCAACGCATTTTATTGGTGACTGTAGAACTTGTGGTTGGACATTATCTTTAATTTTTATTTTCTTAATCAAATTCACCATAAAATTCAAAACTTTTAATGCAACAATGTCAAACTATTAAATACAAACTTTGTACTGGAAGACATACCGTTTTTAACAGTTTTATCTTGCAAACATTTGATGTTTGTTTAATTTGATAGTTCATATTGCTGCAGCTATTAAATTATTTCATAAATTACTTAGATAACCTTTCCACTGTTTTTAAGGGACACCCTATTTCTCGACACAATTTAAAATGCTTCTCATAATGTTGCAACCAAGAATACGAAGTCAAATCCCGTATGTAGCATTTTAAATATGGCTGGAGCAGGATCTTCACATCGCCATTTTTCCAGTGACATTTAATGGACCTTGTGAAGCATAAAATATTTTTAGTGCGTTAATCCAACATGATTATATATCTCTTGTCGATATAAAGAAGAAACCAACAACATAATATTGGAGCGAATTTCTTTGGTAATATCCTGCGCTTATATATGAAATACATGTTTTGTAAAAAAGTGCATCCGCCATTCAGATAAAAATCAAATTTACCTTTTTCAAACATGTATTTGTTCGTGTTTAAGTAAAAAATATCAATTCGTTTCCTTTACTCAATTTTCCTTACTATTAATTCAAATGCTTACAGGAATATGTTTATCTCTAGTTTGCACGGCAGAATATCATCAACATAATTATTCCCTGGCCCACAAAACCTTCATTGTAAATCAGAAAAATGCAGCCCACAGCCCAACCTTTATACTTCATGTATGCAAAATGTGATATATTTGTTTTCTTATTTTTCAAAACCAGCGGTGGATGAGCAGCAAGCGTAAATGTAGAAATATATATTTTATCCGCTCGAGTTATCGTCGCTGACATGAGCAACGATTTACCAAAACTGTGCCGCTCAAATACTTTTGCAAAGTTATCTTTAGGGTTAAAAGAGTTTACTATTCACCTACGTGAAAGGCGTGAAACGAATAACATTAACTTGGGGTTCTAAATTAAAAAGGTACACCTTAGCTAAGCTAGTCCGAAAATAAGTTATAAATAAAATGCAAATTTATTTTACAAAGTTGCTGTAAGGAATACTCGTGAATCTTTGTCAGTGGATTATTATACCATTGATTCCTTACCAAAGTTCCCTGGCATTCAAGACCGCCGTGACACATTCAGATACGTTTAAGTGGATGCTCGTGAAAATAATTAAAATGATAATGTTTTAGGAACAGGGTGACAAGAGGTACATATGAAATACAATAGCACATATTCCTACTGTTGGTATTTCATAAGTTATCAATATTAATGGTTTGTGAGCAAACAAGCTGTTGCTATAATGGTGAGAAGTTAAACAGAGAACCATCTGCAACATAATTCGGAAACATCATTTAGAATTACCAGCACAACTTACACAAGTATTAGTATTTGCTAGCACAGGGTATTTGGGACAACGTACCTAAATCGTGTGTTTTCGCAGGGTATCAATAGTTTAGACTTTTGTAGGTCCATGACTTGCAGGCACTCAAGCCTTCCAACTTGCTCTATAAATGATAGAACTATTAAACAAATGATAAGGTATATGTTATTGTATAAAGATCGCCAATGTATCTCCTTTACAAATGCAATCCGTGGGTCTTCAAGGGTCTTCAAACAAAAAATCTAATCTATCAAAATTAATTGTGTGCCAATATTTTCATAAGATTTCAACGGGCCATCAATCTGATTAACGCCATTAATATAACAGCATAAACAAAGAGAAATTCAAAGATGAATCTCGTGCCTCCAAATGCAGGTACTCAATTTTTGCGATGTCAATGGCTTTGACATGAAGTGCAGAAGGAATCAGATACAGAACTAATTTACGCAGCAAAATAGGTTATGATACACGAATAATGTAATGCATGTTGTATCGATAATATTTTATTCTCATCATTTTCAGTACTTTTGTAAGGAAAATTTCGCAATTGCTTTTATGTTACCAGCATCATGCTCGTACAACTAATGGTCTAGAAAAATAATGCGAAACAGTTCTTTGCTTTTATTAAAATTTAGCAGACTTTTTTGCATCTTAAATGTTCAACGCGAAGAAGATCTTCTGAAAGCCTAAGGAAGTCTAGCTTATCGCGTGAGATATCTCTGGATACAGCTTAAGTACTACAGACGTGGGCGACACCGAAATGGCTTTATAAAACATTATTTGTTCATTTGGTCATAAAAGTGAGGATCCTTGAAATAAGAAATAACAGTAAACCGTTAATATCAGTATTTGGACAATTTCGATAAATGCAGTTAAACACAACTTTAAGCTTTGATGCCATAGCGTTTCGATTTTCACCAATTATAAATATACTTATAATGGTGCGTAGAGATGTTAACAACAGTTCCTTTGATACTTATTCTCAGTGTATTTGGTTGCACTCGTCTTGTGTCTTGTAATGCAGCTAACAATATCGGCAGTATATTCTAATATTGGGCTGGCCTAAGGTTAAATAACTACAGAAGTATTTCTAATGATATTACCAGGTAGCATTTCAACTAATATACGGTCCAGGTTCTGCCTCGTTATGCTTAAATCGTACTCTAAAATCCTATTTACTCAACTTTTGAAAGCCTAAGCCAAATATTTAGCCTCAAGTGAAAGCTTTATTTCATAAAACGCAAGCATTTCGGTGGAACCGTTTATCGGTATCACATATGCTGAAGATTTCATTGAGGATCCGAAGGCAATAATTCCAGTAAAGCTTAGTCTTGCTTGTTCGCAAATATAAGCGTCAGCGTTTGAGATTTAAGAGCACACAACCTTTGTATTTTATCTGCAAGCCAATCCGTTCTCGTATTACGTACTGCAGGGAAACTAGCTTCTACTAGTGTAAAAAATTAGAGGACCAAATACGATGTCTTTCAGCACCACTATATAAATATATCTTGTGTCCGACAGACCGAATTCTAAACTGATTATCTACTTCCGACCAGTGTCGTAAGCATCTATCTAGGATATTCTTGAGCAAGTGATTTCAGTTAGACGACTTTAATGTATTAAAGATTTAGTAAAAATCTATTTAAGTTAAATAATATTATGGCCTTATAATCCTATGCCAATTTCGTCAAGTGATCGAAGGAATCCGGTTATAGAGTGGTCCTTGAAAGGTTTCAAATAAGTAATTAATTAAATGCAACAAGCGATTGTTTGAAGCTAGGGCTTTAACACTGCTATTTTTAACGAGGCACTCCATGATTCTTTAAACGTTAACAATTTGATTAATAGGCAGACAGATTTAATGAAATAACTGAAATCTTTTAAATGGTGGACAGTCACTATCTTCAGTTTAAACGAATTAGGATAAACACTGATGACATTGATGTATTGACCAGGTTAAGGTGTGAGTCGAATATATCGTTAGCACCACGCTTTAAAAGTATTGGATGGAATCCATCTGGATCAGAATGAAAAGTTATATTTATTTAGTTGTGAGGAAACCTGAAATCTGCAGTTGCGTATTCAAGGTTAAAGATACTTGTTCTACAAAACTGTGTGGATGAATCCCAGATTATTTTTCATATGTTATAACAAAGCTTACGCAACGTTACAATTTGTGACCTTTTTTCGCGTAATAAACCTAATATCTGTTGTTACATATATCGCTAAAATTTCCAAATAATACAATGCTTTTCAACTTGCATGTTCCGCTTCACTGCAATAATAGGAACTAAAAATGATTATACAGAAATTTTTATCTATTTAACGCAGAGAATCAGCAGTGTTTGATGCCTTAGATGTTAAAGTATGTTAGACAAAGAAATTTAATTAACACTCCGGGGAGCACGGGTGTCCAACTTCTGATCACAGTGTCAAACGTGGCTTTCATTAACATTTGAACTGGCCTGCAGCTTCAGCGTAAGGGAATAAATCAAGGTTACATTATTCCATACAGATGAGATTAGATAAGTTACAGAATATTAAGGAGTGTAGCAGAGAAAATTCAAGGTGGTCCGATATTTGCAAAATTAATGAAGTTTAAGGTTCATTTTTAACCAGCGAGGAAATAAAATCCAGTATTTTAATAAAGGACATTAACTACAACAAATATTAAACATGAATTCCATCATTTTAGTCCAAGCGTTGACAAGAAAATCATGCATCTGCTAATGATTAATTATGTAAACATTTTCCCACGTATTAGACTGTATACTAGCGGAAATATTTTTTTCATATAAAGCGTTCCATTTTGCTAAGCCGTTGGAAATTTCCCGAACGTACATTAACTGGATAATTGCCAGTTACACTCAATTGATCAACGCTTGTATATGATTCAGGAAAAAGTTATGTTAAATATGAAAATAAGCAAGGATTGCGCTCTACTTCTAAGTTAGCTAGAATTACTTTGAGCCAACATTTGGTTTGTTTTGACTGCAATTTTTTAATGGAATGCAGGCTGTTGGCCAAATACTGCTTTCCTACCTGTGTCTTGAATTTCCGTATTTTTACTTCATTGCTTTTGCGTCAAAGTGTCATCATCATCCTCATTACACGTTAGCTGGACGTGGAAAGCACCTCAGCTATTGTGCCGCACTACAAAAGAAAAGAAAATGAAAACAAACAATGGCACGGCCGCTGAGTCTGCAGTAACGGACGGACGTCTTCCCGGAGAGCTAATAGCTGGCTGCCGTAAAAGAGAGTCATATTATGCCTAACAATTGAGATCGTGATTGGAGGGGGATGCTAAACAGGAGGGAGATGGACAAAGGAACTCACAACACGACCGCCATTGGGGTCGGCTCCAAGCCATATCAGCGAGTGTGTCCAAGCAAACGTGTTCACCATTCTTAGGACCCCAGCCAGGCAGTCGGGATGCACCAACCGACGCCAACTTCGAAGTGAGGGTTTTCATTTCTCTCGACCAAGTCATCACTTGGCCTCCCCTCCTCCTCTTCCAACCGCAACCACAACGCGCAAACAATGCACGTCGCGGGAGTCGGTGTGGTGGCATGCGCAACACCTGACCCAGCCATCGGAGCCTGTGCGTGATTTAATGGTACTGAGCGGTTCACTCGCTCTTGCTGCACCAAATACGCGACGTCGAACACGCTCATTGCTCACGCGGTGTTCCCACCAGACATGAGCTAAGCTGCGAAGGCAGCGTTGATCTAATGTGACGAGCCACATTATGTCTGTCGACCCGATGGTCCAGGTTTCACAGCCATATAGGAGAATTGTAAGGACGGCTGCGTATTAAACTCTGCCATTGAGGGCGAGAATAATGTCGCGTCTGCGCCACCTGTGGCGGAGATTGGCAGAAGCACCTCGAGATGTTGCTATACTGTTCGCAACCTCATCTTCAATCCCACGGATGCTAATATAGCTGCCCAGGTACTTGAATAAGTGAACGACCTCTAGCAGATAACCACCGAGCGTTAGCGCGGGGTTGGGTCCCTGCAAACTTTGGAGAAGTAATTGCAGTTCGATGGAGCTAAGCATAGCTCAAAACGATTGACAGCCAGTGCTAATCGGTTCAGTGTTGTTTGGCATGTTTGGGAGCTGTCACAGATTAGGGTAAGATCGTCCGCATACTCCAAGTCAAGAAGTCGCCCACCAGGAAGTAGCTCCACACCTTCTAGGTCGTGTCCAGCGAACGCTGTTTCCATGACTTCATCAATAACGAAGTTGAAGATGAAAGGTGACAGCGGGCGCCCTTGTCTCAAACACTGCCAGAACTATGCGCGTACAGCGCTTTGATAATATTTACATATTTATCAGGTACACCTTTCCTCAGCAGACAGTCCCAAAGGGCACATCGATCGACTGAGTCGAAGGCACCTTTTATGTCAAGAAACACGACAGCGGCTGGTCGCCAATAAACATGGCGGTGCTCCAACATTTGACGCAATGTGAAGATGTGGTCGATGCAGCCCCGACCTCGACGAAATCCGGTTGCTCTTCACGAATCTGGCTTTCACGAGTGCCAGTCAGTCTGTGGAGAATGAGAGAGTCAAGCAATTTGAGGTAATATAATTCAGACTGATCCCTCTATGATTGCCGCATTCCAAACGGAAGTTTTCCTTGAAAAATACGACAATGACGGAGGGGTTCCAGTCTGTGGGGACTGTCTCCTGCTCCCAAAATTTTACTAGCAACTCGTGTAGATCATCTAATAGAGCAGGTCCCCCGAATTTGAAGAGGGTGGGGGGAATTCAACGTGTACTATTAGTAAAAACACTTCTGTAGGGTGACATCAGTTATTTGTGCATTTATTTAATTTCACTGTGTTTTGCAAAGATAAAGAGGTGTGTATTGTGGAACGGAAACTGTTGTGGCGCGCTGCTTGACTTTGAACGGGTGCTTACGCTGCGCTCTCATTCGCCTTGCAGGACCCTGGTCGTGCTTCAACGGAAGAAGTGCAAGAAGAAGATGACTGACTTTTGCTACTTGTTGCTTATTGAATCTCCAGTTCCAATCTCCGGAGTTCTCCCAAGCTTTTATATTACAATATTGGCGACTCTGCTGAGACACGTTCATCAGGAATCCTGTAACACTAGTCGAGAGAACCCACTGCAGAATACAAACGACCAAGCCAATGACGAATGCGATTTTGACGTTGTGACCCTACGGCAAAGCTTGCCGTTTCGCTCGATGTGTTATCATGGAGTTTGCAGAAAATGTCGACTTCACCAACTTCTTCAACCAGCATGCCATATACCCCGACACCAGAACGCTTTACCCTGGGGATGTTGTACCCCAGGTGGGAAAAGCAAGTCCAGTTTTATCTGCGTCATTTCTCATCCAACCAACAGACCGCGGTGCTCGCCCGCCTGCTCAAGCGAATGGCCTTTGATATTGTTGCAGACAGAAAACTTTTGGAGAAAGAAGTTACAACCGAGACTTTTTCTGCCATGCGCCGATTAGTAGCCCGCCCCGGTCTAACTACGCCCCTACGCAGGGCATTCCATGCAAGTTACCAATATCCCTGGTAAACCAACCGCACATACGTTCGCAAGCTGCAGAGGATGGTCGATATCGCATACGAGAACAAAACGCCAGATGAACGTAAACAACTAGTCTTAGGGCAACTCCTAGATGGCATTAAAACGCCGTCTAATAAGAGGGAGTTCCTGCGATACCCGACCTGCCGTTTAGATGAAGCATTGGAAACCGGTGACGAGTTGGAAGAAACAGATGCAGCAATGGGTACACCTACATCTGGTTGTTTTGCTGTAAGAGGGAACACACGACATAGACGCGTCCTACCCGAAAGCATGACGGGGAACACTGGCCGTCTTCAGAGATATCCCGCCCCAAAACGACCGGCACAACCAAGTTTTCCTTGGCCCCGCAGACAAACGTCATACCGCGGATCGTCTCGCTACAGGGACACGCCAGGTGCGCATGCCATGACATCGTTTGTGATACCATATCTTACTTGCAACTCGATTGTGACGTCGCTAACACTAGAGTTATCTATAGCTGGAATTTGCTTACCATGGCTAGTGGATACTGGCGCAGCTAGAAGCATAATCAGCGCCAGCGTGAGCAGGAGCTTCTCAAACTGTGTTAGAAAACCTTGTAACGCTCGCCTTAGTGCGGCCAACGGGCTACCACTTGTTGTTTGGAATTCTATCGTTGCCCACCTTGTTGTGGTCTGCACAAACTTTAACCATGAATTTATATTTGCTGATCGGTTATCGTTCGATGTTATTATCGAAATAGATTTTTGAGGAGGTTAAAATGCCGACTTGACCTGTGGAAGTCCAAACTAATCACTGGTTCGTGCACCATACCACTGAGATAATGCAGCAACAGCAATTTTGAAGATTTTACGCTATATGATTGCAGTATCAAAGAGTAACAATGTGTAGAGGATTTTATTCGGTCGATTGGGCTTTCAGCTGACACATTAACATAGGCGCGATTAGCGCAGGTCCTACAAAATTATTCAGACGCTTTTGCTTGGAAATCCGGCGATTTTGGATGGACCGGCCTGGTGAAACATGCTTTTGACACTGGTGTGGCTAGACCGATTAAAGTGCCTCCGAGACGTATTCCAAGCTACTGGCAGGGTGAGATACAGATGCTGGTAGATGAGATGTTAGAGAAGAACGTTATCTCACCATCTAATTCGCCCGTGGACATCTCCTGTTGTCCTGTTAAGGAAAAAGGACGGTGGCTTTCGAGTATGCGTCGATTACCGAAGATTGAACGAGGCTACTCGAAAGGACGTCTATCCACTCCCAATGATCCGCGATCTGTTCAACATACTTGGCGGATCTGTGTATTTTAGCACATTTGACCTGGCTTCCGTTTAATGGCAGGTGGAAGTAGAAGAGAGCTATCGAGCGAAATCCACCTTCGTCGTGCCCTCCGGGTTGTACGAGTTTCAGTCCATGCCATTTGGCTTATCTAACGCTTCAGCTACCTTCCAACGCCTTATGCAAAAATGCATTAGCTGACCTGATCCCGCGTAAATACCTCGTGTATTTGGATGATGTCATCGTACATGGAAAAATGAAAGACGAACACTTGGACAATTTGGCGAGTGTCTTGGAATGCTTGGTGAGAGTATGATTAAAGCCTAAGCACTCAAAATGTCATCTCTTGTAAAGGGAAGTGGCGTACTTAAGGCACATAATTTCTGGAGATGGTATTCGAACGGACACGTTAAAGGCTGAACAGGTCAGATCGTGGCCAACGCCAACCACTACGGAGCAGTTACGTAGTTTTCTCGGATTAGCATCATATAACCGGCGATTTATTCGAAACTTCTCATCCATTGCAGCCCCAGTACACTCATTGCTAGAGAAGGGTCGAATGTTCGTATGGTCGAAGCAGTGCGCAGATGCTTTGAATCACCTACGTGAATATCTGTACGGCACTTTTGCTAATATTTCCTGATTTGTCCCCGTCTGCTGGCCAGTTTAGCACAGGCACTGATGCGAGTGTTAAGGCGATTGGAGCGGTGTTATCACAACTGGGATCGGATGGTGTCGAACGAGTCGTGGAATATTTTAGTGGCAGTCTTAGCCAGAGGGGGCGAAAGTACTACATGAATGGGGAAGAGATGTTGGCATTGGTATATTTCATAAAACAAAACCGGCATTATCTATTATGTCGTAAGTTTCTGGTCCGCAAAGACCACCAATCACTTCGGTGGCTGCAGAATTTTAAAGACACCGTAGGCCAAATCACGCGTTGGCAAGAGCAATTGCCAGAATATAACTTTGAGTGCAGACATCGCCCCGGTAAGCAACACGCCAATGCTGATTTATTGTCACGAATTCCCCCTCGCAACCATGGAGAGTGCCGTTCGTGTAATACGCAACACGTAGCAATCGTCAATTCTCAAGAAGTAGATATGGTCGGTGGCAAACGGCACAGGCGAACGAACCCGATACCGCATTGATCTACGAGAGGCGTCTTAATGACGGCGACAAACCAACGAGTAAAGCGATGGAAGGGAAATGTTACGAAGTTCGTTGCCTGTGGGCCATGTGGGATTACCTGACCACCGAAGAAGGAGTTTTGGTTTTTAATTTCGACCTGACGTACACGAGAATAATCATCGTCCCGCAGTCTATGTTTAGGGAATTACTGAGCGATTTACACAAGGAAATGGGACATGCAGGGATCAATAAAATGGACAAAGCGGTTCGACAACATTTCTTGTGGCCCCATCAACATAGAGACGTGATCAACTACTGTCAAGCGTGCGAAGAATGTGGTGCCTTTAAAAACCCTCGTATCGTTCACCGTGCACCCTTGCAGCCCATGGTGGCCGGCTATCCTAACGAGATAGTAGGAGTGGACCTCATAGGCCCTTTACCTGATACGCCTTAAGGTAACCGCTTTATTTTGATCATGATCGATTACTTTACTAAATGGTGCGAGGCTATACCGATAGGACAGGCCGATACGTCTACTGTGGCAACAGATTTAATAAATTATTGGGTCTGCCACTGGGGTGCACCAGGGCAGCTACACTCGGATAAAGGATCGTGCTTTGAGAGCTCACTGGTAATTGAAGTTTGTCGGTTACTTGAGATAGACAAATCTCGAACCACAGCGTATTATCCTCAAGGAAATGGGCAAGTGAAAAGAACAAGTCGTTCTCTTAAATCGTTGCTGAAGGCCTTTGCGGACGGGAATATCAACGAGTAGGACCATGTGTTGCCCAGATGTTTACTTGCATACAGGAGCACAGTATATTCATCGACGTGACAGACATCATTCCTTATGTGGACAGGATGAGAGGCAAGATTACCTTCGGATCTACGTCTACCGATGAGCGACAGCTACAGTCGTCGGTTATGGAATATGTTAACAAGTTGTTAGAATCCCTTTGACAGTCTCATCATTCAGCAGGAGTGCATTTAGGGAGTGAACACCGGCGTCTGAAGGAATATTACGACAAGAAGGTATTTGGCCTACCCCTGAATGTTGGTGATGTAGTTTGCTTACACCAACCTCAAGCATCAGGAGTGTCGACAAATTTTCACAGAGAGTGGACGGGTCCACATACGGTAGAACGAGTGCTCTCTGAGGCCACCTACATGATAAATGATCGTAACAACCCTAATAGTTAACCTATAATTGTCCATTTCAATCGCCTCAAACCCTGTAGACGAGAAGCTGGGTCAGTAGTGTCAGAAAGGGCAGATTCACCACCAGTGGTCGCTCGTGAACTTGAAGTGCCAGCTGAGGGGGCTACGGGTTGCACCGGGGACGGCGCTCGAAGGAGGGAGGCTGTAGTGTAGTGCGGAACGGAAACTGTAGGTTACTATCCCTTCCTTACTGAAATGACTGCGCAATTAAACCGACACAAAAAGCATGTAACCAGAACATGGCTAACAAATATTGACCTCAAATCTGCCCTCTATTTTGACTAAGTTCGTGAAGTAGAGTCTCCTACATCTTCTTAAATCAGAAGGCGTCTGGACGCTCGCAAACTATGGTTCCATGAAAATAGCTTGTGCATGAACAACATAGTTTTAACAATCCCACAATAATTGCATTTGCTAAACCAATGCAATTCCGTTTACAACACTCAATTTTATATCAAGAAATAGGTTTCAGACGTAGTGAACCATGCTGTGTGCAGCCTGGCGCCTCGCCCAAGCTGTGGGTCAATAATAACCTTCTCAATTTAAACCTTAGGTGTGTGGATATATAACCCTCTGCACGACTGGTACCCTTGCGCAACCGCGTCATTCAAAGAGTTACATTGGGGCCTACTTTTTCTGAGTCATATAAACTATGTGATTCAACTTCTGCGTTTTACTTTCGCTCTGCTAACAAATTGCATGAAGTTGTGGAGAGTAAATAAGGAATAAAATCTTTACGACCTGCTTTATTGTGAGGGTGAGCACTTCTCCACTTGAATTGCAGTAGTCAGCATTCGGATATGCCCTGTTAAATCCCTACTCATGAGCCTGGTTAAAGGTGGAATCGGTTGAAATTAAACTTCGGCCGGTCAAATGTTACACCTAGAAGCTTGAGTGAAAGATATCTGTGTGCCCGGAACTTGAGACCCGAAGTCCATGGCAAATATAAATAGGCAGTATCACAAGGTATGGCGTATGGTTTGGGTTTTTGAGCGCAGCATCTGCATTTGGCCCAATATGCATGCAATTCGCCTATTTGTATACTCATGCGACCGATGCATCAGTATGACTCACCTGCTTAAGATTCTCACACCCTAGGCCAGGTCCAAACAAAGTACATCAAGATCTTGCGGCCAACATGCTTATCCCCACTTTACTATGTGTGCCATATGTAGATCGGTGCAAACGGTTACTAGTTCACACCCGCTTATCGTCGAGCGTTGATATACCTAATTATGGTTCAGCGGAGAGTATATCATGTTGACTAGTTTGTTAAGATCGGTGTTTCATATGTGGTTAAGAAAAACATAGAAGGATGCCGGCACAAACTTGGATTATCGGATTTAAAACAAGTGCCCCACTGAACCTGCTTTAAACCGAGAGCAGTAAAGCTATAATGCAGGCTCGTTCCGCAAATAGTTAAAAGATATTTGGTGTTCTAAATCAGAAATTCTTAGAAGAATTCATAACCGACATGAAATATCTGCAAACAGTACCAGCATTAGCGGCGAATATACCTAAGGGATTTTAGATAGGCTCTAAACATTAATAAAAGTGTATGTCTATTACAACAGGTATTCAATATTTTGTGTTGTATAAACTGAATCCATAACTACATAGGATTAATGAGTAATGCATGATTCTATGAACTACTACTTATACAGATTGGAAAGTGAATTTGAAGTACACGTTGTGTGGATGGATTGCGACGCGCAATCTCAAAGTAGACCGCGATTCCCATTGAAGTGAACCTTGGCCATTCGATCGCTGGGACCCTAGCTGATGAAGCAGCAGCAAACTGGGTGTTGCCCGCCTGAAACCACTGCACTCTATGACGCGTTTCGAGGTAATTTCCTTTCATCAGATAGAGATAGTTGGCATCGAACCCGGGACCATTGAGATGTTAGTTGTGACTGCACAAGGATAAGTCAATTGATATTTAGATATGTGTTCCATTCGTAACTGCTGTGGCTTCTCAACTCGTTGAGTTAAAGATGAATATATATGTTTACTACAGTCGAGGTAAAGTCTGACTATGTTATTTTAAGTCTATCATGATTATGTTTGCACGTGCGCATGTATGTAATGCCGTAACCTCCGAACTCCGTTAATCTGGGTAAACGGCAGGGTGTGCATGCCAAAGTGAACGCACCGTGGGATAATTGGCATGTAAGTCTGGGCCTGAATGATTGCAAGTGTTTACTCGGCAAAGTTGCTAACAAAACGGTGAAGCTGTGTAAGTAATATTGGTTGCAATACATTCCCCCTTGTTTTCTCAAAGTGACGTAAATCCGAAATAAACCGAAGGAAAATCCAGAATTGTCCTACTTTTGACATATGTTTTCCACTTGGGCTCTTGCATTTCACATGTTGTACATCATCATCATCATTATACACATCAGCTAGAGGTGGGAAAAACACCACCGCTATTGTGCCGCAATACATGAAGGAAATACATACATACATACATACAATACAATACACAAAGGAGAATTAGATACAACAGTTGCATGCCAGCTGAGCTACCAGCAACGGATAGGCATCGTTCCGTTAAGCCTCCAGCTAGCTACCAGGCAAAAAGAAAAAAATTATGTTTTACCCTAGGAAATGAGATCGTAGATGGATGGGGAGGCTAAAAGGGATGGGGAGGGACAAAGAAACTCACAGCATGAACGCCACTGAGGTCGGCTCCTTGCCATGTCAGCAATTGCATCCAGCCAAACGTGTTCACCGTCTTTTGGACCCCAACCAGGGAGCCGTGAAGCTCCAACCGAGGCTAGCTCCGAGGTGAGGGACTTCATTCCTCTGGACCAAGTCATCGCTTGGCCACCTCTCCTCTTCTTCCACCCCACATCCCCGGTGAGCAAACGCACGTCGAGGGAGTCGGTGGGCTGGCATGCGTAACACGTGGCCGAGCCATCGGAGCCTGGTGAGGGAAATAACGGTGTTGAGCGGTTCAGATCCTTTTCCTGGGCCGTAAACAATGCGTCGAACACGCTCGTTACTCACGCGGTGTTCCCACCATATGTGAGCCAAACTGCGAAGGCACCGATGGTCGAACGTAACTAACCTCTTCATGTCCGCCGATCTTATGGGCCAGGTTTCGCAACCGTACAGTAAAGTCGAACGTACCGCTGCATTGTACCCTCTACCCATCAGGGCGAGAGTGAAATCGCGCCGCCGCCAAAGGTGGCGAAGTTTAGCAAAAGCACTTCGAGCTTTCGCTATACGGTTCGTGATCTCGTCTTCGATCCCAATGGCGCTGATACAACTTCCCAGGTAATTGAATTTCTGAACGACTTCTAGCTGATCCCCACCAAGGGTCAGCACAGGGGGCGAACCCTGCCAATCCTGGAGGAACGCTTTGCACTTCGGTGGTGCAAAGCAAAGCCCGAAGCGACTGACAGCCAGTGCTAATCTGTCCAGCGCGGCTTGACACGTCTGGGAGCTGTCACAGATGAGGGCAATGTCGTCTGCATACTCCAAGTCAAGAAGTCGTTCTCCTGGGAGTAGCTCCACACATTCCAAGTCATGTCCTGTAAATGCAAACTCCATGACTTCGTCAATAGCGAAGTTGAAGAGGAAAGGTGACAGCGGACATCCTTGTCTCACACCGCTGGAGATATTAAAGGGTGGCGACAGCTTGCCGTAAGCCCTCACTCTGCCCTTGCTACGCGCATATAATGCTTGGATAATATTTTCATATTTCTCGGGCACACCTTTCCTGAGTAGACAATTCCAAAGGGCACATCGATCAACCGAATCGAAGGCACCTTTGATGTCGAGGAACACGACTACGGTGGGCCGCCATTATGTGTGGCGGTGCTCCAACAACTGACGCAAAGTGAAGATGTGGTCAATGCAGCCACGACCTCGACGAAACCCGGCTTGTTCCTCACGAATCTGGCTTTCACGAGCGCCAGTCAGTCTGTGAAGAATTATGGAGGCGAGTAATTTGGAGGCGATGGAGATCAGACTGATTCCTCTATGGTTGCCGCATTCCGAGCGCGAGCCGCCATTGAAGATGGGAACAATAACGGAGCGGCTCCAGTCGGTTGGGACAGTCTCCTTCTCCCACAGTTTCATTAGTAATTCATGCAAAGCATCCACAAGAGAAGGGCCTCTGAATTTGAAGAGGGCTGGAGGAAGATCATCTGGTCCCGCGGCTTTGTTCAACTTCAACAGTCGGATCTCACGTTCGACTTCTGAGCGGGAGGGTGAATCCAAAGGGACAGTTCAAGGAGCAGGGCGATCAGTGACCGGCGAACCGGACAATTCTAGCCGATTAAATTGCTTTTCAAAATGCTCAGCCCATCGCTCCAAACGTTTTGACAAATTTTGGATAGGCTGTCCACTCTCATCATAAATTGTTTCACTAACACCAGGTCTCCTGCTGCCCGTTTCCCGTATCAGACGGAATAACTTACGATGGTTGCCAAGGGCAGCGGCCACTTCCATCTCTGACGCACGATGAGACCACCAAGATTCGCGGTCTCTCTTCAGGCTAGCACGGATTTTCGCCCGGAGCTCTTTGCGAGTTTCATTGTGTTCGCTTCCAGCCGGGATATGCCGGCGAGCGTCGATAAGTTCCAGAGACCGAGAAGAGACCCAATGTCCATGTGGGCTTTTAGACATACCACATGAGGATTTGCCCGCTGCTAGTAAGGTCTGGCGAACATGCGACCAGTGACCATCAATTGTCTCCAGTGAGCGAGTACTCAACTCGCATGTCAGGGTACTTTGATAAGCATTCAGAAAAGCTGGCTTTGTCAGTTGGCTGGTGTCAATGCGCTCACAGCGTCGTCGTGGGCGTCCTCCAAAACGCATCCGCATGTCAGCACATACAAGTGCATGATCAGTGTCCACCTATGTGCTCCAAGTCGAGCGACAATTCTGGATGCAGCCTCTCCAGCGGTAACTAATAGCAATGTGATCGATCTGCGTCCAAGGCTGGTTAGAGGTTGGTGGGCGCCAAGTCACCCTCCGGCGGGTGCTGTGTCGG
The DNA here is from genome assembly GCA_944474145.2 of Dicrocoelium dendriticum. Taxonomy (NCBI): domain Eukaryota; kingdom Metazoa; phylum Platyhelminthes; class Trematoda; order Plagiorchiida; family Dicrocoeliidae; genus Dicrocoelium; species Dicrocoelium dendriticum. The sequence continues at coordinate 17,901,259 of OX104070.1, forward strand.
AAATTAGTGCTCGCAAGAAATAAGCGAGCATCTTCACATGTTATGCATACAAACATAGGAAAGGAAATATTTACGTATCAAAGCAGGTACTTTCTAAGTGTTTTCTATATAAACGTATGGTATAAATTTTACAAGAATGTACAGATATTTTGCTTTGCAGGAATGTTCCTCTGGTGCAAGTCTCCATTTTTACTGAACACATTTTTAGGTAGGATATATTTTGCTAAAATCAATAATATTTATCTTCCTTTGATTTTCTATAACGCGTTATATCATGTATATTTATATATATTTTGTTAAGTTCATAAACTGAAATTCGTAGTCATAGAATTTAAGAATACATATTTGCGCCTGTACAGCGTTTGGTTTAATACGCAATTTTGTATTGCCCTTAATGTAATTCGATTTTTCCCAAAAGCTTTCGGGTTTCCCACCAACAATATTACAATATTTGATTTACATACTCACAAATTTCTTTGGGCTGCTAGCTGGTAGTTATAAGGTCATTTACGTCTGTATGTGTTTAACATTCTCCGTTAGAAGTGGTTAAAAATTTACTCGTTGCTTCCTGGTAAACCGTGAATTTTCAAGAGATGGTAAATGGAAGGCAACAAGAGATTTTATTAGCTTAAGCTATGCATTCGTTTTCTTATGTGAATTGTTCCGTTTTCTCAGTTTCGGGTAATGTTATTAGCGCAAGTTCTGAGTCCATGCCAAATTAAAGAGTGTTTCTCATAATTGTATACACATAACACCAACAAACCTATGTCAATAACTCTCGCTTCTCTCAGGGAGAGTTATTGCACCAGGGTGGGACTGAGGTTTATTGACAAAGATTCTAATTTACAAGTGTATTCTTGCTTAATGCTGCTTAAAATTATGATATAACAATATAAGTATAGGCTTATCCACATCTCAGAAGTTTTCAGCACAAACGATATGGAACTCGCGGCATTCCACAACAAACACTTTTAAAAGTGTTTGCGCAGATATATTATAAACAATAGGTGCAAATACGTATCATCACCAATTCAAAATTCCGGAAAAGCTATGTTAGTGCACCAGCCAATGAGATTATGTTGAACGAGGTTGTAAAATGATCACATTCAGTAAATTTTCTTTACCATTCTGCAAATTTTAGAACTGTTTCTCAGGTATAGGACACAAACGTACAGATCAATAAACGAGGCAGCTTGGCAAGCCTGTACAAATAACACTGATCTAGAAATCCACGGAAATTTCTTAATTGACTGAAAGACTGGGACTACACTTTTCTACGTGTCAACAAATCTAATGTCAGTGCCTCACAAAACATTTTCAGTCCACATCGGACTTTTGCACGAGCCTATCAAGTCTTTTACACTTCATCGCATTAATTATGGCTGCGCAAAACAAAATAAAAAGCGCACATGAGGCGAACAATTCGTGCTACCACAATATACGCCGAATTCCAACTGTGCTGGAATTGCACCTGTCGTGTTTAATTTAGTAAACATTTTTATGAGGTTTATAAGACTATTGCTTATAGTCCTCCGGAATAAAATCATATTATCCCAGAGGAACTGTAGGTTATGGATGCTAAGCTAACCTAACCAATATCTAAATTTTTTAGCGGTCTTTAGTTTTTTAAACAAGTTAGACTAATTTGTAGAAATTGAATTATTTTGCTTTAGAAGAAGAGTTCGGTACCAAACCTAATAACTGTCACCTATTAAAATTTCGCTGCTTAAGGTGACAATTGCTATAAGCTTTAGTAGTTAGACTTTTTTTATTTCCTTGAGATTTGCGGCTTTGCGATACGAAAGCAACAGGTATTTCATTTTTATTTGCAATAAAAAGCTGTCTATATTTGCCTTATTTTGCCTGATGGAAACGCTGATGAAGAGCCATCCACCTGAAATTATCCGTACCTCATAACTTTTTGGGAAAAGTTGGTTGGTTTTAAATCTATGGAACGTTAAATATGTGCTTAAGTAGCTTCTTTAGTTTTGTTCTTAGCGGAGGCTGCAAATGAGTGTTTGAGTATAACTTTCTAATTTGTTTGAGGCAAAGTCGGGATTTGGCAGTCATCGGTGCAGGAACCACTCGCATTTATGGTGTTCAGTGAAGATTTTGCAGGCGTCAATAATTTATAATCCAGGCTGTCGCTTATGATGTAAAAATCTGGTTAGCAATTAGTAGTAATAACGAAAACTAATTCCTTCAATAAAACCAGTATTGGGTCTAAAAATTTTCAATAATAAGAATACCATAGTTAACGCTGCAAAGGATAAGGTGGTTCATAAACGTACTTAGACAGAAATAGAAAACAAACTTGGACGTTTACTATTGCAAGATTTCTCCCAGGCTTTTGATTAAAGGAAGCTTGTATAAGAGAAACTCGGCTGTTCCGTTAGATCAGACAAATCTCATAACCAGTTTTAAAGTTTACGATCACGTCAATATTCCTACTCGATTCATAACAGGTTATAGACAATTTTTCTGTTTTTGTGTTCACAAATAAGGAACAAATATCAAAGTATTGATTGTGATATGCACTTTAAATTGCATTGATCCTGGAATGATTAGGTTCGACTTCAAATTTTATGCGGAATGTTATCACTATTAATTGAGATGGTGTGCAGCATAACCCACTACGACAGCTTACCCCAGCTGGTCAATCGCGGAAGTAGATTGACCTGAATTCATTAAGTGCTAACGGATGCTTTAGAGACAAGGGCATTTAATTAGTCTTCACCGAAGTCAGCTAAATGGGATAAGTACATAGTTCATCATAGCCACTGCAATCCAACGCTCAGAGATACTAAATTAGAATGTCACAGAATAGGCAAAAACCCTAAGGCTAACCACAAATTCGGTACAAATATTTAATGGCTATCGCAAGATGAGGCAAGGAATATCTCTGCTCCGGATGACTGATGAACAACCTAGAACAGCTATTAAAGTAGAAAGGCGTTGCGGACGCATTTCTCGATCTAATTAAAGGTTCTTAACATCAGAACATCTTCCAGCTTTATTTCAGTCTCTAAGGCTGACCACGTCTAAATTACTGCCGAAGTTTTATTGTAGCATCTTGTGTCGCGGTGCAACTCTGGCTCCACGCGCGTCGACACTATTCCCCCCGTCACTAAAAAGAGTTTTAACTTAGTTCCTCCGGCACTGCTTAGACCAAAAACAGATTCCTGCCAAGTGAAAGCTTGGAAAAATAGCACTGATTTAGAAAAGCGAAAGCAGGACTAAACTCTCAAAATACATCTCAGTGTCGCAACGTCCTTATTTTTATGGTACTGCAATCTATTTTTCTGATGATTTGGTGTGTTATCTGAAAAACGGTAGTATTACTACAGTCGGGCAACACTGCTTTCGTACATAGAGTTCGTGCACAACGAATTTATTAATGACGCGGAATAGCTAAACAGAGTACGCTGACAATGTAGAGGCCATTAATTTGAGCTAAGTAAATTTACAAAGGCATTTAATACCCTAGTATATTGGACGTACCTTTCAGAGCTTCCGTATTGCGAGGTCCATTACCCTCTCTTTCTCAGGAAAAAACTTTCCTCTGCAATGCAAATTATTGGTTCGAATTCCGGAGTTCCTTAGTTGCCCCCATAATAGTCGGGTCTTGTGTGCTCCACAGCTCAGTTCTTAGACCACGATTGTTTTTGTGTTCATTAACGACCTTGCACGAATGTTCGTTTTAAATTTCTTGTTGTTTGCTAACGATATCAAGAAGTGGTGCCGGACTCAGGCGCATAGTGCTCGGATTTCCTTACATGAAAACCTGTGATTGTACATGTGTGGTTGACAAAATTCTGCTACAGTGCAACGTGCAAAAATCAAGATTCTCTCATTACGAAAAACCAAAGTTATTGCTGATACCGTATAGAAGCAATGTTGCTGCAGCGAGCATTTGCCAAACGAACCATTAGCGCGCTGGTTCAGGATAACTCGTTTGGTTCCGAGCATTCCGAAAGGACTCACAACTTGTAGCCAACAATTCGCCCTGTTACTTCGGACGGTCGGAATATGCTTGGCCTGAATCGTGGAAAGATGGGAAAGTTACTCTAATTCACAAATCAGTTACTCCATTTTATCCAACCAACTACAGTTTCGTACTACTATTAGCGGCATATCCACTGTTGATGTTATCTATTATTTTAGATGTTAAAAAGTATACTTCGAAGAATTTAACTACCTGGCACTGGAAAAGCAAAGCTTTCGACGAAAACAGTCGTACGCACAAACCTACTGCTTGCTCGATTCAGCTGAGCAGGCGTAGTGTGTATTGGCATAAGAGTTGTTGTATTTGTTCTCGGCTTCTCTTAAGCCTTCGAAGGGTTAAACTGTATTTTACGGCCACCAAAATACTAGACCAATTAATTAGTGATTATCTGGTCTAGTGGATCAGAAACGTTATCTTACGTCAGTGTTTGCAGACAAGATTTTATAAGTCCCTATCAAGTTTCTTACAAATATAATGCGGCGTACCACATGTATCGGGACTAGGACCCAGGTTTTATTTGAGGCATATAAAATCACACATATCACAAGCTTAGACTGATTGATGTACCTCGACCACATTAAGGAGTAGAGGAAGATCAGTAAATACATCGGGTAATATCACCGAACCTTAACCGACTGGACAGTGTTTAAGTATGGCAAATGCATAATCTACTTGGGTGGCAGGTAAAGAAAAATTTTGCGGAGCTTAAGAAAAAGGCTGCTATCTTCATACACACTCTGCAAACAGAAACTAAAACCCACTTACTGCGAAAATAATCTGAGCGCCTTGGCTTAGAATTACGCTAGATATTCGAATCCTGTCAAAAGTGGCCACCTGACACGTAAGCCCATTAAGGCGTTCATTCAGTGAATCCGACTCTTCAATAGTTTAACTGCTTTGTGGCTCTAAATAAGTCTGTATGTTGAATGGGCAATACCAATCTGCAAAGCATGACTGGGGACAGATATCACCGCAGCGCTAGTAAACGAACCCCATGCAAACTAGAATGCCAAAGTTTTGTATAGTTATCCTATAAACAAAAGATGTGATTGCTCAGAGCACTTATAAGACTGTGCCTTGAGGACCTCATTCTATCTTGCCAGATATTAAAGAATCCCAAGAACATGCGCTGCCAGCTTCTGGAGCACGGACACAAAGCAAACCTGGGTAGCCAACATCTCAAATTTGCAGAAACTTTCAGTGATTCCGAATATCAATATTTTTTATTTCCATTACGCAATTGCTAATCATGCATTGCCTTATTGGAACCTGGCATATGTACTTCAAATTAATGGATATTAAAGTCCTAATTGAACGTGCACACTTTGCTTAATTGTTACATGTAACCCATTGCTCACGGCTAAAATTGGATGACTGGTAGAGATTTCAATGACGATATTGATTTGAACTGCGCTGCTAAAGATAACGTTCTTTCAGAATATGAGCCGACATCGAGTAATCGCTGTTTAAGCTCTGGTTACTAAGCGCTAGAACAAATAATAACATAATGCTGCATGAATTTGTTTGTAATGCAGCTTTTGGCCTACCGAAATAGTTAAATATTATGTTCCACAAAACCAACGAAACTACGTAGTGTTACAGGTAAGGGGAATGTACTTTTAACTCACGTCACACTGAATACTAGTAAAATTTTACTACTGCTATCAAGGTATTATAATAAAATACTTTGATATCCGTTATATCAAAGAAACGAAATAATGTTTGAAATTCTTTGTCCATATTGAAACTTGTTTAGGAAATTTGATTTATAGTTTGCTAAACTAAGTTTATTCTGACTGAAGTATATAAACGCATACCGCATATTCAAATACTTCTGTGATCAAATATCTACGCAGAATATATATACAATCGACGACTACTCTGTTTGTGTTCAAACCGTAGTATATCAACTTTCTTACTCTTACCCTACTGCCGTGTAATTTTGGTAACTTGGTTTACAACATTCTGTTTGTTTTCACTAGCGAAATAATGAAAAATAACGATAGCAAATGAGGAGAAAGAGGATCTATTTTATGCTTTAGCAGTCAATCGCTACAATCTAGTGAAAAATATGTCACGTCAAACTACGCTGTTGGTTCTGTTATCCCACGTTTGTTTTGGTCTGTTGTCTAAGGCAACCACTTTAAACTTCACCTACGAAATTCCACTGCTAATTCGCTTTCGTGTATAAAGATGTTTTTATACATAAATTAATACTGTGTTTTTGCATAGCCAGCATTAGATGTTCTTCTAAAACACACTTATAATCAGTTGTGCAGCGCGAAAATGATGCTAAGTTATGTTGCGACTTGATGAGGGTGCAATTTAGAGCTAAGTAGGAGTGTAACTCATTGGTAAGTAATCGTTATTGGCATTCTAATGAAAAAGCACTATTGGTTATCACCGGATCAAATGTTGTGTGTTTTAAAAATTTACACGTATAAATGACCAAATCTCAAGGATATATAGCAAATAACACTATAGACCTATTTATAAAGGTTTTCATAACTTGGCCAACTACTTTTCAAATTGCATGTCAATATTTATACCTCTCAACAGGACAATAGACTATTGGAACATATTAATGCGTACAATAAATATTTATGCTTGCATTCCCATATGAAACACGAAAGACCTCGCTCACGCTTGATTTAATTCAAACACGGAAACTTGGCTATTCACATTGTTGCTACGTCTCTTATGAGGTTTTAGTGGAAGGGGTTTTGTGTTACATTGTTGCACCAGGTTTACCAATACGTTACTACCAGGTGCGTGTGAACCTATGTGCAGATACGCATGCCTCATTTCTAGTAAGCATTGTAAGATCTTCAGTTCAGTGAATGCCACCAGGTGCAACATGTTTACTTTCACCAAGTCATTGTATGAGCATAAGAGCTTGGGGATTTGAATGCATGATGGATAGGGTGGTTAAACAATAAAAATGAGAATTGAACTTGCCAAACTCCATACTGTTCATTTTCAGAATAACAGTTTTGCAAGAAATATGAGTAGCAGAACTTACAAGTAAATAAATGAAGTACAAATATACATCAAATTGATTAGAGAAAACTTTGCGTAAACTGCTGCTTCATTCATAACAAGCAGTGTTCATATTGCCTACATGAACTGATTACAGCAAAGCTTTTCGTCATTGGCTACGGAGCTTCCATTTGAATAGAGTTACCTGAAGCATTACATTAATTTACAAAAAAATGATAACGCATCAGTATTAAGAGTGATTGAAAAACGTACTTCAGCTTCTCCTCGAATTGCTGGATAAGGTGAATTTTTTCTATTAACAAAATTGAACATGATAAATGGAGACAAATGTAAACTAAACTTTCTGAAAATTATGGTAAAGTTTAAAAGCCGCCAACCTGGACAACAATTTATAGATATTTATATATATATATATAAATAGGTACAAAAAGTTTACTTGAAAACAAGGAATACGCATGAACTTATGAGATATTTACAAAAACTTCTTTTGTTTTTGGCAATAAAATATTTCGGTAATAAATAATATAGATGAATGATCCACTTTAATTTTTCAGCATAATTTAACATTTCTGTGCGATTCTCTAAAAGCAGATTAAGTCTGCTTTAATTAATCTTCGGTTTATTAATTCACACTAATGATTCGGAGCAGACATATTTTCAGTAAACAGATGCGGATGCGTTAACGGAAAACATCTAAAAACCTAACAAAATGTATCACTTGTGTTATGGCACTGCGCCCGCAATCGACCAATAGATTCACGCCTGCTGATAAATTTGCGCCATTACGCGCGCTCTATTTGACGCCTTGGAAACCCGACCGGAAGGAAGATATAACAAGGCTCAGCAGACCAGAGTTCTATTAGGGCAGAAAACGCTCATATTTATATGTCAGTATCAGCATGCGTATTGACTGTAAGCTTACGCTCCAAACACGCTTGTCGGCTCCATCTGTCCAGTTCACCGTCTTGCTCGGGCACTCCAGTCTTCGTCCGCCTACCCGGTGCATTACAACGCACATGATTTCTGACGCGGGATTTCATCCGCTTCCGGTCAGAACTTGGCAGCACGCCTGCTGTCTTATGCGGAATTTCATCAACCCTCGGGTGGACCCTGGAAACACGCTCGCGGGGACTTTCCAAGCAAGATTGGTGCAGACTGAGCTAGCGGTGACCATCAGCTTTCTCGCCCAGCTATCGAAATATTTACGTTATTAAAAAGTTATCTTATTTTAGTCGTTTTTCCTGCACTAACAACAATAATTTTACTTAACATTGAATATTGTCTAGTAAAGTTAGCTGTATAATTTAAAGACTTAAGTTACTTTACTCTATGCAATAATATAAACGGGAGCATAAATATTTCATTTTGCATACGGGTTTATCGCTTGTACGCCCATTGCTACGTATTTCCAGGTATTTGTCGACTTTCCGAAGGCATAATTAATTGTACACGTTCAGTATTCAGTTAATATTTGCGTGACTACTCTATCTTTAGATGAATATGAGCATGTTGGTTAACGGCCCTCTTGCGATGCAGTGCCAAATGACCAGCACTGTTACCTAGCACCAGCTTATATGCATTTCAGAACTAGATTTTATTTGTATATTTTATTACAGCTACCTATTTTATTATTCTGTTGAATGTACTTAAAATTTTCACACCCGTCTTGAAATCTGCACTGAAATGTTAATAGCATGTTAAAATATTACAAACATGTGTAGAGATTACTTATTAGAGAGATGTGGTATAGCAAGAACGTGGCCGGCTCCAGGCGGAATGCGACACGGACGTGCGCTCCAGTTTTCTGTATCAATTATAAATATCAAAATAACTAGATAAGCCAAGTGTTTGACATAATAGCACGACTCGATTACTAACAAATATTTGCGCCATGTGTCATGTTTATTTGAATGTTCTTCCCAGAGATCTCCTTACTTGTCCTTTTGTGATAACTTTCACCACACTTTACCCATTTTCCCAAACGTCCGCCACTTCATCGAAAACAAACTTACATTTAACCCTGAGATTATACGGCCATACATCGGGGTGAAATCCTGGCTACCACCTCTGGCGGCAAAAGTAATTTGTAAGCGACTGCGATTACGTCATAACGTTTAGCTTTTGGGTGCAAACTACTAAAATACTATTGTGATACAGCGCCCTCTAATTTAGATGTGAGTCCGGGAGTACGCGTCAAGATACAAGCATATATAATATTATTAATTATTAAATAATACGACTAAACAGCACAGTCAATATATAGTACACTGCTTTGATCGCTCTATAAAATAACAAATAAGTTTACGAGTTAAGCAAGTTATATACCTTCACCGCTACAGAAATACATATATGAAAATATTAATTACACTGCTTATTTAGTCCTAATGTTGTTGAGAAAATTTTTAATATACCTGTGGCAATTAATATCATATGTAAAGGGTTTTAACAAAGCGTCCGTAGTTGTTTAATTATAGCTTTTGGCACACGATGTGCTCTCTTTTGCTTATGCATAAATGCTCATAATATAAATAAGGATCCAGTTCCGGTTTTAGACGTATGAGGTTTTATCGAGGTAACTGTTTAAAAAATACCAATGTATCACTTTTCATTTTTGGCGCCTATACTAGTATTAAAAAAAGGAAAGTTCTGCTTTCCTCGTGTATCAGCGACGTTTTGATTACATTTGTAAAAACGTGATAGTCAGAAAACTCAGGCATTTCCAAGGCTTTAAAACGAATACCGAAGAATTTGTAAAGTAGTCATTGGCTAAAACTAATACGCTGCTTTTCTCTCATGAAATGGTGTGTATAGAACCAAGAATACTTTACAAGAATTATTTGTTGGTGTTTCTGATCTGTATTAAACCATTTGATATAATAAACAAAAATCGGATAACGATGCTCACAGAGCAAGCAGCCGAATTATGTATGATGTTTAAAACACTCCAATCCTAGTGTTTGCATTAATGCGTAACCAATCATGTTGCGCAACCTAAAAATTGGATTGGCCATCAATTTGAAGGAGTTGTATTAGCTTCTCAAAAAGTGTCACCAAAATAAAATAATGCTTGCAAGAACTTAGTTTTCAATCACGCTTCCAAGTTGCGAGGATAAATGCTCAAATAAAGAATTGTTTAAATAAGAAAACAAAAATAGCGCATTATTGCACAAGGAACGAGGAAATTCATTTACTTTCACTAAACCGAGAACAGAAAATTTTGAAATAATACCCAATATATTTTAAGGTAAATACCGAGGTTTGCTCTTGTTGGTGACGATAGTTGCTTCACATGCGTAAAATGAGTACGAACAGCTAAATAACCCTTTAATATCAGGAAAACAGACGGAAGTACTCCAGAAACGAGTGGTTGTATCAATATTGTAGTACTAAGGGCCGAACTTTTAGCATTAATTACAGTTTATTGAGTTCAGTTATATTAATATTTTACGCGCAGAGACAACAGAAGCTGCATGTAAATAGATAAATTTAATTGTACAAGGGATATGTCGGACCTTTCTTTGATGTAACAGTTGCAGACGTCATGGATTTATGTATGCATATCTACATCGAATTCCGATGTACGTCGAGCAACCCCACTAGAATACTACGAGCTCCTTTATAGTTCTTGTTTCGCACTATTCCCACATAAAATAGACATGTTGGAAAATCGACGTAACACCTCTTTACTGAATGTAGACGGAGATTTTACTCGTCAGTTACTTCTTTTGAAAACTTTCTGCTTTATTCTGCACAGCTGCACCGCTGAAGTAAAGCGAGCCTGTCTGCAAAAATGCAGAAACGTTTGCATATACAGCAACACCTAAAACAGGATTTCAGGTAGATTGTCGTTTGACGATAATACGCGATGCGGGAGCGTTGGCAGATTAACCCGTTTCTCCTAGTCCAATAAAATTCTAGGCTTACAAATAGTATAAAATTTTATTACGCATATCTTTCTTATTCTCTTTTATCTAACGGCTCTATGGACACATTTAATTTGATGAGCGCTAAGCACTACCAAGCGTCACTTAATAGCAAACAACAAACATACACAGTTAAAATTATCAGGTCCAGCCTCACATTCGATGCGTTGTCGCACGGGAAGATTTTCTGTGAAAAGTGTTGCTTGATATGTGTGCAATGTTAAATCTGGCAAAGCAAACAACGAAAATATAAGGGAACAATCTTTTTTAAATGATCGACGAAGCAAAAGCATTGCGAAATAGTTATGCTTTAATTCCCCACATGTGGCAAAATCTGGATTTTTGCAAATACGATTGAGCAGTACGTGTAGACACCTCTTGGCTTTTATCTCAAGGTTAAGCAGCTTTTAGCTGCGCGAAGTTGTGAGAAATTTTCCTTTGCTAAGCGTCAGGAAGACATGAAGATTAAAACTGAAATTACAAGGTGTTATGATCAATCGGATGAGAGCTAAACATTTGGTAAATAAAGATTCATCATACACATGAATGCAAGTTGCTTTCAGTAAAATTATTTCATCATCCGTGTCATCCGTTTTCGACAATACACCTATATAATTTGGTCGTCGGTCTTTCTTGCTACATATTTTTTCACTGTTGGCCATGACTGGAGCTATCTCCTGAGATGACAGATTTATTTATTCTACGCTAATAATTATACCCATTGTTTCCCTTGCGATACACTGTGCTTTACATCAAATAACAGCTGCTAGGTGGCTTGACTGTCCACGCTATACACACAAAAGCCGTCCTAAAAATGAGTTAGATAGGTGATGGCTAACCTGCTTTAAACGCCACACAGGCACTCGTCCAGATGAAGCATGGAAATGCTGATTAAATCCATCGAGAGGATAACCCGCATGGAAGCAGTTCCTCTGATTTTGGTCCCTTAAATGCCATACTCGTTCACTTGAAGGGTTTTATTCATCTACCCAAATATCTTTGGAACCTCACGAATTTCAATAAGTTTATAACCTACCGATTAGCAACCCCTGCTAAAAAGCCTGAGGACTGCTTTGAAAAATTCAAAGTATATAACAAATGCTCACTGAGTTTCTGCATTACACCAGGACTAGCGATTTCCAATTGGACTGTACCTCGCAAAGACAAGTGAGACACATTTGCTTTTTATTCGCCACAAATACATGTTGCCATTGCAAGTGCATTGTTTTATTTGTACATGTTTGACCCATGCCATATGTGAAAGCCCGCTTCTCATTTAAATGGCAACATACACGATATTATTTATAATTCTGTTTCATGCTGTTTAGCCATATTTATTTCCCAATAGAAACTATTCACTATGTGCAGCCTCCCATCGTATAATTTTTTCATATTAATGTTTAGAATCCAGCTGGTGGACATTACAGCGCTTCTCAGCGTGAGAGCACAAATGATAGTGCGCAGTGGTCAAAGCGAAAGCATAAGCAGCCGCGATGAACTGTAAACGTGTGTCAGTGTCGGCCTCGGGTAAAATTTGTGAGAACGACGATGCATGGTGTCGGAAGAATACATTAACAGACATTTCAAGCAGTATTAGTCTATTAAAAATAACAAAAGCAGCCAAGTATGCGAAAGGTACTGTGCAGTTTGTCGAATGTGTCACGTTGCCAGTAAGTATGTGTGAATACTACTGAAGAAAAATATGAGCATAATGAGGGATATGGTTAGATAAATACCGATGTCGGGTGCAGACTTAATATAGATCTCTAAAACGTGAACGAAACTTATCATGATAACAGATAAATTCAGGAATAGAAAGAGAAAACCATATTCTAAGTTTGAAGTATGTTTCTCTCGTCGATCGCATCCAGCCATAAGGTGTTTTCTTAAATTCTACGTCCTACATCCACAACCATCAAACAAAAATATCATAAACGCTAAAGATAAATAGCGAGCTGTTTAATATGATATATTACCTAACCGCATGTATAGTGCATTTCAGGATGATACAATAAAAATCGTTCTCATAATTGAAGGATCTGGTAGGCAAAATTCAATTGCCCCGCTGTTTCTCCGCCATAAATCAACACATAATAATTTGTACGAAATTTCAATGCACAAGTTTAATTGCGGACCACGTAATTGCTATCCAGAATATTATTAGTTTTAAAAGCACCGATGACATCAATAGCGAAGTGCTTGTATCTATTCACATTTGAAACATAGGTACGTCGGAGTATAGTGACGAACAACGCTCATTCATTTAAGTGTCCATTTAGACGGACGGATCCTTGGGTAAGTATATAACACTGAAAGGTTACGTTCATTTTCAAGCGAACTCATGTATTTCGTAAAGAAAATAAATCAAAATGCAATTGGCATGTCTCTGCATATCCAATTCGCTATAAAGTAGTTAAGTAGAATTTTATAGTAATAAAAACTTAAAGGATAAAGTGTAAGTTAAGGAAGGCAAGCTAAAATCTTTCAATGGCTAATTGGAATTGGCTGGACGCACAGGAAACGTCTTCCACATTGTGGCGTAAAACACTTGACCTATCGTTCACTGCCGTACAAATAGTTTCTACAGACTGTTTTATTATTCGGGTCCCGAGCAAGGTGCGGCTGCACCCAGGTGTTGGTTTACACGGGTACGCTGAATTGTTAACTGTCCAATGGCGTAAAACTTCTTTCTGACAGGTGTAGGATGGGTACACAGAGACGCAAGCTGTGTGCCTACGATCAAAGTGCATACCTAGCCTTCCGGTTGTGAGAGATAAATTTTAGCAGACATCACAGCCTCAAACGACTTGTCACGCCCGGATCCCAGGTTAAGATTAAGGGAACGCACTGCGATAGGCTGTGAGAACTGAACATTATCCAGAAACGAAAGCCGCAATGAATGAATCATGCCTCGACCGCAGTGCAAGACCAAGGGAACGCACGCTGTTTCGCTGTGGGCAGTGAAGTTTAACAAACTCTACGACCTAGATCGACCTATCATGCGTGGATCCCGCGGCAAGGGAAAGCACGCAATATAGCTGTACGAACTGGACATGAGTCAAAACTACAGCCGCACTGAACGTGTCATGTTACGATGGATCGGTAGTGGGCCTTCACCTACCCTGCAGCACCTGCAAAAGAAAAAAGACCTGCGAATAGATAATGAGGAAGAAATGGCATCATTCGTCGTGTCTGTGCTCATCAAGACATGTTAACTTGCAGAGAGCAATAACGGTCACTACAGATCGGCCGAACAACATTGAACAACAAATTGGAAATACGACGACCGATAATGTATACAAACTACTCTACTTTTGTCTGTCGACCTACCTCACAAATAATGGAATGAGTTAAAGCAACTGAAATGCGCACCAATAGGATCATCTCTGTCAGGACTCAGCGCAGAGAGGTTATGTATAAATTGGATGAGGATGTACTAACACTCATCAAGTCGAAACTGTGGGTTCGTTATGTTGACGACACTTTGTTTAAAATCAGGCGTGAGCAAATAACAGCCGTACAACGGTTATTCAATTGCGCCGTGGAAGGTATCCATGTTGCAGTGGAATCGGAGAAGGAAAGCCACCTATATTTTTGGACGTATCATTAACAAACAATGGTATGCGCACTGCAATTATCGGTCTACAGAAAAGGCACATACACACACCAAATTCGGAATTATACGGCAACCACGCAAAATGCCACAAAGTATGCTGTGTGCAGTAAATGATTTGCAGAGTACAAACACAAGGCAGTACCACAGAAGTAAAGCCAAAAGGAAAAAGCATATATTCAAGTGTTTCCAAATCAACGGATATCTACGAAGCTTCATCCGTTGGTAACTGCATCACAACAATGCAAACACACGGCTTACAAAAACAACAATATCAACAACAACAAACACAGCAGACGCAGCAACAAAATCAACTATAGAGAGACGGGTTGTTTTGCATTATACGAAGAACCTATTGGAAATGGCAGCCAAAGTTTTCAAGCAGCATCATCTGACGGTAGCATCCAACCAACTGCCACGTTATTAAAAACTATTTTAAAACCAAAAGAACAAATGCAGGCCCATGAACAATGCAATGTGCCGAGGTTGTGAAAGGGATTATGTTAGCCAGATGGGAAGAAAACTGCTAACAAGGTTACAGGAACATTTAGGATCCTGTGCACAACATAAGGTATTGTCACTATTTTCATTGCATGTGGATGAAGATGGACATCGCTTGAAATAGGTGAAATAGGAAAAGGGAGGAAATTCCTGGAGGCTTGGTTCTCAACAGAAATTTCAATAAACATGCGCGTCCACATGGATTCAACTTTGATAGAAAGAAAGAAATAATATTTTGTCACGCGATTTGAGGCAAAACAACTCGGGCGACGACTTCAGTCTTGGGGAAACTGGGTAGAGGTCACGGGATGAAAATCGAGACTGCCACTTTCAGAAGTCAATTATAGGTTGATAACGGATGGACGATTATTCAATAAGATGGCAAGCCACATCTCAATGTACTAATGATGCCAATTCGCATGGTAGTTAAACAATTGAAACAAAACCGTCAAGCTCGGACAAATAATGAACAGTTAACAAACTTGCAACTTTCACTGTGTGCTTTCTGTCAAACTTTCTCTGTTCAGATTTTTAAATTGACAACAAGCTTGATTCTGATACTTTGCTCTTTTTTGTATATTATTAAACTGAGCGATACCTTGCATTTATGAATCGTGTATAGAGCATATATCAATAAACTTCGTTATCTAATGGATTAAAATTGTTGTTCTTCACACGATTTTTCATCAGATAAAGCAGTAATCTTGATAGATGTTTTGTCCTACTCTTCTTAATTATTATATTTTGATCGCACTTTCGCACAAGTGCAATTTTACTCGAAATTCTTATTCCCTGCATTTTTACAATTCCTCTTCTTTTTGACAACCGGACCAGTAACTTTGCCCTTTTTAACACCATGAGGCTTTGAATATTAAATCAAGTAAATATTTCACGTGCTTACTCTCCAGAGAGCAGGACTAAGGAACCTTATCCAAAATAAATATCCTTGCGATTTCCACAAGCTTGATTTATAGCCATATATAATTACTTTTTTATATGGCTATTAGCTTTGAAAGTTGACGAAGTGAGTTTTCAAATCTGCTGCAAGCTTAGATACTTTGGCAGGATTTAGGAATGTACACCGACGATGAAGATTCAATTTTCTCTATTATATGGTGTCAATAAAATGTTATAAATGTTATAAATCATCTTATCATCATTTTCAAGAGATCAGCTTCAAATCTTGACCAGATTTCATATCATTCTGTCACTTGCCGTTTTACAGAAATTTGTGTACTTATTTCTTCAGGTTAAATACATATTTTAAAAGTATGCTCAGGAGGTTCCTACATATGATGTATTTTAATAGCACTCCGTAGGACTCCTGCAAACGTGATCTGGATGGTTTTCTTGTTTTTTAGGTTGGCCTCATCTTATTTCGGCGTAGTAATTAAAAATTAGCACGTCTCCAACACTCTATGTACCACACGATTTTTTAAATTTGAAGTCAGTTACATCAGTAGAAAACTTCCTTTGGTGTTTAAGAGGAATGGTTTGCACAAATCTAAGCGTATTGTCACCATGAAAAGGAACCAAAAACGGGACCTGTCTTTAAGAACAAGATACCTGCCTCCGCAAAAGCGAAACATCTGATTGAAATGAGTAGTTTGGTCCACCCCGATTAGGACTTTACTAGCCTTCATCAATATACTAAAGCAACGGTCCTCAAGTTTGCAAGGGGAAATGACCTAAAAATTTACTTTCGTACGTTATGCACCTAAAACCACTTTGGTTTTGTAATACATCCTTTAGAATTTACCAAATGTAACTGTGCCCTTGCGAATTTTATTCAGCGAAAAAGACAGAAACCATAACTATCCACGACAATTCACCTGTTTTCCTCAGTTTCCTCTCTTTATTCGATCAGTACACCATGGATGTCGGTAGTCAGTTTTTGTAGCAAAACGACATTATCCCTTTTGAAATATTGTACCTCCGGTATCTAATCATAGATTGTGATTCTGGCGGTGCATCTTTGTCTATAAGTAGAGTGTTGGTATGTATTCATACAACATGAGCCAAAACAAATTCTTAACATTTTCATTTAATTACCACTAATATTATTCCGTTGGTTTAAACTGTGTTGGATTTGCCAAAGGAGCATAGTATGGCCTTACATTAAACTATCGTCCATCGAATAATCCCCAGTATTGTCATACCTGGAGTTTATTCGTTAAAACCATTCTTAGCTTGTATTACACTTTTGGCTTCTCTTCCCTCTTTGCACCCTCGATACCGGTGGACAAACGTTCATCAAAAATGCTAAATTATTTAATATTCTCAGTACATTAGATTGAATGCAGAGGGAATTTGTCGGCATTTGCCGCATTTAATTATTTTTTCAAAAAGCGAGTTTTGCGTAAATTGAGCCTAAAAATTTATTTTCATGCATAAACTTTTTAAGCTAATCCATTATTTCATTGTTAACAGCATTAAATCCTTTGTCTTTAAATGAATATTATGTAAATATATAGGCTTTCTATAGCAAAATATAGCTAAATTTTATCAAACGTAACACGAAAGACATAAACTCATACAATAAATTATTATGTGGTTTAACCTCCAACATGTAAACAATGATTTGAGAAATTCCGTTAAGAAACGTTAAACAAATTTACCTCAGTCGCTCTTTACAATACTGGCGCTAAGTTGCAGCAAATATTTGCTCAGCGAAATTTAAGAATTCTGGTAATGAGCAACTTTAATTAAAATGTTGCTCAGGTATTTTTATGCTAAATCAGGTAGAACTATACTGCACACACTGCTGTGAGAACTTTCAATCTAATTCTAATGCGCAGCCGATATTTACGCTTTTTACTTTAACTCTGAAGAATTAAAATGCGAGAAATGATCATATGCTAAAGTTTTGTTGCTCTACTATTTTTCATGAGTTAGGTAAAGTATGATGCATCAGTTGGAGCATTATAAATTTTAACCAGTAAAGTTTCTGTATCTGTGATTTTCAGCTCAAGCGTAGATTTGCCGCATAAAATACTTTAGTTATCATTTAATTATGAGACACAAATCATGGTAAATTTCAGGTAATATATGTCCATCGTTGTAAGGAATTGAGTCATAAAATTATCTGAAATGGCTAAAGATCGCAAAAATCACCAAACAAATGACAACCTGCTCAAGGCGTTTGCCTTGAAAATTGTGTTCTTTTTAATTTTCAAGTTTTGAAACACTTATGTTTTGTTTGTATTGCAGCTCATATGCTTGTTGCGTTATATTATTTCGAATTTAACTTTTGCTACTTAGATCGTTTGGGCCGCGTCCAGAAAACTTATGACTATGGTGTTGTTGCCCGTATCCATGCATACTGCTACGGATTTCATCGTTGTGTTAGCATAATAGTCTGCAAATATTGTTTTACGGCTACCGCTTAAATTATTAAGCAGCGCATGACGGCGAATAAATGTAGATTGTCGGGTTATGGTAATTTGTTTTGTTTCTGATTGTGACGATTAATTTTTGCTACTATAACAAATGCGACGCCTGAGATGCACGGATTCAGCTGACGAATATTTTGCTGACCCCATTTACTTATCCCTGAAACTTATTAAATCGCTCACCTATATATACTCGAAGATGTTTTAGAAAATGTATTTGTTTTATATCGGGAGCTAATGTGAACCGCATTTTACAATTCATCCTGAATTTATATAAAGCAAAATTCAACTAATTTAATGAGCAACATAACGCTATGTGAACACGCAAACAAATCGTTTTAGTAAAAGGTTGGCCTACAGCAAACCCTTATGAAAATACCACGTGATTTTCAGATGGTGACTATGTAGTAACAATGGGAGGAATAATTTATGCAGGCTATGCGTAGGGAACATTCCTAAAATTTCTGTTAAAATTGTGCGTTGCGTAGAGTTTATGCACTACCGCTAGTGAATCACTTATATATAATCGAATAAAATAGTCAGTTATGTGACCGTAAACAAGTGCAACACTACAGGAGTAATAAGCCGTTTATCGCGATGTCACTCAAATCAGTCGAAAAACAGACCAGAGCAGTGAGCATACTTACCCAGTTCCTCCCATATTATCCATGCAAAATTGCATTAATACTTCTCCAGCGTGTGTAAAATGAAGCGCTAAAGACAACGAAACAACTTAATTCGGGAAGTTAACATTTTAGGGTTAGGACGCAGGTTATGCTGCGAGAGATCCTTGCTAATGTATAAAACATTATAACATTTTCCATAAAGTAATAGCAAGAATTACAATTAAGGGAGAAAAGAACGGTTTAAATTGATATACGGTGTTAAACACAAAAATTGCTAAGTTAGATAATTGAATGATGCCCACAATGTCTGGTTTCCGATATATCGTTCTGCCAACGAAACTGACAATCTCACTATAGCGAATAGGATTTCATGTACTTCCTGACAAATTTTAACATAAGGGCAATTAGGTAAAAACTTGGAAGTGCTTTCCAGGTGAGTTATAACAAAAGGCCTATTTTCTACAATATAGACACACGTAGTGAGTGGCCAGTTTCAGCAGAAACCACAGTTCGGTATTCTTGCTAACTTGCAACAGGTAGCAACATGCGTGTTTATGGTTGGCTAATATTTGACAAAACAAAGATGATGTTGCTTTTTAATTCAGTAATGTGCAAGCATAATGCATTTTGCATTATTATGTTAAAAAGTCAATATTTCATCGAATTTTCTCGCTGCACTTTGCCCAATTTCAAACGCATAAAATCTTTCAGACGTCTAGGCCGTCCAGTTTATGTTGCGGAACTATGGATACCTCAAAATTCCACCGTTATGAAGCATTGCTGAACCTTAACCAATGCACTTTTTAGCCAGTCCGGTGGATCTTACCAGTGAGCTAATTGGTGATGACCAGGAATAGATCCATTCAATTTTATCGTTTCGATAAATTCCTCGACATAAAAGTAGTCCGGAATAAGGCTGCACCTTGCACTTGCAACTGAAGCTGATTTAGGAAATCGCTTAAACAAAACAGGACAGAGCAACCGATAAATAGGTTTATGATTGTAAAAGCAAATATCGTGGGATGGCATCTCATGCCATGTTGGAACTACAGGTAAAAGACGCCGAAATCCATTTAGGCAACGACTAACAACTGTGCTGCTCTAGCCCAAGCAGCTTATTGTTATAGAAGAAGCAAATTATCCGCATGGGAAAAGACAGCATCACTATAAGAGGGTAAATCTTCAAAGAAAATCTTTTGTTTAAGTGTGAAAATGAACAATGAAATATGAATATATATGGGTTACAATGCGCGGAATTACAAGTACCATTGGATAGCCCATAGCGATAACCAAATAAAAATAATGCCGATTATATATTGAGTTCTTGGCAATCGCCCGAATTCTGATAACCCAACTACATATCCGGAAAATAACAAGACGGACATGTCGCTCTGTTATGGATCATCATTGGTGAGCATATTTCGTGTCCCTTCCGAAGATTAAACCAAAGGACGGGTAATGGTTTACGTCAAATAGCACGTGGCTTAATCCACTGAGCCATGATTGACGGTACCAGACCATTTTGAATTGTTAGCTAACTGCGTTGCAGTCCGAGCCATCCTCAACTAACATGCAGTCCCCTGCCATGCAGGTGACAACGCTGGGATTTCCCTCGTCATGACTTCTCGTTTGAAGCAACTACAGATCGACATAGCATTTATCAGTGTTGGTAAGGCAACTTTGCATTAACAATGCGGATAAAAATGTTGGTGTAATTTAATTTGTCGCAATTGGCTGAGAATTCAGCTAACTCATCTACAAATCTGGAAAATTGTTTGAAGGCCGGTTCGCAATATTGGGACACGTCAGTGGTGCGAATCCAACGGTCCGCCTCCGAAGCTCGAACCCACGAATTCTAGTAGCCTGCACCGAATAGACCACAGCATATGCCACTTAAAAATTCGGGACGGAGGCGACCATCAAGCATTACTTGTTAACCTATATAAATCCAGTCTAATTTTTCCATGCCATGAATATGGTAGCGGTTGGTAATTTGGCGTCAGGATTTCCCCATTACGGCAAATATGGATAGACATATAATTTAGGAATTTCATTATGGCGAATTGTTGTTGTTTATGGTTAGTATGACTTTTGCGGATACATTTGTTCTTGTTATATGCGGTCGACAACTCAAGAAAAACAACTGGGAATTTGGAAAACACCAGACGGACTACGATTGGTTATTTTAGATGTGTTCTCAATAATAATTCCGGATGGATTCCTTACTTCACTTAAGCAGAATTTGAAGCTTCAATGCCGTCCTTTCCAATGCCGTCTTTTCTGAATTTTGCAAATAAAATTAGTTACAAGTTTACCGCTTGATTTTGACGATATTTATATTGTCATTTTCCATAAAAAATGGTTGCCAAATTGTTTTCGGTTATTCACAATGTCGGAGGCATCGCCTTGTGCTATTTGTTCCAATAAGTCGTATGCACTTCAAATACGTTTAAATTTGTTTGTACTAAGTTAAGTGCACCTTTGAATGTTGTATTATCAATTGCGCATTTGCATCGTCAATGTGAAATGCAAAAGTTTTGTTTAAAATTTGTGTGAAATTTGCGGAAACAAGATACAAACTGTATGAATAGTTCCGAGGTGTAGGCTTCGTCATAACGTTGCGAACTGCTCCGAGTGTTTAGCCCAGACATCTAGCCAGAAAAGACTTCATATTTCAGCTTAGTCTTCCTTCTCTACCTGCGCACACTAATGGCACGATGTCTAACCGTTGGAAGAAGCTAATTTTACTTGGCAAAAATTGTTATCTATATCCTGCTCAACAAGCACTAATGTATCAGCAGGTAAAAACCAGAGTGCTGAATAGAAGTGGAAAAAATCTCAACAAAATTAATAAGGGATGCTGGGCCATTAAATTCTGTAAGCCAATGGTCAGGAAACCCCCATGAGGATAGTAATATAATTCGAACTGCTAGGTCAACCTGGGCTGTCCGGAGGCGTTAAAACCTCTTGATAATCCACGCGCCCGAGTCCAGTTATCCATCACCCCGAACGCACTATGATAAGAATATGAACATTTTACAGTGTATAATTAACGAAATACTCGAAGCTGGTTTGGATGTGGTAAAATGGCTGCAAAGTACCCATTTTGGTAAAGTAAGGTGGTTGACAAAATCGGCCAAATTGATCACTTTTATGGGCGAAGCCAGTCTAAGACTGTTTTTTCCCACCTAAGTAGGCAGGTAGGTTTGCAGAATTATGCTCTTCCAGAGCTGGAACCAGTTGACCGAGAAACCATCAAGTCTGTCATCATTACCAGAAAGGACGTACTGGTAATGTTGATGCAAATTTACCTATCGTGTATTTTTGGGGGGTTTCTAATAATCTGCGAATAAGAATAAGCAAGCTGCTTGCACTTTATGTATGCACGGCGGCTTTTGCTGCGTCCTGCCAGTAGCCTTTAAAGACGTTTCAGTGTTATGAACAAGCGCGATTATCCTTGTGTTTTCTTTACGTCAGAGCGGTCAGAGAAAATGGTACTCTCATGCTTGCATTCCTAGTTACACACCCAGGAAACTGAACTCAAATTTTACCCGTGCTTCCGTTGTGATAGACTAAATAATGCCCGCGATAGTGACTTGTTCTAAATTCGGTCCGCCCTAAGTTGGAGACTTGTTAAAACCTACCGAGGTGAAGAAGACTGGTGTAGTATACTGTGGTGTCCTATTCACTTCAGATGTACTGAACTACTTGTGGGTGTAGTATGTCGCAGCGCCCTGAGTTGCTTTTTGGATTAGCCGCCCCATCCTTGAACACACAACTGTTGTACATATGTTTTGCTTATAGTCAATATAAACTATCCTTGAATACGATGGCTAGATTTGCATTTGACGTATGGCCGTGGTGAGGTTTAGGCAAATTTCATGGATTTGTTAATTGAAACTGGTGCATCGCAACACATATGCCAGCCAACAAGTATATTAACGCGCTCAACCACTTCCTTACTCGGCCTGATATTTTGGAGTAATGAACAACTATTGCGTGACCTATGAATCCTTAAGCCAATGAGTACAAGCCACCATATAGTGCCCTCAGTTGATATGAAATAAACTTTGCTGTATTCACTTTGACTGGAACCAGTTAACAACTACTGGAAAAGCAAGTCGATGTTCTATGTCGAGCCGCGGGCCAACTTGATTGATCTCTTTCACACGCTGCGTCTGGGAAAAATGTTTGGATTGTATAAATGTGTAATTGATATCCTTGTTTTCCCAATTTGTACCCTGGAAATGTCGGAAGGTTGAACCGATCATGCCTCATTTGTTTGACAAGGAATATATCAATATGGTTCGGAGGCGGCGCAGACTATGGGACATTTTGTTGCTCTTTGGCTCAACGAATGACTACGAAGCATATAACAAAATCAGTGGAACATAAGTGACAGTGCATAATAGAACAAGGGCTGCAATTTTTAATAGCAGCGCAATCGCCGCGAAGACCGACACAAACAGAATCTTTGCTTACTTGAAGTGATGCCTGAAGTCGGCGGATGATGTGCCGGAGCTGAATGGCCCGTACGTACATCACTTAACCTCTAGCACTGAGCGCGCCTCCACGTTGACGGCGCACCTCGCTTCTATATTTGCAAATGACCACGTGTCTGTTCCGAGTTCTATGTGTAACGCTCTTATCCAAGGCGACAGTCTGGATTGCGGCGTTGAATATGTATAATAACTACTCGCCAGCCTTGACAGCACCAAATCTGCCGGACCTGATGGGCATCACCCATTGATTCTAAAGTAACCTTTGTTCATCATCGCTCCTGTCGTGACTGAAATTTCAACAGGTCGATGTCCAAAGGTTCGTTGCAGAGTGCCTGGAAATATTCAGTGATAAAGTCTAATCCGAAAGGCGACGACCCTAGCAAACTAAATAAATACAAACCAATTTGTCTGATACCTATTTTGGCAAAAGTTGCTAAGGAAATCATAAAAATTGATTATTGCATTTTCTAGAGTCAAAATAATTTCTGACGCCCGCACAGCAGTTTTATGCAAATCTATTCATGCATTAAAACATGCTTGTGACGAGGCATGATTTGTTGAAGGCAATAAGCAAGTGAAAGCCTGTCGGCCTCTTATACGTTGAATTAAATAAAGCTTTTCACAAGTCATATGTTAGATTTACCTTCACAGATGCAGGATGTGCATTGTCGGTGGCTTACTTCATCGGTACGTCCGCGGTTCCTTGTCATACGTAAGTAAGGGTTACATGTCCACGAACACCTGTCTGGTATCCCCCTACAAGGGCTTCCATTCACAGTAATGGAGCACAATCTGTTCCTGATCCACATCAAAAAAATATAACAGCTTCACCGGTTGTCGTGAGGCTTGCTTGCGAACGACATGAAGATTTGGAGAGGAATTGATGCTCACGACGGCTGTGGCGTACTTCAACAGGACCTCACTCGCCTATCCACATGGTCTGCAGAAGTTCATCTCCTAGCCAACACAACCAAGTCTGTATTTATGAAACTGAAGTAGGCTGCTGATGGCCGACCCTACACGATTGTTGGTCAGCTTCTCTATCCCAACCCTACCTGAAAGACTTTGGCGTACTCTAACACTACGATTTGAAGTCCCTTGAGAAGACGAACATTTAATATCTTAATGAACTGCACATTCTTTGGGTGTTCAAAGTTCGCTTTGGCACATGGACTGAAGGGGTTACCACTCGCCTTTTTTCTCCCATCATCAGACAAATGGTAGAGTACCGTTCGCTCGCCTACGTTCCGATTATCCTAGGCGAGGCACAATAGATCAAACTGGTCCAACACGTTGCTACTACGCTCATCTCTAGTATATGTGGCTTGTGCTATGAAGGCCGGTGCAAGAAAATATGACTCTACACATTGTCCTACCTTCGGGATAGAGTCGACTTAATTATAATCTGCCCTGTCCTAAATCTAGGAGATGTTCCGTCGCTAAGACCAATACTGCACAACTGAGGACCATGCGGAACATGCAGGACGCAACTGCCAACTTATCTTGCCGGCCACATTCCCACCCCCAGTGTCGCGAACGCAGTGTGGTAACATGTTGGATCATTGTGCCTATACATGTAAAGGTTGCAACTTTTGTGCAGTAGTATAACACGTCATCAGATTTACATATACGACTGTTCTATTCAGAGAACGATTGAAGGTTTAACATGAAATTTCACATTAGGACGAGCTGCAATATAATGTCCGATAATTTAAATATATTAGCAAATAAAAGCTGCAATTATCAGCATGCGTGCTACAGGCAAATTATCAGCCTGAATAGTTAGTACAACAATCATGGTGAGTAGAATTATATTGTACCTTCCCACTGGCACTTTCTAAATGGTTTAAAGTGCTTCGTAGTATAAAACAATATAATATGTATAAGCTGAGGCTATCAATATAATGTTACATGAGAAGGATTACAATAAACATGGTTAACAATGGTTATAACCTTTATCAACCTATTTCAAAAGAGATGGAAGTAATTCATTTCTATCTGGCTATATTACAGTAATCAATATTTAATATTTAGTATTGTGGCTCAAAAGTTTTGCGCGTACTTCGGCCCACATCGGAATATCTAACCACGCCTTGAACAGGCATGATCCAGCTAGTCCGCAGCTTATGCCACTTATAAATGGGGACTGAAGCCGACCATCTTAATTTGTTTACTGACCGCAATACAGCACGACCCTCCTCCAGTGCCATGCAAGCAACTGCAATGTATATGACAGGGTATGGCCTTTCGGCGTCAGGACTTCATGGTTTAGGTAGCTATGAATTGACAAAGTTTTCATAAATTCTTTAGCTGCAAATAGATATACTAAGCAGAATTATGATTGACGCGCTATTACATATCGTCGCATTCAATAACAAATATACCACTAATCCGGAAATGCACTAGACCTCCGTTTCGCCCTATTTGTTTTCGATAGTGGAGCGCATCTGTCGGTTCTTTTTCGTAGATCAAACCAAATGAATGCTAGTATCTCGCACCAAACAATGTGCGAATTATGTCACTGAGTCATAAGGGACGGTAGCCGAAAATTATGAAATGTTAGCTTACTACCTGGCACACACTCCACGGCCATACAGGCACCTTCTCTGCGGATGAAAGCGGTTGGCCTTCCCGAAGAAGAAATTTGACAACTATTTGTAGTTTGTCGCATTTGTTCGACTATTAATATATATCAACCGCCGAACCACAAAACACCAGACAGCTGTTTTGTTCTATCGGTGCTCATCAATGATGCGTATCCTTCGGTGTTTTTTCCGACGATTGAACCTATGAACGCTAGTGGTTTGCACAAACTAGCTCGCAGCCTTTGACACCGAGACAAATGTGAACGCAGTCAAGCAACATGAATTGTTAGCTAACTACCGTATAACCCGACCCATCGTCCACTGCTATCCAAATGACAGTGCTCGCCATTGCGGCGTTAGGAAGCCTTATTACGTTAGCTTTGATTCGAATTATCATGTATTTTATTCCGTAAAAGTGATGTTGCAATTTTTATGAGTAGTAGGAATCTTGCGAATATTTTGATTTCGTTTAATTAGGCCGACTATTCAGATAACAACTAGTAATCAGGAAATCACTGGACCAGCTTTCGCAATATTGATCTCGGCAGCGCTGCGCATGCTTCGGAAATCTTATGTGAATTAAAGTAGCTTGTGCCAACTAGCCCGCAGGTTTTATCAGTGAGCAATGAGGAACGTAATTCCACCATAATGAATTTTTTGCGTCCTCCTATATATGACGAACCAAACTTAATGCCGTACAGATACCTTTTGAGCAGGTAGATACGATTGGCTTACCGGCGTCAGGACTCTCAAGTTACTGCAGCTATGAATCAACATGACATTTATCAATGCCGTAAGGGCAAATGTGTTCTCATACAGACTAAAAGACTAAAGACTAAAAATCGGCGAATAATTTTCGTTTCTCACAATCGTCCGACATTACAGATAAGTCAGGTACCAATCTAGAAATTCACTAGATGTGCGGTTCGTCCAAAAATATGATGGTAATTTGAGCGAATCCAACCGACCTCTATCGGGGACCAAAATCATGACTTTTAGCGGCTTGCTCTAACTAGCACGCAGCTTATACCACTAAGCCATTGCAAAGCGTAGCCCTCCACTATGATTAGTTTGCCGAAAGCCATATAGTCCGCCCCATCCTTCAATGGGATGCAGCACTTACAGTGAAGATGAAAGAAATTGGCCATATAACCACACGACCTTTCTAGTTACGACATCTTTGAACCGTCATAAGTATTATGAATTCCGTAATGTAGTATATAAACTATTACTAGTAGAATTCAACGATTATTTTATTTATTCTCGTTCTGTCGATAATTGACAACTGAAGCAACCTTCCGAAATAGCACTGGTCGCATGTTCCACCTTATTGGTACACGGCAGTGGTGCTCGTTATTCGGACCTCTTCCGAGTATCTAACACATGACTACTAGTGACTTGTCCCAAATTTTCCGAATATTATGCCAATGAGCCAAGGGGCACGGTAGTCGACCATCATGAATTGTTAACTGAATGCCATATGGTACGACCCATCCTCAGCTGCCATGCAGGCACCTTAAATGCATATGAGAGCGGTTGGCCATCCAAAGTCAGGAACGCCCGGTTACCCCAGCTATAAATCGAGTTTCCATTTACGAATTCCGTTTGGACGCGTTTGTATAACTTATGCGTAAAACGAACCTGGCGTGTAATTTATGTTCCTAGTATTCGGCCGACGTTTAAGATAACTAACTGGTCAATCCGGAAAAGCATAAGGTATGGCACCCTTCGGTCCTGTTTAGAGGATCGATCCCATGACTGTATGTGGCTTGCATTAACTGGCTCGCTTATTAAGCCATTGAGACAAAAGAGGACGTTAGACAACCTTCAAAACTGCGATATAGCTAGACACATCATTTAATGCGATGAAAGCACTGACCTGGCAAGTGCCATCGGTTGGCCATCCAGCCACAGGAATTTCCGGTTGAGGGAGCCAGGAATCGACATAGCATTTATTAATTTTGAGAAGGCGAATTTGGTTTACTAATAGGTAAAAACGGTCGGCGAGTTTTTCGAATTCATCGCATTCGTATGCCAAATCAGATAGCTTAACTGCCATTCAGGAAAAGCACCAGGTGGCTTCAACTCCGTATCATGGCTCGTGAGTGGTGCTCGTCCTTCGGTCCTCTTCTTAATATCGAACCCTTCGTTGCTATTGGTTTGCACAAACTTATGCTACTGAGCAGTTGGAAAGTAAATTGTTAGCAAGCTGCGAGATAGCCCAAAACATCATCTTCCGACATGCAGGCAATTGTTTTCCTGACTATGCAGGTAGCATTCTGGCAACAGATCTTCCCTGTTCCGTCAGCTGTAATCGAGATTACATGGGTCAGTCTACATGGCATTTAGATAAAAAGTTTATTATTGTCGGATTGCGTCCCCATGGCTAATTGGCATAAACTGACAGTTAGTTGACGCAAGCCACTTGCGGTCATGTATTCGATCCTCGGAAGAGGTATGAAATATATGTATCACTGACGATTTCTTATACAGCGGGATAGCCGTCTGGCACTTTTCCGGATTATTGGCTTAGTTATATATGTTGTCATCTCTTGCGTATATATTCAAATTCTGGAAAATTCCTCCCACCTCATTAGTGATGATAATAATGATAGTAAGTCAGTAAATATTTCAATATTATTATATGGTCTTATATTTGGCACCTCTGCCTAGGTTCTCATGGCTTACAAGTTTCATCAACTACTTTCATAGTAATCTTATTGTTTTGGATGGATACGTAGAGCTATATAAAAGAGTTTCATTATATTAGTTCGTCATCCATCCATCTTTTATATAATGTTAGTATCGTTGCAGTTATCTCCTCTTTTGGTTGGAATTCCACGGGTGACTGATACGAAGTTAAACTAATTTCCGCTGCTCTCTAGAAGACTATACTCTTTTGCAATTTTATTGATTAGCCCATCAGGATTGTATTAGTTCTTAGTCGCTGTTAAAGGCGGCAAACTTGATATGGAACAGGCAGATTCAGGTAGCTACACATCCTGTACTGGCGTCCGCTGAATACCCCCTATATATGCAGCCTCTCCTGGTAAAAAAGATTGCGCATTCCATTTATGTTTATAAATGCCCAAAGTTCCTGGTTCAGTAATGCAAGCCAATATTGAATTGCGTTTCAGAAATAATAGCGAACATACACAATGAGTATTTGTCGCAATAGTTAGCTGTATACTCGTCCCAGCGTCTTCCTAAAAGTCCAACGTGTTAGTTTTCAGTAATTAAGGCATTTTTGGATTGCCTGGAACAACCCAGGTCAGCTAGAGAATAGATAGCTAACTCAAGTTTGCCAGTTGATTGTTGTAGCACAATCGTTCCGAGCATGCATGCGTAGCTACTCTGATGTCGTATGGAAAATACTCTGCATGTACTCACTTTGAAATACAGTACATGGTGGGTTGAAAAGGGACTAGGGAATCTAGGTCCCGCTGAAACAGATGCTGGTCGGATTTCACCTGGATCCTTTGCCAAAACTTTCCATTTTCCATCCACAATAGGACATTTGATGCGTTTCTTTATAGATAACCAAAGCAAACTTGGACCTGGTACTAAGCCTTGTGGCACACTAAAGTCGGTTTGTATGGAGCTGATGAAGAGCTCCAAACTCTAATCACAATGTTGTTTAGTAGAAATTTGGCCATTTAGCTAAGAAAAGGGTCGTAGATCTCGCAATAAGGGGCTTGCAGTGTATTACCCGACGATCCTAACGATGGAAATCCACCGGAATTTCTAGATAGCTCACGTTAACGCCTGTTTCACCTTCAGCTGAATCTGTGAAACTACTGCCTGCGATTAGTAAATCTCATATTCACATCCGCTGTCGTTGGAAGGTATGCTGCTCCGGCGTATAATTAACAGCTTTACAGTTAACACACTAGTGCATCGGCGGCTATGGATTCCATGGCATTGGAGAGTATAGAAAAAGGGATCCTGTGTGGTATTTAAAAAGCTCACTTATGCTTCCATTTTTGTGCATCGGGTTAATAATGCAAGATTTCACATAGCAGAACTTGGTAATGGTCTCAGCGACATTAGAAAAATGGGCTATAGTTCTTTCCAGTTGGCTTTCCGCTGCTTATAGTGATACTGGACGAATAGAATCGAAACACAGCAAGCCGTTTTTGTCCAGGGGTTTCAGGATTTTTATACTTCCTCCGCGGTCAGTGTAACGTGGGTTAGTTCCGGCGGAGCGACGAAAATTTTGTAGGGTAGCTTAATGACAAGACACTCCGCAACGTTGGGGCATGCTGCAACCTCAGCTTTTACTGCTTTCTTAGCCATTTTTCGGGCCATCAGTTGTCCTGAGTTTGAAGAATCCTTGTCTTAAGTTCCGTTGGCTTTTGACATGATGGTACAGCAGTGTGTGGATAGCACTAAAGGTGGTTGCGATGTTGGGTCTGATGTGCAAATTTGTCTTCTCTGAGCAGTTGTGTGGATGGGATAAAATAGGCTAAATAGTTTTCCCCAAGTTTTCAGTGCTGGTGCTTATATATACATTCGTCATGCTGTTTTATGTACGGTCCTAAGTTTTCGAGTTCGGCTCGTAACGAAAGCAGGTGATGTACACGCATTGCAAACCTTTATCTATGAAGCCTCTGCAATCAGTTGATTAAAGTTGTTGACGGACTCGAGCCAAGCGGCTTCAGAGGGTTATTCGGCAAGAAACGATATAGTTGTAGCGCTAAAAAACTGGGTACTTCGATCGGAGCTGGAGATGATTCGCAGTCTCATCGTTCGCGTAGCAAAAGAAGTTGAAACGGATGACCGCGTGAAAACTGCGAAACAATGGGCAGCCTAAACATCATTCAACGCCAGTCGTTGGTACGTAATATATCACGCACACATAGACGTTTGACTGTTCTGAACAGTGTGGAAAAATTGCTGTGAGTTTAAATAGGAACAGTGGTCACTAGATACTGTTGATCGACTTTGAATTATTCTCCATTCGTGGCAGAACTTCTAAACAATATACGTGGGATCACCCATAATAAATAGGCGCGTGTACATTCGCTGTAAAATGCATCCTCAAAGAGCCGCACGTTGGCAGTCAATATCGGGTGTAAACTTAAAGAAAAATACACCAAAAACAATAGGTAAACGTCTCTTCCTTTTAATTGCAAGGGTCATCAAGGAGAGTCGGGTTGCTGCGAATCTGTATCCGCCATGCCTTCGAAAAGTAAGTCGCTTTGGAAATAGAGTAACATCATTCTCTAGCCCATATTTCCAGATCAGCGACATGGGCGAAGGCGAAAATTTAGCATAAGTCATTTACTTGTGTAACATCGTCCAGTGATATCAATCATATCATGTGATTCTGAAGGATGACGATGTTACAATGGGGTAAGATAAAGAAACAGACCCCGCGACGCATAAACCAGGCCAGTTGCAATAATTATGGCAATTCAGAAAGGGATAAATAAATAAACGGTGGGAGCAAGCCGACCGAAGGGAAGTAAAAATAACCAGTTCCTTGAGTAGATAATTATACCTCGAGAAAAACGTAAATAGTCAAGTCTCAAATTCAGCAATGAATATATATATATATATATATATATTAAACGAATCACGGGCAATGCTGCTTTTCAACACAGCAAATATTCCCATTGTAATCAGATGAATCAAGACCAGAAAACAGTTCAGGGTTAAGATATCTTTTCGGTAAAATCTCGTCAGACCCAAACTTTTACATGACACGGATTATGTGGGGTAAGCGTCAAATCGGGCTGGGATTGATTTCTAAGGTGTTTGAAAGGTCAAGATCGATGACTAAAGGTGGCTGCAGATGGTAGGAAAAGTGCATCAAAGGAAATTAATACAAGCTTCAGGGCCTAAAGTAAATAGCTAAGGTCACAAAGGGTAGTTAAGTAACCATGTCAGTCGGCCAAGGTAGTAGTATCGGCCGTATGAATCGTTTGTGTACGCATAATTCCGGCTTCAGATGATGGATGTAAATAGCCTCGGCGATAGACAAGATTTGCTTTCGGAAGCCTTGCGATAAGCGTTCAGGTAGTGAATAGATGACTTTAAAGTCATTCTCAGATGCAGTATGGCCACTTTCGAGGAGGTGCGACATGATTGAGCTGTCTGAGGCCCTCATTTCGCCTTTGTAAAACCACGCCGGGATGTGCTCGCGAATCCTCTGGGATAGACGTCTCGTTGTGCGACCCACGTATCGTGCACCACAAGAGCACGAGTACTGATAAACGAGCATTGAACGGGTCAACGATGGCAGACTATCTTTCAAGGGTTTTGCAAGCAATGGTTTGTTGTGGTAAACAATTCTTAAGCGGGCTGCGAAATAAGTTTTCTCAACAGCATCTTTCAAACGTCGAGATAGGATATCAGCTGCAGTATCGCCCTTAAATGGTAAATGTATGAACAGCTCTTTCTTGGGAGCAATGCTTCTAGGTGGCTTTCGCTTGCGTTCTTTCATATGCTTCATGATAAACTTATCGGGGTAACCATTCTCACGAAGGGCGTCGCTGATTCTCTGTAGCTCTTCGTTGACGGTATCCGGAGTGCAAATACTGCGCGCCCTGAAGGCAAGAGATCGGATTAAACTCCTCTTGTGCTGTAAAGGCACCGCGCTGTGAAAGTTAGTGTACTGTCCAGTCCACGTATGCTTTCTGTGTACCTTTCTGCTACATGAGCCGTCCGAATTGCGGATGACTTCTACATCCAAGAAAGGTAAACGGTTTTTATTTTCGTGCTCACAGGTGAAGCGTAGATTATCATGTGCATCATTAAAGGCCTTCAGCAACTGTTCTGCATGCTTTTCGGATTCGCAAAGCACGAAGGTGTCATCGACGTACCGTATGTACATTTCAGTTCCACAGATGTGCGTCCTGAGTGGGCCATGTTCTAATTTCGCCATAAAGATATCAGCCAACAACGGCCCCAAAGGAGATCCCATGGCCACTCCATCAATCTGACGGTACATCTCACCATTGAACATGAATTGAACATTTAACGTGCAGCGAAATAGTATCTCCTTTAGCAGATCCTCCGGAAAGTTAGCGTATATTGGTAGTTGCCGGGTCAACTCGCACACGTACTCCACCGTTTCGAGCAGGGGAATGTTTGTAAACAGCGACTGGGCATCAAAAGATATCATCCTTTTGTTAGTAAAGTTGAGTCCAGATATCTTCTCAATGAATTCGAAGGAGTCTCTCACGCAGTAAGTGCAAACCATATCCCGTAACGGTTGCAATTTGTTCACCATCCATTGGGCCAACAAATGCTGGGGAGAACCCACCATGTCCAAGATTGGACGCATTGGGGCGCCTTCCTTGTGAACTTTTGGAAGGCCATATAATCTCGGTAGGTGTCCACCTGAAGGCTTCAACTTTTCGTATTCGCTCTTTGTGATCAGTTTGGCTTGCATCATTCGCTTGAGGCAGCCGGTCAACTGTTTCTCTAACTCCCCTGTGTTGTCCTTTCCGGCCATAAGCTTCTGGAACTTACGTTCGTCACTGAGGATATGTTGCATTTTACAGATATAATCCACCCTATCTAATAACACTATGCCGGATCCTTTGTCTGGTCTAGAGATAATTAATTCGTTGTTTAACCGTAACTCTTTAATTGCCTGAATTTGCTCCCTTGAAATAATACCATTACTAGATGGTTTAGCCTTAACATATTCATGACAGCTATTCACTAGACTAGATTTTAGGTTCTCAACATCACTAGAAGATGTTGGAAACAGGTCTCTAGTTTGTATCATTAAGCTTTCAAACTGCACTTCTAAGGCTGCCTGATCTATTTTCTTACGTGGAATACAAAACTTAGGGCCTAATGATAACACTTCCAGCTGTGTTGGGCTTAGTACTACACTGGAAAGGTTGAACACATACCGTTCCGGGTTATTCGGAAAGGTCAATTGTGGGACTTGGTTGTTAAGCGTACTAAGTAATTTCCTTCGCTTTCTTGCTCCCACTTTCAGCTTAACTAATTCCACATATTCCTCAAAAGGCCGTCGCAGATCCTCAGACAAGCCTGACACCGATGGAAACCTTTGCGAAATGAATCTCTCCAGCTCCGACATTTTAACGCGGATGGTGTCCACATAATTAAGTGCATGCCTCTTCAAAGTTTTTGCGTTTGGGTAGAGGCCACAGCGCCGTATCTCTCTCCAAAAGTGTTTTGGATAGCGGCTTGCCTGTACGCATTCATTAAGAAATTCCAATTCAACCCTGGATTCCTCCAGCCGAGTACTGAACTTCAGATACTCATTCAAAATCTTCAACGAATCACGGGCAATGCTGATTTTCAACACAGCAAATATTCCCATTGTAATCAGATGAATCAAGACCAGAAAACAGTTCAGGGTTAAGATATCTTTTCGGTAAAATCTCGTCAGACCCAAACTTTTACATGACACGGATTATGTGGGGTAAGCGTCAAATCGGGCTGGGATTGATTTCTAAGGTGTTTGAAAGGTCAAGATCGATGACTAAAGGTGGCTACAGATGGTAGGAAAAGTGCATCAAAGGAAATTAATACAAGCTTCAGGGCCTAAAGTAAATAGCTAAGGTCACAAAGGGTAGTTAAGTAACCATGTCAGTCGGCCAAGGTAGTAGTATCGGCCGTATGAATCGTTTGTGTACGCATAATTCCGGCTTCAGATGATGGATGTAAATAGCCTCGGCGATAGACAAGATTTGCTTTCGGAAGCCTTGTGATAAGCGTTCAGGTAGTGAGTAGATGACTTTAAAGTCATTCTCAGATGCAGTATGGCCACTTTCGAGGAGGTGCGACATGATTGAGCTGTCTGAGGCCCTCATTTCGCCTTTGTAAAACCACGCCGGGATGTGCTCGCGAATCCTCTGGGATAGACGTCTCGTTGTGCGACCCACGTATCGTGCACCACAAGAGCACGAGTACTGATAAACGAGCATTGAACGGGTCAACGATGGCAGACTATCTTTCAAGGGTTTTGCAAGCAATGGCTTGTTGTGGTAAACAATTCTTAAGCGGGCTGCGAAATAAGTTTTCTCAACAGCATCTTTCAAACGTCGAGGTAGGATATCAGCTGCAGTGTCGCCCTTAAATGGTAAATGTATGAACAGCTCTTTCTTGGGAGCAATGCTTCTAGGTGGCTTTCACTTGCGAATATTCGCTGTGTTGAAAATCAGCATTGCTCGTGATTCGTTGAAGATTTTGAATGAGTATCTGAAGTTCAGTACTCGGCTGGAGGAATCCAGGGTTGAATTGGAATTTCTTAAGGAATGCGTACAGGCAAGCCGCTATCCAAAACACTTTTGGAGAGAGATACGGCACTGTGGCCTCTACCCAAACGCAAACTTTGAAAAGGCATGCACTTAATTATGTGGACACCATCCGCGTTAAACTGTCGGAGCTGGAGAGATTCATTTCGCAAAGGTCTCCATCGGTGTCACGCTTGTCTGAGGATCTGCGACGGCCTTTTGAGGAATGTGTGGAATTGGTTAAGCTGAAAGTGGGAGCAAGAAAGCGAAGGAAATTACTTAGTACGCTTAACAACCAAGTCCCACAACTGACCTTTCCGAATAACCCGGAACGGTATGTGTTCAACCTTTCCAGTGTAGTACTAAGCCCAACACAGCTGGAAGTGTTATCATTAGGCCCTAAGTTTTGTATTCCACGTAAGAAAATAGATCAGGCAGCCTTAGAAGTGCGGTTTGAAAGCTTAATGATACAAACTAGAGACCTGTTCCCAACATCTTCTAGTGATGTTGAGAACCTAAAATCTAGTCTAGTGAATAGCTGTTATGAATATGTTAAGGCTAAACCATCTAGTAATGGTATTATTTCAAGGGAGCAAATTCAGGCAATTAAAGTTACAGTTAAACAACGAATTAATTATCTCTAGACCAGACAAAGGATCCGGCATAGCGTTACTAGATAGAGTGGATTATATCTGTAAAATGCAACATATCCTCAGTGACGAACGTAAGTTCCAGAAGCTTATGGCCGGAAAGGACAACACAGGGGAGTTAGAGAAACAGTTGACCGGCTGCCTCAAGCGAATGATGCAAGCCAAACTGATCACAAAGAGCGAATACGAAAAGTTGAAGCCTTCAGGTGGACACCTACCGAGATTATATGGCCTTCCAAAAGTTCACAAGGAAGGCGCCCCAATGCGTCCAATCTTGGACATGGTGGGTTCTCCCCAGCATTTGTTGGCCCAATGGATGGTGAACAAATTGCAACCGTTACGGGATATGGTTTGCACTTACTGCGTGAGAGACTCCTTCGAATTCATTGAGAAGATATCTGGACTCAACTTTACTAACAAAAGGATGATATCTTTTGATGCCCAGTCGCTGTTTACAAACATTCCCCTGCTCGAAACGGTGGAGTACGTGTGCGAGTTGACCCGGCAACTACCAATATACGCTAACTTTCCGGAGGATTTGCTAAAGGAGATACTATTTCGCTGCACGTTAAATGTTCAATTCATGTTCAATGGTGAGATGTACCGTCAGATTGATGGAGTGGCCATGGGATCTCCTTTGGGGCCGTTGTTGGCTGATATCTTTATGGCGAAATTAGAACATGGCCCACTCAGGACGCACATCTGTGGAACTGAAATGTCCATACGGTACGTCGATGACACCTTCGTGCTTTGCGAATCCGAAAAGCATACAGAACAGTTGCTGAAGGCCTTTAATGATGCACATGATAATCTACGCTTCACCTGTGAGCACGAAAATAAAAACCGTTTACCTTTCTTGGATGTAGAAGTCATCCGCAATTCGGACGGCTCATGTAGCAGAAAGGTACACAGAAAGCATACGTGGACTGGACAGTACACTAACTTTCACAGCGCGGTGCCTTTACAGCACAAGAGGAGTTTAATCCGATCTCTTGCCTTCAGGGCGCGCAGTATTTGCACTCCGGATACCGTCAACGAAGAGCTACAGAGAATCAGCGACGCCCTTCGTGAGAATGGTTACCCCGATAAGTTTATCATGAAGCATATGAAAGAACGCAAGCGAAAGCCACCTAGAAGCATTGCTCCCAAGAAAGAGCTGTTCATACATTTACCATTTAAGAGCGACACTGCAGCTGATATCCTACCTCGACGTTTGAAAGATGCTGTTGAGAAAACTTATTTCGCAGCCCGCTTAAGAATTGTTTACCACAACAAGCCATTGCTTGCAAAACCCTTGAAAGATAGTCTGCCATCGTTGACCCGTTCAATGCTCGTTTATCAGTACTCGTGCTCTTGTGGTGCACGATACGTGGGTCGCACAACGAGACGTCTATCCCAGAGGATTCGCGAGCACATCCCAGCGTGGTTTTACAAAGGCGAAAGGAGGGACTCAGACAGCTCAATCATGTCGCACCTCCTCGAAAGTGGCCATACTGCATCTGAGAATGACTTTAAAGTCATCTACTCACTACCTGAACGCTTATCACAGGGCTTCCGAAAGCAAATCTTGTCTATCGCCGAGGCTATTTACATCCATCATCTGAAGCCGGAATTATGCGTACACAAACGATTCATACAGCCGATACTACTACCTTGGCTGACTGACATGCTTACGTAACTACCCTTTGTGACCTTAGCTATTTACTTTAGGCCCTGAAGCTTGTATTAATTTCCTTTGATGCACTTTTCCTACCATCTGCAGCCACCTTTAGTCATCGATCTTGACCTTTCAAACACCTTAGAAATCCAATCCAAGCCCGATTTGACGCTTACCCCACATAATCCGTGTCATGTAAAAGTTTGGGTCTGACGAGATTTTACCGAAATATTACCTAAACCCTCAGCTGTTTTTGGTCTTGATATATATATATATATTTTCAATTTGAGTGAAACAACAGTAAAGGTATTCTCCTTTGTCGTCGTTGGTACGTTTTCTGCTGAAAGTGCTTTTATCGCAAACCTTGCATAGCTTCTGTTACCTTTAATCGAATTTCGAAGAAAGAATTTTTCCATCTACCCTCTCTCGATCCACAATATATGTCGGCTTTTTGCCTTTAATCAACCAGAACTTTTAGAATAATTGGGCCGCATCATGTATAATTTGTTGGGAGAGGTACATTTGTGAGCCATAACGCCACAATATTATTCCAAACAATTGTTTCACCAACAACTGCTAATGTTTTAACCCCTGATTTCCGGCCATTTGATAATAGTTAGAGGGATGTTTTTGTAAGTCAGTTACGAAGACTGCGTTTGTGCGGTCTTGCTTGTAGTTTTCCTCTTCAATTTGTCCTTTAATTGTCCTTCGCATCAAGAGATATCAGTATAGTTGCGTATCTCCCAAAATACTTGTCTTAGCGTGCTTGCGGCGAGCGAACCGTTTATTACGTCTGCGGAGGAATCTAGTGTTAATCGGTTAAGCCTGTATTAATTATGAATGATGAGTAATTTGTACTAGGTTTGTGGGTATGGCTATGGCACTCATCAACACGCACATGAGGTCCATTGGTTTTGGTCGTCTGATAACATAGCCCATAATGTGATGGCGGTATATTTGGGATCTTTGAGCCTCCCACATTCCGGGCACCACTTGTGGATACTGTTTTCGTTAATCCACAATATGGGAAATTCTTCTGTCTTGCTCTGTTGACAAATTCTAATTGTTTACTGTTTGTCCTTTTATTCGCGTTAACGGTGTTCACAACAGAAGAGGCCGCAACGGACGCAGCAATCTCTGCATATGTAACTGAGGTTGCAGGGGGCATTGTCTTGACAATATACATTTGAGCTTCACGTACAGAGGGTCGGTGATCGGTAGCTTTAACCTTGTATATACTGGGTGTCCCGTCTAACCTAATTTGCTTAAACAGGCGTTTCAAATGTAGCCTTATTTTATTTGCCATGAGCAGTGTTTGCCTCTCAAAGGCGCCATAAGTTTTTCCCGGCCTTTACCAAAGTTGGAGAAAGCAAAGGAGATGGGGACTTGGTTGAGTGGGTTTCAGGTGAAGCAGCTAGTGTAGCATTACATTAGAAGCCGCTAAGCTTCACTGGTACACACACTTCAAATAATTTTATCTTATGGTGTAGTCCCTGCTCTGCTTCTGCGGTTAATCGGTCGCATTTCGGGGCACATAGTACAAGACCAAAGCGCGTCTTCTGAGCTATTTCTTTCTCGTACCTGTTGTTGGAAACGGTTGCACATTTTGATGATACGATTTCAAACAATTGAAAACAACTCTAACCTATTTCAACTGATTGATATCTTGCTCCTTACCATCGAAAGCTTTTGCATGGAGCCTTTTCGGATTTGCATTCTTGCCAGTACACTTATTATCATCATGTGAATTAATGGGTTAGTTTTCTTTCTGTAATTTTCCAGCTTTGCGTGCGCCGCACATCAGCCGGGCGAGCCTTATGGTTACAGCGAAATTGGGACCTGGGAGAGGGCGCTCGATGCTTGAGACGGGTTATGCAGGCAAACTGGCTGACAAGATCACAAGGACTGGTGAGTTATTAGAGCCCGCTAAATGAACTTGAACGTATCGCTAAACGCATATTGAGAGATCAGCAATACTTTCACATGTGCATTGAGAAAGGCGCATATGAATGATATTTGGCTTTTCGGACTGCCTCGCAAATTATGCATATAATGGTGTCACACTAAAAGGCAATCGGCTAAATGTGATTGAGTTAGTAGCTTGCGCTTAATAACCGATGACAGGTAACACGGTTACTGATGACACTGACTTAATTGATAGTAGGTACTTTCACTTAGGATTGATAACTGGGAAGGTCTGGTAAATGTAGTTCGAAAGAGTGTACAGTGCCAACACTGTGAGAAGCAAGATAAAGAGTAATCATCCAAATATCCCTGGAGCTCGAGCTTCACGCTTGTGTGTGGGAGAACTTGAACACTTCAATAATATAACATTGAGAATATATTGCTTCCACATTATCCCAGGGGCTCTTAAGATTAAAATGAAAAGTGAATTTATTTTGGTTTAATGTAGAAACCAAATTTTCATAAATGCTTCGCTAAAATAATCAAAGTGATGATTCGTCAAAATTTAAGGCATTGTCTTTTATTGCTTTATTAATATGTTTTCCAAGCGCGGTTACCTGTTCAAGCACAAAAATATGTAGCTTAACACAACCATCAATATAAGCTATAATAGATTGCGTGTGGGAGCGAAATATGTTGTCAAATTCTGTTGTGGTAAAGGTTCGACCTGAAAATTTCGTCTGCCATATTGTGTAGATTTACCGCCATATTATTTATCGCACGTTGAACTGAGATTTTGCGCCGCATTCTCTGGTAGACTTTGAGGTGCCTATAGAATATCCTAATATCATTAATGTATTTCATCGTTAAGTCTTATGGCTGGTTATGTGTGTATTCCCTA
Organism: Dicrocoelium dendriticum; assembly: GCA_944474145.2. NCBI lineage: Eukaryota > Metazoa > Platyhelminthes > Trematoda > Plagiorchiida > Dicrocoeliidae > Dicrocoelium > Dicrocoelium dendriticum. The sequence continues at coordinate 17,941,744 of OX104070.1, forward strand.
AACAAGTTAACATTGCCATTCTGCTTACATATGTATGCATTGCAGACTTACACTTCTGGAACTAGCTTTATTAGCGCACCACACAGAATTCCTTAAAACCACGCATTTGAATGTCCGGTTTCTCATGATGTACTTAGCTTGTGTCAAGCGAAAGACATCGGATAATTATAAAAATGTCACCATCCAAGGGAACAAGATGAAAATACAATGTAGACGACTTTGGGACTCTACTACGCTAGAAAAGCCAGTTGTTTTCTTTGACAAGGTTAATGAGTATGCAACTCCGTCGTAGTGTTTGTGAATGATTTACACGTATCAGATCAGCTTAGTAGCAGAGCCACAAAAACAATAAATTATGAATCTCCGGCTGCACGTATTAACGGTGCTTCATTGCCAAGCGATCACCACCAGTCGCGAGTGTTTTTAGTATACCGCTAGGACGCCCGTCCCTACGCGGAATCCAACCGGTGACCTTGTGGTTAAAAATACGACGCGCATGCCATTCGGCCACCGGCCGACAGCAGAGTCACATGTACTCTATAAACAAGCGGTGAAATTATGGTTTCAGTATGGAGAAGTATTTTCTCGTTTATAGTCACACGGGATAAATATATGAAAATGTCTCAAGGTAAGGTAATCTGGACTTAGGTGCTTAGTCAGCATAATATGGTATATTAGCAGATGAACGCCATGTACTTTGCCGGCGTACACTTGGAGACCAATGGTCAGCAAACTCTTCATGCCAAATATTGTGGTGTCGGATTGTTATTTGTTATTGTTGTACCAATAATACTTTCCACGAAACAGATCTTTATTAGTAAATGGTGTGAAAAAATGTTTCAGTGGATCGTTGAAAATTCAGCCATTCATCTGCTGACACAGCTTTTGTGTATATCTCGTATTTGAACGACAAAATGACGCCGTAGCACACGAGAAATGTTCAAGAATTTGTTCCCGGATATTCTTGCATGGGTTTCCAGCGAGTTCATAATTATCTCCAGCGTAATTTCTTGCAATCCAAGGACCCTGCCAGGGAGCTTGTCTAAAATATTACGTTTATTAATCGTGTAACTTTCGCTGCTTATTTGGTTAGACTATTTCTCCCCTGAGGTATAATTAACTATCAATATTTTGGGTGCGATCAAATCACCGCTGCTGTTTCGTTATCTAAGTCTTGTGTATGAGCATCCAGCTCATATTATATATAAATCTAGGGTACAACATTTGCAAATAGTGCATAATATAATACTTGCTAATTTAGTTACGTTACTAACTTCGTAGATTAGCGCAGTGACATTTCGAGCGAGCTCCGATTAAGTGTTCTCAGGTGCGTTGAAATTCAGTCCACATAAGGTTAATGATTAAGTTGTGAGTTAAACAGCAACGAGATTTTAGTATGCACAGCAACGAAGGCTGCAAAAATTATACACAAATTTTGTCTGAAGGCCAGTTGATTGAATGCGTCAAATCTTGTCATGATAGCACAAACTATTCTCCATCATTGTTGCTGCCGTAAATTTAGTAGGCCGCTAATCTGTACTTCAAATTCAATGGTAGATTTGCGGAGGGAAAGTTTTGCATAAATTGAACCAAATCTATCCCATGCACCATTGGTTCAAAGCGGAACAGAATGTCGGATGTTAGAGATCAAGTGCTTAGTAGATTTCGGTAATTTGTGTTCGGTTTGCTGTAAATAATAGATTTACTCCTAGACCTAAATTGGTTGCACACGAAATTTTGAGCCAAGTATTTCTAAAAAATAACAAGAATACGGAAGCTATAAAGCGAAAGCATAACATCTTCCAATTGATTTGCATAAATAGTAAATCTGATTCGGGAGAACGTAAAAAACTTAGCAAGCGACAAGCTGACCATCGACGTATAATGATAAATATGGTAAAATAGCTGTTTACAAGTATGCATTGGGCATTTTATGGAATGACGAAAACCATTGCTTCAAATGTAGACAACTAAAGCATGTCGAATCACAAGGTGAAATTAATATTTGCACATCGGACTTTGCGTAAATGCTTGAGACACAATTCAATATTTTAAAATTCATAAACTTTATGAAATTTTGCTACCGAAGTAAGCACAACACAAAATATATGAGTAAACATGGAGTGCTGAATGACAAGATAACTGTTGCTTAACGATATATCGTGCGCTGATTAACAAAAACCCGTCTTTATATTTCAGCTAACCTGGTAATTACACGGTCATGTAACGATTGCTTTCCAACTATTGAACTATCTATTAAGGTGGAGAGAAACTGTCAGATAATGTTATACATAGCTAATTTGGTTGCGTCCTGTGTGATGGATTATCCTTCTCATTATTCAAAATAAAACATTTTAACAGTATTTTCTAATTAGTTATTTTGAAACTATTTTAATTAAAACTAGCAACGTAGTTGTTCGTAGGTGCTTTAATCTGATAACGCTTGTTAACCAAATTGGCATCCATTATAATTCAATTATCAGTATATTTGAAATCAATATACAGCGCCCAATTATTTAACACAATTAGCAACCTAGATGTATGTGGCATAGGAAGAAAAAATTGGCTGATTCAACCATTATTAACTCCAATGCACAAACTAAAGGGACAGTAGGATTATAACATCACCTAGGTCAATTTTTCATAAGGAAAGCAGAAGTATGTGTATACCAGGTTTACGATAGCTTGCATGCATGTAACTTGGTTGATTCTAAGAATGGTTGCCCAATAGAAAATGTTTAACCAAGCTTAGCGTTGTTTTTATTTAATTTCTTATTAGTTCTCTTTCGTTGAAAATTCCCCTGCAATCTAGAGCTGTGAACTTTAATGGGAATTAACCTTAAGACTGAGCATTTTCAACCTCTATATAGATAATAATATTAATTTTACGCATCTAGTAATAATTTTTCAAAGGTAATAAATATGTTTGGACATAAAATTTTCTATGGCACAAGCAATGTACAATGCACATATAAACTAATAATTGCTGCATTTTTAATACACATTTGTTCCTTTGATTTTAAGTTTTCAGCAGATAGCCGATAACTTCTTATATGGCAGCAAAAGTTTTCAAGTATTCCTTTACTTTAAGTAAACCTATTTCCTAGTGCTAATTCCTTCACTTTAATTGCTATTAATACATTAAATTCAAGCAAATGGCTGTTGCTGTCTACTCACCAATTTTGGCTTGATTCTTATATAAAGTTATGCGCACGATACATTTTAATTACCTACTAGGTTTTAGACCAAAGCTACTTTGCTCTCAATATGTGACTTCTTGACTATGGAAATCATTTATAATTACACGAATCAAAATCCTCTGAAAGAACAATTATATGTGAACGTTTTGTGGCATGAAGGCTATAGTTGTTTTTGGTGCCCAAAAGATAATTATCAATGGCGTTGCAGGGTACCTGTGCGCTAATTGGTGTACAAACAGCCTTACAACCATTTATAATTAGCTGTCATGTTTTTAGTAATTAATGCGTGTTTCTGTTCCAGTGTAATCTCTTTAAAGAGACATATGTCCAGCGAACTTTCTTGACGTTTCCCACTAGCTAGTTTTAATTTTTAAATGCACAAGTGGTGATTTACGGAATAATTACTCCCAAATTGTCAACTTTAGTTTTTGCTTCTATTAATCAAGTTGTTTCAAGCCATGTGCTAGTTTTCTTGATAACTGCCGTTATGAATACGGTGGTTTTGCTAAGCAGGTTTCGTCAAGCATTCCGAATGGGCGGTTTTTGGTTTCACATCATATTAGTATAAAAGAAAACATTTATTAGGACAGATAATGCGTAATCTAAACAAAGGAACGAATTAGCAGTGCATTGAGGATTGGCCTACCATTTGCAATATTAATACTACTCTATGTTAAGGACTAATTCTGATGATTCTCTCACGAAAATCTGTTATTATTTGCATATGAAAATTTTGTTTTCCTTATGGTCGATGCTAAAAAGTAAGCTCCGGAATGTCTCACAGACAGAGCGTCCGCAAGTTCTTCTACACACAGTGACCACTTTGATGACAGAATGTTTTAAAACAGATTTCAACGGCAATAGTTTCCAAGTATCCTAATGAACAATGTACTTCCATAAGTGCGATAACCGTTTGGCAACCTCCTTCCATTAAGCTTCTTAGCATTACACTAGGATCGTATATTGAATTTCATTGCAAACGCGATCTGTGGCGCAGCTGAGGCATCGTAATTCATTGGTAAGTTTTGTAAGAAAACGACTCTATGAGTGGATATGCTTTTTCTGTACAAGAGTTTATGTTGTCTGGATTTAGTATTTGGCTTCTTAGGGATTCCCAAATCTATGAAAGGTGACATTAACAGTGATGTGCTGATTACATTCAGGAACTGCTTTCTGTACACACTGAAACAACTATCGCGGTAGAATTAAACGAACCCAGCTAAATATATTGTAACTCGGCAGCATCCAATAAATAGTGATTTATTTTATAAGCTGCCATATGTATCAACTATGACAGCAGGACCATTTGTTCAACAGGTGCAGAATAAATGTTACATAGTGCAAACCAGGCCCAGTTCGATTTTGGTATTTAAAGCGATCAGTAGGATCTGTTCAGCATTTACGCGTTCGCAAAACGTATGCTACCACTGCAACTTGCTTTATATCTCAAAGGTTAAAGTACTTTACTTTTCATGCGGATGTATTAATGCAACCGTATTTATAATGTTTAGACACATAGCAGTCTGAAAGGAGATAAAAGTAGGAGGCTTATATTGAAACATTTTGTTCGAAACTGCAGTTAGGACAACCACCTATACTGCGCAACCGTACTAATTTCCATATCTACTGAAAACATTAAAATCAATTTGTGTTTATAGATATACCTGAGTTAAATTGGCGTAAATTCAGTAAATAATCTTAACAACAGTCTATCGACAATATTCGCTCCCCTATCAGTTTGCTTAGTTTATTGCTTTGTGCAACACCCTGTTTTCAATAGTTACCTTTTCGAACTCTGTCTTGTTTTCGATTCTAAATGTATTTGTCGCAAAGCTTTTCCTGTCTATGTTTTAATATCGATTTGATATAGTTAGTTAGTGTCTACAGCTCCAAACTTTTGTTTCCATTATTATTTGCGGTAGTAATGACGAGGCAGGCAATCATTGGTTCTTGCCTTAAAGTAATTGGGCATGAAGCGTATGCAGTTATTTGCTAGTTTCTGTTGTGTGAAATTTCTTTTATTTTGTATTGGTCTTACTATTGCCTAACATGAGCTGTCAAGTGAGATCAACCGTGAGATACCCAAGATTTTATAAACTATGTCGGAGTAAAACGCAACAGGAGAAATTCGATGCACATCGCGAGCAATGTTTGAAGACAAAGCGTTCTAAGCCGAAGGGATCCGTGAGCTCACCTACAAAGACTGACCAATAGCCGTTACAAACTCTAGCCGTCCTACTTGCGAGCCGATTGTAGATTACATATCACGGTGTCCGTCCGCTAATGTGGGTCCTGCTGGAATACCTGAGTTCCACTTGAGGAACACTCGCAACCCGATGTGCGTTTAAGTAAACCAAATGGGCGAATGGTGAACACAAGGAACAAAAGCGAGCGATCAGCGGAGTCAATGGATCGAAATTCTCAGTTTTGTTTTGCACACGAAATCGTATATCTACAGAGCTTGATTGATAGACTCATCGACCTGGGTGCACAGAAGTCAATAATGAAGCAAATTGCTTATATTGGTAAAATGTAGGTAGGATTAAAAAAGCGCGTGTTCGAGGCTGGTGATGGCACACTTTGGCAGACTAAAACGATTGAAGTTCCATATTTGAACATATATGAATCCGCCTGACCGAGAGAAATTGAAAACTGTTGTTGCATTATAGCCACTTACTAGTAGAGGAGAAAGTGATGTCCGCAGCATAACATTTTTGGTAGTTCCTAGGGTCTGCACTACCCGCATCTACAGATAAAGGACGCGTCACCAATGCCTTGCCGTTCCGTTGCTTGCGCGTAGCCCTAAAGTATCTTCGTAGTTTAATTAGTAAATGTGACAAACTAAATATGTTTGTTACTATTCGTCGTTTTACTTACTAGGACTGGAAGAATACTGGTTAATTCCGGGCAAACAGGACCCAGGAATTCCAGCTTGGAAAACATTTTCTTACGGTGCGACCATTTATTAATCAAAATTAATGGCTTGCTGTTAACGTTTTGTATCTCACTTTACAGGCTACCGATGGATGGTTGAATGCAGCAATGGTGTTTTATCCTCCTTAAACACGTTGAACTGTGTTTGAGGGCATTTTATCGTAGCCGCGAAATATTTGTCTGGATTAGTTACCTCTTGTCTAAGGTATATGAGCCGGAATCCGCCTTTTTCTTATGAGCGACTTTAACTTTCCTCAAACACGGTGGCCTAATGTTTAAACTTTTCAGGGTACTGTGAAATCCAAGTGCAAGTCTCGGAAAGAATATTTGAAATTGAGACAAAGCAGGCGTCTGTCAATCAACACGCGTTGTAACGCATCCTACTTCATTTTCTTTGAACCAGCCATTTACTAATTTAGAGCAAAATATATGCGCTATTCACCCCCTAGATTCACGGGCAGCGGAGTAACGCTTGATTATCATAGGCAGCATAAAGCTCTCGTTGCCTTACTTGCATCCGACAGAGCCGTCTTGAAAGTATTTTTCTTCTGACTTTCATACTCTCAGTCGAGCCGCTTGTAAGGTAGACTTTTCGACACCGCAGAATTTATCTTTTGAATCTTCTTGTTATGTTATGCAATTAGGGTGTGTTGACATAATGCGCACGTTTCTTAACCCTTAAATTTAGAGAATTTGGAACAGAGAAACCACGTTGGTTCAAATTGAATGTGAACAATTTGGCTCGACAGCGACGAGTCTTGTGGGATCGATTACATATGCATGGCTCTGTAGACGATTACAAGGCCTGCAGAAGGCAGCAGAATCTACGTAACTGCGCAAGAGTAGCATGGTTTTTGTATAATTTCTAGGAGCCGGCAAACTCAGTGAATTGGTTTCCAAGACTCTGACTTCGTAAAGCTATACCTGAGGCCCACTGGTGACTTTTGCATTGTAAATAGACTCGAATGCGTCGGCTCTGACTAACTGCGTTACATGTGAGTCCGTTTTGGCGGCATCCCTTTTATTTCGTATTTACAGTTGAAGCTGCTAAGGAATCCGAGTGCGTAGATTGCGATGTGTTATATGTCCGCAATCTACACGTTATTATTCACGGTACAAATCCAGTCAAACCTGACGGCCTACATGTACTAAATATTAAGGCCGTATTGGTCATCATATCGTCTGCAGTGACTGAGCTTTCCAATAGATATTTTCATGAATGTGCATTACTGAGCGACGGATATACTAAGTAGTTAAGTCCGGTCCCAAAAGCGGGAACGCGTCTAAATTGAACAACTACCAGCCGATTTGTCTGACATACGTTTTAGCGAAAGTGAACGTGAATATTATGAAAAGAAACTGATCTAGCTGCTAGATTCGAAGACACCTCAAACGTCCGCAATTTATGGTTGCATCATTGGCCGCACCTGCATCCCCTCCCAGCTGCTGATGAGAGATGCATGTTTTCATGCGATTAAATTGTGGAATTCAGGAGAAGTTTTCTGCCGCATTAACAAGAACGATTTCGATAAAGTAAAGCATGAAGCAAAGTTGACGCCACAAACAGTGCATTTGTATGCCATACAACAGTGAGGGATTGAATGCAGCATTTGCATTGTTAGGACATGCTAAATGCGTGAATAGGTTTTGCAAATTGGAAGGTTAATGTACTTGGAAATTTCTTACTCTATCTGTTGGATATTTTCAACAGTATCATTTAAGAACAACATTACAAATCGCAATCTGCTAAAATATAGTACCACTTCGCCTCTTGCCTCTACGTATATGTCAAACTGGTCCGTTTTTCTTACTGAAGAGGCCCGTCTACCTACCTAGCATGTGCTCCGCAGAGGCGGACACTTCCACATTTCCAGCCTAATCGGATTTGCTTTCGGATGAGCACCACAGAATTGTTCCGTATGTTGTGTGTATTACGTTAACGTTTCGGAGCCTAAATTGCTGACATCATTGTAAAGCTGCTCTCATATTTCGATTAGCCCGTTTGGGAATATTGCGTGATACATTTCTAAACTGATCGTCTAGGAATATAATGGACCTCGGCAGATTTTGAGATCGGAAAACAGGTTCCCTGAGAATTGACAAATGTATAAATACCGTGGGCACAAGTCACTTCTGTAAGCATACAATAAACTACAAAAATCCATGCCCAGTACAATAATTTTCCTTATGTGAAACCAAAAAGTGTTTTAGAATATTAGTGAGTCAAAGCTAATTGGAGCCCATCATATGTGTTATGTGCCCAAAATATATTACGCCATTTAAATAGTTTACATCGGTCTTGACTGTGACATTTTGTTTATGTTACATATTTGCCATGTGTATAACAGTTTGTGTTTCTGCTCGTACTGCTTTTGGGACCGAAGAGAATAATGGAAATGTTGACATACCGCAAATGATAGACGCTCCGTTCCCGGAAGGTGTTTCACGATGTTACGTTTCTGAAACAAATATCTATACTCTTTCGGCATTTATATATGTTTTGTTATGCCATGTTGGTCGACGTTCCACTTTATGTTATATATCTGCCAAGTAGCATCAATAGCAGCTTGCATTTTGCAAAGACCTTTTCCGGACCATATGAATTTCTCCGGTGCCTCCGAACAGTGACACAGGAGGATAGCTCCTTTGTCAATTACTTTGCAATCTTATATGTTTTGCTCTATATCTCTTACGCTGCGTTTCTGCCTTGCAAAAATCAGTTGGTGCAGGAATATAATGCAGGTCATATGTCAAAGATTGTTTCTAACATACCAAGACGTTATGGCAATTAGTACAAAACGGTGAGCAAATTTACAACAACATGCATTAGCCGGAACTGAGTAAACAAAATGACCGGAAATATTTTTGTGTTCTAGTGTTATATGCTATATAATACGATACATACTAATAAGCAGCTATTTCAGAAGGTCTGTGCACGTTTGTGTGAACCCTGTCATCGACGTGGTTTCTGTTCCTTAAACACTACACTCTTTGCCAAAACAAGGTACTGCGTGTCATCTTTACTTACATGTGGTTATCTATCTACACCTATGAAAGTGCGACGACGGCATGAATGATTAACATGTGAAGGATTGTTGTGTTTGTCATCTTCCACTTGCAAATCCGAAATTAATTATTTCTTTAGGTTAAGGTCAACAAACACGGAATCAACACGGCACATTCTACGAAATCAGCACTAAACCAGAAGACGCTAGGTCCTTATAAATAGTCTTAAATTTGGATTATATATTCCTGATTCACCTGAACTTTCAGTTGCTCAGTATATTTAACCGCATATCTGTGCTACTACATTATTTATTTCTGGATACATAACATTTGGGCTAGCTTTTGGTTTGTAGTTTTAGCTACTCCTACTTAAACCTGAAATGCGTGATACAGTTAATCACAAGTATTTAACTTTCGCCCAAATTGTAAATTATATCTGCTCTATACTAACCTTTGGATATTTAAACCAATTGATTCACAAGTGTTTTCTAAGGCATATTGCGCAACTGACATTGCTAAATTATGTACGGCAACCGCGGCTGCTTCGGTTGTTGAATATGCAATATTTTGCAAGAAAATGCGTACCTACTGATAGACGTTTGGGGAATTGCATAACTTTCAGTAGTCTTGTTTCAATTAACACGGTAATTTCAAACATTATTTGCACCGACCGCATTTACAGACGTCGTCTGTCAGTACAAATTTCTCATACTTCCGCAGCAAGGAGATGATAGTATTTAAGTATGTCTAATCATCTGCGATGTATGAATACATATAACAAATTATTTAGTTTTGCTCAATGTGCTAAGTACTAAACAATCTTGCGTGTGAAACGAATTACAAACCGACTTGTATGAGAAAATAATTGTTTTGTGAGTTTCCCTTTACTGAAGGCGTGTGCCCAAAAAGACCGATGGTACTGACGTTCACACTTTTGGCTTCAACCGAAAAGTTCGAGGAAATTTGGCATATCTTCAGGTGTTCAATTTACAGCTAACTGACTATATTTTACTTAAGCATTTGTACAGAGTGTCAGTACGCACAAAAGTAAATGCAGTTGTTCCTGCCATCCCAAGCGCAATGAAATGATTAACGTAATATTGAGTTTATTTTAAATTATGACTTCACCTGTCGGTAAATTAGAAAGGAAGAATTGATGCGATTTAACGTACTTTAAATTATTTTAATATGTAAAATCTCAAAGATACCGTGATCGATGTTATTCCAATCCTCCAAATATTTGCTTTTATTCTCAGTTCATTCAAAGCATTACCTTTTACTGTTTCCTCGTATGATATTTGCATTAGCGTCCAAATAGGCTCCTATTTTGTAACTGAAATTATTTGCAGGATCACAGAATCTTTTATAAATTAAAATACCTATAACATGGACATTATGCTTATAAAGCTATTATCAAATTCCACAGATAAAGACGACAATTCGGCCTACCAGGCAATCAAAAACACTTTAAAAAACCTCGGGAATTATTTGTTATTTGTAGAATAGAACACCCTAACTACCTTTGTTATGTATTTCTTTATACATCTTTATTCCCGTAGAGAGATATTTTAGTCCTTCGCTCTATAATTCAACTGCAACAAAACGTGGATATGCGGACACATTTATTCAATCGTTTTATATGTAAAATAGATGCGAACTCGACTTTGTGCTCATATAAATATCTCTATATGCGAATTTACGCATGATGCTTAAAATTTCCCTTGGTTAGAAAATAATGCAGCGCTGTTTTGTATTTTATATTTGCTGGTAAGTAATTCAATACTATTATTTTGACCATTTAATATTCATTGATTAACATTTACTTACGTATGTTTTTCGCAAGCTCCATTTGTACTCTTCGTTTAAATGGATTTGATTGAGCTCCTTCGTTTTGACAACTAAGCATGCATGGAAAGTCGCATCCTTTAAATCGGCCTTTTTTGAAAAAATAATAAACGTTTTCCTTGTTTATGTGCATTCTTTCGCTTGCTATAAGTGGTAGCAAACAATTGTTCAGCACAAATATTTCTACTCGTAAATACTGTGATTAGAAATGTAAGAACAAAATATTTCTGATCAGGTTGGCAACAATTTTACTCTTGAAAGAATGAAGCTCGTATGTTGGCTAACATTAACCTCCTCTTGCTTGGCAGTCTCACCTGCACAAGTCCATTGATACAACAATGCATTATGCCACAATATATTTCCAATGCATTGCACATGGAAACTAATGTTCAGACTTGTGGATGCATTTTATAAAACAAAAATTTACCGTACTTATTTAGTTGTAGCTGACTAAATTATTGTAAGCAAATACGACATATGAGGAATCGTTATTTTTTACCATTTTAATTTAAATATTTTTCGGCGACATCCTTAACGCGACACTGCGAATATAGAAGTACGCTCTTTGCGTGCAGTAGCAACATGAACTGCTGTTGTGAGATGTTCTCGTAGCATCATCATCGGGTTGAGAACAATCGTTTAGCTATTGCAATTCGACATTTTAACATTTTGGCTTTTTATTCACCTTCCAAGTATACCTTGCTGTATCCGTGAAATAGATACAACAATAACATTAATAAACGACATATTATTTAGTGGTTGTCATTTGTATAATACTGCTATTGAGCAAGAACGCAGTCATTTTATGAACCATATTTTAATAAAAATGGAAAATGGCATATTAGAAAGAAAATTAGACAAATAAAATATATCACATAGTATAAAGTGCTACCAGTATTATACCACATTTCGGGTATATTTTACAAAGAGCATGAAATATTAAATTAAGTAAATTCAGCAAGCATTGAACGCAAGCCAACCTTATAACAGTAATGTTTTATGTTCACTTCACACAATAAGTAAATTTTGCTGTTACACATGTCGATAAATGAGTGAAAACAAATTGCGTTATTGTGCCAGTAAATTAGATTATGACATTGCAGTTAACCAAAATGTTTTTTTACCTAGGTATCCGGATGCGGCTAAATTTGCAGGAATGATTTGATTGCAATTTTCAAAGATAATTCACAATAAATTTCTGCTTGTTAAGTATAAATCAACTGTAACCTTTCGTCTAACACAGATCAACTGAATACAAGCTGCGATATTATATTGTCTGTGGTTTAGATGCAACTCAATCTTTATCAGGCTAAATACTAAAACCCTTACGTTTTTAGCATTAAGTCAGTGTACGGACCGGCTTTAGCTGACCTTAAATAACTGTTGTTCGAAGCTAAGTGTCAAGCAGCATGTCTATGATCATAAGTGGAACTTTGTATTGAAGAGAGCGTGAAATGCATTTTTTTCTTGGGTGGAAATGGAACCCGGATATAATTAGCAATAGCAGGCAGCAAGGTATATAATGCCGTAGAGAACATTTAGATCAATCGATTGAAGAGGCTTCAAAATTATAGTTTTTCACAAAGTTCGTAGAATAACAAACTATGAACAAGCTTCATTATGAAACACTAGACAAATTGGACAATACGCACATTAACAACATTAAGCAAGCGTTAGGCGGCAAGCCTAACAATGGAAAAAGCATGAATATGTGAGTAAATTACGCGTAGAAGAATTCAACACCATGCTGTATATGCCGAGTCGCTTTTCTATAAAACTGTCGTGTAGAAGGACAGGTTTCATAAATAAAAGAAATACACGACGGAAGCAAATGTTTGCAATCAACTTTATTCGGATTTAATTTACCTCCGTTGCAAACCGTGGATTTATGCACATTTATTGATTAGATGAACAACATTATGTTAAGAACATGTGTGCATTGCTTATCTTTGTGAGTACAAATTTTCATAAGTGTATGACAAAAAACATGCACAATGCTGTCATATTCCTGCCGCTCACGTTTTTTTTCTTAGATGGATGGTTAAAGCGGCTTTCGGTAAAGTCCTCAACCTTCCCGTTGTTCTACTGAGCTTAGCATCAAGTTGCATACATTCCAGACAACGCCAAAAACACACTGTACCACCGTGCTGGACATCCGTTTCGCAAATCAAATTTGGTAGAACAAAACAGCTAATTTGACAGATAAAATTGATTAACGTTCTATGTTGCAACTGAAATCCTGATCGGATTACCAATCGAGGTTTTTATTCACAGACATACGGTTAAAAAGTCGAAGTTAAATTATTTTCAAATTACATATGTTCACATGCTTATCCATTAAGTCACGTCTGCGGATTGTGTATCTTTTCGTTGCGGTTTTCTTTCTTCTGGAAAACGTTGCTACCACCGCAAGAATATTTTAACCTACCTTTATTTATTATTGCGCTTTGCCATTTAAAAGCTTACAAGCGGCTTTTTCGTTCTCTAAACTTCTAATATAGGTACCGAAACATATTTTTTCTCTCAAAATTTCACTCATTTGCTGTGCAATAAAAGCGAGCTTGCAAGATAAAGGAATATGTTAACAAATGTAGAACAATACGATTTGAAGGACAACATAGTTTTCAAGTTTAACAGTGCTTACCAGTTATAAACAGCTGGTTCAAATCTGGAGATGCAAGCGTATAATTGTAGATGTATGCATGGTAAATCTATAATAGTTTGCTTGGTTTAACTGAATGTAATTCCGAATTAATGTCAAAGTTAACTTTTCTCGTTAGAAGCTTAGTTAACTCACACTAAATGATAAGTGAAAACGTTACGGTAATTTCAATAAATATGCCACGAATTACATGCTGACTATTCCATGGAAATATTCATGCTAGATTTTGTGTGGAATACATAATTTTGGGTACATATCTACATAAGAGGCTGGTTATATTCCAGCGAAGCCCGCAACAAGCGTTTCCAGAAAATATTTATAATGATGTTACCATTGATAGTTGTATTACACTTCTTATATTGCACTCATTAAATACTCGTAAAAACAAAATTAGGCTAAGTTAAATAGCTTTTACCCTATATATTTGATAACAATATAAACAATGCAATTCTTGCAAATTGTTGTTACGTGATAGTATATATAAGCTTGACAATGTTCGTGTGATTGCATACGCTGGACCTTCAACTTTATATATCGTAAGCATATATATTGATGATATCTTGAATACCACAGGTAAACATTAGACAATTAAAAAAAATTTCAACATCTGGTTTTCCTACCGCGGGACATAGGCTTAGCATGCATAAATGCAGACTTTTTAAAATAAATGCGTTTTTAACTAACCCAGTACGTAACCTGCTTGAAAGAAAATGTTTACCGCTATACCTAGCCAAGTGCACCTTCGGTTAAATTATTTATATGAAATCTTTTATGAGCTAAATAAATGGAAGCAAGACTAAAGGTATGTGCTGTGCTTTGATCTGATCCAGCTTAAACATGTTAGGTTAAACAAAAGCACGACTATTCATTTTTGCAAAAAGGAAAACAATAAATTAATAACATTAAGTAACATGCCTAGCTTGCAAAATTACTATGCTTTTTAACTCCGGTTCAGTGGTCAAGTTCATGTTAGCTAACAAGTTCTTCTTAGCTAATAAACTAAAGACATATTTTCCTTCATATATAGCCTTAAAAATTCTAGCAAAATGTACATGGTTTAGATTTCATAAACCTACCAACTAATAAAACCATCTATATAGTGAAGCTTGGAGATAAAATCAACGTTATTAATTGCACAGCATATTTTAGATATCGGTTAAAATCTCTGCTGCAAAACAACGACCTGACGATGATAACCTAACGAAGCAAACATTCACAATTGCCACTGGACTCCTTTCAAATATTGCTTTAGTTTAAACGTTAACGCTTTACTTCAAATAAGTAATCATTGTCGTGTTAACGGTTGAGTACCATATTTCATCCAATTGTTACAGTTTGGTATTATGCATTAGTTAAGAAATATTTACGTATAGCTTAATACGTGGATTATATTTACAGTGAATTGGAAATGCCTGTACTTAACATACTTTGACCCATAAAGCAAAAATAATATTTTGTAGGTGGGAAAGATGTAACCATTAAAGTTAGGTTTAGTGTGACAAACTACGTTGAAGCAAATTACTCTTGAAATGGCCACTACAAACGCGAGTAAAAAGCAACAACTTGGATTTCTCTCCGTTTGAAAATAATGCACAATTTCAGGGATACGGATAAATGTGTGTCTTGCAATGCTACCATGATACTGTTTAGCATTATCGTAGTAGCTCGTGTTTTCATGTACCTTAGCGCGTTATTGAAAATTAAGTAAAATTTCAATGCACCAACAGAGACTTTACCACTTATCGTTAGTAGTTTAACATTGCGAATTTATTCAGGCACCAAAGTCAAATGAGTGCTTCGGAACAGTCCGTGTTGGCAATTATTGTACTGAAGTATTGATTTAAAATGCAGTTGGCATAATTCGCCATCTTCACTGCAAAACGATTAATGCCTAAACGAGTTAACGCTCCAGCATAATAGGTGCAGAAATGATACATTGCACGCCGAAGACGGCCATACAAGATCAAATCTGCTGCTTGCACAAAAAATGACAAAAATACATCAGATGAAGTTGAATGCAGTCTACATGAAGTTTGGCCCATACAATGCGCCAAATTTATACATAACTGTCTTGCATTAATTCCAGCTGATAGGCAGAAGCACTGATAAACGCATAAGAAAAATGACATGGAAATTTTGTTTATCTGTGTAGTAAACACATGCCAAAATTGATTTCGCATTTCAAGCATAATTACCGTGATTCATTAAAATTTGTCTAGTGTATGAATGCTCCTGGTTATCAACGCAAGAGTGTTAACTCGTTACTAGGCACTCGTTATTCTGCGGAAACATGTCAATAGATAAAATCAATACAATATAAGGAATAGTGGACATATACGCGCAATATCGCCGGAAGTTAACCAAATATTTGTTCAAAGCCGATGATAAAAATTTTTATCAGTCATGTTAGCGCCAAAGCCTACAAAGTCAGCGATTTGGCTTAAAGAAAAAACATGAGATTTTCGTTATTTCTGTTAGTAACATTTTTATTGGACCTGTGGTGAAACAGTGTGATTAATATTAACATGTATTTGGTAGTTTTTTGTTGAAATCAATGCTGCTTAAACAAGTAGTAGCTTGAGTAAAATGACGCTCACCGAATAAGAAAAAATATAACACACTTGTGTTTGTAATTACACTACAAGATATCAGTGAATGGCTGCTAAGAGAAAATATATTGAAATTGGTACATGCATTCAGTATTCAGCCGTCGACAAACAATAAACGGCAACTATTTTACGTATTTTATTAAAATGCAACGTAAAACCGTTTTGCAAAATAGGTTGTAAATAAGTGCAAATAAAGCATAAATTGCGATAAGGGTACTCCTTGGTTATATGCTTCCAATGAGATAAGTAAACTTCATCTAATGAAAAATTATAGTTATAAAAGATTTATTGTCGGCTGTAGCTCAGTACTACCAATGTACAACCGATAAAAACGAAACGAAATTTTTATTAATATATATATTATGTTTGCATCACAAATTAACCTTCTTGCTTCAACGTTGGACATTATTTCGCAATAATCGATGCATTTTATCCACGTGTAATTTATTCAGCATCTGTTTAAGAAAAGCGTGCGCATAAGGATATTATTCATGATATTTGGCGAGAAAATATGGGCTGTTCGTTTTTAACAAAACCTAAAATATTAGAAGCAATTACGCTAGGATAAGAGAGTATTATTTGTAAAACATTTGACAATTTGTCTTCAATTCTATAGGCGGTACTCACAGATATCAGAGATATAATCATAGTTACGAAAATACCTTTATATTTGTTTTATCACTAATGCTAGAGAGGTTGAAGATTTTGGTAAGCCTGTTTTTCGCAACTGCAAAGAAAAACAAACCACATCCAATGTAGATTTCCGAAACGTGTTGCCAGCCTACATCCGTCGTTAGGCTAGGGTTGTTAATAATTAAGAAGGTTATTTATTCATCGATTTCAACGTTATAGCATTTCATGCGCATTACATTTGTCGCTGCTATGAATTCATAAGCATATATGCAGGTATTTTGTATGGATATACTAAAATACACATGTTGCTTATAACTATTGCTGATATTAAAAATAGGCACGCAGATTTTATTAACTACAATTTTGTATTTATGGAAGTAAATGGCATATCAATAAGAAAAATACTCAAAGTGTTGTTATAAGGCAGTGTACGTGGTGCTACAAGATTTACAAATTGCGTAAAATTAGAAATTAAGTAAACTAATGCAGTCGTTTCATTCACGCGACCCACTTTTATACAAAAGTTGCTTCGTTATATCCGATTTAGCAAATAATGGAATTTAAGTTCACCAATTTCCATAAATGAGTGCTTACAAAATGCGTTAGATTGACAAGTGAATAAATTGGAAGCATTAGTCATCCAAAGATTTTATTAACAAACAATATGCCTAGGTGGTATTTCTAAAAAACGGAATTAGATTGAAGATCTGGTTGGGTGGCCACTGTGTGCTGTTACAGGAAATCTACCTACATATACATCTAAACATGTGGCATAAACAACTTTACGGGTGAGTAAAGGTGATTTTGGTTCAATTGCAGCATTTTCCATTAATAATCTTCTAATATCGTGTGTGATTTTAGCTAATGCATTTCCGACTTGTTTACCGTTTACGTGTACTCATCTATATATTATAAATCTCTAAATGGTTATCCAGAGCATGAATGTTATTCTCTAAAACCATTTATTAAATCTTGGTTCATTTTGAATTTTGCTCTACTTGGTTTTTGTCGAAAATTCAGTATACCTTTATTTAATCTGCGATATTCCATTGACAGTGGTTTATATTTTTCTCAAACAGTTAGAGAACAATTACAAACATATCATTTTGTACAGGTAAACTGCATACACTGTAAACATTGTATACCTGTTTTTTAACGGACGGTGATTGTCTTCTACCTTTAAATGCAAAATTGGAATTTCGTTCTGAAGCTGGCAACGATCAATATTGAGCACCGACTGTCAGCAGGATGTATAATACCGTAGAGCACAAGTAGATCGACAGGCGCCATTTGACAGAAAAGTCTCTGAACTTCTCTTACGCCACAGTCTATGGTTGAATAAAATAAGGCCAAGTATTGTTGGGAAGTACTGCAGTATATGGATTGCATGCCTTTCACCGATGGTTAAAAAGCGGTGGGTGGACTAGTTCAAATATGGCAACAGCATTGTAACTTACGTAATGTAACGTTAGAAGAAATCAACGCTAATGTATTTACTGTGTTTCTCGCTTCTTAAACGGTGTCACTGATAAGGACACTGCTTAAAATAAACACAAACAAGCAACGGAAGCCAGCTATGTGCAAGCCATTTTATTCAGACTTTCATACTTTGTGGACAGGTTATTGCAAATTACAGATGTTAATTGGTTTGATCTTTCATGAAGAATATATACACACCCTGGTTGCATGTTAGTTTGCTTTCTTTGCTTGTGTCTGACTATAACCATGTGCACCATGCTGTTATAAGCCTGCCACCAACTTGTTTTGTTTTCAACCTGATACATTGTTATAGCGGCTTTCGGCGAAGTCAACTGTCCCAATGTTCTTCTGTGCAGTACAGCTAAATCTCACAATATCTACACGCAAGTACCCTAAATTTTAGCTACTACTCGAAAAATACGGTCAAGCGTGCTAGAAAACTAATGTGGAACCCCGATCTCTTCGACTAAATCAGTAACTGTAGGTGAAAAAAATTGAACATAAAAATCACCTGTTTATTACCTTCAAATCAGCACTTATGCTATAACTAAGTACATTAAACCCTGCACAAATATCCTAAATAGAGTGGTGAACTTTGGCAGGATTTATGTGCTTGGGAATTTGGCATCTTTAATCAGTCCGACAGCAATATTTGACAAAGTACGTCAATCTCACGCCCTCTTGTCATCATCTTGAGTTCAAAGACAAAAACAATAAGATATATTCAATAAGAATGAAGTGGCATACTCTGAACCGCTTACCCAGTGGTTGCTGCCTATCGGGACCACAAGATTTTTAACAGATAAAATATATGGAAAAGGCAGGTTCTCAAATAGGTCTCTCATTACGAAATATATGTAGCAAATCTTTAACACACCAGCAAATGCGTCTTATTGGAGTAGTTTCACTAGAGAAAATACACAACGCAAAAATCATATGCTCAAAATTAATTTATACACAGTGACTTCTTGTGACTGCAATGAATATTGGAACGCTATTTTTGACTGGAATTTGTTTGGATTAACCAAAGAAGTTTAATCCGCATTAAAAAATAGAATGCCATTATAAATGGCCGGACTATACTGAATGGTCATACATCAAAATTCGCGTAAAATGTAATAGGTTTTCTTGGCGGTAACTTGTTTGCTGATGTGTAAAAAATATATATAAGTATTTTCCCGGTTGTTTCTTGGTGTGAATGCGAAAGACAACGGTAAAGCTAAGCATAAAAATAATAACATAATAGGTATATTAATGCTTGATGTATTCGACCATATAGCAGGCAATCAATACATGTTCTGGGCACACAACATAGAAGTATATCCATGCATTCATAAAACAGTCTCTATCGTTGATACAATATTTCTATTCACACAAGTCTAAAAATATTAAAAAATAGATAAATTCTCGCGACGGTAATAAAACTCGTTGTGGTTCCTAAGGTATGTGTTAGTAGCTTAATATTCAATGAAAATGTTCCTCGTGTTATGATTGGATGCCGAACGGCGTCCAGCAGCATTTTCGTGACAAAACCGTACTACCGCGAAAACAGTAATTTATTCACAATGGTTCTAATACGCATTCACCTAACATCGTAGCCACTGATGACGGTCTTTAGATCTGTAAATGATTTTCAAATTTTTAGCTATAAATTGGTCATGATTAGGGCATTACTACTTCAGCAATTGAGCGTTGGTACACAGTAAAAATACAAGAAATCCTCTAATAATCATTCATACAGCGAGCTCATCGTTAAACCTGCCACACCTAATGCGTATTTTGCTTATCCTAGGTATATGTATATATTAAATGACGTCTATTGCTTACTCAGCGAATAAGCATAACTATAGACTTCCCATGCCTTAACCTATTTTAACTTTAGCAGTTGCTTAAATAAATCGCTTCTAAATTGATGGTTCTAATGTTTTGGTGAATATGAATTGAAAATGACTTCTCCGAATTTGTAAAGAGATAATGGCGATGGGTAGCTCTGTATTTCTGCGAAGACCTGCTTGAACCCTTGCGTACCTGGGACACCGAAGTCCTATATTCTATTGGATCTTGCTTATGTTTTACCGGAGTATTGTTCTCATTATTGCATTTTTCTCTACACCCCTAAATTCTAAAGCTGAAAGCAGGCAGACTACATGTAACCTGATAATCACTAACGGCAACATGATAATCAAGAGAAAAAGCATTGCCACTCAATTAAGCCACATTAGTTTTTCACCATGGTCTTATTTTCACACACGATAAACAGAATATCCGGAGAAGGAACCAAAGATTTGAGGGCAATTATACTGTCAAAATAAGACCACCAATTGAAAGGACCGACTAAAGTTCACAGCATCCCATGCACCAGGTTCTCCGTAGACAATTGTTGCCGACGCCTTAACAATCTTGATTGTATTTGTATGGAATAACAAAGAGCAAGATGTAGCGCTTGTACGAACTAAAACAAGAAAACGCATGGCGAAAATAAGTTTGCTTTGTATACCTATACTACCGAACACAGCCCAAAATGGAAACTTTCACACACAACATGAAATATTCAGTTGTTCCGGCTCTTCCATCAAGAAAAATTTGAAAACATTAATTTTTCATAGTTGCTTTTGAAAGATCTCGGTGCACACACCAGAGTGCGTTACCTGGCTAAATTGGCATATATTACGGTAGAGACACAGCATCCAGAATACTTTTACCGCACTACCAATATTATTATACTACAAAATTGTGGACTTAAAATTGAGCGCTTGGTGTAGAGAATGTTGTTGTTTGTTGCTGCGACTAGGCAAGTGCATTAGAAATGTTTGAACACGTTTTAAGTATACTACAGCTGATGGACACAAACCATCTTAACTATTCCTACAGTTGTTTAGCAAGCTTATTATGCGCAGTCGTTTGTAGGTTAGATTGCCTAACTCCATATTTAATCCTATCCATGTATAATGCGAAAATCCAAATTATTTAGATTAACGATATAATATATTAAATACAGTTACATGATTTATACCATAACGTAATGGTTTTGGTGACAAGCAACTGGCGAAATTACATCATATATCTTCAAAGCGACCAGGCAAGGCTTACGGGCGATAACTTGCCTTAGCTGGCAAAAAAATTAAGCGCTCTGTCAACGATACCACAGGGTACGCAAACAAAGACGGGCGAACAGCATTGCTTTCGCGGCCATAATCATAATATGATGGAGCAAGAAAAGCTTTTGATATTCTCAGTCCAATGAAATAAACCAAAATGTTGAGCAAAATAAATGCTCCTTCGGCTCAAGGTTATTATACTAATTGCCAGCTGCTTACATAGGTATTCAGGTGAACTAGATATTTATTGTTGGAAGTCACGACTGCAGCAGAAACGCAATGTTTTTGAGATTCTGAAACATCGAACCACGAAGAAACTTAAGTGCCTAAGGCAATTACATATTGAATGGCGAGAAATGTTATGACCTTTTTCAATACGCGTTATTGGATTTGGCTTGGCTCGCTAAAATAGTACCTGATTTTATTCAATTCAAAGCACCTGCGCTTTCATTTGTTATAGCACGGCCTCATCCCCAGCCTCAAAGGTCATTACCTCAAACCAGCGGGTTTTTATAGCAGAAAGAATGCCTGTTAAAATTTTCTTTCACACACATTATATAATTGAAATTTCTTTCTGGAAAAGATTTATTCCTTTTCATTCACGGCTTTGAAAAATTTGACAACAAATCCTCAGTCTCCTTAGGGCTTATTAAACATCATGAACGAACAAAACGCAGATTCACAAAATCTAACTGCGTTACACAAACACATTCACCTATAAAATCAAATAGCATAACAATGGGTGAATAAATTTGTTGACTACAAGTTTAGCGAGTAGACCACGGATATAAAGTGCTCGTTTTAATTTTTTCATTATATTTGGAATTTTAACGAACTTCTCGCGAAGGTAGAGTTAGGGTTAAGCTGATACTTACTATGACTACTCCGTATTAAGCGTGGTCTTCTAATCCCTTTAGATATAACCACAAACCTTCGTAAACAATAGTAACTTCTTGGTCAATGGTGAAATTCTGGACCATAATGAAACTGAGCTCCAAGACTGAAGACCGATTAACTATCACCGTGATGGTATTCCAGTGCCCAAAGCATTTGAATTGCATGTAAATACGCTAATTTTCCAGTGGATAATGACACCACCGTATTTATTCAGCTGTTGGTATACATAACAGTCTATAAAGAATTGAAGCCGAATTCATACTTGAACATTAAGATGCATCAATATAGATATTTTAATTGGATTAGTTGTGATATACAATAATCACTCAAGGTCGAGTAGATTGTAATGGATTAACAAAGCGACCCAAACTTACAAGCAACTGTCAGATTTGGGTTCAAAGGTATACCCAATTCGCTTTGAAGTTGCACATTAAATTGAGTATCAAATATTAACAGGGTTTATATAATTTTTGTAGGCTGGTGGTGTGATTTCATGCAGTGTGTGTGGATTGCGACACGTGATCATACTTCAGAACACAGTTTGTTTGTTAGCCAACCTCTGCCATTTTGATTAGTGGGTGAACATCCGAATAGGAGCATATCAGATGTGCTCGCTACAAAACATATTTCCAAGACTGAAACGTTTCGCACTAGTTTGAACGCGTAAGGTGCAGCGTGTTTTTCTGTAAAATCGCCAGAATTACTAGCAATAAAAAACATCGTAGTATCCTACAAATTTATTACAGACAATGCAAACGTTCACGCTCCTAATGCTTTGGATAATATGTCATAAAGTTATATGGGAAAGATGTAAAATATTTAAATAAAGACGTCTTAAGTTTTAGCTATTATGTTATATTTAGATGCATTCACTAAAATTAGTCAAATTTAACACAAACACCTGCATAATAATATGTCAAAATACAAATCTGACTACTTTCTTTTATGTGATATTTTAATATGATAGGCCATGCCAGTCTTTCAAAACGGAAAATACGGAGACAAAGACATTTGATTATATTTTAAGTACAAATGTTAGGTGCAACAAAAGAAATATGCAATTAGAGCTGTTATCATTTTTACTTCAATTAATAAAATGAGTGAAATTGAGACAAATGGATGGATATAAATGTATTTATTTAGCGAATGCACATAAATTTAACCGTAGCCGACACATGCATATCTTAGAATGTTTTCAATGAAGCTGAATGATTTTGTGTTTTGGCATATGTAATTAGAAAGAAGACGGAAGATAGAATATAAATAACTATAAAATAGAAGCAAACAATTACCAAAACTTTTGGTGCGTTTGTATTAAGGAACTAATAATGCTTGAGGATAGAAGAAATATGAAATGTCACTACACTGAAACGGGTGTATATCGCGGTTAAATCAATAGAAATATGCAGTTCAGTGAATCACTATATTGCACGGACGATGATTATTCACACAGCTGTAGTTATTAATAAGGATAAACACGGAGCTTCAAGCATACAGTGGTTATTTTTAAAGCTTTTTTGACTTTTGGCAACAGGAATTATAAATTTTTGGTTCAGTATAATTAATAATGCGGAAAATAATTAAAAATTAACTTGAGAGGATTTACGTTGCTTCCAAACAAACACCGGCTATAACTTATAAAACTTGATAGCCTGTTGTTTAATTTCCATAAAAGCAAATGGATGGCACCGTTTTTCTAATATATTAACTCTTCTATTGCAATTGTCCTACTGCCTACTCTCCGCAAATTTTAGCAATTAAATTGACCGATTTCTGTGCAGGTTGTCGTCGAATTATACGTGTGTCCTCATGAGATTTTACAACCAAAATGGCTCAGAATTCTGTAGCTAAATTTTGTTTTAGTGTTCACTTTAACGATTCGGCAATAAAATTTCTGGCGAAAAATAATTAAATAAGCTACGATGTAAACATGGCAATTTTGATAAATTCGGAATTAATATTAAAAAATATTGAACACATCTTATATGTAGTGCTGATCTGGAGTTAGGAAAAATATTGCTATTCCCTTCATACATAGACGCAATGTAGCGCATGAGTACAATTTCAAATACAGGCAATACAGCATGAGAAATCACATCTGAGCCATACGTAACCAGTCGTTTTACAAGACATTAAAGCCATCAGTTAGCGCTTTATTACATCCGCGTCAGCTATTGGCATCCCAAAAATGTCAAGTTAAAACAATGATGCGTAGAATGCAGTGTACATGTTAGTCGGTGGTCGTCAGTTATTATCTGCAACTGCGTAAAATAAATCCAATCATGTTCTAGGTGATGCCATTTATTATGTTAAAATTTACATGATAATCTCTTAATAAGCCTTGTTTTAACGATTTATTATGTTACCAATATGAATAACATTAATTGTAGCATTTGTAGCTTGCCATATTTTTTCTCCAACTTAAAGTACGTTGCCTGTGCAATGTGTCAAACAAGATGGTTTAAGTGTAATTTCAGAGCAAAGTAAAGTTTTATAGATGCCTAGCATATTTGGCTGAAAATAATATGCACTAATAAGTTTTATCACCGTAATCCATACATGCATGTGTTTGCCAAATAAAATGTAAACAATGTATATGGACGAAAACTGAACAAAAGGCAGCTTCGGCACATAGCTATTACCTATCCGAAGAAGCGCGGTAATGTTGTCTCCAACATTCCTAACACTTCAGTCGATTACTGATGTGGAGACACTCTTTTTGTCAGCTCACCTCATCCATTATACTTCATGTCCCGTTTGTGTATTAAGCAGCATCCTACGTAGTGAGCGTCAACAATAGAAGCAAAAATCAGGTTAACACAGCAAGCGAAACGACGGTCGATGGATCTTCGCCCATTTGGTTCTCGAAATCGTAATTCCTAATAGCCGCACGCCGAAGAGTAAGACTTGTAGGATTGCCGCCACATACATGACGACCTATCTCTTCAAAGCGTGTTTGCCATACAAAATCAAGTTTTCTCATATCAGGTAACTATAAATTATTTGCTCGAAGTTTGCTAAAATCCATGCTGCGCTTCAAAAATGATGAACGTCGCCTGGGAGGTTGGTATAATTTGAGCAAAAAGCTGCCGTAAAATGCGTTGAATGACGGCTATGTCAGACCAAGAAAAGCTAACGCAACAGAAGGACCTATATATTTTTCATGATTAAAACATTTTGCGTTCATGAACCGGAACGCATCGCTGCTCTCAGCCATCCACAACGTAGAAAAACGCAGTCGGACAAACATTGCTTTTAAAGGATCAGGTAGTCGATATTCGTTGCTACAGCCCGAAAGTTTCAGTGTGATAAGCCGGAATAAAAATAATCAGTTATCAGCCTGGGGTTCGAAGCTTGGTATACATATTCAGACTTACTTTACTTGTTTAGGTTTTCGGCGTCATTGGCTCTCAATATTTTGTACACAAAATTGAGTCTTCTCAATAAATTGACCAAGCTTCGATCTGGTCAAAGCCTAACGTCATCTTGACAATAAAGGCATGGCTAAACGAGTTGATTACCGAAGCGGAGGTCTCACAAGCTACCATGTTACTCTTGCACAATGATCGAGCAAATGACCTATGGGATTTAACCTAGAAAATATTTCACTTAATGAGTGAGGCTGTATGGCAGAAACTCTCAAGAACTTTTGCTAGTAAACAGGAATCCATTATTTTATATCGACTTTTGTGGTATGCCATAAGTCTAAGGCAAATTCACATGTAAAGAACTGTATTTCATTACGTCGATCATATTCATGGATAAACCATAATCGATTTCATGTATGCGTCAAGTAAAAATAGCGAAATGTTTCCGTCTAAAGAATGACAGATTTTAGCAGCACAGGCTCCCATAGCTTACATGGTCAAATCCATTACTTATAGGCATTATAGGAACGCTATTTCTTATGCATTAACGTGCGCTGACTTTCAAATAAAATCTAATTTTCCATTTAATATGTTGTCATAACCTAGAGGATCATGTAAGCTTATTCCTTTTACTTGTTATTCTCTGTTGACTTTCGTATAAATCTTGTAAAGTTTCTGGCCTCTACCGTGGTGGATCATCCTGGATCTTTCATGTAAATATTCATCCTCCAAATTAATTTCACTGGTTTAAGTGAAGAATGGTAACAGCTGCGAAGCAAACTTATTAGTTAATTTTTTGGAACTTTAGGTCTCCTCTTGAATGATAGTGTGTCCTATTCGGCTTTCTGGAAACTATCTGCGTTCACTTCCGGTTGTCTATCTAACTGAGGCAAATGAATAGGTTTAGCGGGTTTATATATTAGCTTTCAGGTATTTGCTGCAACCTAGTCTAATTATAGCGTTGATAACTGCTTTCATTTTCTTCAAAACATTTGAGGAATTTCGGCTGTATGCTGAAATCACTGCGATCAAATGATGCGTACAAGGAGACGTCAACTGATTGCTGCCCTTTTTCTCATCGATCAAGTTTTAGGTCAGTAATATTTTCGACCGAACTTCCCACTGGTATTGAAAAATTTCTTGCATAACTGCTAACGCTTCCTTGTCTAGTCCGGCATAATCTATCTGCTGGTGTGAAACCCCTGAAATCCAAAGCTATAAGTTGATCATTTACGTTTTCCACTTTAAATAATACTATTACACACGGCCCTAAGTTGTTGCGTCGGAACGGAGAGTAATCGTACTATAAGGAACAAAATAAAACGTCAACATATATTTGCTTAAACACGCTTAACTAAAACAGAAGCTATTGTTTTCTTCTGATGCCCACAGCTATTATTACATACAAATGCATGCAGTACGTACTATAAGCTAATTTAGAGATAAGAGGATATTAATCGGTAACCAAACAAATAAATGATTGAAGATAACGGATATTGCACTGTGTCTTTGATTCTGGACTTCATTGCGATTTCTACGGTAACAAACCTGACCTAGGTTTGGCCAAACGAAACCCAAGGTAACACAGCTATTGTGGAAATGGAAAAAAATTACTGTTTACTTCGCGGTCATATATGCGGAGCATTTCAGTAGTGAGTGCAGTCATATGGATATCACGTGTACAATCCAAACTAAGAAATTATTCAAATAATTAAACTTACCGGCTATACTTATCTCTAACATATTTACAAACATCTGAAAAAGCGCCGGCGCAGAGAATATTCGGAATGATAACGTTTTATAGCTAAATAAACATTTGTTTATTTTAAAGCCAAATGTCTTTAACATGGTCATCAAGCACAACTTGAGGAACGTTGTCTCCCAGTTTAAGTATAGAGAACATATGTCCACTCGATGAGGTTGCACATAAGTTATATATACCTAGGAAAAGCTCAGTGTACAATAGTCCCCAACCGATAGACTCTCAGTTTATAATTAACACAAATGCAAATCAAACCAGCTGGTTTTTGTTTTGCAATGATTATTGCGGCATAGAATGAGATACATATGCGTAAGACAAATCCGTGATTTAAAGGCGCCCCAACATTCACTTATCTAGCAATGTGATATCAAAATTCGCCTTTCGTGCTTTGAATAATTTTGTTTGAGTAATTAGTCTGATGTCGAAACTATTTGGTGAGACGCAATATTGAGACAGTTTTGCATCGAATTTTTAGAGGTGGCTTTCATTACTGTGGGCAAAGCCCCACACACGTTAGATTATTCAAATTATTGTAGAAAAATATTTCTAACAAATGGTTCGAAGATTTTTTGGCCGTAGGTGTTAAGCACGACGAAGGAAAGAGTAATCTATAAATTATTCGCTTGCACACAATTCATGCCTTCCAAACCATACCTTTCCATTGAGTGCTTTAATTCTATAGAAGGTAACGGAGACAGCCTCATTGTTAGATTCCAATATGTTATTCTCTCTTTGAGCAGGTTGACTGACACTCAATTGTCGATTTCCGTACGCACTTGATGGTCTTCTATGTAAGAATCCATAATATATGGAAGTATCCACGTAAGGTGCGATGCAGTGGTATGTGATATTAATAACGACATGGTAAAGTCAATTGTGTTATCACCTGAACAGTGATTTGTGATAGACTGGGGTATATATGTTTTGAGAACCGTCAAACGGCATACGGGTATTAGTTGTCTATCTTTGTCAAATTTGGCATATGTACATAGCTTTTCAATACCTTCAGCGCTTTGTGAATTTCGGAGAATATGTGTCAAGTAAATGAAATTTTTGGTTGGTGAATGCAGTGATTTAACCTTGTGAACTTCGTTTGTATGAGAAACATTTTGATAATGGACAATTGTTGCAGCGATGGCTCCTGTTTGCTCAGAACCAATGTTGTCATGTAAGTAAATTTTCACTCGTCTTTCAAAAGGGTACACTCCCCGCATTTGTCCCACCTGATACTAAACACATACGATGGATGGTATTTGTCCCTTCAAACTTCGTGAGTTGAAATTAGTTTTAATGGCTATCCGGAAGGATTGCCGTAGTTAGTTTGCAAGTGAGCAGATAACACAAAATGCTGTCATTTGCTGTGCTCGTCTCATTATTGTTTTGTTCAGAGCGATACATAGAACAGGATGCATTAAATCCGGAAGGAATTGTTATATAATTACGAAGAAAACATTAACACGTGACTCTCCCATTGGTAATATGGATAACGCAGCGATACCGTACATATACTTGTTTCTTCAACGTCCCTCCACAGTCGATTTCGTTACAGCTGAATAACCAAACGTGTTTTGCATAGATGCAGGGTATCAAATTGCAATTGAGGATTTGCTTCCATATATTCTCTCTGAAATTTAATGAATTACGTTACGGTAAGGATATTGTGAACATTAATAATATATTTTTTCAAGAACCTAGTAGAAGATACTCTTCCAGCGAGTATTGAACGCACATTTGGCTACCAAGTTTCATCCTTCTAAAGCAGTTAAGCCGCAGTAAGCTGACTCACAGCAATCGATACGGTTTGACCTCCGTCGACAATGTCACAACTCGGCCTTTGCGAAACTTCAACTCGTTTTATGTAGTATGGGATTTATTAGGTTGTTTGTAGATTCGTCTCAGTTAGACAACGGCAGACATTTTCCACAAATTCAGAAAAACGTTAGATGGCTGTTTCATTTTTTGGGACTCATCAGAAGCGTTCACCCGCCAAATCCTGATGGAATCGTACCAAAGAGCTTTATCTTGCTAGTCAGCGACTTATGTATCTGAGCCGTGGACGACAGCAACGACGCGCATGAGTGACAACTAACTGCAATATAGAGCTGCTCACCAGGCGGGATTTGGCTGGTGCGCGACACTGACGATTCCCAATAAGTCGAAGCGGCCCTCTAGCCATTTTCTGGATGTGTCGTGGCTGTCTGCCTGTGTATAACTTCGACATATCTACAAAGCAACCACAACTCTCAAAAATGTAATGTTTGGCTCATAGTGCAAGATAGCAATACACGTCAAGTTCAGCAGTACAAAAGAGGTATTATGTACAGGTGTGAACACAAAGTTAAACATTAAATAACCCAGTGCGATCCATGGTCAATTTGGCACCTAAATGGCCCTTGCTATTGCAAGTGAGTGCAACTAATATAAAGTAAGTAAAGTTGGCTCGCATATATGCCCTAGAAATACAAACTGACGTTTGCGATTTAAAATGCTTTGTGACTTCTCAACGCATGATGATGAATATAGTTCACGGATAGATTGCATGGAAGTGTGTTGAAAAATCGATTCTACGTCTGAACTTACAAAGCGAAACAACAACAAGAACAAAGTTTAAAGAAGTACTAAAATGTCGTTTCGAGGTGGTTTGCAGTATATACTTCAGAAGCGTCATTTACTGCGAAGATAAGTGGTGCATCTAGCAAGCACAATTTCGCTATCATGCCTTCGAAAATCCTAAATGGGGCACAGCTAAACAAAGCGTGGCGGTCCTACACACGCAGTGATTTGTCATAAAGCAAACTACGGTAGACTTCAAAATGCCAACAATTAATCAAATATATGCTGTCAATGGAAAAACGTCTAAAAAGTGGAGATATATAAGTATACGTAACAAAATACTATGCAGCTTTGGACTAAATATTTGGAATTCTCTGCGCAACCCTTGTGCGAATATACTAAGAATCATCTCGCTCAGTGGAGAATTCTGCACTTAAATTGATGCAGGTTATCAGGACTTTTGCTCGGTTTTCTCTGCATAAAGTATAAGCATGGTGAAGACAATTGTAAATGTCATTAATAGGGGTCCCATATCAGTGCAAATATTACTGATTTACCAGAAATAAAATTCTGGCTGTTCCATTGCTTGTTATACCAATGCAAGGATTTTGAACAATGCACCCTACAGGTGTTAGGAATTTCAAGGTTCGTGAAGGATAACTCGCGCCCTTGAATGATGTTTTGTATTAATGTAGCTTCTTATGCTAACACGACCAAACGGACGAAATACCAGTGCTGATATAATGGCTTGCCTACTCCTTTGTGACTATATGAATTTCCATTCCTACAACATATACGATGTAGTCACGTTAAATAATTAGAGCTCCGAGTATGGACGAAGGTATAGGGCGAAATATGATGATTACTTTATTGCATTAATTTTCAAAAGACTGTAAACGACGGCACCAGACCAACGATTGAGCGCTTTTATGTAACATTTATTTGAAGAAGAACTGGATCGCCATGCAAGAAGACTCATCTCCTAAGTAATTTGTGGTTTTTTGATTTTAAGTCAAACAACAACAGATGATTTGCAGCTTATAGCGGATGTATCAGACACGAATTAGGCGATTTTTGCAGACAGTCACGATAAGTGAAGATTAACTAACTGGATAAAGTACTAAAACGACGCATCTGCTGGCCACATCAACAGAGGCGATTTTTCGAGTTTTGCCATTCATACGACAATCGTTACCATTATAAACGATAACTTTTTCTTTAAAGATATAAGGGTGTAAAGCTTACAAACTTCCCTCGACACCAAGAATAGTTAGCATCATCTTGTTCATAACAAATCACTTAATGAATTATGGGAAACTGTGCTGATTGCCTAGGAGTACAATATTCATGCACTACCAGCGTTCGGACGCAACAGGGCACTAACGATCTGATAGAGACTACAGTTATGCGAATTACTTAGAACAGAATGGAGCTACTTCCTTAGAGTAGACAAGGCAAACTGATAGCACGTGAATCCCAAGTCAAACAAGATATTATAAAACAATTATTTCAATGTATCACTAGACCTACTTGTGGATTCTTTTGTCAACATCTAGAAAGTAATGATATTGAGGGGCTTTCATTTATACCTAATTGTCATTCACTGTTTGACTGATCAAACACCAAATGTTGATTTAGTAGGAAGACAATTACCTTGGCTTCCGGATCTACATCTTACCATTCCCTGTATTTTATGTACATTAATAACGGAATGGGCTTAAGAAATGGGGGAATAAATTCTCCAAGCTCATTCGATTGTAGGGATAAAATGCAAAATAATAATTAGTACCAAATTCTGTATTATGAATTAAAATATCCTGCGCTATCTAAAAGTTATCGAACCTGTTCACTAACAACAAGCTCAAACCTAAATAACGCCTTCAAATTTGCAACGCCTATTGTTGGGCCCGAATTTCTGGCAGCCTGTGTAAACATGCCTTACTTAGAAAGCACTGAAATATAACATTTAATAATAGTAAAAATAGAAGATAGCGTGCTAATATATATATGAACGTTACTGCGTCCTGGTTAGATGGGGTTCATGAGAAAAATCACATCACTATATTTTGCGCGTTTTTAGCATACAACAGCCGTATCATATGCTGTTCAATTTCGCCGCGGCATAATTCTGAAACACTCAAGAAGTGCTTCTAGTAATTGCTAGAACTCCAACACCAATTTTCTTCGTTTATTATTTCTTTTACACTGTTCTAATACTATCTCGCTCGGAGCTTGGATTACAGATCGCAAACGGTAGCATTCTTATCCGGCACCGGTGGCTCGCACTGTGGTCTGTGAGTGCATCCTTTTTTCGCGCACGTTAGGCATTGACATCAAATGGGGAGCAAAGCAGGAGCAAAACTCTTTGCGACATAATGAATTGAAATGTAAAGAGAGATAAAAATTGTTTGTACTTCTGGTCTCTAGCATCACTCTTCGTAAGACATCTGCCTTTATTTATGGATAAGTCCAGTGAATAACAGCTAAGCCCGTTTCATTATCTGCACAAATTTTTTATTGATTGATATGCATGCAGGTTATTATAAAAATATAATCTATCTTGTAATCAACGAGAATAGTTTAGTGCATTCACTTAGGACCAATTATATAACCGAAAAATCATTGTCATATATAAAGCTCAGCCTGTTACGTTAACGGAATTCAAATCGCCACTTGATAGTACGCCGCGTAATCTACATGGTATGTGGGGTGTGGAGGTTTCCGTCCAAAATTGTACGTACTCCGATCATTTTACTTGTATATTTACATATAATGCGATTTCACTGGTTTGACAGGGATATCGGAAGCTGTATTTCATATTATTTGTTGGTAGAAGTCCTGCTGAAGAACATTCAAAATGTAGGGTAAACAAATTACTCTCCAAATCATTATTCCTTTCACAAACAACACCAAATCGTTTGATCTAAATGAAACTTGTTAATGTGAATCAGTAATAAATTGCGTCTGAATGTTGTGCCATGGTATGCCGCAGAAATACAGGAAAACTAAGCCGTGTCGGTAATCCGGCACGTTATATTCAGTCTACAACTGTACATTTAAATATGCATAATCCATTTCAACTTATTCTTACCAAAATCGATATTGATTTGACCGACACATTTTCGATGACTGCTACTAACCAAAAGATGTAAACATAGAGATTTCAGAGTTAGAAATATGGGAGTATGCCCAGTGTAAGTCGTAAACACAAAGTAACGTAGGATTTAAATCTGAAACATCGGTGTAGTAGCAATTCCCTGGTGATCTTCAGCGTTTTCTGCTTCATAGCACGGCACAGGATGGTTAAACTAAAGATGAATGCTAAGTACCGTTCCTACCAATTGCCTATTATTGTCATTTTTCATGTATTGTGAACATACGTTAGTTAATTTATGAAACTATTTGGCCTTTGTGGTATTCGAGCAAACATGATACTTCTCTATATCGGTAAGCATCGTGTGCTCCACACGAATACATATGGAAAAATACGTTGATAGAGGAAGTTATCATATTTATATGACTACTGCTAAACTGTATAATTTGCTAAAAGAAATTCCTAAGATTACTCAAAAATACGCCGTTTTCGCATATTCACTATTTTACTTATGCATAGGTACACTTACAACAAGAGCTACAATATACGTTCAAACACTCTATTTTTAGCAATTCCCATTAATGCTACCTTAGACATGGGTTAAAATATCTATAACGCTTTAGGTCTAAGGGCTACAGAACCGTCCTTTGTATTTATAGCGCACTATTAGAACCTAATGTTAAGCAGTGCATTGTTTTCCATTGAATCAAAGTTTAGCCATGTTACGATTTCTGACACAAACGTTAAACAAGCGCAAACGTTTGAGTACTCAAGATGAGTCGCTAAATATGCACACAGTTTAGTTAGGTTAAAATTCCATTTACCCGTCGTTATAAATAAGTAAAAATAAACAAAGAGAATGGCATAGAAAAGTGCTTTTGCAATTTCGTGAACGACAGAGCAACAAAGCATTTGGACGAGAGCGATCAGCTGCCGTCTAAAGTTACTCAGAAAGGAGGATTTCAACAATGGTTGCAAAATAGTTTATAAGTGGGCCGGAGTTAACAGCTAATTTTATCTGGTAAGCCACTTCAAGCAAATAAAATAAAGTTACCAAAATACACTCTGAGAACTGTGTAAAAATTTCGAGAAAAATGAATACATTTGCCTTTTTATCAATTCCGGTATCCAGTTGCTATCTTCGTTGAATATTTGGATGCTTGTGCAGATAGAAGAAATGTCAAAAAGCAGATAAGCGCCCGGATAGCAAAACCTTTTTAATCAGCTATATTCTTTACGCACAATCTTCTGATTAGGCACGATAAAAATCAAACCGCATGCTACTGACGTTTCTAAATATTGCTGCCTCGTGGCGTAAGTAATTTATCACGGCAACCTTAACTAACAAAAGCGCTACTAAGCAAGATAGATGACATTTTCCATAAAAACCTTTGCCTAGTTTATGCAACTACAGACCACCAATAAGTTTTGAGTTGTGGTCGTGAGGTAATATTTTATAGGATTACCATACAAGCTGTAACTAATTA
Organism: Dicrocoelium dendriticum; assembly: GCA_944474145.2. Taxonomy (NCBI): domain Eukaryota; kingdom Metazoa; phylum Platyhelminthes; class Trematoda; order Plagiorchiida; family Dicrocoeliidae; genus Dicrocoelium; species Dicrocoelium dendriticum. Next base: position 17,976,371 of record OX104070.1, read on the forward strand.
AATACCTTGCGTTTATCAAATAATAGTTCGACGAATATCTACAAAATTTGTTTTCATGGTAGTCATAAATAAGACATACTAGTTCCCAAAATAAATTTTTATAATACATGGGGAAAATAACTGATTAAAACTTGTTGCTGATACTAGAAAGTAATCTATGGCATCAGTCAACAAGCCATATGGTTTTGAAACTAAATTCAGTTATGAAATCTAAGATGCATCAACTAGATATGTTAATTGGATTATTCGTGATATCCAATAATGCTTTAATGTCAAGAAAATTGTAGTGAACGATAAAAGCAATAAAACTTACAAGCAACTACCAAGTTTAGGTCAAACAAATACCCAGTTGTTTTAAGCTGTACACTTAATTGATTTTCAGATATCAACAGCAAATCTTGAGTTCTTGTTAGTTGGTTTTTTGATTAACTTCATTTTGTTTATTTCAATATGCGATTTTATTTCAGACCTAATTATTTTTGGTAGCAAAACTCTGCCATTTTGCTCAGCGGGTGAGCACCCGACACGGAGACTATCATTTGTGCACTCTCCAAAACGTATCTCCAAGACTGAAAGTTTCCGCCCTGGTTCGATTGCTTGAAGTGAAGCGTTATTTCCGTAAACTATCTCCAGAATTTCTTATAATGAAAAACATCATGTTATATTGCAAATAATATTACAGAGAATGCAAAACTTCACGCTCCTAATGTTTTGTATAATAGGCCATTAAATTAAAAAGAACATTTGTAAAAAATGTAAAGAAATTCGTCTTAAGATTCAATTGTTTTTATGCTTAGATGCATTCACCAAAATAGGGTCAAATGTAAAGCGCCTAAAATTACCCGCATGAGAATATGTCAGAATATGTATTGGAATACTTTCTTTTATGTGACAATTTATTGTGATAGGATTTAACATTCTTCCAAACCAAAGAAAACGGAGAGAAATAAATTCACTTATATTTATAAGGATTAAGGTAGGATGCAACAAAATAAAAATGAAGTTAGAGGTGTTATCTTTCTACTTCTATAAAAATGCATGAAATAGCGAAAATGGATAGATTTAAATTTTTTATATGGCGGATAATTATAACTTTCAACCTAACTGAGGCATACAAGTCTTGGGGCGTTTTCAGCGAAGCTGAATGATTTTGTGGTTTGGCATTTATAATGTATAACAAAACCAGATATATAGAATAATATTATATAATATAAATATGTAGATTATAGATAACTAGAAAATAGGCAGCACGCAATTACTTAGACGATTGGTGCATTTGTAATGTTTTGAAAAATAATGCTTGAGGTTAGAAGCAAGATGAAAATTCAATACGTTGCGAAGATGTATATTGAGGTGAAACCGAAGGATGTATGCAGTTCAAGGAAGCAGTATGTTACACTTGCGGTGTTTATTCACTGCGCTGTTGATTACAATTAAAACAAACATCGCGCTTCAGACAAACATCATTATTAAAAATTTTTTTCCATTTGGCAACCCGGATTATAATTCTTAGCTGTGGTATAATAAATTGGCAAAAAATAATTAGTTTTTTACTCTTGGTTCAACAAAATACCTACTAGTACTTACTAAACGCGTTAGTATATTCATTAGTTTCAAGAAATGAAAATGCAAAGGAACGCTTTTCTAATAAATTAATCCTTCTATTACCAAAGTCCCTCTGTTTACCCACCACAAATTTTATCATTTAGCTTTGTTGGAATACTGTTCAGGTTTATTTGAATTTTATGGGTGTCCCCATATAATTTTGGGATCAAAAGGGCTCAGAATTCTGTAGCTATATTTTGTTTTATTGTATTCACTTTAACGATTCTGAAATAAAACCTCTGGCGAAGCATAATTGCAAATGCTATTATAAAAACATGGTACTTTTGATAAATTGGGATCTTAGTATTTTTAAAAAAATTGAACAAAATTTATATGTAGTGCTGGTCTGGAGTTAGGAATAATAATGATTTTTTGTTCACATCAAGCTACAATATAGTCCATGAGTATATTTTCAGATACCGGTAATAAAGCTAGGCGAGTTACACCTGAGCCATGAACCATTGGTTAATTCTCTAATACACCGCATCAGCTAATATCAGACCCTAAAATATCAAGTTAAAACTACGATGCGTAGAATGCAGTGTACATGTAGGTCGGGGCTCGTCAATCATTCTCTGCTACCGCATGAAAGTATACCTAGCATGTAATAGGTGATGCTTTCAGTTTCGTTAAGCTTTGAAGGATACAACATTAAAAACCATGTTTTAACAATATACTGTCATGCTAACATATATATCAATAAAATTGTAGCGTGTATAACTGCTCGTATCTGTTCTAAAAGTTAAAAAAGTGTTGTCTGCTAATTAGTCAAACAATATGGTTTCAAGGCACGTTTAGAGCAAAGCAAGGTTTAATAGATACGGAGCATATTTCGCTGAATATAAGTTGTATCAATAATTTTTACCACTATAATCCATGCATGTTTTTGGTTGTCTATTAATGTATAAGTAAGATATATAGACGAAAATTGAATAAACACAGCTTACACAAATAGTTTGTACCAAAGGAAAGAACCGCGGTAATGTTGTCGCCTACATTCCTGAGACTTCATCGATTAATAATGTGGAGACACTCTTTTGTCAGCTCACCCCATCCGTTATACTTCATGTCCCGTTCGCGCATTCCACGGGGTCCTACGTAGTGAACGTCAACAAAATGAAGCAAAAATCAGGACAACACAATAAGCGAAACGATGATGAATTGCTCCTTTTCCATTTGTTTTGAAATCGTAATTCTGAGTAGCCGCCAGCCAATATGCAAGACTGGTAGGATTGCCGCCACATATATGACGAACTATCTCCAAAGCTTGAGTGCCACCTAAAGTCAAGCTTACTCATACCACCCAACAATAAATTATTTTCTCTAAGTTTGCTAAAATCCTTGCTGCGCTTCAAAAATGATGAACCTCGGCTTGGGGGTTGGTATAATTTGCGCAAAAAGCTGCCGTCAAATTGCGTTGAAGGAAGGCTATGCCAGCCAGACTAAAACTAAAGTAACCGTAGGTCATAATTATTTTGTATGATCATAACCTTTTGCGTTTATGAACCGGAACGCATCGCTGCTCCCAGCCGTCTGCAAAGTAGAAGAAAGCAATCGGACAAATATTGCTTTCAAAGGATCAGATAACAGATATTTGTTGCTACAGCCCGAAAGATCCCAGTGTAATATGCTGGAAATCCAAATCCAAATAATCGGATTTCAACTTGCCATTCAAAGGTTGGTATACATATTCAGACATTTTTCTTAGTTAGGTTTCTGGCATCATCAGCTCTCAATAAATTGTACACAAACCTGAGCCTTCTTAGTAAATTGACCATGGTTCGATCTGGTCAAAGCCTAACGCCATCATGACAATGAAGGCCTGGCTAAACGAGTTGATTGTGGAAGCTGAGGTCTCAAGAGTTACCATGTTACTCTAACACAACGATTGAGCAAGTGACATATGACTATTTACTATAAAATATTACGGTGATTACTACAACTAATACACACGATAAATATTTAGTAGGCATTGTACGTTGCCTACCAATGTACCATTTAGAAAAATAAGAGGCGTGATCCACCGCTATGAGTCCAGACACGTTCCATATCGCATGCACTCTATAGCAACTCAAGACAAATACAGTGACCAAATAAAAACAAAATGCCAGATCTATTCGCTGGTACACTACTGTACAATCACTTTAATCCTCTGATGCTTTTCCAAGCGGAAATCTAACTGAGTAACTTGAAAATTGATCCCACAAACAAAAAAGTTTTTATTGCCCTGGTTAAGATTGAAGTACTCGGGAGACTGCGTTTATGCGACACTAGTGTTCCACTAAGTGTGCTACACAGAGTGTAGAAAAGAACGTACCGATTGATCTAAAGTTGTGAACAAATATGAATAATTTCCTCACCTACTTGTTGCAGTGGGTTGGTAATTTTGCAGAATTATCTCCTGAGGTGTTCCGTGGGGAATTAGTCAACCGATTCATCAGGCGCGTGGTTTGTACATGATAAATTAAATTCTACTGCTGGTAAACGATGCAATCCTTCCAAAGCAGCATGACTCTTTATGACATGACGTTAAGGGAATGACAAGGCTCGCCCACACAATGTCGCTGAGTGAGGACATGGGGTGTCCTCACAAAAAAAGTTGGTATTCCTTTCTTCCAGATTTATGGGGTAAAGTACCAACTAGAACCTGTGACAAGACTTAGCACCGACCTCATTTTGCTATACGGAGAAGTAAATAAGCTTCGAAGGAACAAGCCCAATGTCCTTGCTCTGTACAAACCATGAAAGTTAACGCAAAAGTTGCAAGAAGCGGCCAAATATTTTGTACATCATTTTAGCGGTGCCATCAAATTGTAAAGTCACCTAAAGAATTGCCTAAGGAAATCAATCCACCCTCCTTGCTTAACCATAATTCGTTTAAGTCTAATGCTCTACTAAGACCATTGATATCTTTTTGCCAGTAAATAATCCGTGATGCAAACAGAATGCATCCAAAGCCGTTAAAAGTTTCTTCAACGAATTTATCTAAAACGGCTGCGATACATTTGTGATAAATTAGAAATAAGGTGCAAGTTCCTACGACATGGAAGCACGATTTCAGCAATTTCATCTTAAAGTTTAAGCCATGCGGAACCAGGGAATTATCCTACGTGGATTTTAATTAGTTGATCGTCTAAGATAATCTAGCTCGTTGCCACTGAGGCGATCGCAGGTTACGTGGACAGTTACGAAATTCTCCCTGCAAAGTTGCACAGAGTTTGAAGAAATCGGTACCGTATTTCAAACGTGCATATCACTCAGGCATACTGGACGAAATCTATGGAGGTTGGTGTAGCAGATGCCCCATATATGGATTTTGCAAAGACGTTTGACTGTCTGGACTACGCATTAAACATCAAAAACCATCATTATTATGGAATCGATGATCCTGATAATAAGTGAGGAAAAAACCGGTAGTTCAACGACCACTGTACACACCATTCGAACAAATGGAAGTTCCCTGCAGCGTACCTTACTGCTGGTTATTCCGCTTCAGTCTGATCTCGGTCTATATAACCACTCTCCCAATTTGATATCTTTCACCGTCGACCTAAAGTTCTAGTGGCTTTTTACTACAGTGTTTGAACACACAGATTTACAGGATGATTTGTATAAAGCTAACACCTCAATCAAAGTGAATTTGATCTAGGTCAGCGCTGCCTAGCGAAAAATATGATAATGCTCTCTCAAAGTACACACATTATTACGGCCAACATCCACAAGGTTCAAATCAGACAATACATGAGTGCGAATGTGACGTACTCGTGCAAAAGGAATTAAGTTGTTTAAGGAAGACCGAAATGGCAACAAAGAAGCCGAGTCTGGACCTCGAAATATTCTGTAGAGACCTCGAGAAATTTGGTGCCTTCGTATTTCAATAATCCTTTACACCCATCTCAATGAGGCTGGAACGTACCGTGGTGCGATTGTTTGTGTGCCTCAGCTATCCATTAAGCTATACTGGGTGGTGCTTTTGCACCTTCAGAGCCACTCATACCAGATTGGTCAATGGTTAGAGGCCAGACAAACTCAGCCTCCTGGTCCTCCAGGTTGGTGGTTGGAATGAGGGTGGCTCCTTATTCCTTAAAACGGACTCCTTGTAGTTCAGTGCCAAACCCGCTGCCATGCGGACAGGTTTTTGAACCAAAGGCTTCGGTTGAGAACCCTAATCGTTCTCCTGTCTAGGTCTGGGCAACCTGACAGTATCCTGCCCACGCAATACAATGAATCCTTCCCCAATCAAATTTCTGATGCTCTGGCCACCGCAGAGGATAAGAAACGGTGCCCTATCTGCTGCATCGAGCAGGGTGGATAGGGGTTTGGATGCTACTGCTCAAGCCTTCTCATCTTCTTATACCCCTTTTGCACTTTTTCAACCTTATCGTCCCGTTCCAGCTTTACTTTTATCCCCCATGTTTTCAACCCCCAATTCTCGGCCCTTCCCCACCTTGCTTCAATAGTTACTTGTCTTTCAGTTTCAACTCACAGGTGAACGCAGAGCGTCATTCCTGCACTGTCAACAGAGCCATGTCCAAACAAGCGGCCCAGTCCAGTTCCTCGGATTCCATTTGGAGCCCTCGATCCTCCTTCAGACTGGTATGCTTCAATGTTCGCATACTGCTTTAGATCGGTCCGCAGGCAGCACTTGCCCGAACATTTAAGACCCTCTTGGTCGCTATCTGCTGCTTATCGGAGACCCGCTTGCAAGAATCGAGCTTTATACTCACACTGCGATCCACTCAGGTGGCACTAGCAGCACTTTATCGCTGCACCTATCCGGTGACGATGCAGCTTCAAACACCGGCCAAGCCGGTGTTGGTATTGCTCTATGTCCCCGGGCTGAAGCTGCTCTGATTGATTGGATTCCAATCAGTAGCCGGATGTGTGCGGTCCGATGGGCTGGCTCGTTCAAAACTTCGAAGTCGCGTGGGAATAACAGGTGTCTATTCGTTATCGCTGCCTAAGCACCGACAAACTCTAGCGATGACTTAGTAAAAGACGACTTCTATCGCCAAATGATTCAGCTCCTTCGCCACAGAAGATGCTCGGACACTGTAGTGCTGCCTGGGGATCTGAACGCTTAAGTTGGAATATTTTTCATTGGTGAGCTGCATCTGTGCGGCCAACATGGTATATGCTCCCGTAAGGATAACGGTGAGCGGTTACTTCATTTGTGTGAAGATGCTCGCTTATTTCTTGCGAGCACTAATTTCGGACACAGCACTCGCCGGAGGGTGACTTGGCGCCCACCAGCCTCGAACCAGCTATGGACGCAAATCGATCACATTGCTATCAGTTACCGCCGGAGGGGCTGCGTCCAGAACTGTCGCTCGATTTGGAGCACAGGTGTTGACACCGATCATGCACTTGTATGTGCTGACCTGCGGATGCGCTTTGGTGGAAGCCCGCTACGATGTGAGCGCATTGACACAGGCAGGCTGGTGTATCTACCTGTTCTGAACGCCTATCAATTTACGCTGTCATCCGATTTGGATAAAAGCTTACTGGATGCAATTGAAGCTCACTGGTCTCATATGCTACAGGCCTTACTAGCAGCAGGCTAATCAGCATGTGGTATGTCTAATCGCCAACATTAACATTGGATCTCTTCACAGTCTTTGGAACTTACAGATGCTCGCCGAAATATTCCGGCTGGAAGCGAACACAATGAAACTCGCAAAGAGCTCCGGGTAAAACTCCGTGCTAGCCTGAAGAGAGACCGCGAATCCTGGTGGTCTAGTCGTGCAACAGAGATGGAAATGGCCGCTGCCCTTGGTAACCATCGTGAGTTATTCAGTCTGATACGGGAAACGGGCAGCAGGAGACCTGGTGTTAGTGAAACTATACGTGACATGACTGGACAGCCTATCCACAACTTATCAAAACGCTTGGAGCGTTGAGCTGAGCACTTTGAAAGGCAATTTAGCCGGCCGGAATTGTTAGGTTTCTCGAAGACCAGTGATCGCCTTGCTCCGTGGGCTGTCTCTTTGGATCCCCCCTCTCGCTCAGACGTCGAACGTGAGATCAAACTGTTGAAGTTAAATAAAGCCGTGGGACCTGATAAACTTTCTCCAACCCTCTTCAAATACGGGGGACCTGCTCTTGTGGATGATTTACACGAGTTACTAGTGAGACTGTGGGATCAGGAAACTGTCCCAACCGATTGGAGCCGCTCCATCCTAGTCCCAGTTTTCAAAGGAGGCTCACAATCGGAATGCGGCAGCCATAAAGGAATCAGTCTGTTCTCCATCGCATCCAAATTGCTTGCACCTGTCAACCTTCACAGACTGACTGGCACTCGTGAAAGCCAGATTCGTGAAGAGCAAGCTGGATTTCGTCGAGGTCATAGCTGCATTGACCACATCTTCACCTTGCGTCAGTTGATGGAGCACCGTCACATATATTGGCGGCCCACCGTAGTCGTGTTCCTCGATATCAAAGGTGCATTCGATTTGATGAATAGACATGCACTTTGGGACTGTCTACTCAGGAAAGGTGTACCTGAGAATTATGTGTATTTTTCGAGCATTATATGCGCGTAGCTCGGGCAGAGTGCGGTCTTACGGCAAGTTGTCGTCGCCCTATAATATCTCCAGCGGCGTGAGACAAGGATGACCGCTGTCACCTTTGCTCTTCAACTTCGCTGTTGACGAAGTCATGGAACCCGCGTTTATAGGACACGACTTAGAAGGTGTGGAGCTACTCCCATGAGAACGACTTCTTAATTTAGAGTATGCCGATGATATTGTCCTCATCTGCGACAGCTCACAAACGTGCCTAGCGGCACTGGACAGATTAGCACTAGCTGTCCGTCACTTCGGGCTTTGCTTCGCACCCTCGAAGTGCAAAGCTTTTCTCCAAGATTGGTCTGGACCGCCTCCTACGCTGACCCTTGGCGGCGATCAGCTAGAAGTAGTTCAAATATTCAACTACCTAGGAAGTTGTATCAGCGCCCGTGGGATTGAAGATGAAATCACGAATCATATAGCAAAAGCTCGGGGCGCTTTTGCTAACCTTCGCCACTTGTGGCACCGGCGCGACATCACTCTTGCCCTGAAGGGTAGAGTGTACAATGTAGCTGTACGTTCGACCCTGTTGTACGGTTGTGAAACCTGGCCGCTTAAAGCAGCGGACCTAATGAGGCTAGTTACGTTCGACCACCGGTGCCTTCGTAATTTAGCTCACGTTTGGTGGGAACACCGAGTGATTAACGAGCGTGTTTGACACCTTGTTTATGGCACAGGAAAAGGAACTGAACCGCTCAGCACCGTCATTTTACGCATCAGGCTCCGATGGCTCGGCCACGTGTTACGCATGCCAGCCCACCGACTTCCGCGACGTGTGTTGTTTGCGCGCCGGGGGTGTGGATGGAAGAAGAGGAGGGGTGGCCAAGCGATTACTTAGTCCAGAGGAATGAAGACCCTCACTTCTGAGCCGGCCCCTGTTTGAGCGTTTTGGCTCAATGGTTGGGGTCCGAAAGACGATGAACACGTTTGGTTAGACACATTTGCTGATATGGCTAGGAGCCGACCACAGTGGCGTTCCTGCTGTGAGTATCTTTGTCCTACCGCATCCCTGTTAGCCTCCCCTCCAACCACGACCTCATTACTTAGCCTTATATAATTTTGCATAATAATTTTTTTGGGTGCACAGCAGCCGACAGGTAGCCTACCGGAACGATGCCCATCCGTTACCGGTAGCTCAGCCAGCTTTCACCAGTTGTTGTTTTTTCTCCTTTTTTTCTTTTTATTGCGGAACGGTATCTGCGGTGTTCCCCACCTCTAGCTAACGTGTATGATGATGATGATGATGATGAAACCCTATCACACACTTGAGGATATTTGCGGAACAGGAAAGCTAAGTGTCTTGATCAAACAGAATTACTATATTACGTACAATAGTGCAAAAAGCAGGGTGAGGAATACATTTATATTTTTGTCCTAGATCTCCCGCCTCCTTAGGCCTCAAAGCAAGAGCTAAATTGTACGTTCGTAGAGGCAACGAGAAGATCACATAATGTATTATCAACGGTACATAACCCGAAGCAGAAAAGCCAAAATCGTTGAAACGCAGCTCAACATAGCCATTTTTCGTGATATGTTAAGTTGGCCAGGCAGTGTAGCTGAATGGAAAGTTGAGGAAAAATTTGCTCATTCCTAGTGCCACAGCACTGGAACCCACTTCAATCTCATTTATTTTCCGCTCCAAACATTTCAACACCCAAAAACGGCATTACCTTTCATGAGGCATTTACATTACACAAAAAAGTCCTACATAAACCAGCTGATGGCATTGTGTTAACAAAATTATCTGCGGTGTCTTAATACTACTATATCCTATACAGGAGTTCTCACATGCGTGCTATTCCAAATCACTTGCTCAGTCATGTAAAATTCGTACTACTTTAAAAGCACTTCATATATTTTATCCTATCCATCCTCTGGGACTTGTCAAACATTTGAGATTGACGCGTTATAAACAGTTGCTACATTGTTCCATATTGCCCCCTTAACTATGCAACCCAACCAAACCCAACCAATAATATTTAATTTTCCATAATCGATGGGACTTTTGTGTTATCGGGTTCATTTTCCTTCCGAAATGGGTCGGGCAGCAATAAGTTTTCCATAATAATTCGCTTTATTATTTGATGTTATCACAACTTCTGAATTTTTATAGTAGTTATCTGGTAGTACGGGACTGCTCAAAAGTGCTACAAGTTGCATAGTTCAATATTACCGTCGGTAAACGCAACGGTAGCACAAATATATGTTAACAAAATATGAAGAGCCATATGGTAATTAAGCGTGCATAAGTCTGGTTAAATTCTTCTTATTTGGGCGAGTTGAAATAATGTGGACATTAATAGCCATTTGTTGTGAGACCGTTGCAGTACGACTACAGCTGTACAACGGGTCGTTAGCCACAAACCAATACAATATGTAAGTACAATATGTACGTACAAAATGAAAAGGACGCCTTAAGAAGTGCCTCAAAAACAATTAAAATAAACCAATCCCGAACTCCTCATAAATAAATTGGCTTTAACATGACAGATCAATGGTTGATGTTTGTGAGTAGTGTAACGTTGGGAGAAAGTAGAAGCCACGATTAAAATTCACGCACAATAATATGCTTCGACGGGGAGTCGAACCCCGGTCCACGAATTTCCGGTCCGCTGCTCTAACACCTGAGCTACCGAGGGCTGACGATTAGGTGCGCAAAGTTTAACACATGTCTTCTGCTTGGTGCGCGACGTGTTGCCAATAAGCTCACAGTACCTGTCCTGGTGTTGCAGATTGGCTCACTCACCCGTCACTTCCCAATAGACCGAAGTTCCTGTTCTTCAGACGTCTAATGGGCAATGGTAGATTAATGGTGGATGTTTGTGAGTAGTGTAAAGTTCGACTCCCCTTCGAGGCATATTATTGTGCGTGAATTTTAATAGTGGCTTCTACTTTCTTCGAAATTTACATTACTCACAAACATCCACCATTAATGTACCATTGGACGTCTGAAGGACAGGAACTTCGGTCTATTGGGAAGTGACGGGTGAGTGAGGCAATCTGCAACATCCGGACATTTACTGTGAGCTTATTGGCAACACGTCGCGCACCAAGCAGAAGACATGTGTTGAAGTTTGCGCACCTAATCGTCAGCTCTCGGTAGCTCAGGTGGTAGAGCAGCGTACCGGAAATTCGTGGACCGGGGTTCGAATCCCCGTCGAGGCATATTATTGTGCGTGAATTTTAATAGTGGCTTCTACTTTCTTCGAAATTTACATTACTCACAAACATCCACCATTAATGTACCATCGCCCATTGGACGTCTGAAGGACAGGAACTTCGGTCTATTGGGAAGTGACGGGTGAGTGAGCCAATCTGCAACATCCGGACATTTACTGTGAGCTTATTGGCAACACGTCGCGCACCAAGCAGAAGACATGTGTTAAACTTTGCGCACCTAATCGTCAGCTCTCGGTAGCTCAGGTGGTAGAGCAGCGTACCGAAAAATTGTGGACCGGGGTTCGACTCCCCGTCGAGGCATATTATTGTGCGTGAATTTTAGTAGTGGCTTCTACTTTCTTCGAACTTTAACATGACAGTCTGTCCCTCCGCCAATGTCACCAATAGCTTTGAATAAAAGCAGATATATTGTGCCCAAAAGAACACCCAGTTTTCAAAAATTAAATGGGATGTAATCAAACAAATGTACAAAATACAGAAATGGTAATTACTTTGCAGATATAAATCCATGAACTAGCCGTGCGGTAACCGAGTATATTGATATACTTTATTTCGAAAGTATGTTAAACAATGAAAAATCAGTTTATATATACGTACATAACAATTGAATATAAGTCTACATTATTTCCACCTCATAAATGAGCAAACACGCTAAACTAGCGCAACATGGATGGTAGTGTTTTCCATGTTAATATGCAGTTGTAGTTTTCAATTACGAGGTGTTGTATATGAAATTTCTAAGTGCGTTAAAACCGGTGATAAAACAAGCAAATAGCTAGCATTTTTTGTGCTATGTAACTCGCCGGTATAAAATTAAAAGCTACGTTTTTTATGTTATTGAACGTTGATAGATCTCAAGTAAACAACACGCATTTGGCCCCAGTCTGTTTTTCTCTCTATGTTTACCACTCCACATGCCATCAACCCAATTATTTCCACGCAGCCTCTGTTTATGGCACACAATGCATTCAGGCACTAGTGGCATGCAACAAGTGGCCGGTCGAGATGTACTCATGCCCATTACCACCATTCCTAAGCTTAGAAAAAAGGATTTGAGTAGGTTGACCTACAGATTAACTACTGCATTCTGCCGGGATGGGCGTTCGAGGCGCTTCTGAAGGACATCACTGTCGCCGGGCGAAACAGTGTTGTTCCAACACTTCAGTTTGTCTGCAAATAATACACAGAGCAACCGAAGAAGCTAAAGTAATTTGTTAATGTCGATCAGAAACAAAATAGGCCCAGTACTGTGCCTCGGGGTGCGAAGATATTTGAAGTGTTATATTCCAATAAGTGGACATCCACCTGAACTGGACATATTCTTCCCGTTTGTAAAGCAGTGATCTACTATTGCAGTGCCCGACCCATAAAACACCTATACAGCTTGTAGTTAAGTTTATTAAATGATTCACTGAAATCAATGTAGATACCATCCCCTGAATTCCCCGTTCCAACGCTTGTAACTATTCCCGTCTGTCAAAAATGATGTTGTGCTACACGAGTGAACATGAACGAAGTAGTGTTGTGCCGAGGTTAGAAGACCTTTCAGTTATAATATATGTAGAGCACTGCTCTTCACAACCATCTCGAGTACCTTTGCCAAAACTGAGATGGGACAACTCTGCCGGTAATTATCCACCCAGCGTGGGTTACCTCCTTTCGGAATCGGTTTCAGTAAGGAGCATTTTAGTTGCTCGGCGATGTGCTCTCTGACATTAATCTATTGAACAGATCATTCACCTCAGGCGACTAGGTGCGCAATTAGGACTTAAAATTAGCGGGTAAACTTCATCGGTCCGGAAGCTTTCATGTAGTCAAGATTGGCGAGCTGACTGCGGACATTTATATGGGTTGATGTGTTGCGGCTGTCAATCCTTCAGATTACAGTGGCCATTGCATAATGTTTTTAAATATACTGACTCCGCGCGAGTCAACAGTGAATTTACTTTGTTGTTGAAGTTTTTACTTACCGTTTACAAGAATATCCGTTTCACTTGCTTTTGTTTTCATCATAGCGAGTGAATACTTACAACCCAGTTAAATGACAACAAACGTAGGATTGTGGTGTTTGGGAGACCCCCTGGTCATAATTCAATGCCTAAACTGTGCCACGCTTTTCAACGTTTAAGGATAATTGTCGCCGTGCTTCTGGATACTACCACACTATGGTCAATGATATTGCCAACATGAGTGCCAGTTTAGTAAAACTGCGATTAAGGGTAATCTATTACTCCATAATTTTTAGTCGAAATGAGCTCGTTTAATACGGGTAATAACTGATTTGCATTGCTCACCGATAACTTTCGTTAAAGAATAAAGTTGTACTTTGAAACTGGGAGAAAATCTACTAATAAATACGATTTATCCTTCAAATAGCTGGCAATGGCGAGTAATTTCGGCAGCCATATTTTCCATTTTTAACTCCAAAAGCGGAAGCGCTCTCATGATGCTGGCCAGTGTTAAAGTCCTCTTTAGTCTATTTCTTTTAACTTCCCTCGGTTTCATGTATTTGTGATGAGGTAAAAATTAACCTGTTAGCTTCCGTTAGTTATGCGGGTATGGTTAATTGTTGAATTGCACCGCTGAACCACCGCAGTATGCTGGATAATTGTTATTTTATTTAGCTGACTCTCCGTCATCTTTTTATGATAACATCGTCTTCTATTTATAAAAGATATCATTAGTAAACTTCACGTTATCATTACAGTTTAACAGTTACAGACGACTGGCAAAATAGTTGCGTGCTTCTCAGTTAGGGAACGCGCTACCTGCAAAATTTCCCGATGATACCGGTCGCAATTTGCCGCCTTAAGTTTACTCTGATGCGTAAAACTTCGCTAATCGCTGTCTAATAGATAAGCAGCAGTTGAAGAATTCAGTTTTGTTGTTCGAACGGTAGTTCTATTGTCTTTTACATCGCGCTAAATACATCTGTCCAATCTGCGTTTTTCCTTTAACATTTGGCACCAAGTTCATAAAAGGAACTTTAACTAACCCATATCTTCATTTCTGACTGCTTGCGGTAACAGACTAACAACAGGTGCTTTGCTATTTTGAAACAATACAACAAAAGCTAGTTGAATTTAATCAGCGGTTCCTATTATTCTCTTAGTGAGAAATCGTTTGTAAGCTGCTTCTACCTTTGTTCGAAACTGGGAGGAATAGGCAGTTTAATTAGTTTGGCCGTTAAGTATGCCACTCCGTTAGAGACGTTTTCAACGCATTCAATTTTATCTGAGGTTACAAATGTATGCGTTTCTTGCGAGATATTATTTATCCCGCACATTTCAGTGAATAGGCAAACGATTGAACGATTTCATTGCTCCTTGAGTCGTGCAGTACGATCGTGTATTATACACAAGTGATCGAAGGCTCTATGTTAATTGCTGGAATTGCTGACAATCGGGTACATGTGACGCTGTTGAAGCAAAGAACATGCACCTTCACGTGCGATTGATTCTTTAGTAAGTCCAAAATTGAAATTCCAGTGCAATTAAACGATTTTGTCCTACCCCCTCAGCTTACGTGGTAACGGTGAAAGATTATAAACTATTACCAATTGACAAGCCATCTAGATCTCTCTGTATAATTACTTCTCACAAGGCTAATTCCGTCACTTGTCTCGCACACAGCCTACATTGTAAACTGTGAACAAATTGCTCACCATGCCTGCTGTTGTCTGTCGCAGTCCATAGCACTCACCAACGTCGATCCTACACCTGAAGGCCATGTTCCTGATCCATCTCAGGTAAACATTTCTTGGTCACGGTTAATTATCCCACTTCAAAATGTATACCAATATCCGCCGATGTACCAAAGTTTCTCAAGAATGATAACCGTATTTGTTAGTATCTTAAAATTAAGAGGCTTTATTCCGTTCGAAATTGAGGTAGCTTCTGATTCCACAGTAACTAAATATTATTTTCAGTTTCGCAGTAGCTACACCTCCGAATATCTTGCAGCCCACTTTGCATTCATTTTAGAGGTACTCTGAAAAACAACCTTATTGGGATTCTTATTTTGACTTTATAGCCGTATTAAATATCGTCGGAGTTCACACTGAACATTTTTCAGAGTACATACGACTCTGGCGTTGGATAACTGTCAATATGTGTTTACAAGTGGTACAATATTTCGAGCACTGCTTGTTCCTTCTCTCAAGGTGACCTGCCGGAATAAACTTTAACGAAAGCTTTATCTCTGGTCAACTCGACTCACTCCATCTGGTGTGTACCGTATGCAGCTGATGTCGGATGCAAAACCATTTGTCAGTAGGCAACCATGGCACATTCTGTTTGCAAAACGTCAATCGGTCTCAGCGGCCCTTCAAGTGATTCTAGCTACATTTTTATTGGAATCATCGACTGCTCTTGGTGGATGAATCAAATGGTAACCATAATAAAAAGAATGGCAATGTCAGATATCATTAGAGCTAATCGCGTTTCCACCCAAAAAAAACTCACTGTACATTTATATAATTATTTCTGTGTCGTATTTGAAAACTTCATTCTTAATCTCGTTGTTGACAAATAAAGCAAAGTAGTTAACTGCATTCCTTGTTACCGATGATCTATTTCAGTAGAGCTTGTTGTTAATAGGTTTGGGATGTGCTTCCGCTGCTTGACGAATTTCAAACCCCACATCTTGGCACGTATTGAGATATGATTTGCATACCTCAATGATATTTGGCTTTTCGGCCGACCACAAGAGGAGCATAAGGAACGATGACACAAACTACTTCGGTGTCTCAGGAATATTTATTCCGTCTGGATATAAATATATATGTTCAATGCCTTCGTTGTGGATTTTATCTGACGAGCTTATTCCGGCTGAGTTGCGCTCAATACTGCTTGATTTCAAGAAATTAGGCTTCTTTCCAATTGCCGTTATTTTTTCTTATACCAAGTAAATTTAACACTTGCGTCCGCATTTTCCTGACAAAGGCCGAACCATTTAAATGTTGACGATTTTGACCGACCAAATCGAAAATATTCCTAATAAAATACCAGTGAGTAGCTTACAAAAGAAGTAAAATGTTATATTCCTACACATAATTTTACTAGATTATGCACATACTGAGTTAGAATGGTAACTCCTTCCAACATTTGTGCAATACCTACAACGTTGTACGCGACAATTTGGTGACCACCAATTCATGACACATCTAATACATTCATGTTTTTATAATGTTTTTGAACATAACAAAAATGTGTCATTTGGTGAGCGATTGAACTGCTATTTTTTCACTGTTTTAACAGTACCTCGTAAATGTGGTGAAGGTTTATAAGTCAAAAATGGACGCAATGCTAATCAGTAAGGCCGTTGCAGTAGAACAGATCTATCGGGCAGGTGCATTCGGAAAAAGGATAATTCTCTGACCAATGTAGTGTTTGTTTCCCACTGCCGATTTGTGCATCAAGTCATCACAATCAATGCATGTTTTATACTCTTCTGTTTCTAATTGAAAATTTTATGTCAATTTAAAGAAACATCCTGAATAATCTAAAAATAAAAACATAAAAATATTTTTGCTAGCAATATTATTTGTACATGTCATCCAAGTTTTTATGGACATTATTACAAGCGTCCGTGTTCACAACCTAAGTAAGAAAATCTAGGTTTAGATGAAAAAGTTTAACACAAATGACTCTGAGGAGATCCAACCTTTTATCATGCACACTTGTTTTTAATAATGATGGGTTGAGGCGAAAAACGTTCTAACATCACATAGAACAGGATAACATTTCAAAGAGCACGTTTTAATAATTCATACAAACCAACAATCAAACTATCGAGTTGATTGTCTAGTCGTATTGAAAAATTACACAAACACGATTGAAAAGCAATTCTTAATGAGGTAGGTAGATATTATTGTATATAGACTACGATAAACCTATAGCACGCGCCAAGCGAAACAATGCGCAGCCCATTCATTCCTTCGGAAAGTGTCAGCAGGGCGCATTTTGTCTGATATATTTGATGATGACTAAGAGAAGTCAATCATACTTTTAACAAGAGTTGGATAAATAAATAAAAATATATATTGCGTCCCTATATTTAATCACGTACCCATGTATAGACGTTTGCAATACCAAATTTCACTTATCATTTATACAAATTTTCACAACTGTCATTTATATTCGAAACCCTTTTAGGTAAACAATGATTATAAAGGTTTGAAACAAGCGGAGTAAAATTTAGTTTGCCTTGTAGCGAGATTTGGGTTACTTAGCTAGCAAGTATTTACATCTTTATTTAGATCATATGCATTAAGTATAGTAAGGCATATCAAGATTTATGGAAATAAGCGGTTGTAGGTTTGGTAAATTATATCATGGAGAGCACTAGCCATCATGCTTTCTGTAAGCTTAGTTTGTCTATCCGAAATTTATCGTGATCGTTTGTAAATTATTTAAACATTATATCTGGTCGTCTCTGATTTAATGATTACATTAAAAATCATGTTTACTGCCAGCTATACAATGACAATAAGGAAGAAATTATGTTTCCTGATTCACCAACACCTGCAAGCAATATAATCATGGGTGTAAGCAAAAGTAAAAGACCTAGGCATTTAAAATACCCACCAGGTATCTTAGTTCAAATGCATTTAGTGAATTAACTTCAAATCCAGTCATCTATCTGTGTAGCCAAAAATGTGGATGCATGCAACAGCGTTGCATTAATACATGATTTATCGGTAAGTTTATTCCAGGAAGTGCAATTAATTACTTAACCTTAAAATATAATTTAAATAAGAGTAATCGATTTGTACTCGGATTTGCTGTTAGATAACAAAAGAAATAAAGTATGTGCTAACTTTAATTGATTGCCTAAAAGCGCATAGTTTCCTTTGTCACTATTATGATTTTGCATTTTGCTTTCAACTTTCGTAGCTTACTACAAATGTTTGAACTTAAGCTGTTAATAATATTTTGATGATACGGCCTAATAGGGATTAATTATCTTTGAGCTCATGCGATGCTGTAATATAAAATATGTTTGTAAACAAACCCAGTGGATCGTCATTCTGGCTGATCCTGTATAGAAGGGTACGTTGCACATATAGCAAAGCGCTAATCCCAAACGGCGACTGAACTCTATATTAACTGGCACAGTAGAGGTCAAAAGGTCATTTAATCTGTCATCGCCGCGTATATTGCGGAAACGGGTCGCGCCAAGAATTCGGTCCTTTCCATTAAAATAGTTTATCAAGATTCAGGCAGTCGGCCCAACTACTTCCGGGAGCGTATATCGGACGTTAGAGATACCATTACAATTCGGTTATACCAATATGGCTGTGCAAGAAGAAAGTTTTCGGTCACGTTTTGAGTAAACCCTGTCATGGAGGGCTTGCAGTTAACTCGTGTAATTGAGTTAAGACTAGATAAAGATTGGCCGGCGGTGTTTACCATCTTACGCTAGATACAAGAGGATGGAACTTTATTTTAATAATCGTTTTGATTTGCATGCTTTAACCTTTTAAGTGCTTTGGAAACAGTTGGTATTCTATCTCGGATCCACATATTCTGTATTGTACAATCACCTGAGTATAATACAGAATAATTGTTTTTTCGAGTAAGTTAACTTCACAGTTTCTAGACTGTATTAAATATAAGCTATATTACGAAGAATAAAGCATGTCCTGAATAAATAACGCCAGTTCGAAACCGGCAAAATTTATTGGTATAGACGTACTTATTATGTCATGTGAATTTACGAAAGGACGCTAATTTGCTAGATTCTTCCGAAATTCTTAGGAGCAATACTTTTCAGATAGCAAGGGATACCAGACGAGTTCAAGCTGATAATTCAGGTAGGTTTTGTAGGCACACAGAAAAGTGCTCTGACTGCAATTTCTATATCTCATCCAAGTCCGTCGCACACAAAATAACACCGAACTGCGTTTTAGAATAGTAGCAAAATTGATAAAGCCAGCTTAATTCCAATTATTAATGCTTGCAATTGTCCCAATAGCAAGCAGTCCAGTTGGCTACCTTCAATTAAACAATATATTTGCATAACAATCTGAGTATACGATTAAATTATTATGGTGCTCAAAATATCTATGTGTTCTCCAGTGACTGGTGTAATCCCTCATATCAAAGAGTTGCAAACAAAACCGTAAAACATAATAACCGTGTTTTAAGATTACTAAAATATGACTAGCTCAAGTGGTTACTTGATACGTAGCATAAGCCAACATGGTTAAACCATGAGTATTAACCATAAGCAATTGATAGGTTTATTTCCTGTGATCGTGGTTTGATTTTGGTCAAATAGATTAAGGTAAACATGATCAACAGTAGGAGTATGTCAGTCGATTGCATGTGAGATAATAAAATAATGGAAGAATGCATTAACCAAGAAGGAACACGAAGTCAGTAAAGCCGATTCAGATAGAATGGAGCTGCGATTGCTGCTGCTATGCTCTATATAATTTAGTTGAGTATGACTTTCTTACTTAACTGCATTTAAGTTCACCTGTTGACTTGTAAAATTATGCTGAGCAGAAACTATCATAAAGGCAAATTTTGATAAAAGAACAAACGTAACTTAAAGAAATGGAGAGATATAACGGCGAATATTTTACATAGACTTGTTAGAGATTTGCCTAATCGATCTACTACTAGGCATTAGCCTAATACTACATAAGTCTAAGAACCTTAAAAACTTCAATTAATTTAGTTCAGAATGTTGTGCCTCTCACGTAGGTATACAAATAGTATGACAAAGTGCTGGTTTACATTTACACCAATTTTCGTGGAAAAATAATTGTTACTTGCCCCCAAAGATAAGTAAAAATTTGCTTGTTTCAAGATATGCTGAATTAACCTAAAAGTTGATAATATTTTGACATCATACGCCTGGTTCAAGTAGATAACTAGTTTATATTGTCAAGCAATTAGACTCTAAGCATTCGTGTTGTAATAAATTTGTTGTTACGCCCCAATAATGCGGGTCCTTCCTTTTTCCTTTTTGTAAACTCTATTATGTATGGTAATGTCAGTATGTATATACGAAATAGAGATATACGGAATAGCAGACAAAAGAGACAAGGAAAATAATCTTAATTGCTTATAACTGTTGTTGCTACTAGGTAGGCAGTTTTAGTTGTCCTTAATCTGGGAAAGGAGAAAATACTGATATGCAATTAACATTTAAAATAGAAATTTTATTTCATTATGTATAACGACATACATCTAAAATGTTTTCACAGAAGAGGAACATTTTGTAAAATTAGGACTTCTATATATACGATTGGCATGGTGAAATTCCATGGTAATTCGCCAAATAAAATATATGAGTTTTTGCTAATAAACGATTTCGAGTTGACATAAAAATTTAATTGATTCCTGTCTTGGGCTCAAATTAGCTCAGACTAGATATATACGGAATTAATCGATGCTGTGATTGCGCGACTGGTGCTAATTAGTACCTGGCTCTCTTGTTCTCCCCACCTGAAGGAGGCAGGATAGGTTTGAGGATTGGCACTGTTTCAGCAGCACTACATGAAAAAATAAAATCTGACAAGTTTTGCACTAATGCGTTATATCCAATAATCGGTACAATATATCAGTAGTAATGAGACATTACGTACGATTTCGGACAAGGTAACCCTAACAGATTTAATATGCCTTATTTAATTTCGTTAAAAGCAATGCGGCTAAAAATTATTCATGATATTACGTTAATCATTCTGCACCACATACCTTTTACCATACATTGACAGTTTCTATCGCCACGAATGTACTGCGAACGGAATTCCCCGTTTACTTACCCGCCCACAGAACCATAGCGGATAATAATCGTGTAGGCTATTTGGTGATCCAAATATACTAAGTCTGTCAGAAACGTAAACAAACCGGTTTACATACAGCCATTATAAAATCAAGTCTAGTGTATTATACAGACAACAACAAAAAGTGAATTGGGAATTTGGAAATACTTAACTAAAACAAATAATTATACTGCTGTATCGCAACTGCCTATGAAGAGCAGTTACGTATTACTTTTCTCAAGTCTTACCAGATATGTTGAAATTAATTAATACAACGCAGAGAAATTGTGACCACGAGTGCACTTATAAAAATCCTCAATTACTGTATTCCGGATAAGAACGTTTACGTCGTGTGTGTAGTTATATAAAAATACATCGTCGGCGGCATCCAATTTAAGATTTGCCTGTCACTGTGGTCTCCTCAGGGACAGCCACAGGACGCCTGCGCCTACCGAGGGACAATGGCTGGCTTGCGCTTCACCACCCACAGCTACAAACACACACCCCATATCTAGTGTAAATCTGAAGGAAAATGACCTGGAGGCATACGTATGGGAGCCACGTTACATCAACTGGGCGTGCCCACACTCCTCCACAGGCAAACACAAGCACGCTATCTTTGAAGAAACAGCTGCACACAAGGCGTTGGTTGGAGTGTGGTCCTCTCCACACTTAGTGCATGGAACCACAATTCGAGCCTGACACGTTAACTAGGACTGTGCACCCCGCCCCCTCCAGAAAAGACTAACTGTCTACTTGAGGCAGTATGAACGAGCTAGTGGGTAATATACGGGTAGGCACCTTGTCAACACGCACATCAAACGCAGCCAATCACATAAAATAAACTTAGAAAATTATTTGTATATTAAAGCATATGCCTAGTCAGATATAACTATACCCTAACTTAGGATATTAAGTAACTTAGATATCAACAAATTAGTGAGAAGTATTAAAAATCCACCAGTCACTTCAAATATGATAACATTTAATAAAGTCGCCGAATATAAGAGCAGTTAGCGTAAACAGCGTGTGCAATTTAATAAACGATTATTCAGGTAAGCAGAGAAACCCAATTAAAGTTGAATGAAAGTTAAAAATTATTAAATGGATTTGTTTAAATGTAACTTGGTTTAGCTAAACTGCGGAGAATAAGCGCCACGATTGCAACAATATATATATACATACATACATACATATATATATATGTATATATAGCCATTATCGTTCATATTTGGCCGGCGAGTTGTATAACTTATACTAAACATACTTTTTGTTAAAATAAATAAGAAGCAATTGGTCTCCTTTTTGTTTGTATTAGATGAGGAATCCCAGCAATCGTATGCGAAAATAGGTTTTGTTATCAACCTTCTACCCATCCTCATGATTTTTTCATTACAATTTCGTACACGCATTTCTCTAAAAGTATAAATCCCTTGACGTTGCTGTGATTTTCATGGTTATTTAACTTCATTGGCACGTTTTGAGATCTGAGGCTTTCACAAGGTACGGTTTTTATTGCAGAATATCTAACCGCGAGCACTCGCGTCGCAAATGTTTTGTATACATTATTGATATCACTTTATATAAGTTTGGAAAGGAATATTCATCGGATGCTCTTGCAGTACAGTTGCTTAATGCCCGGGTCACAATTATTCCTAAATACTACATCCCTGTAATTTATGTGTATATAGGAGACGTGTATTTGTAAGGCTTAAAAGATTCTCTTGCGTTCGGTTCACATCTAGAGTGGGACATTTTGCAGGTAAAGAAAGCTTGCTAAGATATTGTAAAATGATGAGCGTTTCATGCATAAACATTGGGATAATCAAAACCTTAGAGCAAATTCGTCACATATGTTTAAACAACTTTTGGCGGCTTAGTGAGAAACAAATATGGATAAGGTCATTTAGTGACAATATTTAGTTTTCGAAAAATACGAACCTTGTTGTTGGCGAACTATCTTGTGATAGAGGAAACGTTACTCGATCTGTAACTGGCGGTATAATTGATTGATATTTTGTAAACGGTTGTTTAAATTCAAACAGATTTGCACAAAGCAACCCGGCTTAAATCGACACTAACCTTCCAGTATTGATGTCGAATATCTTAAATGGAATGCAACTTGATGAGATGAGACAATCGAACTTTATATGACAATATAAACTTTGCAGCCAACCCCGTCAAGTTGACGCGCCTTACCCGTCACTCATACTCAGAGCACTACTATGAAACCGGTAACCGCCAATGAAGCAGAAGCTGTTCTGTTATCAGCATTTTAACTTCACCATATGTATTTTTCCATTTGCTTATCGCCGGATATTCGGTGGTGCGAGCGCGAACAAGAGAATCACCATTTGAAAAAATCCGAAAGGAAGTCCTAGCCAGCGCCATCCTGGTAAACGGTGTTCCCAAGTCTGGAATTCATGATGAACGCAAAGCGAACCTTTACAATCAGCAACGGCCTCAATATCTTCTCTAGACCCATTGCTTTGAAAAAATGTCGCAGCGCAATCGCTCCCCAGGCTGCGCTTATCACTAATTACAAAGAATGTGCCTGGACTATTGTATAAGTGGTCCTTCAAACTAGACAAATGTTAGCAATGTTGATGCAGTGCTAGTATTCGAGCAGAGGAAGCCTTCCTTACGAGCTCCGGACAAAAGCAGCATCTGCTAATCAAACACACCAGGGCAACCACGGATTTGGACTACTTACCAAAAGGAGTTCGGATATCTTCAGTTAACTAACTATCAAAAAAAGCAAAAACACCCAAAACATTATTTGCAAAGAGGGAAGCAAATTCGTAACAGTGGGCTCCATGGAGCAGCCACAAAGGAGTTCATCATCTCCACCAAAAACTGATTAATGGAAGATCTTTCACCAATCGGCACAACATTGTACCCATAACACATCACACATTACACTTCTAAGAACAGAAACATTCCTGAATAACCAAGTTTTCCTGAACAAGCTTGCTGAAAGGCGAGTAGGTCAAGCGTCACAATCTTGGGACCTCCAATTCGTCACGAAAATTTGGGTGCACTCAGGAATTAACGACGCTTAAGTAGCGATAAATGGTATGTCCCCCTCCGCAAAGATAGCCCTATTGTTATACTAACACAACGACGCGCCGCGCGAACTGGTAGTCGATCAAAAAATGTTGACCACATTCTTACTGTGATGCATTCTGCGAACGAGTCGGAACGACACGTTTTTTGGACGTTGCTTCTGGTCTCTCAAAGTCCACCACAGACACGGATTTCCGCCAGCTATTTTTTTAAAAGCGGTCCTAAGAGTAGGATACAGACATGTTTTAATCTCCGGAGAATTTAGTATTCACGATTTTTTAGCCCTAGCCTCCCCAACCAGCATTTCAAAGCAGATGTGCAAAACTATTTTGCAAGCATTAGGCACCTCAACCATGGCAGTTCCACCAACCGATTCATAGGCCGAAAATAAACCATGATAAACAATCTAAGGATGGAGAGCCAATAGGGCGGCGAAGCCACTTAACCATAAGTTACTAATTAGTTTGATATGCGGAGTACTCGCGATAAAATGGTAGCTTGTTTCGAAACACCACCCACTACGACATTGAGAGGACTTGAGGGAAATGTTATGTGAGATTTTGCGGACAACTATTCCGTTGACAGTGGGTTGTTGGATTTTACTGGCAAGTTTAGTGTTATGCTTAGATCTGATTCGGTTAATGTTACCTTCGTCCTGCAAGGGCACAATCATTAATTCGGAGTAGAACCCGAAAACCCATTACAGTAAGGGAAACATAGTACCACGTGAATGGAGCGAACTCTAGCCCTGAAAAAGGGAGTAAATAACTGGCTCTTCGTATTCCCTGTACCATGCGTGTACTTGAGGACAAATTAATACGCCAGCTGTGTAGAGCGAAAAATATTAGTGCCAACAAAATTTTCTATCCAGACATATGAATAATTTCCAAAGTCTAAAACTTAGTGGATGTGTTACAGGTGGATGTGCTAAAACCGCCACGGATGCAACGAATGTTCTACGGCTCCCATATTCTCCAATTTTCCGAAATAGTACCAGCATGTGCAACAAACATTTCCAATCTCCCAGCTGTCAGTATGTACAAACATCAACCTTTTTCGGCGACAACTCTTGGGAAGGTGCTATAGTTGTGCACCCATAGTTTCCTTAAAGTTGAAAACATTCCCCCGAAATCCCTGCAGGTGGCCGGTAAAAGTATAGCCGAAAAATACATGACAATTATCCAAAGAAGCCTGGATAAACAGCAGGTCCCTAAAATGTGGAAGCAGGGGATCATTCCAGCTGATTTTTAAAAGTTTTGGCTGTTCAGGTTCTGCTAACTTTCGCCCAGTGATTCTCATACCAGTGCTTCCAAAGGTTATGCAATCAATTATAGCTAAGACAATAATGGCTAGTTTAGATGGGTTAACGTCATACAACATGAGCGATAGGGATTCTGTCAGCATCGGTCATGTACTAACAATCTACTGAATCCCCGTGGCCGTTGGCCCGAGACGGTTGACAGTGGGATCGGCACTGTTGTCATATATTTAGAGTTTTATAAAGCCATCGACCGCAAAGATCAAGTCATCCCCTTTGAAATCCACAAGTGTAGGATGTTACAAACACTGTCCGTGGATGGACCGCAAACTTCCGCCTTAAGGGAAGCTTTCAGGTTCTAATTCGTTACTAATTTGCTGATACAAATAATGTGGACTGCGGTGTTCCACAAGGGTCAGTGTTGTGACACCGATTATTCGTGTTCTACATTAACGACCTTACGGGTGTCATGAAGTCAAACGTCTTTGCTTTTTGCCAATGACATCAATTTATAGAGGGCAATCAGCTGTCAGTAAGATCAATATATGTTCCAACGAGAATTACTCCAGCCTATGAATGGTCAACGGAAAATCTACCTAGGTTAACTAGGGACAAGAGCAAAACCTTGCATGTTTGTCACACGCCAAAGTACGCGTACAATCTTGGAAGGCATATTCCCAAAACCGTCTCACAAGAGCCCGACTTTTGGGTGGTTATGCAACATGACATTGGCCGTTGGGCGAATTATGTAAAGGTGTCTAATACCGTGTACCCACAAGTCGGTCAACTTAAGGAGAACGTTTGGGCTGCCCGATCCCACCATTCTTCCTCTAATGCTCAATGCATATGTGAAGAACCATGTAAACAAGCTATGCAGGTTTGGCAACGCGGAGTAAATCTCGACCTGGTTGCGAAGGGGGCTGTCCAGCAAAAAGTAACGAATACGTTGAAGAGTTTATCCTACCTGGATTCCCATAGACGACTGAGCTCACTGGGAGTGTAAAGCCGCAGACACCAATGCCTATGGAAAGACATCATCCTGGCGTTCCAAATCTTGAAAAACCCTGGTCAAGCTTGTTGCTATCTCCAGAACCTTAAACGCAACGTAGAACTGCGGGCTCATTAGATAAAATTTTATACTTAATACAGTCGGCTGGAATGCTGCCAGGGGTATATATCCATGCACGTTTGTCAAACTTTGGAACATCTTTCGACAGCTGTCAATTTCGCGCCCACGCTGCTCAATTTGGACAGCGGTTCTTCGATATATTACCCAATCTACATTTCGTGAGTTGACTTCTATACACTGAATGACGATATGGCGCTGTCAAAATGTTTCTCAACTACCCACGAATTCTGGTTATACAGGTGTATGTTTGTTATTTAGCATAACATGGTGAGACCATTTATGTATTTTTCACTTTTTGCCCAATATTCCCACAAACCCATCCTAACTGACTTGTTAAACCTTGGCCGTTTTATCAATATTATACGATTGGTGCACTATTTCATTGTACATAATCCTTAGTGTTGTCACTTGGTTGCGATGTATAGGCTTTTGGACAATTATAATTTACCCAGCTATGTAGCACCTACAAACCTCACAACATTCAATTTCCTTCAACAGTTTAGTTGAGCAAAGCTAATATGGGACATATGCTGTTTTTGAGTGAGGATTACTATATCCTCCAGGTATTCTTTGAGTGCATCAGAGAAAAAAATATTTTAGTCTTGAAGATCACTGGACGTTGTGTTATTGACGATGATTCGTCAGCTTGACTGTGTTACCATTTTAGTAGATCGGCCTGATGCTCAGGTTCGGTCATGTCGTGAGGATGAGCACATGGTTAAAATATTTTGAAAGGAGATGGCAACCGATTCAGATGTACTCATGATAGCAACTTGTAACCACATCATTCGACTACCCTCTGCACCAAAGAACTGTATTCGTATAAGCAGATGAGGAAATTAGTATAGCTGCGGTTGTACAGTACATATGATTAAGCACCGATGGCGGTGTGAGTTCTCTAAAATAGTTGTAAAACGAATGTACAATAAGAAATCAGTTAAAATACTGCGTTTTTGCGCTAACTCGCGTAGTCTGAGATAAGCAAGAATACTGCGATTGCAACCACTAATATTTTTACGTTTCTGTATAGCAACAGGATATTATTGCAAAATCTTATCGCTGAGTACGTTGTTACTTTACTCTAACCTTCCGCATTATGTACACATCCATTTGTCCTAGCTTGGTGATGCTGCGTGGGCTCGTCCAGCAGATCTCTGCATCGCTGGGTCATGCTGCTCATGGACGGCTCCAACGTTTATCGTGCGGTGGTCTTTAGTTTCTGATGTGCCTGCCACGAAAAAAGTTGAATTTGTTGACGAATTCACGCAAACCATCTCAGGGGACCATTCTGCTAGACAGTACTAAACCTTTGCACTAACGAGATTGACTAGTTGGTCATATTTGTATATGGTGTAATATTCGACGGGGTTATTTGGATTCTCTGTATAGGACACGCAGTGTAACATTACTGTTGCATGACAGCTACGAATCAAAGAGTGTGAATAGTTGCTATGGTTGTCATAAATTCCTCGATGGGGAATTTTATGTCAAAGTTCGTCAGTTTATTTCATGTCCTGAAACGCGTTACAAAAGCGACATGATTTTTCAGCGATGAAACGGCGATAATCCCCTCAAGTTGGCCTTGAATTAATGGTCGCTTTTGCCATGTATTTCTCCAGCCTCTAGGTTGCTGACCACAGGTTACCTAGGTTTAATTATTTCGCCACTAAAAAAGTCAATGATCTGGTTTACTTCTGAAGTAGACACTCCTAGTTGTTATACAGCGCTTAATATTAACAGATCAATCAGCCGTATAAATATGGGTCATAAAAACTAATTTATTTTTAAACATCTGCGCCATTTCTGCGGTCAACTTGCATGTGTATATATCAGTATACATGTTAGAAAATTAATATTTTTATTATTATTACTATTAATTTTATCGCTCATTTAGCTTGTCGTCATTTGCTCAGAATGGACGTACGGTGTAGTGGGATCGCGATTTCCGTAAGCACGACATTCATGCGTATATTCCTTTATTGATGATGTCCAAACACATTGAGTTTTGACGTGATTTAATCACAGCCACTTTGCGGAGGTCTTGTGCTTTTTTATGTACCAAATGAAAAAATACATGTGACATAAACGTATCTTTCCATACGAAACGAACCGGCGAATTTATGCCGTCACATATAGCGCCGGCTGGCAATCATTTTGGATACGTATTTCTTGTCTGACCAAAGTGCCTTTCGTGCTGTTCCGTAAAATGCCTACTACCTAAGCTTTCAGATCGATAAATGAAAGGAATAAAATTTGGAAGGGATAATTCAGGTGCTCCAATACTCAGAGAAACCTTTTGTGTCCTATAACATTAGCTGGTCTACGCATCTCGTGCGAGAAAAATCTTAAAGACCCTTACGAAAAAGGGGAAAGTAAAGGTTTCCAACTGTATACTGAGTGCAATTAGTAATCCCGTTTTTAAAGTTATAGCCACACGTCAGTCTTCAATATCTCGAGTACTTTGCGCGACACTAGGTAACCTAAGGTTAACCCGAAAGTCAAAGCCTGGATTGATTCTAGATACTAACATGAAAATCCATGCGCAACAATTTGGAGGCTTATCGTAAATATATTCGTAAACATATCCACAACAATTTTGTGCACATTGGAAACAGCCCTTAGACGGAAACAAACCGAGGCAGCACCACTGATATATAACCTTGTTGCGCAGTAAACTATGAGGGGTATTAACAAGTATGCAATAGGAGAAAACATTGATATTTCAATCATCCAGTTAGAAATGTGTCATTATTGAGCAAGGACTAATCCAGAGCTTGAGTAGTTGTCTAAGTCCTATTTACAGATATGTAATTGCAAGTATGCATGAGTCCAAAGGATGTACAATATAGAACACGTATTGATAAGCAAAAATAATGCTATTGCCAATATATTTTTGAAATGTGCTGGAGTTGCTCCAAATAAAGCGTTGTGTAAGGAACTTAGGGTAGAAATTTTGAATGGATAAATGAAGTGTTTTAAGTACTGAAAGGTTTTGGATACAGTTCCTTGAGAGTATCTGTACAGACTGTTTCGTGATAAGTTCAAACCATTTATTGTTGGAAGTCGCAAACAGTTGCAAACAATTGGGAAACGTTGCAGCTTGATTAGCTAAGAATAATGCGTTGCACAGATAATGCCAAGCACGCTGAGCTTTCTATCAGAGGGATGCAAACTCGACATACTATCGAAAGTTGCTGTAGGCCAACGAAGTTACTATATATATGTAACATTAATTTTGAAAAAATTTGCTATGGGATAGTATAATATGAATGCCAAATATACTAGTGTGGTAAGAGCTGAAACCCGAGAACTGCAATACTAGAGTTTGACAGACGATTGCCAGGTTAGTGTGTGAGTAAAGAAACAATCCGGACTTGGAATTTGTCTTAAGAGGCTAAGCGTGAGAACCGCTGTACTACGTTGTGCAAATGGATACCTGGCCAACGTGTGGGAACGGGGCTGCCTGGATGTGAAGAGAAGCCGTTTTGCAGAAGTACGTGAGAAAGTGTAGAACGGGTAAACTTTGAAAGCCACATCTAGAACATCTTGGCTAAGGGTAAGATGAACCGACTGGAAGCTCGTGATGAGAAGCTGGTGAACGTAGAACCCGCAGCTAAAATTATCTGTAATGTGCTATGGCACATAAATACTGTTTTGTCCTTTCGGTAATTATTCTCGATAGCAGCATACACCGAACTTTTGAATTGTGAGCGTGTCACTAATATATATATACATTTTCCTTTTGATAAATTTTTACATAATATATCTGTAGAAATGAAAATCGAATTTACCGATATGCACTTTTCTTGAAATATTTTAAAAGTGCAAGTCAATCATTGGTGCAAAATTTCATTACATTTTACTTTATACTGAAGTGCTGGTGATGAGCTGTTCTTATTTGCTTAGTGGGTGTAAGAACCATACACAGATAAACTTTTATCTGTGTAACTAAGCGATGAACTCGGCGATGAACCTTCGGCTAGTGAACTGCTGAGCAACTCAAACTTAGCAGGTGGGATGATGGCCGATGGTGGCTTGAGAATCAATGGGTGGAGTCGCTCAGTTGAGCAGCCTTGGTGCCGCCAAGATTGGTAAGAAGTTTACCTATTCAAAACCGCAAAATAGACTGTCGAGTTCGGTAAGTAATGCACAATTTGAACTCGGTACGGACATCATATCAGTTGTAACCACGGAAGCGAAAATAATGCCAGCGCAAGGCATGCTCAGGGTGTGGGTTAAGGGCAGTTCGTCAGAGCCCTCTAGCAAATAGCAGATCAAACTGCTAGCTTAAGGCGCAGCTGCACTTAAGCTGATATTATTTCAGAAGTATATGCAGCGGTTGCGAGCTGCCGTTCCAAACATTGGGTTTGCTCAAATTTGCATTATTGCAAACATTTGCTGTTGCTTATACACCTCACAATCATTGGAAGAGCTTGGAAGGAGGATGTTTGCACATGTTGCGCCCCGCCGAGCAATTTTACTACACACTTTTTCGAATCAGAGTGCTTTGACTGATCCAGGTATCCGACAATTAAATGGTGTAAATGAAAACACGGTAATGCCAGTGATGCTATAATAACAGTCCAGCTGTCTTCCACACGCGCATAATGCTGCAGTGGCCCATATAACCCACCCTGAGCATGCCTTTGCGCTGGCATTATTCTTCGCTTCCGTGGTTACAACTGATATGATGTCTGTACCGAGTTCCAATTGTGCATTACTTACGGAACTCGACAGTCTAGTTTGCGGTTTTGAATAGGTAAACTGCTTACCAATCTTGATGGCACCAAGGCTGCTTAACTGAGCGACTCCACCCATTGATTCTCAAGCCACCATCGGCCATCATCCCATCTGCTAAGTTTGACTTGCTCAACAGTTCACTATCCGAAGGTTCATCGCTGAGTTCATCGCTTAGTTACACAGATAAAAATTTATCTTTGTATGGTTCTTATACCTACTAAGCAAACAAGAACAGCTCATCACCAGCACTTCAGTATAAAGTAAAATGTAAGGAAATTTTGCACCAATGATTGACTTGCAATTTTAAAATATTTCAAGAAAAGTGCATATCGGTAAATTCGATTTTTATTTTTACAGATATATTTTGTACAATTTTATCAAAGGAATATGTATATATATATATTAGTGACACGCTCACAATTCAAAACTTCGGTGCATGATGCTATCGAGAATACTTTCCAATAGGACAAAACACTATTTATGTGCCATAGCACATTGCAGATAATTTTAGCTGCGGGTTCTACGTTTACCACCTCATCACGCGCTTCCAGTCGGTTCATCTTACCCTAGCCAAGATGTCCTGGCTGTGGCTTTCAAAGTTTACCAGTTCTGCTATTTCTCACGTACTTCTGCAAAACGGCTTCTCGTCACATCCAGGCAGCCCCGTTCCCACAGGTTGGCCAGGTATTCATTTGCACAACGTAGTACAGCGGTTCTCACGCTTAGCCTCTTGAGACAAATTCCAAGTCCGGCTTGTTTCTTTGCTCACACACTAACCTGGCAATCGTCTGTCAATATATTGTAATGCAGTTCTCGGGTTTCAGCTCTTCCCACAATAATATATTTGACACTCATATTATAATATCCCATAGCAAATATTGTCAAAATTAATGCTAAATATATATAATAACTTTGTTGGACTACAGCAAATTTCGATGGTATGTCGACTTTTCATCCTTCTAATAGAAAGCTCAGCGTGCTTGGCATTATCTGTGCAACGCATTAATCTTAGCTAATCAAGCTGCAACGTTTCCCAATCTTTTGCAACTGTTTGCGGCTTCCAACAATAAATGGTTTGAACTTATCACGAAACAGTCTGTACAGGTACTCTCAAGGAACTGTGTCAAAAACCTTTCGATATTTAAAATACTTCGTTTATCTATTCAACATTTCTACCCTAAGTTCCTTACAAATCGCGCTATTTGGAGCAACTCCGGCACCTTTCAAACATATATTGGCAATATCATTATTTTTGCTTATCAATACATGTTCAATATTGTACTTCCTTTGTACTCAGACATACTTGCAATTACATATCTGTAAATAGGAATTAGACAACCACTCAAGCTTCGGATTAGTCCTTGCTCCATTATGACACATTTCTAACTAGATAATTGAAATATCAATGTTTTCTCCTATTTACTACTTGATAATAGCCATCATAGTTTACTGCGCAACAGGTTATATATCAGTTGGTGCTGCCTCAGTTTGTTTCCGTCTGACAGCTGTTTCCAATGTGCACAAAATGGTTGTGGATATGTTTATGAATATATTCACGATAAGCCTCAAAATTGTTGCGCGTGGATTTTCATGTTAGTATCTTAAATCAATCCAGGCTTTGACTTCCTAGTTAACATTAGGTTAAATATTGTCGCGAAAAGTACTCGAGAGATTGAAGAATGAGATGTGGCTATAACCTTGCAGACGGAATTACTAATCGCACTCAGTATACAGTGGAAAACCTTTACTTTTCCGTTTGTCGTAAGGGTCTTCAAGCTTTTTCTTGCAAGAGATGCGTGGACTGGCTAATGATATAGGACACAAAAGGTTTCCCTGAGTATTTGAGCACCTGAATTATCCCATAAAAATTTTAATCCTTTCATTTATCGATCTGAAAGCTTAGGTAGTAGGCATTTTATGGAACCGCACGAAAAGCACTTTGGTCAGACAAGAAAAACGTATACAAAATGATTGCCAGCCGGCACTATATGTGACGGCAAAAAATCTCCGGGTCGTTTCGTGTGGATAGATACGTTTATGTCACATGTATTTTTTCATTTGGTACATAAAATCGCACAAGACCTCCGCAAAGTGGCTGTGATTAAATCTCGTCAAAACGCAATGTGTTTGGACATCATTAATAAAAGAATATACACATGAATGACTTGATTCCGGAAATCGCGTTCCCCCTACACCGTAAGTCCATTCTGAGAAAATGACGACAAGCTAAACGAGCGGTATAATTAACAGTAAGAATAATAATAAAAATAGTAATTTTTAACATAGATACTTATATATACACATACATGCTGACTGCGGAAATGGCCCAGGTGTTTAAAAATAAGGTAGTTTTGATGACCCATAGTTATACGGATGATTGATCTGTTAATATTAAGCGTTGTGTAACAACTAGGAGTGTCTACATTAGAAATAAACCAGATCATTGACTTTTTAGTGGCGAATTTATTAAACCTAGGTAACCTGTGTTCAGCAACTTAGAGGCTGGAGGAATACACGAAAAAAACGACCATTAATTCAAGGCAAACTTGAGGGGATTACTGCCTTTTCATCGCTGTAAAACCATGCGGATTTTGTAACGCTTTTCAGGAAATGAAATAAACCGACGAACTTTGACCTAAAATTCCCCATCGAGGAATTCATGACAACCATAGCAACTATTCACACTCTTTGGTTCGTAGCCGTCATGCAACAGTAATGTTTCACTGCATGTCCTATATAGAGAATCCAAATAACATACCGACGAATATTACACCATATACAAATATGATCAACAAGTCAATCTCGTTAGTGCAAAGGTTTAGTACTGTCTAGCAGAATGGTCTCCTGAGATTGTTTGCGTGAATTCGTCAACAAATTCAACTTGTTCGTGGCAGGCACTTCAGAAACTAAAGAGCACCGTACGATAAAATTTGAATCCGTTCATAAGCAGCCTGACACAGCAATGCAGAGATCTGCTGGTCGAGCTCACGTAGCATCACCAGGCTAGGACAAATGGATGTGTACATAATGCGGAAGGTTAGATTAAAGTAACAACGTACTCAGCGATAAGATTTGACGATAATCTCCGGTTGCTATACAGAAACATAAAAATATTAGTGGTTGCAATCGCAGTATTCTTGCTCATCTTAGACTACGCTAGTTAGTGCACAAAACGCAGTATTTTAAATTTGATTTCTTATTTTACATTCGGTTTACAACCATTTTAGAGAACTCACATCGCCATAAGTGCTTAATCATATGTACTGCACAACCGCAACTATACTAAGTACCTGGTCTACGTTTACGAGTACAATTCTCTGGTGCAGAGGGTAGTCGAATGAAGTGGTTACAAGTTGCTATCTTGAGTACATCTGAATCGGTTGCCATCTCCTTTCAAAATATTTTAATCATGTGCTCATCCTCACGATTTGACCCAACCTGAGCATCAGGACGATCAACTAAAATGGTAGCAGTGTCGAGCCAACGAATCATCACCCACTAACACAATGTCCAGTGACCTTCAATACTAACATATTTTGTTTTCGCTGATGAACTCAAAGAATACCTAGAGGATATGGTAATCCTCACTAAAAAATAGCATATGTCCCATATTAGCTTTGCTCAACTAAAATGCTAAAGGAAATTGAATGTTGTCAGATTTGTAGGTGCTACATAGCTGGGTAACTTATAATTGTTCAAAAGCCTATATATCGCAACCAAGTGGCAAGACTAAGGATTTGTGTACAATGGAATAGTGTAACGATCGTATAATATTGATAAAACGGCCAAGGTTTAACAAGTCAGTTAGGATGGGTTTGTTGGAATATTGGGCAAAAAGTGAAAAAAATACATATATAGTCTCACCATATTATCCATAATAACAAACATACACCTGTATAACCAGAATTCGTGGGTTGTTGAGCCAACTGTTCACAGCGCCATGTCGTCATTCACTGTATAGAAATCAACTCACGAAATGTAGATTGGGTAATACATCGAAGAGCCGCTGGCCAAATTGAGCAGGGTAGGCGCGAAATTGACAGCTGTCGAAAGATGTTCCAAATTTTCACAAACGTGCAAAGAAATTTACCCCTGGCAGCATTCCAGCCGACTGTATAAAAGTATAAAACTTTATCTTAAGAGCCCGCAGTTATACTTTGCGGCTAAGCTTCTGGAGATAGCAACAAGCGTGACCAGGGTTTATCAAGATTTGTAACGCCAGGATGATGTCTTTCCATAGGCAGTGGTGTCTGCGGCTTTACACTCCCAGGGCGCTCAGTCGTTTATGGGAATCTAGTTGGGAAAAACTTCAATTTATTCGTTACCTTTTGCTGGTTAGCCTCCTTCGCAACTAAGGTCGAGATTTACTCATCGTTGCCAAACCTGCATAGCTTGTTTACATGGTTCTTCACATATGCATTGAGCATTCGAGGAAGAATGGTGGGATCGGGCAGCCCAAACGTTCTCCTTAAGTTGACCGACTTGTGGGTACACGGTATTAGACGCCTTTACATAATTCGCCCAACGGCCAATGTCTATGACTATTATCATACAATAAAATATTCTTTCGTTTTATTCCAATACCATTTTCCTAAAACGTGCTTTTGATAAAGCAAAATTTTGTGCTTGTTTGCATATTACGCAGTGATAAGGTCAATCAGTTATCTGCGTTCATCATGTGCCGTAGAAATATATTTATCTTTCATAGAATCTGCATGAAATATATACCATAACGTCGTAGACAAATCGAAGGAAAATATAAGGCAACCTATGGTAACATGATTCCATAAAACTAATTATTTATTTTTGCAGCACCGAATATGATGGAATTTTATCAAAAACCAATTAATCAATAGCTAGGCAAAGTTCCACCATATATTTAAAGATAAGACACATTCTATTAAGAACTAAACGCATCATGCAGCTAGTAATCTGGCCTTAATGTCATTCTATCAGCAAACCGCAAGAGAACAAACAGATTACTAATAGTTCGCGCGTGCTTTCCGAGCATTTTGCTGACGAGGCCAAAAGTTGTGTTTAAATAATAGGTTTCGGGTAACGTTTTAGAGTAAACAAACGACCCGTTTTCTCCTGGTGCATTTCGGTTGACCGCAATTCTCCATATTGCGAAATAGTCTAACCGACATTTTTAATAAGTAGGTCCTACACTCATATATTCTAAACCGTGAAATGCTTGCTCATGAGGATACCAGTACAAGTAATGCATGTAAACCGCACAGAGGAACATGCTTTCTCGCAAAGCTTCACTTGGGCTTTTGACAGTTTTAATGCATGAAATATATACTTTTATGAATTTAATTTAGCGACGATAAATTATTATGCAGGAGTTGTGATCAAAGATCCAGGAGCTGACGGCTGTATCGGTAGTGATCACCAATTGGAGCATCGGCGTAAACATAATGATCAGTAGTCTTAAGGATTCCAACTGTTTGAATCTTAAATTTGCTTACCTTATAATATGACCGGTTTCTAATCAACGCAACTGTTAACTGAAATGTACTTCTCTTGCAATACTGTTGTTTGCATTGTGCTGCTATTGAAGTCGATTTTTCCATCTGAAGAGACTTTCTAGGTTCACGGAGGGGGTGTTAACGCGTAACTGAGTCAAATATGACAGCACGTATTCTAAGTACATGATAATGACATATATAGGCTGCCACTTATTAATAGAAAATAAAGTATTTCGGTCCAACTGATCCTCTTCTCGTCAAAACCTCTAAACCTTTTCTAACATAACTAATCCACCGATGAAATATTTTAGGACAATTGTGATGGTTGCTACGGTAAACTAGTTTATTCAGTAGGTATATGAAGGGAACAATTTTAACAAGATGGATAACAATCAAGTTGACTTTTAACAGTAAGGCTTGCACATGCGCTTACTCTTTATGCAAATCAATTGCAATGGTTATTTGGGAAATTCGGTTATAATTAATATACTGTACTACCCAGAGTTAACCGTGCTCTGCCATATGTATAGGAACACAACTTATTTCACACCCACAAGACAATTTTCATGTCCATCACATTGTTAAACTGACAAGGTGAAAAGGCAAAGTATCCCATTCAATTTTTCTTTGACTGATATTTGACTATGTATCGATGAGGATCCTATATAAACATAACCCAGTATACATGAGATAATTTCCTCCGTGTCATATATGGAAACGCTAAAACTATTGCTAAGGAAAGTTTATTGGTTTGGGCATAAGAACTCCGAAGAACAAGTGGTATTGTATTTAGAATTGCCAGTTGCCTGTTATTGTTTAACAACTATCCACAGCAAGAGAATATAGGTTAAATATATTATGGATGCAAAACAAGTTTGCTAATTAATGACCGCCATATATACGGGGTTCAATATAACACATTAAAGAGGGTTTGTTGCTAGCGAACAAAATTATATAATGAGGTGCATACAGGCTATATATTTTCTAAATTCATCCCCAACTTTTTACCTGCCCTTTAGGATCAATTTGTTGTTAATTGAGAATTAATAGAAATATCAAAAATGGCTTTCGTTTTGAGTATTATTTTGTTTAGCTTTTAAATATCGTGCTGGTTTTATTAAGTTTACATGAACATTATTTGCAACAAAACGTCATAGGTATGCATACAGGCATATGGTATGGAGCTGTAATAAAATGGAGGCCAAAAGTTTTGTTTAAATATATCGACCGATTGCTTGACTGTCCTATAGATATTCACAACGAGTTAATATGGATACACAACAAAACATGTCCATGGAATTCTGTCCGCACAAAACCAAAGATACATCAACAAATACAGAAGGGAATTTCTCTTTGTCTAATTCGAAACACAAAGTGCGTTCTGGTTATTAAACTTCGGTGCATTGCTATTTTCAAGGTGCTAGATAATTCGGCTTGTTAACTGTAGTAGTCTTCCGATATCGGAGCCAAACTTAGGCAGATTCTTAGTCACCGCCCGTTTGGGAAACCTAACAAAAAAGAGAAAATAGCATTGAATGACAGTATAACTAAGAAGGTTGTATTACGCCACACATTATCAATACAGTTAGGGCGTCGGGTTCTAAATATAGCTTTTTCTTACGGTTAAACAATAAACAGTTGAAGTGGTATAAAAAACCCCACGTTTCTGTGTTATCCAAATAATTATTACCAATATGGAAGATGTTCCATAGAGTAAGCTGTTGATTTGTTTAATCATCTATGTATAATTGTGGGCAATACCTTTTCTCATTTTAAATAAATAAGCTATTTCTTATCTACACAGTGAAGTAAAAGCACAATCCTTGTATTCTAGGAGTATAAGGTATAATGCTACATTTACCCAAGATAAAATATCACTAGTGCTACGCATCTGCCGCTTTTTCCATTGTTTATTCCAAAACACTAATAGAGTGGGTTCCGAATATTCTAGGTATAAAAAGGTCTTGTAACTTACCGCTTCTAAAGTGCAATGTTTGTTATCAGATTCCGTATTACTTGATTACCACAATGATTAGGGTTAAGATGAATTTTATGCCAAGAAAATTGCTTTTTTGAAAACACAGTACTAATGGTAGCTAAAAAAATAATTTGACTTAACGTTGTATCACCCAACAAATTACGAATAAATAGATAATATAGATATTACCTGGATGTATTTGCTTCATGCGTACTAATGGAAATGATTGCTCCAAAATTAGCTAAATGGTAACAAGATGGAATAGAGTTTAAGTTAAATAATTAAACATATGTGGAATTATGCCCGCACAAGAAATTGTGACTTTAACCGTACTTGTATTCAAAGCTAGTTATTTCACTTACCATGAGCAATATTTAGCAAAGTCGGCGTACGCAAGGTTTAAATATTTAGATGTTAAAGAAACACTAGAATGTCGCATTTTGATGTATTCAATTATTCATCGCTTGAAATACGACTGCGAATCTGGGAATTCCTCCTCTACATATTGCAGAAAGACCCACACGGACACCAAAGGGGGCGGCAGATACCATGGGTCTAAATGTGCTGCAACATTTCAGGGCGAGCACGGGCCAACTACCCATATGATGATGTTAGTTTTACCATAAAACGCTCAGGTATCCTTTACAACATTTACTTTTCTAAAATCGCGGTTGTGTATGCAGAAAGAAGCTCTCCTGAACTTCTATAATTAGATTATTTTTATAGTCAGTAGGAGGAAGTTTAGATAAGCATTTGACTCGATTCTTCTAACAATATTTTGAAGAAAGATACGTACCCGAGTTGTGAAATCACGGGGTAGTTACTATTATTCACAAGGAAGCTGTCGTTCCAATCCGGCAAAATAAGACATATAATAATACTATCGGTAATCTCCTAACTCACTGAAGTTCTCAATCCGGATGAACTAACGGCCTAGCTGAAGAATTTAATTACGCCACACCGAAGCAACTTGGCTACCGACGAAATTGACCATGAACTACGAATCTACTACTAACACGATCCAGCCGGACAAATATATTAGACTTTGGCACAGGATTTGATGTATTCTGCTTTGGCTTATCATAGACTTTAGAACAGATAGGACATAACACTTTCTTCTCAAATTCCAGACCTTTGGTAATGATGATACTCTCCCAGGATAAAAAAAAATTTCCTGCACCGGCGCCTGGGCATAAATATTGGTGTTTTGCTGTCAGAACCCATATATGTTGAATGCGGTGTATCGCAGGAATCAGTATTAGGTCCGCGATTACTTTTGATTTATATTATCGATATCACAAGCATCGACAGCTTAAACTGCCTTCTTTACGCTGCCAACCTAAACTGGTGGAGGGCGATCAAAACACCGGATTATAACACAGGACATCTGGACAGGGTATACTCGTCCCTAAAACAGAATCTACTTAGATTTAATGTGAAAATATGTAGAGTGCTGGACATATGCACAAGTTAATGCTCTAATAGTAACTCGACAACCAAGAGCTTCAAAGGTCTTTTGGCGTGAAGTATGTGCGCAATTTCATCCCAGCTGACCTAGGATGTTTAAAGCAGGCTGAAACGGATTCTAGGAGGTGCGTAAAAATGTCGTCCTCCTGCAGCGTGCAGGCTGACGATTCGGCGTTTCCGTGTTTCCACAACCTCTGCTCATACACACGGTCAAAGGTGTAATAAGCAAGAGACGTCTTGTAGCCGTAGCTAAGAAAATATCTCACCGCCATGGCAATAATTCAACGATGGGCAAACAAAGAATGGCAATGGTCTGTATTTTTTGCAACATGAACAAAGGACATAACTGTTAGGATTTTTTACACGAAAGTTATCGGCGATTGCGCGGTGACCTCATTTTGACGTACCAAATATTGAGAGGTCGAAACACACGTGCCGCTTCTAACCAGAGTTCAGTCACAACAGCAATATTTTAGGTCACGATCTCAAACTAGCAGCGCAATAAGCTCTCTTAGAATCCTGTCGGAAGTGCTTTGCCGTACCCTTTACCCGTACATAGAATACCCTATCTGAATCTGTCATATGTGCTTCCACGTTGGCAGATATCAAAGCAAGTGTTGACCGCACATTTACTTCGCTCCATCATGTTACATGAAGCAGTACCCATAGCGAAAAACAAGTATATGTAAGCGACTTTAATGGCGGTTATAACACAAATATTGTTCCACGTTTTCCACTTCCCAAGTTGTCTTAGAAGAAGACACGATTTTTACCAACACCCAATTTGTTGTCTCTCCTTATGGATTTACCTTGGTTTTATTGCCTTCTCTTCTTATATCACAGTTCGCTGTTGCAAAACAAACGTTGCTAAAAATACTTTAGACGTTGTACTTTCACTATAACCTTGCTACGCAAACTGTTAGTTATTAGCAATGTTACAAGCATAAAACAACTTATCAATTATTACACAGAGTTAATTTCAGAAATATCAGTCTAAATGTTTAGGTCAAAAATAATAGTCCTTAATTTTCACCCTAAATAATTTAATATGGTTACTTAAGTATCGCTTCCCATACACGGCTTAATCTATTAGTATCCAGATTTTCTAGCTAATTTTGGTCACATAATTGAGGAGGATTGGATCTTCTAGAAAATTATCATACATTGATAAAAATTGCCCCATGCATATATTCTATGTCAAATAATACAATTAAACTATTTTACATTGCTCTACGTATCCATCCAAAACAATAAGATTACTATGAAAGTGGTTGACGAAACTTGTAATCCATGTGAACCTAAGCAGAGATGCCAAATATAAGACCATATAATACTATTGAAATTTTAGCTGATTTACTATCAGTATTAACATCATTAATGAGGTGGGAGGAATTTTCCAGAATTTGAATATATTCGCAAGCGGATGACAACATTTATTAATAAGCTACTAATCCGTAAAAGCGCCAGACGGCCATCCCGCTGTATAAGAACTCGTCAGTGGTACATATCTTTCATACCTCTTCCGAGGATCGAATACGTGACCACTAGTAGCTTGCGCAAACTAGCTGTCAGTTTATGCCAATTAGCCATGGGGGACGCAATCCGATAATAATAAATTGTAGTCGAAATGCCATGTAGCCCGACCCATGTAATGTCGATTACAGCTGGCGGGACAGGGAATAACTGTCGCCAGAATGCTACCTGCATTATCAGAAAAACAATTGCCTGCATGTGAGAAGATGATGTTTTGGGTTATATCGCAGCTTGCTAACAATTTAATTTCACACTGCTTAGTAGCACAAGTTTGTGCAAACCAATAGCAACCAAGGGTTGGATATTAAGAGAAGGACCGAATGACGCGCACCACTAACGAGCCACGATACGGAGTTGTAGCCACCTGGTTCTTTTCCTGAATGGCAGTTAAGCTATCTGAATTGGCACACGAATGCGATGAATTCGAAATATTTGCCAACCGCTTCTACCTATTAGTAAACCAAATTCGCCTACTCAAAATTAATAAATGCTATGTCGATTCCTGCCTGCCTCAACCGGAAATTCCTGTGGCTGGATGGCCCACCGATGGCAATTGCTAGGTCAGTGCTTTCATCGCATTGAATGATGTGTCTAGCTATATCGCAGTTTTGAAGGTTGTCTAACGTCCTCTTTTGGCTCAGTGGCTTAATGTGCGAGCCAGTTAATGCAAGCCACATGCAGTCATGGAATGGATCCTCAGAACAGGACCAAAGGGTGCGACGCCTGATGCTTTCCCGGAATGACCGGTTAGTTATCTTAAATTTCGGCCGAATACTAGGAACATAAATTACATGCCAAGTTCGTTTTACGCATAGGTTATACAAACTCGTCCAAAAGGAATTCGTATATGGAAACTCGATTTATAGCTGGGGTAACCGGGCATTCCTGACTTTGGATGGCCAACCGCTCTCATATGCATTTAAGGTGCCTGCATGGCAGCCGAGGATGGGTCGTACCATATGGCATTCAGTTAAGAATTCATGATGGTCGACTACCGTCCCCCTTGACTCATTGACATAATATTTGGGACAAGCCACTAGCAGTCATGTGTTAGATACTCTTAAGATGTCCAAATAACAAGCAAAACTGCCGTGTACCATTAATGTGGAACATGCGACCAGTGCTATTTCGGAAGGATGCTTCAGTTGTCAATTATCGACAGAACGAGAAAAAATAAAATAATCGTTAAATTCTACTAGTACTACCTAGTTTATATACGACCTTACGGAATTCATAATACTTATGACGGTTCAAAGATGTCGTAACTAGAAAGGTCGTGTGGTTATATGGCCAATTTCTTCCATCTTCACTGCAAGTGCTGCATCCCATTGAAGGATGGGGCGGACTATATGGCTTTCGGCAAACTAATCATAGTGGAGGGCTACTCTTTGCAATGACTTAGTGGTTAAGCTGCGTGCTAGTTAGAGCAAGCTGCTAAATGTCATGATTTTGGTCTTCGATAGAGGTCGGTTGGATTCGCTCAAATTTCCATCATATTTTTGGACGAACCGCAAATCTAGTGAATTTCTAGATTGGTACCTGACTTATCTGTAATGTCGGACGATTGTGAGAAACGAACATTATTCGCCGATTTTTAGTCTTTAGTCTTTTAGTCTGTATGAGAACACATTTGCCCTTACGGCATTGATAAATGTCATGTTGATTCATAGCTGCAGTAACCGGAGAGTCCTGACGCCGGTAAGCCAATCGTATCTACCTGCTCAAAGGTATCTGTACGGCATTAAGTGTGGTTCGTCATATATAGGAGGACGCAAAAAATTCATTATGGTGGAATTCCTTTCCTCATTACTCACTGGTAAAACCTGCGGGCTAGTTGGCACAAGGTACTTGAATCCACCGTTTCACTTCACATAAGATTTCCGAAGCATGCGCAGCGCTGACGAGGTCAATAGTGCGAAAGCTGGTCCAGTGATTTCCTGAGTACTAGCTGTTATCTGAATAGTCGGCCTAATTAAACGAAATCAACATATTCGCAAGATTCCTTCTACTCATAACAATCGCAACATAACTTTGACGGAATAAAATACATGATAATTAGAATCAAAGCTATCGTAATAAGGATTCGTAACGCCGGAATGGCGAGCACTGCCCTTTGGATAGCAGTAGACGACGGGTCGGGTTAGACGGTAGTTAGCTAACAATTCATGATGCTTGACTGCGTTCACATTTGTCTCGGTGTCAAAGGCTGCGAGCTAGTTTGTGCAAACCACTAGCGTTCATAGGTTCAATCGTCGCAAAAAACACCGAAGGATACGCATCATTGATGAGCACCGATAGAACAAAACAGCTGTCTGGTGTTTTGTGGTTCGGCGGTTGATATATATTACTAGTCGAACAAATGCGACAAACTACAAATAGTTGTCAAATTTCTTCTTCGGGAGGGCCAACCGCTTTCAGAGAGAAGGTGCCTGTATGGCCGTGGAGTGTGTGCCAGTTAATAAGCTAACATTTAATAATTTTCGGCTACCGTCCCTTATGACTCAGTGACATAATTCGCACATTGTTTGTTGCGAGATACTAGCAGTCATTTGGTTTGATCTACGAAAAAGAACCGACAGATGCCCTCTAATTTCGGGAACAAATACTGCGAAACGGAAGTCTAGAGCATTTCCGGATTAGTGGTATAGTTGTTATTGAATGCGACGATATGTAATAGCGCGCCAATCATAATTCTGCTAAGTATATCAATTTGCAGCTACAGAATTTATGAAAGCTTTGTCAATTCATAGCTACCTAAACCATGAAGTCCTGACGCCGAAAGGCCATACCCTGTCATATACATTGCAGTTGCTTGCATGGCACTGGAGGAGGGTCGTGCTGTATTGCGGTCAGCAAACAAATTAAGATGGTCGGCTACAGTCCCCATTTATTAGTGGCATAAGCTGCGGACTAGCTGGATCAAGCCTGTTCAAGGCGTGGTTAGATATTCCGATGTGGGCCGAAGTATGCGCAAAACTTTTGAGCCACAATACTAAATATTAAATATTGATTACTGTAATATAGCCAGATAGAAATGAATTACTTCCATCTCTTTTGAAATAGGTTGATAAA
Organism: Dicrocoelium dendriticum; assembly: GCA_944474145.2. Lineage (NCBI taxonomy): Eukaryota > Metazoa > Platyhelminthes > Trematoda > Plagiorchiida > Dicrocoeliidae > Dicrocoelium > Dicrocoelium dendriticum. The sequence continues at coordinate 18,021,217 of OX104070.1, forward strand.
GGTTATAACCATGGCTTACCATGTTTATTGTAATCCTTCTCATGTAACATTATATTGATAACCTCAGCTTATACATATTATATTGTTTTATACTACGAAGCACTTTAAACCATTTAGAAAGTGCCAATGAGAAGGTACAATATAATTCTACTCACCATGATTGTTGTACTAACTATTCAGGCTGATAATTTGCCTGTAGCACGCGTGCTGATAATTGCAGCTTTTATTGGCTAATATATATAAATTATCGGACATAGTATTTCAGCTCGTCCTAATGTGAAATTTCATGTTACACCTTCAATCGTTCTCTAAATAGAATAGCTGTATATGTAAATCTGAGGACGTGTTTTGCTACTGCACAAAAGTTACCACCTTTGCATGTTTAGGCACAATGATCCAACCTGTTACCACTTTGCGTGCGCGAAACTGGGGGAGGGAATGTTGCCGACAAGATAAGTTGGCAGTTGCGTCAAGCATGTTCCGCATGGTCCTCAATAGTCAGCATTGGTCTTAGCGACGGAACGTCTCCGAGATTTAGGACAGGGCAGGTTATAATTAAGTCGACTCTATCCCGACGGTAGAACAATGTGCAGAGTCATATTTTCTTACACCGGTCTTCATAGCACAAGCCACCTTTACTCGGGATGAGCCTAGTAGCAACGTGTTGGACCAGTTTGCTCTTTTGTGCCTCGCCTAGGATAATCGGTACGTAGGCGAGCGAACGTTACTCTACAATTTGTCTGATGATGGAAGAGAAAAGGCGAGTGGTATCTGCTTCCGTCCATGTGCCATAGCGAATTTTGAGCACCCAAAGGATGTGCAGTTCTTTAAGATATTAAATGTTCGTCTTCTCAAGGCACTTCAAATCGTAGCGCCAGAGTATGCTAAAGACGTTCATGGAGGGTTGGGATAGAGCAGCTGTCCTCCAATCCTGTAGGATCGGCCATCAGCAACCTACCCCAGGCTCATAAATACAGAATTGGTTGGGTTGATTAGGAGATGAACTTCTACAGACCATGTGGATAAGCGCGTGAGTTCACGTTGAAGTACGCCACAGCCGTCGTGAGCATCAATATCTCTCTCGAAATCTTCATGTCGTGCTCAAGCAACGCGCACGGCAACCGTAGAAGCTGAGGTATATTTTTGATGTGGATTAGGAACAGATTGTGCTCCAGCAACGTGAATGGAAGTACTTGTAGAGGTATACCAAACAGTTAGATGTTCGTGGACATGTAACTTTTACTTTTGTATGACAGGGAATCGCGGATCTAGCGATGCAGTAAGCCGCCGACACCGCACATCCTACATCTTTAAAGGTGAATCCCATTTAAGACTTGTGAAACGTTTTATTGAAATCAATGCATATTAGTCCGACAGGCTTTCACTTGCTTATTGACCTCAACTACTCATGCCTCGTCACAAACAAGTTTTAATGCATAAATAGTTTTGCATAAAACTGCTGTGCGGGCGTCAGAAATTATTTTGACTCTAGAAACTGCAATGATCAATTTTTATGATTTCCTTAGCAACTTGTGCCAATTTTTTAGGTGTATAACTAGGAAGGTAAGCATGAGTGTCCTACTCCGTCTGGCCACTCTGACACAAAGAAAATACAAGGATCATCGCGTTTGTTCATAACACTGAGACGTCTTTAAAGGCCACTGGCAGGACGCAGCAATTGCCGCCGTGCATGCATCAAGTGCAAGCAGCATACGTATGCTTATTCGTAGATTATTAGACTCCACCCAAAAATACACGATAGGGAAATTTGTGTCAAAATTACCAGTACGTTCTTTCTGGTAATGATGACAGACTTGAGGGTTTCTCGGTCAAATGGTTCCAGCTCTAGAAGAGCATAGATCTGCAAACCTTTCTGCCAAATTAGTTGGGAAAAATCAGTCTTGGAATGGCTTCGCCCGTAAAAGTGATCAATATTGGCCGACTTTTTCAACCACCTTAATTTCCAAAATAGGTAATTTGAAGACTTTTTACCACATCCAAACTAGCTTCGAATATTCCGTTAATTAGACACTGTAAAATTTTCATATTCTTATCATAGTGCGTTTGGGATGGTGGATAACTGGACTCTAGCGGGTGGATTATAAAGAGGTTTTAACGCCTCCGGACAGCCCAAGTTGACCTACCCGAGCGAATTATATTACCATCCTCACGGGCGTTTCCTAACCGTTGGCTTACAGAATTTAATCGCCCAGCAACCCTTAATAATGTTGTTGTGTTTTTTCCACTTCTATTCAGCACTCTGGTTTTTACCTGCTGATACATTGGTGCTCGTTGAACAGAATAAAGGTAACACTTTTTGCCAAGTAATATTAAGCTTCTTCCAACGGTTGGACATCATGCCATGAGTGTGCGCGGGTCGGGAAGGAAGAATGAACTGAAATATGAATACTTTTCTGACTAGATGTCTTGGCGAAACACACGGAGCAGTTCGCAAAGTTATGATGAAGCCTACACTTCGGAATTATTCTTACTGGTTGTATCTTTTTTCCACAAATTTCACACACGTTTTAAACAATACTGTTTGCATTTCACATTGACGATGCAAATGCGCAATTGATAATACTACACTTGAATTGTGCGCTTAACTTAGTACAAACAGGAATGAAGGTATTTGAAGTGTAAACGACTTTTTGGAACAAATACCAAAAGGCGATGCCTCCGACATTGTGAATAACCAAAAACAATCTGGCAACCATTTTTATGGAAAATGGCAATATAAGTATCGACAAAAGCAAGCTTTAAAAGTGTAACTATTTGTATTTGAAAAATTCAGAAAAGAATGCATTGGAATGAATGGCGTTGAAGCTTCAAAAATCTGCTTCAGTGAAGTAAGTAATCGAAACCAAATTCCTAATGAGAACACATCTAAATTGACCAATCTTAGTCCGTCTGGTGTATTCCAGATACTCGGTTGCTTTTCTTGAGTTGTCGACTGCAAATAACAAGATTAAAAATATTCGCAAAAAGCATACTAATCACAAACAACAACAGTTCGCCATAATGGAATTCGTAAATGATATATCTATCCATATTTGCCGTAACGGGGAAATCCTGACGCCAAAATACCACCCGCTGCCATCTTCATGGCATTTAAAATTTGACTGGATTTATATATGTTAGCAAGTAATGCTTGATGATCGCCTCCGTCCCTGATTTTTAAGTGGCATACGCTGTGGGCTCTTCGGTGCAGGCTACTAGAATTCGTGGGTTCGAGCTTCGGAGGCGGACCGGTGGATTCGGCCCACTGACGTGTCCCATTATTGCGAACCAGCTTTCAAATACTTTTCCTGATTAGTAGATGTGTTAGCTGAATTCTCAGCCAATTGCGACAAATTAAATTACACAAAAATTTTTATACTCTTTATTAATGCAAATTTGCCTTAACGGCACTGATAAATGCTATATCGATCTGTAGTTGCTTCAAACGGTATGTCATGAAGAGGGAAATCCAAGCGCTGTCATCTGCATGGCAGGTGACTGCATGTCAGTTGAGGATGGGTCGGACTGCAACGCAGTTAGCTTACAATTCAGTATGGTCTGGTACCGTCAATCATGGCTCAGTGGCATAAGCTGTGGCTATTTGACGTAAACCATTAGCAGTCCTTTGGTTCAATCTTCGGAAGGGACCCGGAATAGGCTCACCACTGAGGATCCATAACAGAGCGACATGACCGTCTTGTTATTTTCCGGACATATATTTGGGTTGTCAGAATTCGGGCGGTTGCCTTGAACTCAATATATAAGCATCCTTATTTTTATTTGGTTATCGCTATGGGCTATCCAATGGCACTTGTAATTCCGCGCATGGTAACCCATATATATTCATATTTCATTGTTCATTTTCACATTGAGGCACAATATTTCCTTTGTGCTTTACCCTCTCATACTGATGCTGTCTTTTTCCATCCGGGTAATTTGCTTCTATAACAATAAGCTGCTTGGGCTAAAGGATCAAAGTTTTAGTCGTTGCCCAAATGGATTTCGACGTCTTTTACCTGTAGTTCCAACATGGCTTGAGATTCCATCCCACGATATTTTCTTTTAAATAATAACTTAAGTTATCAGTTGCTCTGTCCTGTTTTGTATAAGCTATTTTCTTAATTAACGTTAGCTGCAAGTCCAAGGCGCAGCCTTATTCCGGACTATATTTATGTCGAGGGGATGCAAATAAACGATGAAATTGAATGGGTCTATTCCTGGTCTCCACCAATTAGCTCACTGGTAAGATCCATCGGACTGTCTACAAAGTGCATTTGTTAAGGTTCAGCAATGCATCATAACGGTGGAGTTTTGAGTTATCTATAATTCCGCAACATAAGCTTGACGGCCTAGGCGCATGAAAGATTTTATGCTTTTGAAATCGAGCAAAGTGCTGCGAGAAGATCCGATAAAATACTGGCTTTTTAACATAATAATGTAAAATGCATTATGTTTGCACATTTCTGAATTAAAAAGCAACATCATCTTTGTTGTGTCAAATACTAGCCAACCATAAACACGCATATTGTTACCTGTTGCAAGTTACCTAGAAAACCGAACTGTGGTAGCTGCTGGAACTGACCACTCACTACGTTTGACTATAATGTAGAAAACAGGTCTTTGGTTATAACTCACCTGGAAAGCGCTTCCAAGTCTTACCTAATTGCCCGTATGTTAAGATTTTCAGGAAAGACATGATATCCTACTCGCTATAGTGAGATTGTCAGTTTCGGTGGCAGGACGATATATCGGAAACCAGACATTGTGGGCATCATTCCATTATCTAACTTAGCAATTTTTGTGGTTAACACCGTAAGTCAATTTAAACTGTTCTTTACTTCCTTAATTGTGATCCTTGCTATTCCTTTGTGGAAAATGTTATAAGGATTTATACAAGTCGCAATGTCACTCTCGTAGCACGACCTGCGTCCTGCCCCTAATAAGTTAACTTCCCGAACTAATATGTTTCGTTGTCTTCAGCGCTTCATTTTATAAACGCTGTACTAACGCAAAATGTACCAATGCAAATTGCATGGATAATAGGAGTGGAACTGGGTTAGTATGCTCACTGCTCTGGTCTGTTTTGAGTGACATCGCGCTAAACGTCTTATTGCTCCTGTAGTGTTGCACTTGTGTACGGTCACATAACAATCTATATTATTCGATTAAATTAAAGTGATTCGCTAGCGGTAGTGCATAAACTCTACGCAACGCACCATTTTAACACAAATCTCAGGAGTATTCCCTACGCATAGCCTACATATATTATTCCTCATTATGCTACTACATAGTCACCATCTGAAAATCACGTGGTAGTATCATAAGGGTTTGCTATAGGCCAACCTTTTACTAAAATTATTTGTTTGCGTGTTCACATAGCCTTATGTTTCTCATTAAAATAGTTGAATTCTGCGTTATATAAATTCAGGATAATTGTAAAATGCAGCTCACATTAGCTTCCGATATAAAAAAAATACATTTTCTAAAAAGTCTACGAGTATATATAGGTGAGCGATTTAAAAATATTGAGGGATATGTAAATGGAGTCCGCAAAATATTCGTCCGCTAAATCCGTGCATCTTAGGCGTCGCATTTGTTATGGTTGCAAAAATTGATTGTCACAATCCGAAACAAAACAAATTAGCATTACCTGACAATCTCCATTTATTCGCCGTCATGTGCTGCTTAATAATTTAAACGGTAGCCTTAAAACAATATTTGCAGACTATTATGCTAGCACAACGATGAAATCCGTAGCAGTATACATGGAAATGGGAAACAACACCATAATCATAAGTTTTCTGGACGTGACCCAAACGATCTAAGTAACAAAAATTAACTTCAAATTAATATAATGCAACAAGCGTATGCGTTGTAATACAAACAAAAAATGTGGTTCAGAACTTGAAAATTAAAAAGAACACAGTTTTCAAGGCAAAACCCTTGAGCAGGTTGTCAGTTGTTGGGTGGTTCTTGCGATCTATAGCCATTTCAGATAATTTTATGACTAAATTCCTTAACACGATGGACATATTTTACATAAATGTCGTCATGATTTGTGGCACTTAAGTCAGTGAAACTAAAGTATTTTATGCGGCAAATCTACGGGTGAGCTGAAATTCACAGATACAGAAACTCCACGGTTTAAAATTTATAATGCTTCAACTGATGCATCATAGTTTACCTAACTCATGAAAAATAGTAACGCAACAAAACATTAGCATATAATCATTTCTTGCATTTTAATTCTTTAGAGTTAAAGTAAAAGGCGTAAATATCGGCTGCGCATTAGTATTAGATCAAATGTTTCGCATCCGTTTGTGCAGTATAGTTCTACCTGATTTAGCATATAAACACCCAAACAATTTTTAATTAAAGTTGCTCTTTACCAGAATTATTAAATATCGCTGAGCAAATATTTGCTGCAACTTAGCGTCAGTATTGCAAAGAGTGATTGACGCAAATTTGCTTAAAGTTTCTGCACGGAATTTCGCACATCATTTTTTACATGTTGGAGGTTAAACCACATAATAATTTATTGAATGGGTTTATGTCTTTCATGTTAAGTTTGATAAAACGTCAGCTACATTTTGCTACAGGAAGCTAATATATTTACATAATATTCATTTAATGAAAAAGGATTAAAAGCTGATAACAATGAAATAATGGATTAGCATAAAAAGGATATGCATGAAAATAATTTTTTAGACTCAATCTACGCAAAACTCGCTTGTTGAAATAAACATTAAATGCAGAAAATAACTTCAAAGTTTCTCTGCAATTAACTCTATTGTATAGAAAATATAAAATAATTTAGAATTTTTGAAGAGCATTTGTCCACCGGTATCGAGGGTGCACAGATGGAAGAAAAGCCAAAAGCGTCATACTAACTGTGTATGTCTGTAACGAATAAACTCCAGGTATAACACTACTCGGGATTTTTATCGACGATAGTTTAATATAAGGCCATACTATGCTCCTTTGGCAAAACCAACACAGCTTAGACCAACGAAAGATTATTAGTGGTAATTAAATGAAAAATTTTAAGAAATTTTGTTGGCTCATGTTGTATGAACACATACCAGCACTCTGCTTATAGACAAATATGCACTGCCAGAACAAAACTCTGTGATTAGATAGCGGAGGTACAATATTGCAAAAGGGGTAATGTCGTTTTGCTACAAACACTGATTACAGACATCCATGATGTACTGATCGACTAAAGGGAAGAAACTGAGGAAAAAGGTGAATTTTCTCGGATAGCTATGGTTTCTCTCTTTTTCGCAGAATCAAATTCGCAAGGGCACATTTACATTTGGTAACTTCTAAACACCGGTACAAACAGCTATGTAAAAATGTTCGGTGAATATTCTTTCTGCAACATCCACCTCATTATTCATGTGGCCCAAATTAAGGCGAAACTTGAAGTGAGGATATCATCCATCTTAACAATTTCAGTAGTTTTAATATGTTAACATCTTTACCGATTTGCGCAAACTAAGCAATTACCGGAAGTCCTTCTGCAAGTATGCAAATCACATGCCACATTAGTTGGAGCCTGGTGCTTGCAAGTATGGCGTTTAGCACTTAATTTGTGTAAAATCTGTGCGCCCAGCATACAATTTTACTACATGATACAATAAATATGTCCATGTAAAGCATTTTATGAAACTTGAAAGGTTACAATATTGTTAGATATTTCATAGAAATCTTAAATTTTGCATGACGATGTCAGCATTGATCATTTACTGATACCTAAGTTAGGAATGTTTTCGACTATATGGCTTCAAACATGTTGAATCTTCATGAATTCCTTACAAAAACAAAGTAGTACTGTTACGGTATTTTGTACTGTGGAAAGTAGGAAGATAAACAAGAACAGGCATATTGCATGACGTACGATTTAGTACCATATGATCCATGCAGGCGAGCAACATTTCTAATGATAACGTAAATAAAATCAATGATTTGCAAGCTGCAACTTATATGCAATATAATAAAAACGTGGTTACAATTTGAGAATGTATTACAAAACCCAATTGCCTTTAGGTGCATAAGGTTGGAAAGTAAATTTTTAAGGTCATTTTCTCCGCAAACTTGAGGACCGTTTCTTTAGTATATTGATGGAGGCTAGTAAACTCCTAATCGGGGTAGACCTAATTACTCATTTCAATCAGATGTTTTGCTTTTGCGGAGGCCGGTATCTTTTTCTAATAGACAGGTCCCGTTTTTGGTTCCTTTTCATGGTGACAACATGCTTAGATATGTACACGCCATTCCACTTAAACAAGAAAGGAATTTTCTACTGATGTAACTGACATTAAATTTAAAAAATCGTGTGGTACATAGGGTGTTGGTGACGTGATAATTTTTAATTACTACGCCGAAAAAAGATGAGGTCAACTTACAAACAAAGAAAAACTTCCAGTTCACGTTTGCATGAGTCCTACGGAGTGCTATTAAAAAAACATCACATGTAGGAACTTCCTGAGCACACTGCTGAAATATGTAGTTAACCTGAAGAAATTAGTAAAACATTTTCTGTAAAACGCAAGTGACAGAATGCTATGAAATCTGTTCAAGATTTGAAGCAGATTTCTTGAAACTTATGATAAAATGATCAGAATGGAGATTTATGAAAACATGTTTTATAAGATTGTATTGACACCATATAATAGAGAACATTGAACCATCTTTCGGTGTACATTCCTAAATCCTGCCAAAGTATCTAAGGTTGCAGCCGATTTGAAAACTCACTTCGTCAACTTTTAAAGCTAATAGCCATATAAAAAGGTAATTATATATGGCTATAAATCAAGCTTGTGGAAATCGCAAGGATATTTATTCTGGATAAGATTCCTTAGTCCTGTTCTATGGAGAGTAAGCACGTGAAATATTTACTTGATTTAATATACAAAGCCTAATGGTGTTAAGTGGGTAAAGTTACTGGTCTGGTTGTCAAAAAGAAGAGAAATTGTAAAAATGCAGAGAATAAGAATTTCGAGTCAAATTGCATCTTTGCGAAAGTGCGATCAAAAATAAAATATTTGAGAAGAGGGGGACAAAACATTTACCAAGATTACTGCTTTATCTGATGAAAAATCGTGTGACGAACAACAATTTTAATCCATTAGATGTGCTATCAGACAGACCTCGGACTAAAGGGAACCAGAGATCCAGCAGCAACATAGTTGCAATATCCATGCGTTTACTAATATACGGCATGATAGTTTGCGGATATTGTTAACTAAATGGACTGATGTCACTGTGTTGCATTCTATTCCGTTTACGGTTGCTGCACATAATTAATCGGTGACTACTTTGTAGACCCATCATCACGGCTAACTCAACTTGGAGAAATGTCGTGCATTGCGCATCCATTGGTTCATGCAGACCCCGGACAACATTCTGTGACTTCAGTAGAGGCAAGGGTTACAAGAACCGTTCAGCAGTTTTCACAGTCCCTCATGAGGTTACTAGCAGAGAGATCTAAACAAATTACACAACAGTCGGTACACCTTCGAATTTGGCGATGCTATAAAATTTCTTATTTTGAGGAAATAATTACAAAAAACGCATTCTGCTGTAGTTACAAAGAGCCCTTGTTTTATTCACCTGCTCCTTTTCTGCAATCGGTACCATGGTAAAGTTAACGCGCTATGTTCTGAAGTTATTAATCTTCCGCGCGACTGAATAAGATAATTCGATCTTCCAGGAGGAGCATAAGAATTTCCTGAAATCTGAATGTAGTATGGGTCGGAAAGAGGATTCAGTGATCTTCCGTGTCCAGTCCGAACCTTGACGTGTGTAGACAAGTTGAGCTGCAAAGCCAGCAGATATCATGTACATGATTATCTGCCATAGCACAACCATCTAGTAACTGACCACTTTAACCCAAGAATGAAGATTAAACTAGAGAAAGCGTCAGTGGTTTTCTAACTAATGTACAATGATCTCGTTTTTCGGAACCTAATACACTTAGTAAACGCAGAAAAACGCCTTATAATCCGATTAAACAGACCAAGACAATCATGTGAATAACCACAATCTACTCACCGATGTGTGTTCGATACTGCAAGATGGAAGAGGTTTAAAGCATTACTAATTGTTGTGGAAGGGTACAACTAGCAATCATTAAGCCACAAAGGATAAGGTTACATGTGTATATAGAAAATGCATTCCTTTCGTTGTCCATTTTTCGTTTTGGTACCGATAGTCCATTTTTTTACTGGAATCAAGGCGGTAGAGTGATAAATTACGTAGCGCTTCTTGGAACTTTATACTTAAAAGCTTATTATAATACTCGTCACACTACATAGAATTATTGGTTTTAAACTCTAAGCTATTTGGCAGCTTGGGCAGCGCTCATTTTTAATATCTTACATATATATTTTCCTAGGGTCTCCTAGCTAAAACCCGCCAATTTTTACGATGATTATATGGATGCAACTATTGGGAAAATCGACCAATCACTGTACAAATTCGCTGGTCATTTTAACATATTGACAACACTTACCTCACAACTGCTGACTTACGGATACTTGTACGATTGATTTTAGATTTGAGGCAACTCCGGATTTAGCATTAATTAATAAGCACAAGGTCGTCTTGGTCAGAAATCGGACGATAATATGCAAATCTAATCATAGTGTAGTCAAGTTAACCACTGTTATCTACAATAAGACTCATTAAAGAATACAACTTTCTGCAATTGTCGTAAATTAAATGGTGACAATCCTACCCTTAGACATTTACGACTAAGATAAATAGTTGTCACCACAGACTTGTGTTTTTCTTGATATAGGATTATCAACATATTGCAGCAACCTGCTTTTAGCTGAAATTCTGTTAGGATATCTGCTGCTCGACAAGCGCTTTAATCCATGCTCGTCGCTTTTATGCAGGTAGCTTCATAGGGTCAATGAAACAACTTACAAATCCAAAGCTCTTGATTACGGAAGTCTTCCACTGCTCGTGTAATAGAAGAAGGGCAAAAGCTCAATCACTTCTACCTCCAAACATTTCTAGAAAACTACTGATTTCGTGAGGTATGGCGGATTATGAAACATCCCATCGGATTTACAAGTCAAAGCACGAATTATGATTAGATGCAAAGAATGAAATCACAGTTTTGGCCACACTAGCATAAACTAATACTGGCGCTCACAAGTTTCACCGTTTCAGTGGCCTGTGGTCTAGTTTTCTCATATCGATGTTGCTACACAAGACGGGAAATTAAACAAGCTGCATCCAAGCAAGCCATGCGGGGTTGCCAGATAGCATCCAGTCGTCCTCAAGCAGTGCGCCGATTTCTTAGCATAGCCTCCGACTCAGTTATGCACAATGTGCTGCAAACAAAGCAAAATAAAGGCTGGTTTTAAGATCGCTAGCTTCGCGCCAGTATCGAAGAAATGGACGCTTAATATCGACCTATTGCATCCAACGCAGTGACTTTAAATGTCTTTGAGAAAACCATTGTTGAATTAATACTACTTCAGTCCACTTTAGATATCACTTATCAGTTTGAGTATAGAAGTCTAACTTTCCCACAAGTAGCAGTAGATTGTCTACTGCATTCAATTTTTTGGTCGATAGAGAGAAAGATCGAATTTACACGTATCTGCTTCATTTACTACATCAACGTTTTCGTCTGTTATAACTGTAAAGTGTTGATGTAAAATATAAAGACGAATTAGCATTTAAGCTTACACATATTATTGCTAAAACTATTTCCTCAAACCTAATCAGGTCACGCGGTTTAGCGGCAAAAGCCAATAACTTACTTTAACATCTGGTGTCCTTTAGGGAGTCTCGTTTTACCATTAATTATTCTTTACTTACGGCAGCTCTATAATTGTCCCAGAAATATCAATTCTGTGAAAACAAGCTGAATTTATCATGGAAGTGAATCAACAAACCTCGACCTTCCTCAGTCCAACTGCAATATTGTTCAGATGAATTTGTGCAATGGTGGTACCCCGCCGCTTAAAGATAATAGTGTATTAGTTTAACACAATTCGTTTTCACTCCCTACATTAGCTAGTTATAAATAAGTTGTCAAGAACTATCCAAAATAATTATTTTATGTGACAGTTTATACTTAATTTTGTCAGTGTAATATCTGGACGTTACAATGAATTACAAATTGTCACACTCACTCCACGTAATTCGAATATTTACCAAATGCAGTTTACATTCATTTTAATTCGCTCGATTGCGATCATACTGCGTGCCAATCAATGTAATTCTGAATCTCATCAATACGTGTATACTTATCACTGCAATATTTGTCCACCTATGATAACTCCAGGTCAATTGTTAAGCATTTTAAACTAAAAGACTAGTCACTGATGCAATTATCACATTGCGGTCTAGTTCTAAAGCTGACGTTGTTAAAAACAGTGGCATCAATGCACGTCAATTCATGCACTCAAATTATTTATAAGATATTCAATGACATTCACGAGTCCATTCACGCCGCACTCTGCAAATGTATACCTATCTCCTCGACGAGACGCAAATGTATAGTGCCATCCATTCCCGGACATTAGCTTATGTGAATTCGGTCATCATATATATTACCCAATTACTATCGGACCAAACTACCATTGTTGATAAAAAAAAGATAAATTCTGCCGGCGAGGTAATGTTTTGCACCGAATTTTGTATCTTTGTTTGTTCGGTAGAGTTTAAATTCCTAACTTTATCTCAATTATTTATCATGTGTCAAGGACAAAGATGCACATGTTCCCTGTGCATTAAATCTCACAATTAACTGCATTGCTAAGGGCCGATATATAAAAACCAACATGCATTTCAGTTGATTGGGATTAGAAAGCCAATAAATATTGAGTGTCTCTAGAAAAAATATATGCCTTCTCCGATAATGTAGCAATCACTTATGAGGTTTGATTCACTGTCGTATTACACTTTCTGCATCCTACGATATATAACCCCGTCCGAGGAAAACTGTATAACTTGAAATACTATGTTCCCTTATTATTTTTAGAACGCGACTTCCGATTTAGGTTAATATTCGACAAGTTCCTTTAGATTTAGCTGTCAGCATTTTACCCGCAGGCTTGTGCCTTTTACTTTGTGCATTTACATTTCCGTAGTCCACTTAGCCTATGCAAAGCAGGCAGTCGAACGCAGCCATTGGAACTACAATTTTGTGCTTTCGGATTTTCAAATTAACTCTTACATAGGTATATCAGTTGTTACCAGTAGGCAATACACTATGACAGCGTCGACTTCTTTTGATGACACTGACTTCCGCTTTTGCCATAGAGTGGTTTTGCAGCCGTCGGTTCCTATCGATATGTGTCACTTTGTTAAAGAAAATTCCCGGTATGTCTTGGAGAGAGTAGAAAAAATGGGACAAAATCCGGCAACGGAAACACTCGATGTGTTATGAGTTTCCAAGCTTGCGCCTTTATTGCTCAATGACAGGTGGCACATCAATAAAGGCTGCTCTACACCCACCATCATTGCAAGCCATTTGTCAACAATTTCCCTGTTAACTAACTACTAGGAAAGCGGTTGCTTAATTAGAAAAATGGTTTCTATCTTACTGGCGTTGATCTGCTTACAATTTTCTTAATATCTACATAGGATATTAAATTTATTAGGATGAAAATAGCAGGAACTACTCTGCTGCTGTCTTGCGATTTGCTGATAACGGTCAATTCAGACTAAAGTACCGAATGCAGTACTGAAAATCAAACGGTATACCTTGAAATAAGTATAAGAAGCGTGGTTCAGAGAATGGCTAGAGTAGTCTAACCCGAGGTCAAAGAACATAACTAATAAACAGGATTTAACTTTGACCCATGCAAATATTTATTAATATATAAAGACCCATGTGCTCTGAACGGAAAGATGTCATGCATGTTAAACAACGTAAGTAGCATAGTCAGAAATATTCTCTCAAATTCAGATATCGTCAGGACTGAAAGTCGCAAAATATCATGCGTAATAGCGTGACCTTAGCAAGCTGCAGATGTACAGACTCTGAGGTTATTACCTCAGGTGCCTGTAATCAGGAACTACTGGACACACAACAGTTTATTACAAAACGAAAACTGGATGTAAATTCAAACACATCCAGATGCGTTTGTAAGTTATTTCCTTCATTACCTAGAATGAATAAAAGATGATTATCTATGACGTGTGATACTATTGTGTTAACATCCAAACGCACTTCAGAATTGGTCCAGAGACTGTGCTCAGCTTCTCGAATTGCAAGGAGACGGAATTACCACTATATCTTTAATATAAGAGGTGTCATAGTCCATAACCCGGAAAAGACAGTAATCACAAGTAAACTGTATAAATCTTGTCTACATGAGTTACTACATAACACTCCTTTGCAATTCACAGCAAGCTTGCCACCAGGATTATAATTACTAATATATCCTCAATTCTGAAGTTAGTGTTTACTAGCAAGTAAACTTTGGTTTATGGGCGAGACGTGCGTAACCCATTGTGTGGTGACGATCGTGTAACACTTGTTTAATTATATTGCGACAATAGTTGCCTTGGTGAAATATCTCAAACATGTGTATCTTAATGCACACTTGGATAAACTATCCGCAATATTTAAAAAGTCGAGTTGAATTTTCATGCAGGAGTGCTTACCAGTGGAGCCTAATAAGCATATCTTAATCCTATAGCTTACAATCACTATAACGCTTGTTCTAAATCTTCCAACCACAAATAGTAAGGAAATATGTCGTAAGGAACAGTATATTATTTTATCGGACCACATGTTATTTGTTATCCCGGTTACTTTTGAGTAATCTTCCAACCAGTAAATGGAACCACAGAAGCAGTTCAACCAAATTATTGAGTGCTGTTAGTTAGCGAGTAAATGTTGTCGTGCAAACGGGATTTGATGAAACAGTTTTATTTAAACAACATGATTTTACAAAAGACACCTGAATAACCTTTTATTGTGTACTGCGGGATCTCTGCGTTCAATATGCTAGTGGATTAATGTATACATCCATTAAGACTGTCAACGGCCTAAGGGTGAGCACTCATCTTCCCTCGCATGAATGAAAGTCCTCAACACTATTCTTGTCCCTATGTAATCTTCACCATATTTAAGCAATCTCAAATGCCCTGCAGGAATATTGTAAACCTGCTCATTCTCAACACGTTTGGAGCCAAAACTTGCCTTTGGCAGTGCCCTGAGTACCAACAATTCACTTAGCTGAAACACTGCCTGGATTGCTTTAGCGGTTTATGTAATAAGTGTTATCATCTCCACTATTTACAATGTACAGATTGGGTCTGTACCTTAAGGTTACCAATTCGAAGCAAATCTCTATTCATTTTTAATGTTTTGGTAGCATTCGTTGAAGGAATCTTTGTGGGGCTACCTGGAAGGCTACAATTACATAGCGTCGGAAAAGCATGTTTCCATCAACAATGATAATGTGCCGCGAACTTGTCGAATGCAATGGACAAAACGACTAAAATATTATTAGTAGACAAGAGGCGATTACTTCAGTTTGGACTTTTCCACAACGTTAATCATTATGAATATCGTGTATATTTTGTGCAACTCAGATGTAGGTACTATATCTTCATTATTGTGGTGTATAGGTACTCTTTTCTATCAACGATGACTGTATTTCTGAATAAAATCACATTTGTCCGACCTCATAATAATAGACTGAGATATGTCGCAAGGTTTGTTATTTCGACGCTCTTTGTTATTGATTTGCATTAAACATCTAGCAGGTAAGCGTTTCAAATCGTTTACGTATATAGATGATGTAAGTGCTTGACTAAGGTTTGAATTATTCGGCATCACGAAGTCAACCAATACAGCATTGCTAGGTTCTCAGACATATCGGGACTTAACTAGTTATAGTTCATCGCAGATAAAGCGTCGTTATGTATATTATTCACCGACACGCCTCCAAAAATAAGCTTACCAACGACAAACCGAATCGCAGTTTTCCACATCCGTTAGTTCGTAGGAAACCTACTAGGCTGCTTCAGACATTTTTGGCCCGCTCCAAAAGAGGTAACATGCAGTTTGGCAACTTAAAGAGGACAATTATAAGGGAACATTATTATTTATGTACGCCACGGTATCGAGTAAATAGGTTAGGCATGAGGGAAAGTTTTGCAAAAAAATGGTTATCTTATATTGACTCTGTGGAAGTTTCCTGAAATATGCACAAATGATATGTATAATAGAATATTCTTGTGATATTAATGAGAAATTTACGTTTTGACAATTCATTAAATCTCTACATATCACTATCAAATTTTCACAAAGATATTATTACCATTATTATCCACTTTCCTCATCACTACACTACTAGTATTTCACGTGCCCGTATTTATGCCATTGGTCGCTAACTATAAATTGCGTAACTAATGAGCAGTGGCTACCTGGTAGCAGATGTATAGCAAAAATGCAAGCCAACGGAGTCAAAATTTATTTTAAAATCAATTTTAAAATGCATGTAAAATATCCCGCTTGTAAATTGCAGAGTAAATCACAACAGTAAATACTGAGATGATAGTACGCACTTTACTTCTCGTTGTGATCAATGGGGAGGAAGTGTTACTTGTGTCATGTACCTAACAGATTTCATTACTTTATTATTTACGATACATTCTTTGTTTTAGAAAGGTAACAGAAGTAAGGTTAAATGTGCTTCTGAGTCTACTTGTTCTGTAAGCACCACTTGCGCGAAATTTCAGACAGCAAATATAATCGATTACCTTTTATGAGAAATGGTCCGGCGTATTTGTTTACTATGGTCCACAGTTATTAATTTCTATGCCAAACGGTATTTAAATACTATGAATAAATTTAATAATACAAGGAAAGCAGTAAGAACGAGTTCACGTTTGTTTTGCGAATTCTTGGTAACATTCAACCTCGGTTAACATCCCGAATATAGTACTACAAAGGCGAACGGCTAATCTAGAGTATGTATCTGAAACAGACAATCGGAAAAGAAAAAGGACTTGTGTACATAGTTGCCAATAAAAAGAGTATCTCGAAGGAGATTTAGCCACTTTGAAGAAAACTAAGCGTATCGTTACGGCTACGCAAAAATGTTGCTGTGTTGCTCTAGTTGTTATCAACAACCTAAACTCAAATTTGCCACTACGTCTAAAGAAGTAATATTAACCAAT
The DNA here is from genome assembly GCA_944474145.2 of Dicrocoelium dendriticum. NCBI lineage: Eukaryota > Metazoa > Platyhelminthes > Trematoda > Plagiorchiida > Dicrocoeliidae > Dicrocoelium > Dicrocoelium dendriticum. Next base: position 18,038,386 of record OX104070.1, read on the forward strand.
CGGGGCCAACTCACAATCTGTATGTCATTTATGTTTCACTTTGGAAACAGTTGTATAGGTAAAACTTACGCTAACAAATCTTCGCGAATAACGGCGCATGTGACAAAAAGGTTTTATCTTGAAGTTGCCCAGATTTACCACCCCAGTCACATTCCATGCTAGCTTCGACCACCGGCTTCCTCGATAGGCAAACAACTATTAGTCTCGGGTGATCGAACAGAGCTAGGCGCAGTCTTCAAACCTTGTGTCAAATCCCGCTAATCCTTGCTTACTTCCCTTTGCTGAGACGGTCGTTGTATGTCCGGCTATAGCTGTCTTAAACGAGGTGAACTTCCCTCAATTGTTCTGCACAGCAATCTTGTCTGGTTATACCCACCACTAAGTGAATCTATGTATAACGAAAATTGTGGTATAACTGTGGATATAATATGAAATGCACGCATTTACTGTCTTCATCTTCCATCCGTTTACTTCAAATGGTTGAAGAGAACTGATTGCATTGAAGTAGTTAGGATCGTTAGTGATCAGGCAGAAGTTGACTTTATCGGACTTTTTGTTTTGATTTACCTAGTCAAATCGTCGTATGAATCGACAGAAAAATATGCGAATAATATTAATGATCTATTAGTCAAGCACCCAACTGAAGCTGTAAAATTAGTCATGAACCCCAGTCACGCTGTATTTTAGCAAGCAAGGAATGCGATTACACAGTAACCCTATTCATAATAAAATTGACCTAAACTTATGTATTAGTGGACGACTTGAGTGCGTAGATATACGTTGCAATGAATAAATAAAAATAGAAATGGATAACTACATGTTATATTCCTCGGCAATGCGCGGTACAGTCAAAATATATTGTCTGATCAATTGTTACAGCAGGAACGCAAATACAAAACATTTATTTAGGCTTTTTATACTGGATCAAAAACAGGTATTAAACTAATTGGCAGGTTTATGTTATTAAAGTAATTAGTAAGACAGGATCAATAACTAATGCAGGTGTAAACCAACGACCAGGTAAAGTAATGCGGCCACTAATGGAACCGTCCCCATGGGACTTGCTTCCATTCAAGTTAGTCCCTCGAAAGTTTTCGCCCGCACTTCCGTGCTATTACCTGGTCGCGTGCAGATGTGGCATGTTGGTATATGAGCCTTCCTCTGTTTGTCATATGTTAAGCTCTTTTAAGGCTTCTTTTTTGCATGTATTAGGGGTGATGAAGCCTCAGCCCAGTCGGTCATGCGGATCATTCACATACAAATTTTTATACGCCAGTCAGTTGGTGGCAATGTGTATTGCATAGGTTATGTCTTTTAAAATCTGGAAGATATAAGCAGTCATCACAGGAGACCGACCCATTCATGGCCAACAAAGAAATAAGAAACAATGTAGAAGAATAAGAATTGTGGGAAAGAGGTATTTTATTTTTAAAAATTTAATCAGGTGTTTTTCTACATGATCGTAAAAATTTGATCGAGCGGGTTATAAGATCAAATAGTGCGGCGCGACAGTCAGCGACAGATAACTTTCCGAGTTGTTCATAGGCAAAAATGCAAATAGGGAAACCGTTATTGCCATCACAGAATTCCAGTATATGTTTATGGACTGTTAACTCCAGAAAAGAAGGGGAAATGTTTAGCATTGCAAAGCAAATGTAGTGAAGGTAATCGCCGAAAAACATTACGAATTAAGCAATTGGGGGAAGGATAAGGAAAGTAGTTCCTGGCGCAACCCTATAAATTATTTTGCTCTCGGTTTTAGATAGAAGGCAGTTGGATTGAATTAAGTTTGAAAAGTGTAAAACTGTATATAAGTTAGCATTAAAGAATAGCATAAGTAGCGGTTGTAACAGCTCATCGTAGATGATCATGTTTGCTCTGGTGTATTTGCTGGATATGTTTCGAGTCGATGTACTCCGGTATCAATGATTATCCGGCCATTCTTCATACAGCTTTTCTTCGGCAAGTTGCATTTTCAAGATCTATTTCACTCTGTCTGTTGACAGATAAACTTTTATAATTTCCTTGATTAGGCAAAAATTTTCAATACACATGATCTCTTTTGGCAGCTTAAAGCGTATAGAGCCATACCTGATAAGGTAGAAATTTTTCGTTAGGCTGGTCTTGAATTTAGCTAAAGAGAGTATACTTACACTATCTCGCAGTTGGTAACTTGTATTTTCCCGAACTTGCAATTGATAGGATAAAAAATGTTTTCCGCCACGCGAGTTTGTGAAGGAATCAATGATTTAATTGCATTCTTCTTAATCACCGAGACTCAAGATTTAGCTCTATGCACTTATCTGTGCAAGAAAGAGCGGTTGAATGAGCAAATATGCGCTTCTTACAGACGCGTTGAGCATTCACATTGACTCTCAAGTCATGCTTCCGTATCTTACTGGAAGTAACACAGCAGTATACAAGAAAAGGCCTGATACTGATTGTTATATCAAGTAGTATATTTTCTTTCAAGATTAGCAGTTGACATATGAGCCCAACCGACTGCTTAGCCTATTTCACTGTATGATTTGTATGTTCGCTAAAGTTAAACAAACTGGTGTATTTTAAACCTAAGTCAAGAACAGACTGACTGAGAGGAATGACTTCGTCATGAAGACTGAACAACTCTACTCCGATCTTACATACATATGCCCGAAGACTACACATAGATTTTACGAACGTCAGCTGTCACCTATCAGACCATCTCTCAATGGCTTTGAAGTCGCTTTGGATATTGATACGTTCAGCGATACGGTGAAAACCTGGGAACGTGTAAAGCACTTTTAAATCATCAGCAAATAAATAAGGCTTCCAAAAGTGAACAGCAGAAAAGAGCTCATTTAATTACAGTAGGAAGAGTAACGAACGTAAGACCCTGCCCTTTACCACCCTACTGGTGACCACAGGAGGTTAAGTATTCTAAACACTGATATCCACAACTTGCGTCCGTCATAAAAGGCACGAATGGATCGAAGAGTGAAGCGGATTTGTATCACTGTGCTTTTTTATTATATAGCGCAGCTTCTTGTGTGGGACTCTTTCAATCACCTTTTATATGTCAAGGAAGATTGGAATGCACTGAAGATCTGAGTCAGTTGCTTCAGTTAGACAGCTAAGGTAGTCAACTTGACAGGAAACCCACGTGCGGGACTTCAGAAAGCCATGCTGTGAAGGTGTGAGAAGTTGGTGAGATAACAGGAACGAAACCAAATGTTCCTCAACAATTCTCTCCAGCATTTATGAGATAATGGCTTTGTGTATAATGAGGCGGTAGTACCGGATGTCAGTTTTCAACCCAGAGTTATGTCCCGGTACTACTGTTACTGTTTTTCAACCTTCGGGATATTGACAAGACTGGAAAGAAAAAGAGCAAATATATATTAATGTAACAGGGATAACATCCCCATCGCGTTTGACTAAAGCAGAGAGATCGCATCAGGTCTAGGTCTGTAGATTGGTCGAAGACTGGTAATCATACTTTGTATCGTAGCGACACTATGCTGGATCAGTTAGACTTGTTCAAGTAAGTTGAACAAGTTTGACAATTCCAGGGTTACCTTTTCATGATTCAGGGAATTAGCAAGTTATGGGTTAAATAATTCTGCTATAGCAATTAAGGAATCAATGCATTCGCCATCAGGCGTGACAACGTCGGAGTGTATGCCAGTTTCATCGTCTATCCTTCTTCTCAATTATGCAGACAACAGTCGATTTGTATTACTATTATATGCAGCCAGTTGATCCTCCTGCATGAAACGGGTGTGATGTTTCATGCCCGTCTCAATTCTAAGGTGCTGGAGTCTAGGTATTACTTTGAATTCATGAGTACGTTCATTTGTTCGATTTAGCACCCGTATTCCTCACTTATTCTTTGCGTTGTTAACGTAATTAGACGATGCACTAGTATTCCTAGGGGAGTCAAGTACGCTTAAGCGCATAGCCACATTTTTACATAATATGTTACTGGCTCCCTTCACATCACAGGAAAGAAAGAAATGCTCCTAATTTTGGACCCTCAGCAAAGCGGAGAAAGCTACCTAATTATAATCCTGCAGGAAGTATGGAGCCAACGCTGACCTCACATGCGACGACTTAGCTATAATTTTACATCCGAGTAATTGTGACCACATCCAAGGAGACCGTCAAATACATCAGTAGCTATCGGTGAGCTTTCTAAGTTAAAAGCAGGTCTACTATATGTATACCCCTGGTAGCCAAGATTACATGTTTTTCCCAACCTGCAGTGATGCCGGAGGTTTTGAACTCACCAGATTTAGCTTTTGTTAATAAGTTTGACCAACAGATATATGGTTGTTTGAAAACTCCACCTATGACTTTATCTAAAGAACTAGGTTCCCACAGGTAATTGAAGATGTCCTCCAACTGGTTCTCATCAATGAAGCTTGCGTTGGGTGCGCGGTATATGTAACCTACAAGAATGTGCTTAGTACCGATGGACAAGAGTAGTCAACTGGATCAATAGTAGGGCATATAAGTGGCAGTGTGAATTAAAAGATAATGACGTGTCATGAGTAGTAAATTATGCAACCACCTTCTCTTTCTTGCTTCCGATCACTTCTACTAAGCTTGTAACCTTCGATAGAAAGCAGCTGGCTGGGCACAGAATTATAACACCAGGAATTAGTGAGTAGAATCAAATCAAGTATATTCAGGTATTTCAAGGTGCGGAGTAAATGAAGCTTATTCAACAGTGAACGGATAGCTAGTACCATCAGTCTTAAAAGTCCTGGCGGTGTTCATCGTTCCACCCAGTATTTACTGTAGCAAGCATACTTTTTCTAGAGCATCCCACAGCAAATTCCTTTTCGTGATATTCGCCAGTCATATCGGGATTATAGGGGGTGGGGGAATGGGTGGGGTATGTAAAA
>OX104070.1:18043320-18068890 GCA_944474145.2 Dicrocoelium dendriticum
TTATATCTCCACTGCTAGCCAAAATGAAAAGGTTGTAGAAACAGTTAACCGAATAAAATGAAAAATTTAAGTTGTTTGACTCATTAGTGTATATCATTATATCAGTTTTATATATAATTCAAGCTCCCTCTAATCCAGTAAAAAAGCACAAAATTGAAACATTAAACTTCATAAATACAGTCGCCTCCCAGGTTAACCAAATATGCAGAAAGTAAAAAACGCCATCACCCTCAACATATCTGAAAATATCACAGTTGACAACATCAGGCATACTGCTTCCAGGGCATGCAACATCGCTGAGACCGATATTAGTTGTAGAAGATTAATAAAAATTCTTTACATTTTCCTTGTCCGAATATTTTCAGCTTTCAAGGCGAAAGCCCTGCAAGAGCGTTTTTCCAAACCCCCATCCTCTCAAGAGCCCTTCCACAGTAACACCATATCCATTCAAAGTCAATCGCCCCAAATTACCAAAGCATTGGTTTTACATACCCCCACCCATTCCCCCACCCCCTATAATCCCGATATGACTGGCGAATCTCACGAAAAGGAATTTGCTGTGGAACGCTGTAGAAAAAGTTTGATTGCTACAGTAAATACTGGGTGGAACGATGAACACCGCCAGGACTTTCAAGACTGATGGTACTAGCTATCCGTTCACTGTTGAATAAGCTTCATTTACTCCGCACCTTGAAATACCTGAATATACTTGATTTGATTCTACTCACTAATTCCTGGTGTTATAATTCTGTGCCCAGCCAGCTGCTTTCGATCGAAGGTTACAAGCTTAGTAGAAGTGATCGGAAGCAAGAAAGAGAAGGTGGTTGCATAATTTACTACTCATGACACGTCATTATCTTTTAATTCACACTGCCACTTATATGCCCTACTATTGATCTTGTTGACTACTCTTGTCCATCGGTACTAAGCACATTCTTGTAGGTTACATATACCGCGCACCCAACGCCAGCTTCATTGATGAGAACCAGTTGGAGGACATCATCAATTACCTGTGGGAACTTAGTACTTTAGATAAAGTCATAGGTGGAGTTTTCAAACAACCGTATATCTGTTGGCCAAACTTACTAACAAAGGCTAAATCTGGTGAGTTCAAAACCTCCGGCATCACTGCAGGTTGGGAAAAACATGTAATCTTGGCTACCAGGGGTACACATATAGTAGACCTGCTTTTAACTTAGGAAGCTCACCGATAGCTACTGATGTATTTGACGGTCTCCTTGGATGTGGTCACAATTACTCGGATGTAAAATTATAGCTTAGTCGTCGTATGTGAGGTCAGCTTTGGCTCCATACTTCCTGCAGGATTATAATTAGGTATCTTTCTCCGCTTTGCTTAGGGTCCAAAATTAGGAGCATTTCTTTCTTTCCTGTGATATGAAGGGAGCCAGTAACATATTATGTAAAAATGTGGCTATGCGCTTAAGCGTAATTGAATCCCCTAGGAATACTAGAGCGTCGTTTAATTACGTTAACAACGCAAAGAATAAGTGAGGAATACGGGTGCTAAATCGAACAAATGAACGTACTCATGAATTCAAAGTAATACCTAGACTCCAGCACATTAGAATTGAGACGGGCATGAAACATCACACCCGCTTTATGCAGGAGGAACAACTGGCTATATATAATAGTAATACAAGTCGACTGTTGACTGCATAATTGAGAAGAAGGATAGACGATGAAACTGGCATACACTCCGACGTTGTCACGCCTGATGGCGAATGCATTGATTCCTTAATTGCTATAGCAGAATTATTTAACCCATAACTTGCTAATTCCCTGAATCATGAAAAGGTAACCCTGGAATTGTCAAACTTGTTCAACTTACTTGAACAAGTCTAACTGATCCAGCATAGTGTCGCTACGATACAAAGTATGATTACCAGTCTTCGACCAATCTACAGACCTGGACCTGATGCGATCTCTCTGCTTTAGTCAAACGCGATGGGGATGTTATCCCTGTTACATTAATATATATTTGCTCTTTTTCTTTCCAGTCTTGTCAATATCCCGAAGGTTGAAAAACAGTAACAGTAGTACCGGGTCGTAAGTCTGGGTTGAAAACTGACATCCGGTACTACCGCCTCATTATACACAAAGCCATTATCTCATAAATGCTGGAGAGAATTGTTGAGGAACATTTGGTTTCGTTCCTGTTATCTCACCAACTTCTCACACCTTCACAGCATGGCTTTCTGAAGTCCCGCACGTGTGTTTCCTGTCAAGTTGACTACCTTAACTGTCTAACTGAAGCAACTGACTCAGATCTTCAGTGCATTCCAATCTTCCTTGACATACAAAAGGTGATAGAAAGAGTCCCACACAAGAAGCTGCGCTATATAATAAATAAGCACAGTGATACAAATCCGCTTCAATTTTCGATCCATTCGTGCCTTTTATGACTGACGCAAGTTGTGGATATCAGTGTTTAGAATACTTAACCTCCTGTGGTCACCAGTGGGGTGGTAAAGGGCAGGGTCTTACGTTCGTTACTCTTCCTACTGTAATTAAATGAGCTCGTTTCTGCTGTTCACTTTTTGAAGCCTTATTTATTTGCTGATGATTTAAAAGTGCTTTACACGTTCCCAGGTTTTCACCGTATCGCTGAACGTATCAATATCCAAAGCAACTTCAAAGCCATTGAGAGATGGTCTGATAGGTGACAGCTGACGTTAGTAACATCTATGTGTAGTCTTCGGGCATATGTATGTAAGATCGGAGTAGAGTTGTTCAGTCTTCATGACGAAGTCATTCCTCTCAGTCAGTCTGTTCTTGACTTAGGTTTAAAATACACCAGTTTGTTTAACTTTAGCGAACATACAAATCATACAGTGAAATAGGCTAAGCAGTCGGTTGGGCTCATATGTCAACTGCTAATCTTGAAAGAAAATTTACTAATTGATATAACAATCAGTATCAGGCCTTTTCTTGTATACTGCTGTGTTACTTCCAGTAAGATACAGAAGCATGACTTGAGAGTCAATGGGAATGCTCAACGCGTCTGTAAGAAGCGCATATTTGTTCATTCAACCGTTCTTTCTTGCACAGATAAGTGCATAGAGCTAAATCTTGAGTCTCGGTGATTAAGAAGAATACAATTAAATCATTGATTCCTTCACAAACTCGCGTGGCGGATACCATTTTTTATCCTATAAATTGCAAGTTCGGGAAAATACAAGTTACCAACTGCGAGATAGTGAAAGTATACTCCATTTAGCTAAATTCAAGACCAGCCTAATAAAAAATTCCTACCTTATCAGGTATGGCTCTATACGCTTTAAGCTGCCAAAAGAGATCATGTGTATTGAAAATTTTTGCCTAATCAAGGAAATTATAAAAGTTTATCTGTCAACAGACAGAGTGAAATATATCTTGAAAATGCAACTTGCCGAAGAAAAGCTGTATGAAGAATGGCCGGATAATCAGTGATACCGGAGTACACCGACTCGAAAAATATCCAGCAAATACACCAGAGCAAACATGATCATCTACGATGAGCTGTTACAACCGCTACTTATGATATTCTTTAATGCTAACTTATATACAGTTTTAAACTTTCCAAACTTAATTCAATCCAACTGCCTTCTATCTAAAACCGAGAGCAAAATAATGTATATGGTTGCGCCAGGAACTACTTTCATTATCCTTCCCCCAATTGCTTAATTCGTAATGTTTTTCGGCGATTACCTTCACTATATTTGCTTTGCAATGCTAAACATTTCCTCTTCTTTTCTGGAGTTAACAGTACATAAACATATACTGGAAATCTGTGATGGCAATAACGGTTTCCCTATTTGCATTTTTGCTTATGAACAACTCGGAAAGTTATCTGTCGCTGACTGTCACGCCGCACTATTTGATCTTATAACCCGCTCGATCAAATTTTTACGATCATGTAGAAAAACACATGATTAAATTTTTAAAAATAAAATACATCTTTCCCGCAATTCTTATTCTTCTACATTGTTTCTTATTTCTTGGTTGGCCACGAATGGGTTGGTCTCCTGTGATGACTGCTTATATCTTCCAGATTTTAAAAGACATAACCTATGCAATACACATTGCCACCAACTGACTGGCGTATAAAAATTTGTATGTGAATGATCCGCATGACCCACTGGGCTTCATCACCCCTAATACATGCAAAAAAAAGCCTTAAAAGAGCATAACATATAACAAACAGACGAAGGCTCATATACCAACATGCCACATCTACACGAGACCAGGTAAGAGCACGGAAGTGCGGAGGAAAACTTTCGAGTGACTAAATTGAATGGAAACAAGGCCCATTGGGACGGTTCCATTAGTAGCCGCATTAATTTACCTGGTCGTTGGTTTACACCAGCATTAGTTATTGATCCTTTCTTAATAATTACTTTAATAACATAAACCTGCCAATCAGTTTAATACCTGTTTGCATCCAGTATAAAAAGCTTAAATAAACGTATTGATTAAAATGACTTTATGGACAGGTAGCCTGGGTTGATCGTTCTTGGGTTCAATTGTTCGCCGAGCTTCGTAATTGATATGCAGACGTTTCATCACCATGCGAGGTGACTTTCTCAGTGCGCTGTAGGGTCAAACGTAATCCGCTGGTTTGGCCGTCGATTTGTGATTGATTAGCAAGTGACTTTTGAATAGGCTCTCTCAATCTGTGCCCCTTGACCATTCGTCTACCCAGCTTCTCTGGTGAAAATGGACGTTCCATAGGATGGTTTTGTCCCGGTTGTTGCTGCTGTGTTATTAACGGGTCTGTTAACTGCTTTCGACGGTTTTTAAGTTGCTTTAATTCTCTCCGTCTTATCGTTTCTTAAACCGGGTCAAGCCCGACGTGCATGTTTATCGAGTGCTTCGTCGAGTACCATGCCTCGAGGAACTCTCTTCCTTTTTGTGTCTCTCTTTGTGCTAGGATTTCTGCGCTTTCCCAGTCGAAGTGATGTCCTTCTTCGTCTGTATGTATTGAAACAAGTGAGAGAGCATAATGGTTCTTAAAAGCATGGCTATGCTCCTGTATTCTAGTAGACAGTTGTCTTCCTGTCTGACCCACATAGTTCTTATCGCAATCTTGACACCGTATCTTGTACGCAACATTTCGTCTTTCATGTGCTTTAGGTCTAGCTTTGGGTTTCGACAGGGTTCTTCTCAATGTGACGGTTGGTTTGTGAGCCAATGTAAGACCGTGCTGTCTGAATAATCTTGCTGACATCTCGGAGATGTTCTTTACATAAGGTAGAACGATTCGCTTTGTTGTCGTTTGTGCAGGCGGAGAGGTCGTAGCTTTGTTGTTTAGACATCGCCGGACAAAGCTGCGTGGACATTTATTTAGTTGGAATGATTTGAATAAGTATAGCTCTTCCTTCTTCTTCGCCTCAAGAGTGCTGCAATGTGTTTCATTTCTACGAAAGAGAGTCCGCACGCAGCTTATTTTGCGACATTTCGGGTGATTACTGTAGTAGTTTAGAATCTGATCTCCGAGATTACAGCACGATTATTCAAACAGCACGGTCTTACAGTGGCTCAAAACCAACAGCCACATTGAGAAGAACCCTGTCGAAACCCAAAGCTAGACCTAAAGCACATGAAAGACGAAATGTTGCGTACAAGATACGGTGTCAAGATTGCGATAAGAACTATGTGGGTCAGACAGGAAGACAACTGTCTACTAGAATACAAGTGCATAGCAAAGCTTTTATGTAACATTATGCTCTCTCACGTGTTTCAATGCATACAGACGAAGAAGCACATCACTTCGGCTGGAAAAACGCAGAAATCCTAGCACAAAGAGAGACACAAAAAGGAAGAGAGTTCCTCGAGGCATGGTACTCGACGAAGCACTCGATAAACATGCACGTCGAGATTGACCCGGTTTACGAAACGATAAGACGGAGAGAATTAAAACAACTTAAAAACCGTCGAAAGCAGTTAACAGACCCGTTAATAACACAGCAGCAACAACCGGGACAAAACCATCCTATGGAACGTCCATTTTCACCAGAGAAGCTGGGTAGACGAATGGTCAAGGGGCACAGATTGAGAGAGCCTATTCAAAAGTCACTTGCTAATCAATCACAAATCGACGGCCAAACCAGCGGATTACGTTTGACCCTACAGCGCACTGAGAAAGTCACCTCGCATGGTGATGAAACGTCTGCATACCAATTACGAAGCTCGGCGAACAATTGAATCCAATAAATGTTTTGTATTTGCGTTCCTGCGGTAGCAATTGACCAGACAACATATTTTGACTGCACTGCGCATTGCCGAGGAATATAACATTTAGTTATCCATTTTTATTTTTATTTATTCATTGCAGCGTATATCTACGCACTCAAGGCGTCGACTAATACATAAGTTTAGGTCAAATGTATTATGAATCGGGTTACGGTGTAATCGCATTCCTTGCTTGCTATAATACAGCGTGACTGGGGTTTATGACTAATTTTACAGCTTCAGTTGAGTGCTTGCCTAATAGATTGTTAATATTATTCGCATATTATTCTGTCGATTCATACGACGATTTGACTAGGTAAATCAAAACAATAAGTCCGATAATGTCAACTTCTGCCTGTTCACTAACGATCCTAACTAATTCAATGCAGTCAGTTCTCTTCAACCATTTGAATTAATCGGATGGAAGATGAAGAGAGTAAATGCGTGCATTTCATATTATATCCACAATAATACCACAATTTTCGTTATCCATAGATTCACTTAGTGATGGGTGTAACCAGACAAGATTGCTGTGCAGAACAATTGAGGGAAGTTCACCTTGTTTAAGACAGCTATAGCCGGGCATACAACGACCGTCTCAGCAAAGGGAAGTAATCAAGGATTAGCGGGATTTGACACAAGGTTCGAAGACTGCCCCTAGCTCTGTTCGATCACCCGAGACTAATAGTTGTTTGCCTATCGAGGAAGCCGGTGGTCGAAGCTAGCATGGAATGTGACTGGGGTGGTAAATCTGGGCAACTTCAAGATAAAACCTTTTTGTCCTATGCGCCGTTATTCGCGAAGATTTATTAGTGTGAGTTTTACCTATACAGCTGTTTCCAAAGTCAAACATAAATAACATACAGATTGTGAGTTGGCCACGATTGGTTAATATTACTTCTTTAGACGTAGTGGCAAATTTGAGTTTAGGTTGATGATAACAACTAGAGCAACACAGCAACATTTTTGCGTAGCCGTAACGATACACTTGGTTTTCTTCAAAGTGGCTAAATCTCCTTCGAGATACTCTTTTTATTGGCAACTATGTACACAAGTACTTTTTCTTATCCGATTGTCTGTTTTCAGATACATACTCTAGATTAGCCGTTCGCCTTTGTAGTACAATATTCGGGATGTTAACCGGAGTTGAATGTTACCAAGAATTCGCAAAACAAACGTGAACTCGTTCTTACTGCTTTCCTTGTATTATTAAATTTATTCATAGGATTTAAATACCGGTTGGCATAGAAATTAATAACTGTGGACAATAGTAAACAAATACGCTGGACTATTTCTCATAAAAGGTAATCGATTATATTTGCTGTCTGAAATTTCGCGCAAGTATTACTTACAGAACAAGTAGAATCAGAAGCACATTTAACATTACTTCTGTTACCTTTCTAAAACAAAGAATGTATCGTAAATAATAAAGTAATGAAATCTGTTAGGTACATGACACAAGTAACACTTCCTCCCCATTGATCCCAAAGGGAAATAAAGTGCGTACTATCCTCTCGGTCTTTACCGTTGTGATGTTTTCTGCAATTTACAAGCGGGATATTTTACTTTTATTTTAAAATTAATTTTAAAATAAGTTTTGACTCCGTTGGCTTGCATTTTTGCTATACATCGGCTACCAGGTAGCCACTGCGCATTAGTTACGCAATTTATAGTTAGCGACCAATGGCATAAATACGGACACGTGAAATATTAGTAGTGTAGTGATGAGAAAATTGGATAATAACTAAAATAAGTTGTTGGGAAAAAGTGTTAGTGATACGTAGAGATGTAATGAATTGTCTAAACCTAAATTTCTCATTAAGATCACAAGAATATTCTATTCTAATTATCATTTGTGCATAATTCAAGAAACTTCCACAGAGTCTATATAAGATAATCATTTTTTCTTACAAAACTTGCCCTCATGCCTAACCTATTTACTCGATACTGTGGCGTACATACACAATAATGTTCCCTCATAATTGTCCTCTTTAAGTTGCCAAACTGCAGTTTACCTCTTTTGGAGCGGGCCAAAAATGTCTGAAGCAGCCTAGTAGGTTTCCTACGAACTAACGGATGTGGAAAACTGCGATTCGGTTTGTCGTTGGTAAGCTTATTTTTGGAGGCGTGTCGGTGGATAATATACATAACGACGCTTTTTCTGCGATGAATTATAACTAGTTAAGTCCCGATATGTCTGAGAACCTAGCAATGCTGTATTGGTTGATTTCGTGATGCCGAATAATTCAAACCTTAGTCAAGCACTTACATCATCAATATACGTAGACGATTTGAAGAGCTTACCTGCTAAATGTTTAACTCAAATCAATAACAAAGAGTGTCCAAATAACAAACCTTGCGACATATCTAAGTCTATTATTATGAGGTCGGACAAATATGCTTTTATTCAGAAATACAGTCATTGTTGGTAGAAAAGAGTACCTATACACAGCAATAATGAAGATACAGTACCTACGTCTGTGTTGCACAATATATACACGATATTCATAATGATTAACGCTGTGAAAAAGTTCAAACCGAAGTATTTGCCTATTGTCTACTAATAAAATTTTAGCTTGTTGTCCAGTACATTGGACAAGTTCTCGGCACATTATCATTGTTGATAGAAACATGCTGTTCCGGCGCTACGTAATTGCAGCCTTCCAGGTTGCCCCTCAAAGATTCCTTCAACGAATGCAACCACAACATTCAAAATAAAGGGAGAAGTGCTTCGAATTGGTTACCTTCAGGTACAGATCCAATCTGTACATTGTAAATAGTGGCGATGATAACTGTTCTCACATAAACAGCTAAAGGAATCTGGGCAGTGTTTCAGCTAACTGAACAGTTGGTACTCAAGGCACTGCCAAAGGAAAGTTTTGGCTCCAAAATTGCTGAGAATGAGCAGGTTTACAATATTACTTAAACCGTTTCTGCAGGGCATTTGAGGTTGCTTAAATATGGTGAAGATTACATAGGGACAAGAATAGTGTTGAAAACTTTCATTCATGTGAGGGAAGATGAGTGTTCACCCTTAGGCCCTTGACAGTCTTAATGGATGTTTACGTTGATCCACTAGCATATTGAACGCAGAGATCCCTCAGTACACAATAAAAGGTTATTCACGTGTCTGTGTAAAATCATGTTGTTAAAATAAAACTGTTTCATCAAATCCCGTTTGCACGACAACTTTTACTCGCTAACTAACAGCACTCAATAATTTGTTGAACTGCGTCTGTGGTTCCATTTACTGGGTTGGAAGATTACTGAAAACTAACCTGGATAACAAACACCTTGTGGTCAGATAAAATAATATACTGTTCCTTACGACATATTTCGTTACTAGATGTAGTTGGAAGATTTAGGACAAGCATTATAATGATTGTAAGCTATAGGATTGAGATATGCTTCTTAGGCTCTCACTGATGAGCCCTCCTGCATGAAAATTCAATTCGACTCTATAAATATTGCGGATAGTTTATCCTAGTGTGCATTAATATACATTTGTTTGAGATATTTCACAAAGGTAACTGTTGTGGCAATATAATTATACAAGTGTCACACGAGCGTTACCAAACAATTGGTTACTCACGTCTCGCCCATCAACCAAGGGTTACTTGCTAGTAAACACTAAATTCAGAATTGGGGATATATTAGTAATTATAATCCTGGTGGCAAGCTTGCTGTGAATTGCAAAGGAGTGCTATGTAGTAACTCATGTAGACAAGATTTATACAGTTTACTTGTGATTACTGTCTTTTCCGGCTTATGGACTATGACACCTCATGTATTAAAGATATAGTGGTAATTACGTCTCCTTGCAATTCGAGAAGCTGAGCACCGTCTCTGGTCTATTTCTGAAGTGCGTTTGGATGTTGACACAATAGTAACACACGTCATAGATAATCATCTTTTATTCATTCTAGGTAATAAAGGAAATAACGGACACACGCATCTGGATGTGTTCGAATTTACATCCAGTTTTCGTTTTGTAATAAACTGTTTTTGTGTCCAGTAGTTCCTGATTATAGGCACCTGAGGGAATATCCTCAGATTCTGTACATCTGCAGCTAGGCAAGGTCACGCTATTACGCATGATATTTTGCGACTTTCAATCCTGACGATATCTGAATTTGACAGAATATTTCCGACTACGCTACTTACGTTTTTAACATGCATGACATCTTTCCGGTAAGAGCACATGGGTCTTTAAATATTAATAAATATTTGCTTGGGTAGATGTTAAATCCTTGCCATTAAGTATGTTCTTTGACCTCGAGTTAGACTACTGCAGCCATTCTCTGAACCACACTAATGATACTTATTTCAAGGTATACCGTTTGATTTTCAGTACTGCATTCGTGACTTTAGACTGAATTGACCGTTATCAGCAATCCGCAAGACAGCAGCGGAGTAGTTCCTGCTACTTTCATCCTAATAAATTTAATCTCCCACGTAGAGATTAAAAAAATCTTAAGCAGATCAACGCTAGTAACATAGAAACCGTTTTCTAATTAAGAAACCGCTTTCCTAGTAGTTAGATAATAGGGAAATTGTTGACAATTGACTTGCAATGATGTTGGGTGTAGAGCAGCATTTATTGATGTGCCACCTGTCTTTGAGCAATAAAGGCGCAAGCTTGGAAACTCATAGCACATCGAGTATTGCCGTTGCCGGATTTCGTCCCATTTTTTCTACTCTCTCCAAGACATACCGGGAATTTTCTTTAACAAAGTGACACATATCGATGGGAACCGACGGCAGCAAAACCACTCTATGGCAAAAGCGGAAGTCAGTGTCATCAAAAGAAGTCGACGCTGTCAAAGTGTATTGCCTACCAGTAACAAATGATATACCTAAGTAAGAGTTAATTTGAAAATCCGAAAGCACAAAATTGTAGTTCCAATGGCTGCATTCGACTGCCTGCTTTACATAGGCTAAGTGGACTACGGAAATGTAAATGCACAAAGTAAAAGGCACAAGCCTGCAGGTAAAATGCTGACAAATAAAACTAAAGGAACTTGTCGAATAATAACCTAAATCGGAAGTCGCGTTCTAACAATAATAAGGGAACATAGTATTTCAAGTTATACAGTTTTCCTCGGACGGGGTTATATATCGTAGAATGCAGAAAGTTTAATACGACAGTGAACCAAACCTCATAAGTGATTGCTACATTATCGGAGAAGGCATATATTTTTTCTAGATACACTCAATATTTATTGGCTTTCTAATCCCAATCAACTGAAATGCACGTTGTTTTTATATATCGGCCCTTAGCAATGCAGTGAATTGTGAGATTTAATGCACAGGAAACAAGTGCGTCTTTGTCCTTGACACATGATAAATAATTGAGAAAAAGTTAGGAATTTAAACTCAACCAAACAACAAAAGATACAAAATTCGGTGCAAAACATTACCTCGCCGGCAGAATTTATCTTTTTTTTTATCAATAATGGTAGTTTGGTCCGATAGTAATTGGGTAATATATATGATGACCGAATTCACATAAGCCTATGTCCGGGAATGGATGGCACTATACATTTGCGTCTCGTCGAGGAGATAGGTATACATTTGCAGAGTGCGGCGTGAATGGACTCGTGAATGTCATTGAATATCTTATAAATAATTTGAGTGCATGAATTGAGGTGCACTGATGCCACTGTTTATAACAACGTCGGCTTTAGAACTATACCGCAATGTGACAATTGCATCAGTGACTAGTCTTTTAGTTTAAAATGCTTAAAAATTGACCTGGAGTTATCATAGGTGGACAATTATTGCAGTGATAAGTATACACGTATTGATGAGATTCAGAATTACATTGAGTGGCACGCAGTATGATCGCAATCGAGCGAATTAACATGAATGCAAACTGCATTTGGTAAATATTCGAATTACGTGGAGTGAGTGTGACAATTTGTAATTCATTGTAACGTCCATATATTACACTGACAAAATTATGTATAAACTGTCACATAAAATAATTATTTTGGATAGTTCTTGATAACTAATTTATAACTAGCTAATGTAGGGAGTGAAAACGAATGGTGTTAAACTAATACACTATTATCTTTAAGCGGCGGGGTACCACCATTGCACAAATTAATCTGAACAATATTGCAGTTGGACTGAGGAAGGTCGAGGTTTGTTGATTCATTTCAATGATAAATTCAGCTTGTTTTCACATAGTGGATATTTCTTGGACAATTATAGAGCTGCCGTAAGTAAAGAATAATTAATGGTAAAACGAGACTCCCTAAAGGACACCAGATGTTAAAGTAATTTATGGGCTTTTGCCGCTAAACCGCGTGACCTGATTAGGTTTGAGGAAATAGTTATTTAGCAATAATATGTGTAAGCTGGAATGCTAATTCGTCTTTATATTTTACATCAACACTTTACAGTTATAACAGACGAAAACGTTGATGTAGTAAATGAAGCAGATCCGTGTAAATTCGATCTTTCTCTCTATCGACCAAAAAATTGAATGCAGTAGACAATCTACTGCTACTTGTGGGAAAGTTAGACTTCCATACTCAAACTGATAAGTGATATCTAAAGTGGACTGTACTAGTATTAATTCCACAATGGTTTTCTCAAAGACATTTAAAGTCACTGAGTTGGATGCAATAGGCCGATATTAAGCGTCCATTTCTTCGGTACTGGCGCGAAGCTAGCGATCTTAAAACCAGTCTTTATTTTGCTTTGTTTGCAGCACATTGTGCATAACTCAGCCGGAGGCATTGCTAAGAAATCGGCGCACAGCTTGAGGACGACGGGATACTATCTGGAAACCCCACATGGCTTGCATGGATGCAGCTTGTTTAATTTCCCGTCTTGTGTAGCAACATCGATATGAGAAAACTAGACCACAGGCCACTGAAACGGTGAAACTTGTGAGCGCCAGTATTAGTTTATGCTAGTGTGGCCAAAACTGTGATTTCATTCTTTGCATCTACAACAGAATTCGTGCTTTGACTTGTAACTTCGATGGGCTGTTTCATAATCCGCCATACCTCACGAAATCAGTAGTTTTCTAGAAATGTTTGGAGGTAGAAGTGATTGAGGTTTTGCACTTCTTCTATTACACGAGCAGTGGAAGACTTCCGTACTCAAGAGCTTTGGATTTCTTAGTTGATTCATTGACCCTATGAAGCTACCTACATAAAAGCGACGAGCATGGATTAAAGCCCGTGTCGAGCAGCAGATATCCTAACAGAATGTCAGCTAATAGCAGGTTGCTGCAATATGTTGATAATCCTATATCAAGAAAAACACAAGTCTGTGGTGACAGCTATTTATCTCAGTCGCAAATGTCTAAGGGTAGGATTGTCTCCATTTCAATTTACGACAACTGCAGAAAGTTGTATTCTTTAATGAGTCTTATTGTAGATAACATTGGTTAACTTGACTACACTATGATTAGATTTGCATAGTATGGTCCGATTTCTGACCAAGAAGACCTTGTGCTTATTAATTAATGCTAAATCCGGAGTTGCCTCAAATCTAAAATCAATCGTACAATTATCCGTAAGTCAGCAGTTGTGAGGTAAGTGTTGTCAATATGTTAAAATGACCAGCGAATTTGTACAGTGATTGGTCGATTTTCCCAAAAGTTGCATCCATATAATCATCGTAAAAATTGGTGGGTTTTAGCTAGGAGACCCTAGAAAAATATAGATGTAAGATATTAAAAATGAGCGCTGCCCAAGCTGCCAAATAGCTTAGAGTTTAAAACCAATTATTCTACGTAGTGTGTCGAGTATTAGAATAAGCTTTTATGTATAAAGTTCCAAGAAGCGCTACGTAATTTATCACTCTACCGCCTTGATTCCAGTAAAAAATGGGCCATCGGTACCAAAACAAAAATGGACAATGAAAGGAATGCATTTTCTATATACACATGGAACCATGTCCTTTGTGGCATAATGATTGCTAGTTGTACCTTTCCACAACAGTTAGTAATTCTTTAAACCTCTTCCATCTTGCAGTATCGAACACACATCGGTGAGTAGATTGTGGTTATTCACGTGATTGTCTTGGTCTGTTTAATCGGAGTATAAGGCGTTTTTATGCGTTTACTAAGTGTATTAGGTTCCGAAAATCGAGATTTTTGTACATTAGTTAGAAAACCACTGACGCTTTCTCTAGTTTAATCTTTATTCTTGGGTTAAAGTGGTCAGTTACTAGATGGTTGTGCTATGGCAGATAATCATGTACATGATATCTGCTGGCTTTGCAGCTCAACTGGTCTACAAACGTCAAGGTTCGGACTGGACACGGAAGATCACTGAATCCTCTTTCCGACCCATACTACATTCAGATTTCAGGAAATGCTTATTCTCCTCCTGGAAGATCGAATTACCTTATTCCGTCGCGCGGAAGGTAAATAACTTCAGAACATAGCGCGTTAATTTTACCATGGTACCGATTGCACAAAAGGAGCAGGTGAATAAAACAAGGGCTCTTTGTAACTACAGCAGAATGCGTTTTTTGTAATTATTTCCTAAAAATAAGAAATTTTAGAGCATCGCCAAATTCGAAGGTGTACCGACTGTTGTGTAATTTGTTTAGATCTCTCTGCTAGTAACCTCATGAGGGACTGTGAAAGCTGCTAAACGGTTCTTGTAACCCTTGCCTCTACTGAAGTCACAGAATGTTGTCCGGGGTCTGCATGAACCAATCGATGCGCAATGCACGACATTTCTCCAAGTTGAGTTAGCCGTGATGATGGGTCTACAAAGTTGTCACCGATTAATTATGTGCAGCAAGCGTAAACGGAATAGAACGCAGCACAGTGACATCAGTCCATTTAGTTAACAATATCCGCAAACTATCATGCCGTACATTAGTAAACGCATGGATATTGCAACTATGTTGCTGCTGGATCTCTGGTTCCCTTTAGTCCGAGGTCAGTGAATTTTATCATAGACCTCCTGCAGATCACGCATTAGACCAATAATAAAGACAGCATTTTACCGCAAACCTCACCTTGACACAAGTCCGCTGTGGGGAGCTGGGCACCATGTCCTTGCAATACGGAGGATTATACCACGCTTAACAATCCAAACCTGCATGCACTCCAAATGGTTCATTATCTTCGCAAACTTGCCATTGTATCTTTGCCCATGCATCTGCGCACTGCACTCCAACTTAGCCTGGAAAGAAATCAAAACATCTAAGCCTGTTGGACATTAGTTTGTTATGCACAGAACAAGGTTCGTTTTGTAGGCCACATCATGTCATTTCCGGTTGTACGTTCATGAATTTATTCACGCCAATTTCCTGGATAGATCCCAAACCGGATTGATGTCCTCACTGTCTAGTTTTAGTTGCGCTCACTCACGCCTAACGCGTATCAAATTGCGTTAAGCTTAATTTCTGATTTTATCAGCTTCCCGCGTGAATTATCCGTACCAATGCAAGCAGCAAAGCAACCGGCGTCATGATGGCAGATGCCCCGAAACTTTGTCACATTGTTACGTTACGGCCTGCGATTATCTTCCCTCGATGTTCCATGACCCTACATCCTATTCGTCCGGATTCAACGATTAATGATGGAACTAGACTAAGCTACTCGTTCAGCCAAGGTAAATAATAGGACTCAAAATTACTGCGAGTAGCCGTGCGATAAATTGCCTGTCAGACATTACAGCTCAAGTCAATGGACCTCAGTGTTTCAAAATGTGGTTGGTTTTCAACTGTCTAGCGCTCTCCCTAAAAACGCCTACAAATGTCCTTCTAGCAACACTGCGAATTGGTGGGTGTCAGTCGTGGCCAAGTGAAATCACAGCCTAATATCTCACACCTGCAAACTGGTTATCAACAATTTAAGTATTAGTGACATGTACAAAACAATACACTTCCCCACCTGCAACTTCCATCAGCCCATCACTATGCGCTTTTACTGCTGACCTCTAGGCTACACACAAATGAACACGAACTAGAGTCATATCAAACAGTTTTGATACTCATCAGTATTTTCTTTATTCTGACACATATATGCCTTTCAGCATTGCTTCAACGCAACGGTTCTGTTGCTGGATACTTGCGTAAAATGTTAATTTTGCCTCACGTAGTGCGGTTCACTGAAATCCGAAAGAAAATGTTTAAACACTTATTTAAATTTAAGTGACGTGTTTAGACAAGCAGCATGATACCATCAACTCGGTGAAAGATATCACATTACTCTGAATTCCGTGCACAGTTTCGCTGATATACACGCTCCCAACACTTACTTCTTCTAACCGCAATCATTAAACTTTAATTCATAAATCTTTTCAGATGTGAACGAACACGTTTAGACTTGCTTAAGTTTATAACTCAGTAGAACAGATAGGGAGATCACAAGTTTTTCGCAGCAAAATTCAGTGGGACTCTCAGCATGTCCATTTTGACATAAACACACACTGGCCGTTAGCGAACGGTAACTAGGCAAACAAATTTGCCACTCCATTGTTTGATTGCAGCGCAGACACAAATCTGAAATATACTGACAAGCCAGACGAACTCGCAGAACAGTGATTTTTACCTCATGGTTTTTGACCTACAGAGCTGATTCACAATAAACAATAACACAACTTTTTCTTTTCAGTTCACAATTTATACTGACTAATAAACCATTTGCGTCAAATTGTGAAAATGAATAATATTTTAATTACTTTCGAGACTGAAAATAAAAAGCGACCTATATTAATTAACTTTCCTTGCAAGAATTTCTGTGCGTAATACTACGCTTGCAATTGTTTAGTAATAACAATTCCTCATATATTTGGGGCGGTTTTTACTAAACGTAAATCCATCCGGCTGATCGCTTTTTAATGTGACCCTTACTCAAAAAGAACTGGTTTCATTGGATATTACTTTATTTCAAATTCCTTTATACCCAGCTACATAGAATTGCAGACGTTTACTGGTATTTTGGGCAAGTGCATTTGTTAACTAATATTTTCTATTTGACTGTGCACTCACTTATGGTTTGACACTGATAGCTAATCAATAATGGGTATGTATTTGATTAGAAGTCTCGACATTGAAGCGTTTTCCATTAATTTTATATGGAGACAAATATTTGATGAATAGTCGCACGTTTGTTCACCCCTCGTAAAATGCCATCGTATACCCATGGGGGTACTTGCAACCAGGTTGGGTACCACTGGAATACAGAAATCAACTAACGGTCACACTTCTGGGAAGTGAACGGCGTGACCACGCTCAACGGAACTAATGCTCGCCGATTTGAATCAACTGGTGTATATTCCCACGTTACCTTCCAAACTTGAACTAATCCGTTTTAGCTACAAAAAATAATTTCGCGATCAGCCTAGTAGGAGAGACACTGCGATAAGCGACATTCATATAAGCGAATTTCACAGTGGCATGCAATTCAGCCCGAGCAAATATAAGACTAACTCTCCAATAGTGAACGTCAGTTGTACTGATGCAAGCTGTGTTCAAAATTTACCAATTGGGATTCAATTATCGAACGTTGAACGAATCTCCGTTCCAATCGCTCCACTGTGAACACGTTGTTTCGCCGTCGCTCTCAGTTGCATGTTGTCACACAAATGTCTTTTCCCACTCATTTGGCCAAGATTAATCTGCGATATCTAGTGCACCCCAACTTCCGGATGTAGCTTTTATCCATCGTATTTTATCTCTACATTGAGGATATTGCGCTATTCGCGTAAAATCGTCATCGAGGAATTTTCAGATTCACAAACACATAAATATTTTTGGTCTCAAAGGAAAGCCAACTACACGTTTCATCTGACGAATCAGCAACTACAGCTGTGGACCGATGATCAAACTTACTATCAAACACATTGTGTCAGTATCGCTTAGTAGCTATGTTTGCCACGTGAACGATCTAGCCGCGTAAACGTGCCCCATCTGGGCCAAAAGCACATAACGTCTTGAACTTGAACATGTAGATGATTTAGCTCAAACGCGACCGGCAGGAAACCATAAGCGCTGAGGCTTCTCTGTGATTACCATCAATAAACGAAATGGGTTGCGGTGACCAATCCAAAGCCCAACATACCGCATTTAGATCGAACGTACTTTGTAGCCTTCCTCCATGTTACAGAAATGTACGGATCGTTCTTTAATGTAGTGGTTGCCAAGGCAAGTTCCATCGCAAATGCTCCAACCTCACAAAGAAAAGACTGAAGCTGCACAATAATACAACATATTTACTGTGTTTCTATTCAGTATGGTTAGCAATCTTACTGGCAAATATTGCACATGAACTTTCAGAAGACTGGTGGCTACATTTGGACAATGAGGAGCATTAAGAGGTAAAACTTTGTAGAATGCGTGACAGAAATTCCCGGTCATTCTCATCCAGCACCGCATTAAAACTGAGGAATTGGGCTAAGCAGGGTGCTAATAACGCATAATCTGTGGCGTTAAACGCCGACAATAATAGTTGCTCAAATTTGCCTGAAACAACCAACTTCATTTAAATTGCATATAGCACGTTCAGAGCTTCGTCCACCCATCATTCTTTTCAGCACTGTCAGTTAACCGCTCTGATTTAAAACCGGACATAAACCATCTGTGCTTTATTTAGTGTCCACTAATCAAGAGGTCATGTTTGAGAAACCAAGGCTGGAAAGCCCTCTGGAGCGAATCGACCAGGTAACCATAATTTACGACTGCGTGTTTCATGCAGAGTATCCAAACGAACTTGTTAATTTGTTTGGAACAATTAACCACTATGACATACTGGCAAAAGCTGTAGGAGATGCCAGCTTGAAGCCAGTTTCATTGAGTGTTTAGTTGGATTTTAAGGGAGTGGACAGTGATCTGATTAAATCTGCATAGGTCAACAAGACACTTAGTTCTACAAGGGCAAAAGCATCCGTATAGATTAGAACTAGAAAGCACATGAGAGTTTGCGACGCAGCCTGCTATGCCTATCGAGCGAACCCTAGCCCTGACAACTGGAGTAACTATGTTGTGCATTGTAAAAACTGTACCACACTTGTGCGCGGGGACAAATGAGTACATCTGCGGAGTCTAGCAGAAACGTTTTGTGGAGCAAAAGTGGTGTGATCCAAGACAGTATGTTAGGTCCCTTGCTCATCGTAATGTATATCAATGAGATAATTGAAAACTACCATTTGGGACATCCTCTATCCTTGTGGATGATATGGTTGGCGGCAGATTTTATATATATATATATATCAAAATCTTAGATATCCGGTGTTTGAGCGATGCCCGTGAAAACGTAGGATAGACCAACTAGCATTGGAATCGTGTTGTGCTGACTAGCAAATGCCTTTCTCGGCGGACAAGTGAAGTGTGTTAACATATAAGGGAAAACCTTCGCCTATCGCACTTTACCTTGATGCTAAACGCATCCCCTGCAATTTGAATACATGACATCCGGTACTCTGTCACTTTGTATTTTGGTTGACAAGTTGAATTCTTAAAGGCCGGGTCACAAAGAAGCCTAAAACGTAACTTAGAAACATTTCCGATGAGTATACCTAAACTGCAATTGCTTAATACCTGCGTACGCTCTGTACTAGCATACTGTATTCTTTTCTACTTAAACAGTAGGACATGTGATCGCATCTGCATATAAAACGTGCATATGTCACTTAACAAGCCACTTTAACTCTTCGCTTTCACTTCAAATAATAAAAGTCACTACAAAATAGAATCCAATTAAGTATTTAGAAATACTAATAACAAACCACCGGCGTTCGAAAGGTAAACATTAGTCCAAAGGATAGTCTTACAAAAAATTATACACTGTGATCTGGAACAGCTTTCCTTTTGAAATAGAAGCATGCTGCTCACCACTGTTGTTTAAAAGAGCGGTTTCAATGTGCCTGACTGTGTAATACGTAAACACAATTTTTCAACCAAATTTAAATAAGTGTTATTTGAATTTGGGACCGATACGTAAGTGCGTTGATGACAATATACCTGAAATGTGCAACTAAAATTGCATTCACTTGGTCAAGCCCTCCTAAATAATGTTTTGGACGAACGATATATGGTTTTTAGAACTCCCTTCACTCTTCTTCACCAGACCCACTTTGCTTCTTTACTCGGGAAAGCATAACTCACATTAAACCAGTAAACGTGGACTGCCGAGTATTTGCGAACGATGACTAAGATAAACATTTTGGTCTCCACTCCTTCATTATCTGCTTAATCAATCACGCGTGCATTACAGCCATACAAAATATGTGCGACTATAACGAAACACTGACTGAATCTATCCATATTCTTTCGCTTCTAACCTTCGTGCATCTCTTATTCGTCTACGAATCCCATTTTGCTCTATATTCAACATGACAGGTATCATAATAATGCTAACCGATTCTGCTTCCAACATCTTCATTACTATTTCAAACATTCTCTCACATATTTCCTCTTACTCACCTAAACCTAGCTTACATTTATATAAAAATACCCATGACAATTGACAAGTGTCAATCATGTTTACATCAAAAATAACAGGAAAATGGTCCATTCTATCTGTCTCGGCCCATGTTTGCAGCTGCTGAAATGAAAACTCATAAATACTCCTTCTTCCACCAATTTTTTCAGAACGCCATAATGTATATTAAAAGATTTGTCTACATCAGATACTTTGTTTAATTTACACAGTTTCGGCTATCAAATGTTCCTATAAACAAATTTGTTTCTCAGCACTTGGGTAAAAATTGAATACTGGTTTCCGACTGTACAAGGAAATCGCCGGCAGGATGCAGTGAGCTATTCTGTGCCCAAACCAGGCTTTGAATTGCAAAAGCCTGATAGACAAAATAGCGCATTTTATTTCTACCTGATATATGGATTATGACGTTAAACTATGTGTGACGATTGTAAAATTATAATTGTGCTAAACAGGGCATGTATCGTAAAATCGAGAATATCTATTGTTATCCTTAATCGGAAAGCCAAATTATCGGCCAGGGAAACCCCAGTGTTTATGCACCCATCGGAGTGGAAATGCAGCTGCTTGACGTTTGTGCTTAATGGACCATATACAGAAGAGTGCAGTACAAAACGTGATACATTAGCACACTCTGTCTAACATTGGAAAACACAGGCTTGGTAATCAAACAATCTGGATATTATCTCCATATTACCAAAATGTTTCTCTTTTCAGTTAAAAGGCTTGAACGATTGTCACTAGGTTCAAAATGCTGCTGCAATATGCGCAATGAACGTCGACTAGAAACAAAGGCCCAAAAAGAAAACATGAAAGATTTAACGCATGATTTAGCATAGCTTGTCAGTTATAGCAAATACATTTTTGTTCCACAGTTTAATTGTATCGTTTCCAGGTGGACATATGGTTGCATGCGGAAAGTTTTCTAATCAATTTTTCAATATTAATAATCGCTTTGTTAGGAAAGCGAAAGTAAAAATTGATATTTCACAAAGTAGGGTTTACGTTTATGTAGCTGGTACATATTGTGTCTAGAGAAAAGTATTGTGTTGTTTGCAACTAGCCTGGAACACAATCTAAGAAAACGAAAAGTATATTTTGCTGTCTTATAAATTTCCAAAAGTCTTTGATACTAATAAGCAGTATAGAACGGTCAGATAAACTAGTTGAAAGTTACAAGTTGACATTAGATGAATGAGCACATACCCAAGTCATTTGCTGCGCCCGTGCGTAAAAATGATATACCATACATAATATCATCCTATGTAATTGTGCATTTGCTAATCAAACAAATTCAATGAGCCCTACTCGATGTAATCAAGCATTGCAAATACTTTATGTGTGTAACATTTTTGCGCCAATTCAGACTTAAAAATCTCGAGACACGACCTATGTAATTTTTTGAAATACATTTGCTTATCTGCAGAATATATCTTCGATAAATTTCTAGAATTCAATAAGAACAAATTTTTCAAGGCGTGCTCTGAATGCAGACCTTTCACTTTTCTCATTAGCTGTTAGTATACAGTGTGCAGGATAACTGTTTTGCGTGTAGAACCAAAATACTTCAATATGATTCGATGTAATTCGAAAAATAGCTGAGGTATTTTAACAAGGCTTTAGAGTTTGAACACAATCCCTGCATCTTTCACAAATTGAGAGCATCTATTGGCCTTCCTGAGAGTAGGCGGTGTTGTTGGATTTCCGAACCAATACCACAAAATGTATTCGTGAAAGGCATAAAGTTGCTATACAGTCGCAATTCACAACAATATTATAATGATAAATATGCCGATATCCCAGCTCATTTTGGATTTTACTTACATACAGAACAATGTTTGGCTGCTGCGATTTGCTAAAACTTCAGCAATTCGAGGGCCAAAATACCGTTTGTGAATAGATGCGAGGTTTATGACAAATCTTGCAATGCCTTGTTAACGTGTCACAAATTTTCATTATTTATCTAATTCTTTTGAAAACTGTTTCCTCTTATGCACAGCACGACATATCCACGGCATGTACGTCAAACAGTTGAAGAAATTACCCGAAAAATCTGACATCATCGAACCCTTTGGAATTGTTTTGTTTTTTATATTTGTTTGAATATTAAATTTATCTGTGCGTAAAAATGTTAAACTCTAAATATATTCTGCATTTTACCATGCGGTCTGCTGTGTAGATAGGCTGCGGGACAGTATGCTTCCGTCCTCTAATTATCTCGTTGCATTGATAATGCTCTCAACTCCCGATTACCATTCACAGCACTTTCGTATTTTAGTGTATTATCAAATGCATGATTATGAGCTGGGTCTGGGGTAATTCGCGCGGCCGAGGAAGGCATAATTAGCCGCATGTCTTGCAATTAACATACTTTCGAATACATTTTATCTGATCATTTACTATAGAGTACAGAGTACAGAGTACACAATTGTTCATCAAGTAATAACCTGAAAGGATAAAAACAAATGGCCGGGCTGTTGTGGATAACTATGTTTGTGGAGCGTAGAATGAATTGGTCAAAATAGAGCTTTTATGTTCTTATTGCTTCACACAGTTATATGGCAACTATGGCCAATGATACCATGCAACTTTCTTGTGAACCATGGTGCAATCCTGTCAATTTCTCAAAAGCAGTTGCTCTAAACCTACAATTCATCCACCAGTGCCTCTCCATGTATTCGCAAAGGTGATAAGGCAAGCTATCTATGAAGTTATAGTTGACTATTTAGATCGCAGCAAATATATATAATCCGAGCAACACTGTTTTTACCAGTGCCGTTCATGCACAAACATACTACTGATTGCGCGCAGTACTGAGAAGGAGTTTGCCGATAAGGGTCGTGGTAGCGACTTAATTTAGCTGGATTGCTCAATCTCCTATCACCTGTATCAAACATTATGTTTCATAAATTTGGAAGTTATGAATCAGTAAAAATTTTCCTTGGGTAAATCTGGATTTATTTGCAATATCGGCAACTGGATGGTAGATTAGCTTTTGCGCTGTACGGTTCGACTTATGTCGAATGTGGCGTTTGAAAATTAGCAGTGCTCACTCACGTCTGTTACATGTTTAATTTCCTTTGATTCCTTGCTTTCTGTTGGTGGTGTCAGATTATTTTGTGAAATCGTGCTTCGCATATGCTTGATCCTCCACGAACGTGCCATTTATTACTGTCAAAAATAGTGTTGTTAATACGGATAGACTATACAACATCCGATGGGTTAAACGCAGCCGATTAATAGATTTAGTACTATTTATGATATTTCTGCCATTTGATTACGTCCAGTTATTTTACACATAATCATTGTGATTCTTTATTGGACGCCTTGTTTTATATTTCCCAGGGCTGCAAGAAATTTGTTTAGTTCAATGTTGATGCTGGTGAAATATGTCTTGTTTCTTCTTAGTGAACTTTGATAAACTATAATGCGATGAAGTAATTTGCACTCAAAAAAGCAGACGGCCACGAAAAATCACATTATTCTTCAGAATTCCAGATGTCCCACCTCGATATTTTCTCTTGCTACACTAAGAATCGGTGGTTTATAAATCTAACGGATCTGAACGGGAAGTCATTCATTGATGGACTTCCTGAATTAACGTATTTGGCTTTTCTCATAAAGGTTTAAACCGTTGCTCGCTAAAACTTTTGCTAAGCCAAGATTTTCAAGGCTAAAGTTACCATAGGTGTTTTCTTCATCAATCGTGCAATCATGCTTTGAATGAGGAGCCGATCTTGTATTCGTTTTCCATGGAGCATAGAATGCAACGGATGTTTACAAGTTTTCTTGCCCATCGGCTTCAACCTTGTAAATGCTTTTAGCCACCACGAGTTGATTCTCCTTGAAATGCAGAAAATAATCTTTCTTCCTATTTTTCTCTATTCTATGCAAATAAATCGTGGAAGCTACAACAGATTTAAGCTTCATTTCTGACCCCAGACTACTCTACCGTGGATGCTTGCGTCATCTCTGTTTAATTTCGGAGCTGTTACCATCGCTTTGTACTCCACAATAAACCGACATTTTATCTCCGACTTTTATTAATGCCGACACAAGCATATTTTGGTTCGTATTCCAAAAATGTCGTAAGTCGAGCAAATACACTCACATTTGTTATGTGTCACGTTCAATTCCACGTTGATGTATTGGACATTCGATTGTGCATTTTCGACATTTTAGTGAAATCAAACGTGATTCTGATTAAATTGTTTCGTTAAAAATTCAATTCAAGAGACGTTTTTTCCAGATGTGCACATTTATAAGAATATGTCAACTGCGGATTAATTGAGATGACATGTTGACAACTGCAAATCTTTATAACCGGATATATGAAAGGGGAAATGGCGCATTTGGTTCACTGGAGCTAAATGGACTGCGAACTAGAGCACCGATTGCATACTGATAAACTGGTTACTAGTGTGACCTTCTCGCCGACAGAGTCTTGTTTTGTGGGGCCATTTCTCAATCCTTAGTTTTAGCACGTCTTAACCATCGTGGCCAAAACCTGGAGCAGGCGAATATTGCGCGGTGTCTGGGCTTGGTATTCAAAGTATAGGTCTGGTTGAACTAGGAATTAATTGGACAAAATAGCTATCAGATTACTCCTCGAAAAGCGATTATTTCCATATTAGAAAAGTAAATATGTTGTATACTGAAAAGGATACGGCCCACATAATGGCTTCGAAATACACCGAAACATGATACAACCGTACAAGCTGAAGCAGAATCGCAAGGCGCCGTAAATGGCGAATCATTCTATTGAGAGGAGCTTCGTGTTTGTGGCCTAACTACCAAGCACGAATAGCCGCCAAGTTTCAGGTAAGCATTTCTGCCCGTCCTTTAAAAACAACGGCACGAAGTCCCTCAGTTATCAGCAGCGCAGCTTTACATGGCGCGAGTATTTCATCTGTGTTT
>OX104070.1:18069223-18088261 GCA_944474145.2 Dicrocoelium dendriticum
AAGGTCCTAGTTTCTCGCACCGGTCTTCATACCCAAAGCCACGTAAACTCGGGATCAGCCTGGTAGCAACGTGTTGGACCCGTTCGATCTTTTGTGCCTCGCCTCGGGTAATCGGAAAGTAGGCGGGCGAACCGTACTCTAGCATTGGTCTAATGATAGAAGAGAACAGGCGAGTGGCAACCTCTTCAGACCATGTGCAGAAGCTACGTTTGAGCGCCCAAAGCATGCGCAGTCCGTTCCGATATAGCCTGTTCGTGTTGTCCACGGACTTCAAATCGTAGCGTGAGAGTACACCTAGGTCCTTCACGGAGGGTGTGGGATATAGCGTTTGGCCGTCAAGGGTGTAGGTTCGGCCGTCTGCACCCTTCCCCAGGCTCATAAATACCGACTTGGCTGGGTTGACCGGGAGAAGAACTTCTGCAGACCATGTGGATAAGCGGTTGAGATCTTGCTGAAGTAGGCCACAGTCGTCGGGAGCGTCGATTTCTCTCCAAATCTTCATGTCGTCCGCAAACAAGGCACACGGCGACCGGAGAAGCTGCGGTAGATCGTTGATGTGGAGCAGGAACAAAGTGGGCCCCAGCACAGTGCCTTGAGGCACGCCACTTGTAGAGGGGTACCAGTCAGTTAGATGGTCGTCGACCTGTACCCTCCACTTTCGTCCAACAAGCAAGTCGCGGATCCACCGGTGCAGTGAGCCACCGACGCCACACATGCTGAGTTTGTGAAGCAGAACCTCATGACTGACCTTGTCGAACGCTTTACTGAAATCGATGAATATCACGTCGACGGACTTCCCCTTGTTTATTGCCTTCAACCACCCATGCCTCGTCACAAGCAGGTTAGTAATGCATGAGCGACCTTGCATAAAACCGTGCTGTGCGGGCGTCAGGACCTCGTTTGACTGTAGCAACTGCAGCAATCTCTTCTTCACGATTTTCTCAGCAACCTTTGCCAATATAGGTGTCAGACAAATTGGCCTGTAGTTGTCTACTTTGCTAGGGTCGCCGCCTTTCGGAATAGGCTTCACCACCGCACTTTCCAGTCAACCGGCAATGAACC
The DNA here is from genome assembly GCA_944474145.2 of Dicrocoelium dendriticum. NCBI lineage: Eukaryota > Metazoa > Platyhelminthes > Trematoda > Plagiorchiida > Dicrocoeliidae > Dicrocoelium > Dicrocoelium dendriticum. The sequence goes on from OX104070.1 coordinate 18,070,286, forward strand.
TTCGGACAGCGACCTGTTGAAAAAGGTCAGTCACGAGGGGAGAGAGGATGGTTGTAAGTGACTTGAGAACCAGTGGGTGAAGCCCATCAGGTCCGGCAGGTTTGGTGCCGTCAAGGTTGGCGAGTAGTTGAGCTACCTCTTCGGACGCCGCAATGCAGACTATCAAGTTCGGTAAAAGAGGTACACATCGAACTCGGAACAGACACCTGGTTATTCGCAAATACAGAAGCGAAGTGCGCCGCCAACGCGGACGCACGCTCAGTGCTGGAGGTTAGGGGCTGTCCATCCGTGCCATCCAGCACTGGCACATCACCCGCCGGCTTCAGGCGTCGCTTCACGTATGCAAAGATTCTCTTTGGGGCGGTCTTCGCGGCTAATGCGAGCTGCTCTTCAAAGTGTCGGCGTTTATTCTTTTTTGCACTGTTGCAGAGATTCCGCTGACATTTATACCCTTCGTAATCATTGGCAGAGCCAGAGAGAAGGAATTTGTCCCACAGTCTGCGCCGCCTCCGAGCCAGGTTTCCATACTCCTTATCAAACCAATGAGGCTTAATCGGTCCAACCTTTCGACATTTCAATGGCACAAATTTGGAACACAATGATGTCAATCTCTCTTTTATAAATATCCAACAATCTTCCACAGATGCAGTTTGTGACAGAGACCAATCCAGTTGGCTCGCGGCTCGAGCAAGACCATCGAAGTCGGTTTTCCAGTAGTTGGGAGCTGGTTGCAGCGGATGTGAATACGGCAAAGATAATTCCATATCAGCTATCAGTACTGAGTGGTCGCTCGTAGCCAGGGGCTCCAGAATCCTAACGTCACGCACTCGTTGTTCGTAGCTCGTTAACATCAGGTCGAGACAGGACGAGGTTGAACGTGTTGATATGCGTGTTGGCTGGCATATGTGTTGCGATGCACCAGTTTCAAGTACCAAATCCACGAACTTTGCTTCAACCTCACTATGTCCAGGCATCAAATGCACATCAGGCCATCGTATTCGAGGACAGTTAAAATCGCCCATAAGCAGAAAGTGTGGACGACTCATGTGGGTCCGAAGATGGGGCAGCCAATCCAAACAACGACTCAGGGGACTGCGATAAACTGCGCCCACAAGCAGTTCTCCGCGCCTGAGGCGGATGGAGCACCACAGTAGCTCACACAGGCCATCGTCACTTCGGTAGGTGCTCACAAGTCTCCCACGCAGGGAAGACCGGATGTAAAGTAAGACAACCACCGTGGGCATTCTTTAATCTATCGCAACGGAAACAGGAGTAACAGTTGAGTTCAAGTTCTTGGGTGTATAACTCTGCATGCAGCCGTGTCTCTGCGAGTCCCACTATGTCTGGCCGCTCAGACGCAACGAAACAACAAAGCTCATCGCGCTTATTTATAATACTGCAAACGTTTGTGAATGCTACTCGCAGGCCGCAGCAGGAGCCACCGGGCGTGCTTGAAGTGTGAGCAGCCTGTTTATCCTGATTCGCGGATTGTTGGAAACCACCCGAAAATTTACGATACGAAGATTTGTTCCCCCCTCACCAGTGCGTCTTTCAACTCAATGATGGCAGACTTGAGCCGCTCCCTGTCTACTGGGTCCAGGTCGGGACGAACATGGGTCTTCAAACCTTTCAGCCTACTTAGGCGAAACATGATAAGTCTTGGAATGGCTTCGTGCACAAAAGTGATTCTCATAGGCCGATTTTGTTGATTACGTTGCTTTCCAAGACGGGTAATCTGCCTCACTTTTACCGAGTCCTCACCAGCGTCGAGGAGTCTATCAATTAGACCCTGTAAAAACTCGACATCGTGATCGTAGCGCACTTGGGGTGATGGATCACTAGACTTCGGTGCGTGAAAGATCATGAGATTAAAACGCCTCTGGTCGGAGGAGGTTGGCCTGGCAGGGCGAAGTATACTACCAGCCTCAAGTGGTTTGGCTAACCGCTGACTTACAGAACGTAAACGCCCAACGTTCCTTCTTAATTTCGTCCTCTGATCTTTCCACTGGTCTTCAGCACTCAGACATTCACCTGCTGGGACATCAGTGTCCGGTGGACACATAAAAGGTAAACAATTAGCCCAGGTGCAACTGGGCTTCTCCCAACGGTTGGACTTTGTGTCAGTGAGTTTGCACGGGTAGAGGACGACTGAGCCGAAATCTGAAGGCTCTTCGCGCTAGGTTGTTGGGCCAAACACACGGAGCTGTTCGCAACGAAAGGCTGAGGACTACACGTCGGCTTTACTCTTTCTGGCTGTATCTGATTTCGGCAATTTTCACATATAGTTTGGACGAAATCGTTTTGGATCTCGCGAAGACGATGAAAATGCTCAACTGATAATCCAACACATGAAATATGGTATTTAACTTGGCAAAATGCCCACTAAGGGCGTATGCACGGTATCCGACTAGTATGGAGCAAGTACCACAGGATGTCTGCTTCGGCATTGCGAATAATCCGAAAACAAGATGGCGGCCAATTGACGAAGAAAGTGGCGATAGTAAGATCGCCGAAACCAAGCGATGAAATACAAGTATTTCTGGTCGGAAATTTCAGAATCGGAAATGAAACTGAATTGTAGCTCAATTTCCACGAAATACTTCCAATGAACGCAGAAAGTTAACACAAAGTGATCTTGTCAACACAGCCAAAAATAAACGACCGGAGGACACTATCCGCAGTTCTTCTGTCATCCGCAGTTCTTTTTTTATATATATACTTAAGAAAGCTCCTTTAATCCGCACTATCTAAGATGTGACGGATTATTCCACATATAAGTACTATTATTATGCTTTTGTGTGCCATTGTTAGATGGCAAATTAGGTATACTCTGCATATTGTACTTAGAAGAAACTTAGAAAAATTAATATCAATATAAAGACGCGCTTAAATGCCATTTCTGATATAAACTTATGATTATTACATGGACATTAAACAATGGTTCGATTTAATCATCTTAGATTAACGGCTCCTTTCCGTAAGATTGATATCAGCATCATAATTTTTTTGCCGACAAACGTCCTAAAACGTATATTTTTGTATTTGTTTCTACTTCTCTACTTTTCTCTTTACATTGAAATGTGATGACATATAGCAAGATAGTAAACACAAAATATGTGTTTAACGTAGTTTATGTAATAATGTGAGGCAACTTATTGCGCCAAGTGGGCCCACAACAAGTTTAGTATTCTGTGCTGTCCTCTTTTGTCTAAATTAATGAAAAGGTTTCGTGTGCTCGGCTGCACAATACTTATTAATGACAATTTATTCTATCTTGCTTTCATATTCCATGACTTTGCCTATGAAAACGTAAGGTATAACACACGAATTTTCAACGGCAGTGCAAATTAATTAAAGAAAAATATAAGTATTCCGTTTACATGCAAAAATACCATATCATATATTTTCCGTATGATATATGCGATTATAAAATTAACTTCCATCTGCTATACATTGGTTTTACTACACAGGATGCAGTACCGAAACAGTTACTATTTTAAAGTGTAGTATTTAAATTTTCATAATTTGTTGTTAGGTTATTATAAAATTTAGTCATATCTTACCTTCTTAACGCATCCTACGAATATTTGGATAAATATATACGTACGTTATTTAGCAAGTATCCTTGGAAAATGAGCCCATATCTATTTAGCAAAGGATTTACATCTGCTAGCAAAGGAAATAAGCGAGATGCGTCGAGATTGTTTTAGTATAAAATTTCGGACTTCGTTTACGGTCCTATTAATAGCTATTTTCTTCTAAGTTGAGTGGGAGTCGCAGAAGATTAAGCCAAACATCTAAGTGATTTGAATGGTTTTATGCAAATTGATGTCTGGAAATTTTGTCAACTTAAAATTTACGTTATCTGCGGACAGGAATTAGATGCATAATTGCAACAATTGTGTTTTATTAAATAGGAAGTAGTTTTATGAAGTGAGTCCTGATGAAAGGGTGGATACGTGCACGAATATATTTATTAAATATTCTACTATATCATACAGTTTGGTGCTGCCTGCAGACTTATTATTCTGGATGCGAATCCATCACTAGTTCTCAATTTGCGACGATTTATTACGTAATACCGACATATTGATATGTTAACATTTCAACAGTTGTTGAGCTTTCTGTAAGCGAAAATAGCAAAAGGCAAAGCAATGTACCTTTTAGATCGTAAATCATACCAATGGAAATGCAAGAACCCAATGTGAGAAGAGCACCCTGTGGGATCAGTTATCTAGTGCACACAATCAGTCGTCTGTGTAAACACATTGCGGAAAACTGCCCAGGGGCTTTGGGAAAATGTAACGTGTCTCGCCCAGACCGTTCCATCTTAAGACATCTGGTGTAAAGCGGACACAAAAATAGAACAAGCGATGCATTCCAAGTATTTATGCAGTGTTGCCACGGTACAATTATACTCTTAGGAAGCACATTTTAGGTCGCTGTAAGCGATCGCTATTAGGGTAATTCAAACGGACCCATGCAGACAGAAGGCTTTACTGCAAGGGCTTCTTCTAACTTGGTCCTATTTAGCCTATCAACTTTTATCACTTTGTGCGCTTGGCATCCCACGAGCAACCAACACGTGCTCTGTCACATGTGTTTTAGTCGATTTCTTGATAAAACAATTTAGTTTCTTTTTGTCGCGATTCCATTTTTCTCCCATCTTTGGCTTCATCTGATATTTGTGCTCTGACCTTGCATTTTATAATTGCAAATATCTGAGGAGATGTGTCGAAAAATGGTCTTCGTATAACTTTAAGCTACTGATGTGGTTATAATATACGTTTGTTAATTCACGGGAATTCCACAGCTTAGTAACCGGATTACATAACGAGATCTGACTTTTTTCGTCTACTTAGTGAATTTGCAGACAACTTCATCCTCATTTATTCGTTACATTTCAAAAGTAAGTACCCAGTCTATGATCATCTAAAGCTATTCAATCAAATCTCACCTATTTTAAAATGCCTATTTCACACTTTGACATGTACATGGCACGGTCGCTGCTAAATGAAATGGGATACAGGAAAACTACAGTGGTTATACACCAGAGTGATAATGTAGCGGCATCCGTTCAGAACATGCCTGAAGCAGTTGCCTCCATGTGGACATTCATAGAACACCAGAGCCTACGGAAGTACTATGCACTGCTTGCGTTGCACCGCCCATGGTTCCATCCCGAGAAACTATATCCAGTGTTGACTCGATGAAATAATACCGGGGAGCATTTGACTTAGAGACACTGTTCATTATCAAAGCCAGCCCACAAAATTTCCCAAATAATTTCGTTCTTATGAATACCGGTTGTGACCAGCGCAGAATGCTAGGCCGTAGCCCGTTCCACATTTAATGCATGTAACCCCTTTTTGAACCTAGCGCGATCAGGAGTACCGTGCATCCTGTCAACCACAAGAATGATTAACAGCCCGTTGGGGCCAGAAACTGAGGTAGATTGTAATATTTAGGCAGACATTTTAGCGACATTTTCATCAAGCGTCAAACATATCGAGGAAAACACTCATCAACCAAGACCTGATATTCAAGAACCTAAGGACGCAGATACACCTATGATCCATCTTCAGCGATACAGGAGCATACATACCACATGGACTGTATTATTTGCCTTGGTTAATAAACGGAGCAGAATTGGCAGTTATGTATTACCAAGTGTTTTGTCTTTGAGGATAAAATATGCAGCTTACTAGTCATATTTTTGACGTTTGCCGCATATAGCAATACTAGTGACCTAACAATCGGACAAGGCTCGGATACTCGGTCGCATGTTCTACATCACTATGCACTTGACACCGATTTGCTATAGTAAACCTGCACCTGTCGTTTCCGATACTGGTGTTTCTTTTTAATTTACGATAGTGATTTCCCCCGCAAGAATGTAATGACATTTCGTTAATCCCCTGCTGTGCTCGCTGATCGGATTTACTTGGTCCCCAACATTTGAAATCAGTGTTGCTTGCGATAACCACACCTTGATTAACATATATACAAGTCAATATCCGTAGGATGTTTTGCCATAAGCACACTAAAGTCTGACTGCTGAAGCGGTTGAGGATATCATGTTGAGCAGCTAAGTTCGCTTAAAGGATCAGTGCAGTTTTCAAACAAGTGGCGGGCTACCATATACCGACCATTTTAAGGAGTGTCAGCGGACAGGTCCGCGTATATTGAACACCAAAAACCCCTACATACATCGTTGCCAATGTCTAGACAAAGTGACATTGTACCGTGAAGAAGTTGGGTCCCGCTCCAAGCATTGCTTGTATTCAACACGAACCTTCATGTACTATAATATTCTAGCATTACATTAAACGAGTATCTGCCCTCACTCTTCTCTGAAAAGCTTTGGATGTTTTCCAAACCTTTTCACTAAATGAAATTTAAATACATGTATATCGAACGCAAATATGCTAGTACTGTCGATCTACGGTGTGTAGCTTTAAATATTAGAGAATATTCAAACCTGCGAACACTCTTGGCTTTCACTGTTTTCACTGTCCATTGACTTGTAGAGTCTAAAAAGAAGTCGCATATCAGTCCATTCCCAAGAGATGCAACTATGACTTAGCAGCCCAATAATCTGCACGCGCCAGGGAGGTCAAATAGGTACAGTCCTGTCCAAGAACCACGTACATATAGGAATCCAAATACAGCTGGAAAATTTCCTCAGTCTGAGCACTGACGACAAAATCTGTCGAAGTACATGCTCCCTGCCTTGGACTTGGCGACAGCTCGCATGATTGATATCTATTATCCGTAATGAAAGGTGGCACAACGGTTGCACACGGGAATGACGGATGCTGAAGTGTCGCTACCCGGCATGTCGCTGATCCGGAACGACAGGCTCACAAAAGGAGGAGGGGTAACCCTGTATTACCGAAACGACATAGAGTGCGAAGCCCTGGAGGATTCAGACTCGCAGTTCCCTGACTGTCTTTGGTGCCGGTTGCAGTTAAAAGACAGGGACGCTTACCTTATTTTCTTGGTGTGCCGCGCCCCTAACTGAACACCCAAAACTGACTACCACCTAGCGGTTGCTTTAAGGTGCAGTTTACAACAAAAGTACACCCACATTCTTATCATGGGTGATTTCAACGTACATTGTTTAGAAAACCCTGCCACGATCGGAGAACAATACAAAACCGATTTACAAGATCTAGTAACTACTGTTCCTCTTTACAACGACATCACTTTGCCCACTCGGTTCAGAACTGGTAACAGGCCATCTGTGCTAGATCTTGTGCTTACCAACGAGGAGCAGTTGATTGATGCGTTGGTTTTAGACTTCCCGTTGGGTCACAGTGATCACGCAGTCATCAGTATTAACTTCGTCTGCTATGCAGCATATCTGAATGATAATGATGATACCGTACGAACCATCACAATATACGACTGACTCGCTCAGCTAGTCAGCGCCACAACATGGTCTTTCCTCGAAGAAGAACCCCCGGAAGTCGCCTGGCTCGAGTTCGTCAACACATTCAGTCAGCTGATTGCACAGGCTTCAGAGATAAAAGCTTGGAATAAGTGCAAATCAATTTTTTCGTTAGGAGCAGAACTGGAATATGGATGACAGTACACAACGCAGCATGGCGAGTGTACAGAGAAGCTCCAGCACCAGAAACTTGGGACAACTACGTAACCCAACGTAACCACTGCACTCAACAGTTAAGAGAAGATAAAGCCACCTATCAGCAGAACATCGCAAAAACCTTCAGTGCTAAACACAAACTGCTGGACAAGCACGTTAATAGCCTACGAAAGCTGAGGCAAGTATTTCCTCCACTCAAGACAGCTGATGGCCCAACAAGTACGGCTATGGAAGCTGCGAACGCGCTGCAGATGCAATACGCCCCCACATTTCAAAGAGTCTTGCCACCAAGCGATCTACCACGCTTTGTATTCTGCTCACCAGAACTAACCCACATCAATTTTACCGCAGAGGCTGTATTACAAAAGCCGACTTCTCTACGCAAACACAGCTCGCCGGTTGTCGACAACATTCGTCCAGCGGCATTGGGAGCAGCAGCAAACCAGCTGGCAGGAGCTTTAGCTCAGTTTTTCCAGCACTGCTTAGACCAGAACCAAGTCCTCGCCATGTGGAAGCTTGGAATAATAAGCCCGATTCACAAAGGTGGTAGCAGAACTGATCCCTCCAACTACCGCCCAGTAACCCTTCTTCCTATACTCTCCAAAGTCATGGAATCTATATTTGCCGATGCACTGGTGTGCTATCTGGAAAACTGCAGCCTCATCACCCCTGAACAGCACGGTTTCCGTCGACAGCGGTCATTTACAAATAATTTGCTAATTGCACGCAGTAGTTGGACCGAGACAGCCGACGCTGGAGAAGGTGTTAATTTGATCTACCTGGATTTTTCCAAGGCTTCCGATCGTCTAGACCATCTGATACTACTATCCAAGCTGCTGCATTACGGGATCGGAGGCCCATTTTAAGCTGGATGGCGAACTTTCTATTTCAACGGCAATTAGCTGTCAGAGTTCGGAGCTCTTTATCGGACCCCATACAAGTGGAGTGTGGTGCACCGCAAGGCTCGATTCTAGGTCCAAGTATGTTTTTGATGTTTATTAATGACATTGCACAGGGAATCGCTTCAATCTTCCTAATGTTTGCCGACGATATCAAGATCTGGCGCAGGATCCAGGCGAACACAGACCAACATGTGCCTCAGCGTGAGTTAGATACGGTGTAGCAATGGTCGAACCAAAACGAATTGCATTTCAACGTCAGTAAATGCAAGGTACTTTCCATCCGACATCAAAGCAGCTATTCATACCGAATCGGAACGGATGTACTGCAACAATCCACCCTCGACGGGGACTTGCGTGTCCTAGTTCAAGTTGACTTGGGTTGCTCCAAGCAATCCAAAAAGCCTCGAAGACCGGGAACCAACACGTCGCGCTGTTAAGGCGGGCGTTTGGACAAATAAACAGCTCCATATTTCGAAAAATGCTCAGTGCGTATGTTCGCCCCCAAGTCAGGTATGCAATTCAAGCATGGCATCTATGGCTGAAACATGACCTTAATGCACTGAAGCTGCCACAACGCCGAGCATCTAAGAACGTAATTGGAATGCGCAATCTTTCCTACCAGGAGAGGCTGAAACGACTGGGACTGTTCAGTGGAATCTATCGCAGACTACGAGGCGACCTGATTACGGCATACTTAGTTCTGCGAGACCCCCATAATGTGTGCCGCCGTTTAATGAAACTCAGCAGCAATACCAACCTGAGGGGCCACTCATTAAAACTCGCAGAACAATACAGTCGTTTGGTGTGCCGCAGAAATTTCTTTTACATTCGTGTCTGTCACCCATGGAATGCTCTCCTAGAATCGGTCGTCTCTGCACCGACACTAACAGTATTTAAAAGACGGTCGGACGATGCACTCATCCACTCACACTTTGTTACTTAAAACCTCGTCTCCATCCTAAACCTGGAGTTTACCCTGGAATTATTTGTTGATAACTGTGAATGCTGTAAATCTGAGAGGATCGCAGGACTGCAGCGAAGCAAACGATAAGTCCTTATTTTCATATTTAAAGTATTAACTGTGTTACTACCCTTATCATCCTTATTGTTATGTTGATATCCCCTGCAACTATCCAACGGGACTTGTAACACAACGCTTCTAAACCAGTATAAATTCATTGTTCCTTGTTCATTGTTCACAGCTAATTGCCCTTTATCTACTTTGGCTATAAAAACCAGCGGTCACAGTGAGGAAACTTATTGCACCTTCATCATTCTCTCGGTAATATATGACGTTGAATACATTGTAGGTGTCTCATCAACTGCTACTTACTGTTTGTTAATGGTATCCTAGATGAATGTTCTTCTCTTGCATGAAGTTAAGCTAGTATAATACAATTTCTAGCAGTGTTACATTGGTAAAAATGTAACTTGCACATTGTAAAAACATATATTTTGTTTTTCTTAATCGTAAGGTGGTTAACTGTGAACAGTGTTTTTATAGGTGTGAATAAACCCTGATTCGCAACCCACTTTGTTTAGTCTGGTAGGAGCGAATACAAAACTGCCAAGTAACCAAAAGCGAACAATTCGTTTTCTAATTGGCCCAGAGTTTCCTTTAACCAATTTTCTTCTTGAACAAACTAGGTAACATAGTTGCACATTATAGTTGAACATTTTTCTGCGCATGACTTCTCAGGATAAATGTTCTGACAGACTTCTAATCTGACAAGCACATTGAAATAACATTTTTGACACATATCATGTTTTAGCTTCGTCTTATCCCTTTTGTCCTTTTCTCCTGTTTATATAACGTGTTTCCTAATAGAGAAGCTGTGTCGTTTGCGACGCGCATTCATTTATATCCCTTAAGACAACAGCAATATATATATATATCATACATACGGTAATTCCTTTGTTAAAATTTAACTTCTTTACAACTGTCAGACTTTAACGTTTCCCAGTCCACTTTAATTCCTGAGATAATTATGCTCTTGATAACAGCAAGTGAGGAACTAAGATTTGCAGTTTTTAACAGCTTTAGTTGGCAGTCCATCTGTATTAATCTTTGAGATAGCATATTCCCTTGGAGCGTAGCACAACCATTTTTGAACTAAATGACAGTATTTCAAGCAATTCACGTGAAAAGATAAACATTGAATAAATTGGAACATACATACGGGTCGGCGGTTTCATAGCCCTGATAGAACGTGTCAAACATAGCAATTTGTACTGCACTCTTCTGTCTATGTTTTACGGGCCTAATTCAAAAAGCTTATTTTACGCTGGGGTAGCGCATAAGCAATAGATTTTCTATGGGTAAAGTTAAGGCAACCTGAGGACCCAAACTTTGAAAATAGCATCCTCTTATTTACATATGCTCAGCTTATTAACGCTAATCATTTTAATAACTTATTAAAATACTTTAAACGTGAGTTAAATATTTAGGAAAATATCGCAAATTTGTATTTTAGCAATCATATGAAATATCGTTTTTATACAACACAGGTATAAGGCTGTCCCGTACCAGTCGCACATTCTTTACCTAGAGTGTTCTGCGCTTTCGCTCAGTTGAATCTTCCGCACAACACGTGATCCAAACTTATTCGTTCTGTTTGTACACGTGCAACCAAGTAACAAAATGCGATAACATCAGTGGCAGTGGTTCCAAAATATACCTTTCATATTGAAATCCAGGATCGATTCACCGATACCTACCAGCATAATTCAAACATCGGAGGCATCTTTTGGTCTCCATAGATAGAGCATTTCATTACAAATAAATAATTTGTCATTATTTCCATTTCCTTCCACTTTGGAGCAGCAGCAGTCTAATTTACCTTACTTAACAACGAAACTCATCTATAGGCTCGGCACATCTGCCTTTCCATCCAAAAATTTGTCCGCAGGTGATAAATATCTCACGCCATAAAGCCAGGCTATCGTGCGATTGCAGCACGGACACTAAGCCGCACTTCATTGATACTGAATGCCATAGACATTAGCCACAAAAAAACCGTTAGCGTAAAAACGAATCGCCTGTGTGACTTGAGTAGTTAATATATCCGCTTGCCTCTCAAATGAGTAAACAAATTCGTGTCAGTCACACATTTAGTTTGAGCAACAAAAATTGAGTATGCAAATTAGATAGACAATCACATAACTGAGGATCAAAACTTCAGACGATGCTTATCCAAGGAAGACTAAACCTAAAGTTTCGAAGTTAGACGTCAACTCTAGCGTGGCACGCAGTCTTACATAATTTCGGAATAAACTATCTAACTAATAAATATATTTTCCTCCTATAGGTGCTCCACTAAACCAACACCTAACCGAGCCCGATATATAATAAGAACGTATTAATACTATTAATAATAATCCTAATATCACTAAACGAATATAAAATAATATTAATGCCGAAAATATATATATAATCCCATCTCAATGAGTTCTGATACCTTGACCATAACCAAAGATTGTAGGATAGAGTGCCTGGAGAAATGATGCAATATAATTGCATTCTTGTTCCTACTCAACTATAGTCTCGTCTCTGTATTGTTTGGGAATGAGTTGTTTACGAAAAGTGAGTACGCAATTGCGTGACATGTTTTTCTGCTCTCTGGTTCGCATCTCCATATATGGCACAACTACTACATTTCTAGTGTGGTTTGTCCTGCCAAACTGCGCAATTGTATGTATGTGTTACGCCCCCACAGAATTTTCGGCCTGTCACTCAGCGCGAAAACACTTCGTGTCTATATGATGTTGCACATGCATTAGCATCCTTAGATTTTCATCAACCACTTATAAAGGCAGACTTATTCAAGTTACAAATATAATAATATTTCAATACAATAGTTAACTTTGTTGCATTCATTCTCTCTTTGATTTACTTGTGATTTATTCACTTGGTTTAACAAAGCTACAGCAAGCTATATGAAAATATGAAGAAACAATCAGCAGAAGGTGATTCGTCGCACCCCACAAACACGTAAAATCAAACCACTCACTGTTCCTATATAAGCCTTGAGTATAGATGAAAAACTAAAAAAATCGTTTCCTCGCAGAGACGGAATTCTTTTTATAACGGAGCCTCTGGGAAGTCGGAATACAAAACGTAAACTTAGTTAAGTGGTGACAAAAAATGGAGTTCTAGGAAGAGCCCTCATAGTGTACAAGAAAACAGACTAATATGCCAATGTCATTTAGGCGTGGAATGCAAAGTAGAGCGTTTTCCTTATGATAAAAGCATCCATATTTTAATGGCCAATAATTCTGTAAGTTTTTTAGGATGGCACTCCTTCAAGAAGTATTGTAAACAAGAATAAGGTGGGAACCCATATTTCCCAATTTGAATAGCTTTCAAAAGCATAACCAAGTAAAGTGCGTAGTAGCTCCGTTGGAGTTGCATTTCATTAAACTGTTTGACTAGTAAAGTTTGTGTCATGAATAACTTGCACATGCTTAGTGAAGATGCAGTTGGTGTTCCTCTGGACCTAAGATGTTGTTAGGAATCTACCAGCGGACTTGGATACTGAATGCTGCAAGAGCTTATTCATGATATTATTCTGATACAAAGAATCTATTAATGCGATGCAGGTCTGGACAGATAATTCTACATGCGGCAGCAACTATGTGTTAAAAACTTGCAAACTCCAAACACAAGGTTGCTCTCTACTTACCATCCAAAGCTAAGGTTATCCTTAACTATTGCCCCAAAGTAGCGATGCCTGTGAACAGCATGCCGGATGTAAAGTTTCAAGATTTTATGTGTTGTTACATAGACCAGTCCATTTTGAACTTAGGAAGAATGCTTCATAGAAAATAGCTGAATGACAAATTATGACTGCTCTATGGGCATCATCTGGTTACTTTGTGCACCGTTTGCAAGTTAATATCTAACCAATACTTGGAATCAACTATAAAATTTTATAACTTGAACTGATAAGCGCATATTATATGTTCAAACTAAACGAACTCGACCAGAAAACTGACGCTTATTAATTTAGGTCAGGGCATGAGTTTCAATTGACAGTGTACCAAACCATAACCTGTCATTATTGCTTTTACGGAATATCTTCGACTTATCTAAACATGAAATGTAGTATTCCAAATCTCTAGAAACAATTAAGCATGCAACTGTATACTTGATGTGTGTACTGTTGCTCTGGCCCGGTTTGCCAATTAAATCCTTGTCCAAAACTTACGGTAGGTCGTAATCGAAGCTTAGAGCTGTGAAGCAAAATAAATATCTGGTAGGTGGTTGGATACTCATATCATAAATGTCAATGAAGAGGTCGACTATAAAGTGCAAAACAGGAAGAGAGGAATATAGGAGGATGAACACTGTACAACGATCAGTGATTTATAACGGGTAAAAAAGCAGGTGCTTGACATGCCCCATAGGTTGATTAGAGTGAAAAAAGATAGATCAAGGGATAATGGAGTCGTCAATTCGAAGGATTACAGCTTTAAGTGCACTGCCGTATAAAGGGATTTTGAAATGCGAATGTACGCACAAAAACCATAATGGAGTGGTTATTGATCAATTAATAGGCTAGAAAAAAATTTAGAAAATAGCAAGTACAACGCTTACTCGTGTGCAATTATCTTGGGTTGACAGGATGCAAAAATCCAGTTTATATATTAGTAGCGTTTATCAAATGCCGTGCAAGTGGTGCTGAGTGGCTCATTCTAGAGTAGGGTTCTGGCACCGTTCACTGTCTGTTGCGTACTAGTGCCAGCATCTAGTGGTCATGGGCTATAGCACGTAGTGTAAATGTGAAAGATTACCATCAAGGCGCTTTCTGAAAAAGGATAGGGTGGAAGCATTAATTACATGTTATGGGAGGACGTTCCAAGGCTGTGACACTCGAAGAGAGAAATAGTTTCGCCGACATTCCAGGCGGCTGTACTGCTTGACCAGCTTAAACTGGTGACCTCTTAGCGGGGTGATTTTACTGAGTATTAGAAGAGGATGCCATGGGTAGTTGAGGTCTCTCAGGATCAACTATACCATTATGAGATCGCCCATTAGACGCCGATAACATCCACTGTATACGTTGAGAGTCTTCAGCCTGAGTGGGTAGGGGACGCTGGTCAAACCTCTGACGCTCTTCGTTGCCCTACCTTGTGCAGTATCGAACGTGGTGTGATGGTGCTCGAGCCAGGGTTGCCAAGTTTGAATAGCGTATTCCGTGTGCGGCCTCACGTACGAATTAAGCATTATTATAAAGACTGAAGGGTCAAACTTCCGGAATGCTCTGCGAAGAAGGCTGAGGTACTGGTTTGCTTTCTTAGATGCATTTTCACTCAGCCTCAAACAACTAAGGTCATCTTGAGCAATCACGCCAAGATCACACTCGTGAGAAGCCCGCTGTAGAATTTGTGGTCCTAGGCGGTACTTGTACATTCTCTTGTACCGTATGTTGAGAATTCTGCACTTGGAGATGTTGAAATGCAGCATGTTCTCGATAGACCATGCGTACCCATTGTCCAGGTCCTCTTGTAACACTGTTTGATGTTCCACTGCATCTATAATACGCCCTGCCTTTAGATCATTAGCAAATAACAAACAGGTAGAAAATCGCACGCTCGCGAGATCATCTATGAAAACCAGGAACAGGCGGGGTCCAAGTACCGAGCCTTGAGGTACGCCGCACTTGACTAAGATGGTTTCCGACAGGTTGCTTTGATGCCTCACATTCAGGTGACGTTGCACGAGACAGTCTCCTATCCAGCCCAGTACACTATCGCCGATTCCGTATTTCTGGAGTTTGTGGAGGAGAATGCGATACTCTAGATGGTCAAATGCCTTCGAGAAATACAAGTAAGCCGCGTCGACTCCTACACCAGCGTCTACAGATTCCATCCAGCTTGCACGAGCAATCAATAAAGTAGTGGTACAGGAGAGATTTTGGCGAAACACGTGCTGCTCCGGAACAAGAATGTTGTTGTTTTTCAGGTACCTCATCAAAGCCTCATCTACAATGGACTCCATAAACTCGAAGATCACAGGAAGTAGTGTTTTCGGGCGACAATTTTCTGGTTTAGACGACTGCCACTTTTGTAGATAGGCGTGATGACTCCGTGCTTCCAATTTGTGGAGACGTGCATCTCGTTTAGACATAGTTGAAAGAAAATTGCTAGTGGTCCTACCAAACTCATGGCACAAGAGAGAAGAAACAATAAATTGAAGCGCACGACAATTAAAACAAAACAGTTTAACCAATTAACGTTTAACTTATTGGATAAGGACTGCGGACCAACTACAGTTGAACACTTTTGACAATATGATTTCGCACGTCTCAACAAGAAAGCGTTTATATTCAGCAGGTTGGTAATTTACAACTTGAGTTGTAGAAATGCTTGTTGATGTGCATTTTCAACAACTAGAGCTTCAGCGAGAATTCCATCTATCGCATCTAACAATAAATATAAATAGGAGTGCACAGCTATTTTTAGATTATAAATGACCGTAGCTCTGTTAATTTAAAGTAAAGTTAACACGCTTCTACTTAGAGGGCTCAAAGTATCCATTCAGTCAATTCTGGAGTGAGCACGAAATGAGTTGTGCAGGCTGGGTTTCTTCTATCAGCAACACTCGAGCAACTGTTGTCTACTTGGGGACCATCTGTTGTAAACTCGACATTAAAATGGACAGTGAAGCTACAACTAATTACATCACGACGGCCAAATATTGAGGGTCCCACACAATGAACCTTTTATTGAAGTGTTTAATAAACTCTACGGATGACGCTTGAGCAATTTTTGCTAAGTAGTGTGTTTTATCTGACGATCTATCACTGTCGCGCTTGAGAGTCATTATTTTGCTAGCTGTTCAAATTGGCTGTTGTTTTATCGACATCAGAAAAAGGTAAACATTCGTTCAAACAGTTTCATTACTTCTATTTTAATCTGCCTTGGATGGAAGATAAGCAGGGTCTTTTGTTTTGTAGTTTGTCTAATGTGAGTTTCGAAGCGTATAAGACAGCAGCAGCCCTAGTAAAGTTGCACTGTTTCAGGTAATACCATTCGATTTAAATTTTAATAATCTGAGAGGATTTGTCATACGTAGCTTATGTCGATATTGATACCTGTAACACTAGGGAGCTGTTGGGGCATAAAAAGTTAGTAATAAGCGCAGCTGTATCTTCAAATATTGACGAGAGTATCCAAAGTATGATTATTGCCAAAACGATATTACTCCAGGTTCCAATGCGAACCACTGACAGTACTTCATTTGTGAACATATTTACTTGTAAATATGATATATTCCTTTGTACCACGTGAACTATAAAAATCCCACTACTTAACTTTCCACGTGTAAGTCAAGTCTAGTCCTCTAAGTAGAATGCCCGCTGGTTCTCTCGGGCTAGGTATTAAGAAATCAAACGACGTTATGTGTGAGAGGCGTAAGTTAACTAATTGGTTATATAATTTTGGTTGCCTTCCTAAGTCCATAACCTAATATCAACACAGAAATCGAACTCAGTATTTCTTGTTAAATACTAAGCCAAGCAAATTGTCTCTCATATCAGATTCTGTGATTTCTCAGTAGCTTTAAGTCAGCAATCCAGTTCATAATTTCCACTAGTATTTTTTGACATTATCTCTAAACTTACTTTGCGTAACTTTTTTAATATCTGTTCTCTATGGAGAAATATACCAATAGCAGAGTCCTTCATCAGAAACAGCACAATCAGTGTACTTTTCCTCTAAACCATTTCAGGGAGGGCACTCAGCGCAGCTGACAGTATGCTGAGCATAATCCAGCAACCATTTTTTGGTCATATTAGATGATGGTGCAACGCATTTGACAGCGTGTATTCAAAAGCTGGGGTGATTGGCAATCTATAGATATTTTACTATATCAGCAGTTTTCCACTTATTGGCTTCAATTCTACCAGCGAGACGGACAGTCACAATTTGTTTCTCACTAATGAATACAAGAAATATGTACGTTTTCACTGGATCACTTGCGGTCATGTAATTCATTGTTTGATGATTCAACGTTGGGTGATACTTTCTCCTTTAGGTGCGAATACTCTTGAATAGAAGTAAAGCAAAATCTTTGATATAAAAAATATAATGCATCAATTTTATTGTAATGTGTACTTGCGTATCTAAAAACATACAAGAATACAATGAAATAACTTGGTTTGTCTAGTATGACTTGCCAAAATTCAGTACCATTATGTCGCAAGCTACATGAATGTATTGGATAATCAGAAAGCATTCATTGCCACAGATGTTCTGAAGTGACCTTTTGCCTTGCGTGTATAGTTTTTTATAGGCTATAATTTTTCACATTGGAACTTTATATGGATAGCATAAGCGTGGTTAAACAGTTGACACGATTTATCAACTGAACTTTGAGACAAATAAAGAAGTCATTTTTTGGAATTGTGAAAGTGGTTTCCCTTATAAGAAAATTATATCAGATATGCAGGCGGAATATGAAAC